>CM055193.1:9551358-10151358 GCA_029224185.1 Karalla daura | reverse complement strand
CAGACAGACAGACAGACACGCACGCACAAAAACACACACAAGATACAGACAGAGACAAGCACAGATATAGACACAGTGAAAAGCAAGCACACAAAAGAAGATATTTATGGGAAACATGACTCATGTGAAAAGGTCAAAATTCACACCGGGGATTTGCAGGTGTATGCCACATACCTGTCTTGTGTATGTAGGTGCATGCATGCGTGTGTGAGTGTGTGTGTGTGAGTGTGTTGGCAGACACAGGAGTGGAAGCGATGTGAGAGTGCCTCTGTGTGCTTTTTGGGAGCCGTCTGATATTCCTCATGGGAGGCAAAAAGACAATGTAACAGTGAAGCGAGTAGTGAGAGGGAGGCAGGGAAAAGAGGGAGAGAGAGAGAGAGAACGGGAGAGGAAGAGAGCCAAGAGAGTTGAGTGTGAATTTCCTTAAAGTGCTCCATTTGGTGAGTCATTATTTTCACTAAAGCCGCAAAGAGCATTTTGTTTCCCAAAGGAGTCGCTCCTACCCACTCCTTCCTGCCTGTTCCTTCCCAATTCTTTCTTTTCAGGATGCCAGCCAGTTTCTATCATTTGTTTGTTTTGTTTTTTTGCCACATGACTTTTCTGCACTTGGAACTTAAGGAATGTCTATGATCTTTTAAGGTTTATCTCAAACATTTCGGTGTCTTCCTCATGAATAAAACATTGTGAAAAGGAACAAATTAGTATTCCATGTTCAGCCCGTGGTCTGCTGCCCCTATTTGCTTATATTCGTTTTCCTCGGTGAGGACCGCTGATCCAAGCTGATAGATTATGTCTGTGGATTCATAGAGCTGTATTGCTTACTCATGCATATCTGTCGTGGCGGTGATTGTGTCCTCTCTGTGGGATCTGGCCGCCGCCATACAATCAGCTCAGTGTGATAAATAGGAACACAGAGAGAACAAACCTCGCTGTCACTACAAATAAACATCTGTGGGGGCGCCTCAAGGCCAGCAGAGGCTTTCTCTTACACATAAACACACTCGACTGATACAGATGCAGAGACTCACACACACACGCACGCACACACACACACAACACGCACACGTGTGCCCACATTGACACACAATCCGCCTCCTCCCACCCATTCAGCTGTTCGTAAGGTTACTATCCTCTCCTGCGCATTATTCCGTTCTGCGGAAACAAACGCCCGCGCTCCCTCTGGATTCCGAGATAAGCAGATTGGTTTGTCTTTTTAGGAGGAGACAAAAGGAGCTCAGTCCACACAAAGGTTTATGAAATGGCACTGCCACAGTGGCAGAGGAGCCTCCAAAGCCTACCTCTAATGCCAGAAAATGTCACTTCCCGTATCGACAGTAAAGGCATGCAAATTCCTACCCAGGTACTTCTGTCGTGGTTCTCCATCTCCCGCGTCTGCTGTGCGGTGCACCACGTGAGCGTTTCGCCGGCTGAATATTTATTGTTTTGCAGGAGTTTCTGTATTCGGAATTTAAAAGCCTGGCACCGTCGCCTCCGTTTGTGTCATTGGAGGAGCGAGACGTCAGCGTCTCCCCACGCCGGGTTGATGGTTAGCAAAGCTTTCATGTCAGGTTTTACTCTGTGTCAAGTGCGTTTCGCTCATCTGCCTCTCACTCGCTGGGGCGGAGAACAAGGAGAAGTTCAGCAGACTGCGTGGCTCCACCGAGCGCTTGAAATGCTAATCGCAATTGATCTGGATGGGGATATTTAAAAAAAAAGAAAAAAAAACGGGGGTGATTGCTGTCACAGAGCTCAGCGAGGGGCTGATTCAGAGAATCATAAATATTAATGGTGGATGCCCGTCAGAGAAGGCACGTCACTGACAGTCCCATGATTACCCGCTGAGTGCTGTTTCACCGCAACCTGTACAAGAGATTAGTTCAGACGTGCACACACAAACATGCGGAAAGCGCCGGGCAAGCGAGAGGCCTAATTGAAAACATAAACAGTGTAGCTGATGTGTGTCATGACAGGGTTGATTAGGCAGCGCGCTCCTACCTGGTTGAGCTTTATTAGAGATCTAATTGAAGATGTCCAGGCTCTCAGTGGCACAGCTGGTGACACTATAGCCATCCACACACACACACACATACACACACACACACATGCTGACATGCCTCTGGCAATACGTATCATGAAATAAATATTAATAAATAATGCGAATACATATTTAAAAGGAGGTGGCACTATGCCGCCCAGTTTTTGAAGCAATTAAAGGGAACATGCACACATTTCTACAGATCAATAAAACCTTAATCATAGTGTGACTTTCTGACTAATTCATTGTTACCTAAGCTTTGACAAGAGAAATAAATTGCATTTTTAAATGCTTTGTGATCAATGCTTTGTGATACGTCAGGCGACACTATGAATGGTGGTTAGCACTGTCACTTCAAAGCAGGAATAGGTAGTTAGAGAGCAGATAGAGAGACCATAACTTCAGGTTAGCAGTAGTTTGAAAGGTCTCTGGAAAAAAATTACCCACTATTTACTTTTGTCAGTGCACATACTGTAAAAACATTCTGTCTCTGTGAGATCTATGCTGGCTTTTGAGCATTTCTTGTCAGGTTTCCTGCTTTTCTCACTCAAGCAGACATTTGTCTCTATCAGCTAGAAGACACAGAGTTTCTCATCGACTGCGAACCGGGGCCAGTAACGTATACGATGACCCCTGGACACAAACAGGCTCCCTCCTCCTCCTTTCGCCTTTTGAAGGGTGCCATTGGCAAAGCCAGGCACGTCTGTATTGATGTACAAAGTTGGCAGTGTGCAGACAAGATCCACAGAACATCCAGGGCCATGGAGAAAATCAATGGTTCCCATCTCTGCTTGCTCCTAGCTGATCTGAGGGCAGCGGATAGATCCTGTTTATGACTTCATTATTGGCTCTGTCCAAATTATTCATTGAGGTGCACCATCATAATCCACTGCCTCCTCGGGTCAGATCTCGTTGTCCGTAGTTCACAAAACTATATAATAGCCACTCAACCTGGCAGCATCTTTCAGTCTACCTTTAGCATCAAAGATCAGGTTTGTTTTTTTCCCTCATGTCCACATCTTAACCAAGCTCGGGTAATGAAAGTTTCACCTCCCCGAAGGAAAAGTAGCATTTCGATTCTGTTGGAGATGGAGGAAAAACAACTTTGAGTTCTGACACGTCGGTTTGATCCTGCGATTCAATGCCACGACTTGAAAGAAGTTCCACACAAATAATTTGACAAGCGGAGCAGCGAGATAACTTTAATGTGACTGCGCCGCTTGATGCGATGCGTTTCAGATCTGTCAGCACGTATGTTCCGACCCAAAGAGAAGCGTTCATTTTGTCAGAGAGCAACTCAATCAGCGATGCTGATGGCTGTAAACAAACGCGCGTAGATGTTGTCGAGTCGCTTACCTGGTATCGCTGAGAGTGGCTGGCTCGTCAGCTGCCACTGTGAAGGCAGCGAGGATGTATGGGCCCTGCCTCCCCCTCCAGCTGTCAGCCCAGGGCCCCGGCCTAACCATGAGAGGCAAGTCTAATCGAATCCTAAACACTTTGTCCTCCTTTCATTTCCACCACTTCTGAAACTCTGCAGAGACGGGTTAAAACTCAAGCTTCTAGGACACCACGAAATGATGCTTTCGATTTTATTACGCTGTTTTTTTTTTCTTTTTCTTTCCAGGCTCCCAATTTATTTTGCTCTCTCTTTCACCCCCAAATGTACCTCTCCTCTCGCCTGCTCTCATCACTTTTATCTCCAGTGGTTCCATCTCCCCTATGGCTGCAGGGCTTAATTGCTGTTATCCTATTACTGTTTTAATGGTCCGTTAGCACTAGATTTGGTTGATGAAAATGTATGAGGATAACTGTTGGTGTGTTCCCATTCAGCACTGAGGCCGACATAAACAGATGTCAGCACAACTCGCGCTCCGTGCTGTTTTTCTCACTTTTTCTCCTTTTGTACGTTTCCACAAAAAAGTGGGCTTTCAGCGATCTACTCCGAAAGCTGCTGGGGTTGCGATCTCCGTCTTGGCACAGCTTGCTGCTGTTTGCCGGGCCTAAAGGCCAAAGCGCTTACTGGAGTAAAATAATTTTCAATAAAATAAAGTACATTAATGAATAAAACAACTGCTGTTATTGCACACCGGCTCCCCCCTTGGTGCATGCCGAGTCAAAACTCTTTGTGCTTCTTCGTGGCCTTTTTTTTAGAAGTGGGCTTTAACCCCTGCCGTAGCAGACAAATAAGAACTGCTACCGGAAAAAAAACCTTCATGAATATCAATCACACTTGGGAGCCGGAGCGAGCGCCTGAGCTTTTTTAAAGTCAAATACAGCCCTGCAGGCTTTGTGATACACTGCTCAAGGTGGACCAGATTTTAACAGATTAAAAATCCATGTTGCAAAGGTTTGAGTGAGTTTTTTTGTTTTTTTTGTCAATGGAAAACTAAGAAAAATTAGGCGAGACCTTGGACCGACCGTCTGCATACTGCAGGACAGCAGGGCTTTCTTCGCTCCATCCTGAGTGTCAACTTTATAGTAATGACAGATGAGCCGAGGCTCCACACTGTCCCCACTCACTGCGTTCCTGGATATTAATGGCCTCTGAGGCTCTGATGGACAGAAGCATGTCCACGGATAAATCATTCAGAGGTCATTGGTGAAGCTGTCACTCACGTGCCTGGACGCCTGTCTGTCTGTCTGTCTGGCTCTCCTTCCGTCTGTCCATTCTTTTCCTTCTCCGTCTTTGTTTCTTCCTCTCCCTTTCTTCCTTTTCCATCCATATTTTTTTCGCCTCTCCTCCTCCTCCTCCTCTTCCTACATCGCTGCCCGCTGTGCATGGCAAATGCTTCCAAATTGGGCTGCAACAAACCATGTTGCCAGATGTAATGGGACCATTTCATTTTATTAAACACACTCCCCGCTCCGTCCACCGAGGAAACTACTGTTGTTTTGATATATAAGAATTAATTATTAAACACAAAACAATATGCTTGTTGCAGGCCAGCCTGCCGATGCGCATGCGCATGCGCGCGCTGCCTTTTCCCTCCGACAAACGCATCTTACAAAATAGATTTCCAGTAATTACAGCTGTCATCGCACATTCCTATTCTCTTTATTTTCTCCTGGCTGTTGTAGGTTTAAGTGGCTGTTCTGTGGAACAAGACAAGCAGTGCTCCATAATGAAGTGTTTAATATTTGATGCCACTGGATTTCACAGCTAATAAAAGCTGCGTGTGTGCCTCCATTAGCCCTCTGTCCGTGCTTGAGAGTAGTGCTGCATGGCTGCACAATGTAAATCACAATCCGTCCTCTGCCAGCTAATGGGGCAGCCCCCCAAAAAATCTGTCATGATAGAAAATTGCAATACACACACAAAGCTAGAGTCTTACAATCACAGGTTCTAAATTATTCACGCTATGTACTTTCTGCTGTTTTGGTGCGTGGCTGTGTGTGCCAGGGGACGGGGAGACATTTTGTCAAGAAAGCCCGTATAAAGTGTTGTCTTTTTAAGAGGAGCGAGAGAAATGAGAATTACCAGGTCCGGTGCTTCTCTGTTTGTGTTTGTGTGTATATATAAGAGAGGAAGGGGGACAGGAAGTGAGAGGGAGGACGTGAGAGAGGAAACATGGGGTTCGATCTCTTGCTGGACCGATACCGCCAATGTTCTGTTAAGTAGAGAAAATATGACAACACATCAGGGGTGCATGGTATAATCACTGACATGTATGTGAACGATTTGGAAACAATTACCAATCACTGGCTGGCCCTGAGCTTCTGCAGCTGCTTCTGGGGCGTCACCTCATATATAAACTATCACCAGTGTGGGTCTATCTTTTGCTGGTTTGTTCAGCAGAAGTTGTGAGAACGGGTAAAATCACAATTGAAAAATGGCATATGGAGCGAATATGAGGACGCTAAATCTGCTGTGGCTAGCAAAAGCCAGCAAGAAAGTGTCTGGAGGTGGTTTTCTGCCTATTGATGAAGCATTTGGGGCACTGAGTTTTTTTGTTCTGTGAAATCTTTTTTAGTGACTGATGCAGCTGTCACAGTGGAACAATAATAAATAATATTTATTTGCTGTTCCAGTTTTTGTCACAAGAACAACTCTAGTGACATATTTTGATAAGTCAGAGACAGATATAATGTTAAATTCATTTTTACTCACTGCATATTTTTTTGGCCTCCGGTAGGTATGTAGACTATGAAATATAGTAATAAATGCTTTCATTTTTATGGGTATCGGCTATGAGAAGCAGGAAGTTATCTGTGCTCGGTATCGGTTATCCCTGAAAGCCACGGAGCCTAAATCAAACTGTATGCTTTCTGACCGTGTGTGTGTACTTTGAATGCATTTCTGTATTCAGAATAATAATACTTGGATTCTAATGAATGCTTGTCCTCTCTTTGCATGTCTTCCCTCCACTCCTCTGGCCTCTCGGACACCAGGTAAGAAAAAAATGATTCATTCCTTCCAAATGTGTCCTTGTCTGTAAGCTCCTAAGAGGAAATGGCAAAAGACGTAAGAGCCTGTTAATGTCAGTGCTAAGAGCGGTGTTTAGTCATGACAGCCATTTACTCTGGACTGAGAAAAGAACTAGTTGAGGAGGAGAGGGAAAAGTCAGGCTGATTGGAAAAGCCTTGGTTTGTTTTGAAAGGCTCAGAATGCGTGTCTGCTGTTACCTGCGGTCATAAAACACACACTTTGTTACGTGTAGTGAATAGCTGCTTGAATGCTTACCAATTTTTCCTTGTATCCCCTCTAGTGTTGTTAAAGCGGGTAAAAAATCATGTTCTTTTGTTAAAGCTATTCCTTCTCAAAAACACAGATTCAAAAACAATCATAAATCTGTCTCATCTTCTTTTCCTCCAATTTGGTATTCACCTAACGGTGTCTCGCTGCCTCTTTGGGGCGAGAACATCGTAGCACCTGTTCCATGAGAGTCTGTTGCTCTCACACAGCGAGTGCTTTCCATGGTAATAGCTGTGGCCGGATGACAACTATTTGGTAGGCTCCTCTATTTAGGCGCAACAAGCCGAGGCCGATGCATCTGAATAAAGATGTACCCTTTTAATGAAGGTCCAGGAACCTCATGAAACTGCTGCACTCATCTCCATTTTGCGAGGCTAAGAGCAAATCTCTGCTCTCAATATCAGCTGCAAATCTTGCAAAATGCCTTTTAGCTCAGCCGCAAACAAGATCCCACCGACGCAATCACGGCCCCCGTGCGCCTCAGCTGCATTTACGTTGATGCTGATCAGATACAAAATACAGAGAGAGAGAAGGAGGAGGAGGGGGGGTGGGGGGTTAATTTAAAAGTACTAGCTTTAAAGACTCCTGTTGCCTGCAAAGAAAGTTGCTCTCCCCCTCCAATTATATTTAGATTACAGAGGTGGAAGTAGCTGGCGTTGGAGCTATTATTTAGCCAGGAGTAAAGGTTTGAAAGACTCCCCAGTGTAACCACGTTCAGCACACTCATTGGCTGCCGAGCCGGGGGCATTACGGTATACACTTTCATTTTAATTTTCTAACGCTCGCTCTTTAACATCCGCTCCCTCTTTTACATGTGGCGGCGCGGCTCTGTGTGATCGCTGTGAGAATACAAATGCAGAACTCTCACGTCATGTGTTCGGTAGCTCAGCAGTTCGTATCCCCGCTGGCCCGACTCTGAGTTTGCATGCGCTTGGGCACATTTATGCCCAGGTGCTCCAGTTTCTTCCCACAGTCCAAAAACACCAACGTTTAGGTCGTTTGGTGAGTTTAAAATTAAAAGTGAGCCGTGTATGTCTTTTGATGGACTGTCGATTGGGTACAAGGAATAGAAACACTTCATTTCTACATTGTCCAGTATGTAGAAGGATGCATTAGAGCACAGTTTGTCTGCTTTGATTTGTGTTACAGTCCTTAAGATGTTAACTGGTCTGCTGGTGATTGGCACCATGACCCAGCGCACCAAAAGCATGACAGCTTAAATGAGAAACACTTGAGTGATTGAAAGTCGAAAATAGAAATGCTGCAAAAACAAAGCTTCTTACAACTATGAACCCGGAGAAAGTATGAAGGACATGCCTGAAATAGTAAAGAGTTCACAAGAGTGGAAACATTAGTAAACACCGTTATACATGAGAAAGGAAAGAAATGAGCAAATGTGATGCAAAATTGAATGCAAAGATCATAAAATTATAATTTTATCAGTGAGTCCCCAATGCCGCAGTAATGCAGCCAGTTGGGAAGTAAACTGTGACGCTGTTGAAAGCAGAGTCTGTCTGAGGATCGAGTCTGATTATTGTGATTAAATTGGGATGAAGGTGGAAGTGGAGAGACTAATAGATAATTAAGAATAAGAGGTGAACAGGCACATCGGTCCTTTGGGCTGAAAGTGGGATAGAGGAAATGTCTCAGCTTCATTACGGTTCATTTTCAAAGCATTTACAACTCTAAACAAAGAGCGCTTCACGCTGCTTAGCCAAAGAAAAACACTCATGCGAGTGACAGGAAGACTCATTTGATTAAGATTTCATAATCCAGGTGATTTAATAAGGCACAAAGTATGACAACACCTATAATTAAAGACCGATTTTTGCATCAATATATACATAATATTTACAGTCTATTAAGGGAACTGGCCTTGGAGGCAGGGGCTGCACGCTGCATTGAAAATACACACATCACCGTACAACAAGACTGTCCAGGTACTCTGTATGGTCGGGAGCAAAGTTAGTCCTCAGGTCGAGGGTTGTGGTAACAATTTCTGCACATTTCATTTAAGGTGGAGTTATGTCATGAAAATAGGTTGCAGACAGCACAATAAGTTTAGAAGGAATATTATACAAATGAGCCGAAGGAAAGTAATACAATTCACTACACTGTGATAAAGAGGAATTTCTTCCGTGCACTTCTTTCCCACATGGTTGTCAGTGATTCTGAATAAAATTGGGACGAGATGGCAAATGTGTTTTTTTGTAAATCATCACGTTGAGCCGAGGGGAGTCAGACACTGACAATTGGAAAGAAAAAAAACAAACACGTCAGCTGCTTGCAATGGGATTTATATGACTATAGTAAAAAAATAATAGCAGACTGTATAATACACCGCTCCTAAATAAAAGCCAGCAGAAAGCGCTAATTATAGACTTGAGGTCCCTACTTGTGCAAGTGAAAAATTCTGCAAGTGAAATGAAATACTTTTCCAGAAACGACCAGCTAATTAAAAGAGGCTGAGTGCAGATCATCTTTCCACTGAACTGGTATATGGCGTTCGAGGTGTAATTCACAGTTAACCAGCAGCGATTATGAATGTATGAAAGTTAAATGTGACAACTCTGGGCAGAGCTTTTCAATTATGTATCAGTGATATTTGCAAAGAATCAAGATAAAAATCTGTAAAGTGACATCTTGTAAATCAGGATTTTTAAGGATGGCACTGCGAAGGCTTGTGGTCGCATTAGTTTATTTCCGTCTTTTTTTAATTGGAAGTAGCTGGAGTGGAATAAAGAGCAGCTCACTGCCAGGGTGCATTACAGCTGAAAAACGAATTTCCGGGATGCGGCGCACGATTCAGTCCTTGTGAGATCTTTCCTCCGTATTTTGTGGATAGAAGTCAAGTAGTTTTGCATAACAGGCAGACAGTTGGGCACAGGGTTCCAGCGTGTCCAGGAAAACGTGAAAAAATTGTGATCAGTCGTCTAGTCATTGAAAACATATGGAAAATGAGAGTAAAAGTAAAAAATTCTGTAAATACATCCTCTCTCTCCCGTGAGTTAACGTGGATGATTTTCACATGCATTCTCTCTAAATTTGTCAGAATTTCTAAGCATGCTAGCAGTTGTTTAGATCAGATCAATTTTGGGAGCCAGAGAGGAATAAACATGAGAGCAACTTGGGTAAATGTTCAGAATTCAAGGTATAACTGTAGAAAATGACACTTCTCCCAAACATGTGGGTGGAATACATTCCTGTATGCTGTGACAACTTGTCTGTCATACTGTAGCAGCTAAAAATGTCCTGGAAACGCCTTGGGAAATGATTTAAAGAAAAGACAGAAAGACAGACAAGCAGTGACAAAAGCATGGCCGCCTCACCAGAGGTAATAAGGTCATTGTGGTCTGTGCCTGATGTGCCCATATGAGTATGAGAGCCGTGTATTTCATGTGAGCTTTATGCCTTGCTCCGCAGAGCATAAATAAGATGGATGAAAATGAAAACAGTTTGTATCATTAAATAGTCCCCAAGCAAGAAATCCCCTCTCACCCTAAATCACGGATACGTATGTGTGTGTGTGTGAGTGTGTGTGTGTGTGTGTGTGTGTCTGTGAGTGTGTGTCCAAGAGAGATAACCGGCTGTCTCAAGGGTCTGGCTAAGGCCAGCACTCAAAGTAAACAATGACAAGGTGTAACATCAGCAGCCCTGCCAAACTGTCACTCACTTACAGCTGAGGAAGAGCAACGACAATCACACAGCCGTGAGTCTCCCAGTCACTCAGGATCCTCTGTCGGACCTACTGAATATTATCATTAGGAATTATGGTCAGGGGACGTCATTAAGCGCTGCAGCCTTCCCCTGTCTGTCTGTCTGTCTGTCTGCCCGCCCGTGGTGCAGTCACAGCAGATGTCCCGAGCCCTGGACAGAACGTAGGGAGACACACATCCAGGGGACGTCTTACCAGTGCTCAGACATAGAGGACAGCAGAGGGGGGCGAGGAGGACAGAGGAGGACGAGTGAAAGGATGTTTACAGTGTAACCTCTACTGTGGCGGACAAAGCGGCGGTATATCCACGGATTCCTGCTTTGATTGAAAGGCCCGCAAGCTTTTGCAAAACACACTTTGGAGCATCCATGCAGAATCAATAGCAAAACAAGTTGTTCATAGGGCACACACAACATCCTCTATCGCAGTCACACCTAAAGGCGATTAAAGAGTTACCAACCGGCCTAAACAGGCTTTTGGACTGTGAGGGAAATTTGGAGTACTATGTGCTATGTGCACACAGGGAGAACATGCAAACTCTGCAACCAATATGTATATATGTGTATATGTATATACAGTATAACTGGCAACCCTCCTGCTGTGAGGTGACGTCAACAACCAGCATGTGGCCTAGTGATCAATATATACAATATATCTACTTAACTTGTATTTCTTTATTTGGAATCTCACATTACATGCAGTTATCTGCCATTCTTTACACAGTGATCCATTTTTCTCATTTTCTAGAGGAAAGCAACTGTGGAACAGAGCAAGTGTGACTGATTTTCCATTGTGATGAAGAAGAATAGCATCATATCAATGAAAAAGTGTATTTCACTCGAGGTTCCTTCAATATGTCTTCCTATTTTGGATCCTAGTGATCTTTCCTGTCATAATGCGTGCAAGATAATGATAGAAATCAGTGCAGGCGTGGCTTTGTTTAGAGTAAATTCCTTCCTAAACACAGATGCGGTGTAGAAAAGAAAAGCCCACCTATCATCAACCGTTTGCGACAGAGACCCCAGCTCTGTCCAAACACATTACGCACTCGCTCACACTCAGTCACACAAGGTTATTGTTGCCTCAGACATCAGCAGCTTCATCATCAGGCCCTGACATATTTTACATCAACTGATGGTTTCAGACTGATGAATGAGATATGTCATCAGTAGTAAACACAGTGATTTATGAAGGCGCTTCCCTGTCCTGCTTTCACTCACGCCGTGTCTAACAGCCTCTCATTCCGCTCTAATATTTATATAGATTGGAGACGTGCAAGATGCTCCACGTGTTAACATATTTTCCTCAGCTGTGTCTATAGTTAGAAAGGTGAAATATCTTCTCTCCCCAGCACTTAAGTTTAATATTTAATATTAGTGCTTGGCTCCTGCATAACAAAGCAGGTGAGCAGGCAATAGAATATGTTAATGTGGAAATAGTTATTCAGCAAAATAGCTCCCTAGGTAAAGACTAGAAAGGGTAAGGGAGAGAGAGACATTGAGGGGAAGGAGGAGAGACTGGCTCCCCACGCAAGAATAAGCATCACCATATTCATATCTCCGAGTCTACAAGTTGTATTTTATCCATTCCTTTTTCTTGACTTTTATACAATTTGGGCTCAGAAAGTGTCAAAATAAGAGAGGGAATCCTTGGTATGTAATGTGCTCTTGTGAGAGGCGGAAATGAGGCTTGCCTGAATGTTGAAATGTCAGCATGCTCAGTGTTTGTCAGCGCCAGTGTGAAGAGAAAGCTAGGGGTGAACATTGAAATAAAGAGATGTAGAAACTACTATGTGAACAGTTTCACATGTGTCTTGGTAATTTATTGGAGGATATGAGGCCAGATTAAATAAAGGTCTCTGGCGCTGGTGCATAAAACATACAGATGTTTAAAGGAGCCGCTCTGCCACCACGCTTTGTCGTTTGTTTGATTAAGTGCACGCGCTCTTCCTGCGCGTGGAGCCTCTGAAACAACTCGGCGTGGTTATCTGCGGCTTCCAGGAGATGACGACTAATGCCCCTCAGCAGTACATTTGCTGCTGACACATCACTATGTGCACATTATAGAATCATTTTAAAAATGCAAGAAGACGTTCACACACGTGTTAAGAGACTGGATTTCGCATGAGGGACTGGGACAGGAAAGGGGTGAGAAAGGAGGGCCGGAAGGAGGGAAGGATGAGACACCTAATGCTTTCTAATGAAAGTGTAAATCAGTATTTGCTTGGAGGGATGAGGACGACCTAATAGCAATTAAGGAATTGTCAAGTTCTGTCGAGTTCAACTATTGAACTCAGATTAGTTGATAATGAGAAAATCAGTGAGATGGACTGAAAATTGTAGTTTCTAGAGGGAATACGACAGTGGAAGACTGTCACCTCTACTTGATTGATCGCCACCTTTCCTACTAAGTGTAGATTTCACAAAGCTGTGTGTGAATACTCCAGTTCAGTCTGTTTATTTAAGGTATCGCAGGTTTGCCCAGTTGCAAATTAGCTACGCCTCGGTCACAAAGTTTGCAGTTTTGATTACAAACCAGGGAAAAGTCACGGTTAAGTTTTCCAGTGACGAGTCACTATTTTTCACAGTCTTCACTTGGAATACATGCTGCTTACAATCTGGCATGTGATTGCCATAAAGTCCTGACCTCACCTGCACGCTGCGGGCTACACACCCACTGCCCAAATGTTGCAGTAAAATGAGGAAATGAGAAAATGCAGGCAGAGGACACACTCTCAGCAGATAAATGTTATACTGGCACGCAGGTCTGGTGGCTGTGAACTGTAAAGATAACAAAATCAACCTCTCCTATAAATAATACATATATAAAAATAAACTCTCTTTCAGCAAAAGTCTTCCAGTTGAGTTGGAGCCACAAGTCAGACGCATGTAAAACACCCAGTCACCGACATTATAAGTTATATGTTTTTAGAAATCCGCTCTCCACTCTCGAGCGTACAACAAAGGCTTGCCAACTTTCAAGGTTCAGCTGAGGCCTTCCAGGATTAAACTTCACTTAATCGAAACTTCACTCCAGGGGATGTTTTTGTTGGTTCTGAGATTTGTTGGAGCAAAATCTCATAATTCTGGCTGTCCTTCATCCAAATCACAGCAGGAAACAATAAATAGATAATTTAATCAGCAGAATCAATCAAAAATGCTCAGGCCTAGATGGTGCAATCTGCTCGATGCTTAGGAAAAAAAAAAAACAGCACTAATTCAAGCTGAAGGCAACAGAGGGACTCCAGCAAAGTCAGAACTATATGAAATATGTACAATAGCAGATACAAATCAACACGAGTCACAGTGTAGGCACTCGTGTAGGGGCCTCTTGTCTATGCTCAGAAGAGGAGCAACAAAAAAAAAAAAGGAGCTCAAAATATAATTAGTCAGAAAAGCCAAGACAGCAGCTGTGAATAATTTAAGATGGCAGTTTATGCAAATGGTCCAAATCTGGGACATGGTGCAGACGGTGTTAGCGTTTTACTGCTGACAGGATGAAACAGAGCTGAGTAGTATATGAGGTGTACAGTCCGTGCACGGCCAAAACACTGCCAGCGTCACTCCATTAGTTTCACATTTGTTTGGGACGGAAAATGTATCTTTCCGCGAGCTCGCCTCTCCCATGTGTGACTGTGTTGCCGCGATGACGAGCGCTAATGATGCATTTAAAAGGCAAAGGAGCCGCTTCCTCCGGAGCAGCTGGATGGCCTGTGATCACCCTCGGCTTTTACCGCTGATTGCGACACATTTAAATAAAACATCTCTGTCACCGGTATTTATTTTGTAGTTTTTTTTTTTTTTTTTGATAGTCACCCAACTCTGAAGTGACAGCAGAAAGATCCCTGTTACCCGGGGTCATTTTACATCAGTTATTGCAAAGTCTCTTGATGGCTACAGTCTCTCTTCATGAATCAGAACAAAGCCGGGAGTCTTCTTAAAGCTGAGCACTCACCTCTGGCGCAGAAACATTCAAAGTAAGAATTTGATCTAAGGTGAAGCTGTTGTCACCATGGCTGCGTCGTGAGAGCACCTTCCCTTCTACCTTCGAGCGCCTCGCGGGAGAAAAAGTTCGACTTGTGCTTGCTTTGCTTCGCAGACAACCGCATTAGAGTTTTGAGTAGACTTTATTTCCTCCCTAATTAGACTCCAATTATGGAATTTTAATATGCATTATTACATGCAGTACCCGACACACATCACCACCTACTGAATTCATTTGCTGGTGTTTAGCCGTGCTCGGAGAGCTGACAGACTGGAATTGAAAATAGGAGTCAACGAGAGGGAAGAGGAGAGCACGCGCACGTGTGCGAGATGAGGCAGAGCTGCGTTTTTATTTGATATTCCAGCATTATCGAGCCGCTGTCATTTAAACGTGGGGGCTGACAGTTTCTGTACCCAGAGACACGCCGTATTGGCTGGGTATGTTCAATAATTACTGCCCTGTAGCAATCAAGAAGAGTGCTGAGCTGTAGTGAGCATAAAAGGACCATTGTGGCCATGTCTTAGATGCTGACAACCACATTGATTTGCATGAATCAAGCTTATATATGCCTATGAAGCTCAGACACAGCAATGCTCCCTTAATCTGCTCAATCTTTCTCCCTTTGTCTCGCTGCCTCCTTTTTCTCAGTGTTTTCCTCCTCCTCCTCCTCCCCCCCTTGCTCCCTCGCTCCTTGCTGTTGTCTCTTGTGCTGTGTTAGTGGTTTTCTCAGTTTGACATTCAAACAGTATCCATAAAATATGCCTTCGCATCGCTGCTTCCTTGCCATTGCGCCGGAATGCTATTCCGAATTCTCACATGTCAGCAAGAATGAGGTTAAAAACATCAATACCCATAAATCCCCAATATTTGAATATGGATCCAAGTACAAAGGGACTGACCACAGTAATAACAGCAGCAGAGTGAAACTGTGAGCCAAAGCAGAAACCCCCTCCTAACTCAACATTGCACGCTATTATCTGTGTTCCAAAGCAAGCCGGAGCTGAGTTATGGGGTTTTTCCTCAAGGATAAATGGATTCCAAAGCAAGATCCTTCCTCAGCAAACTGCTGTTGCATTCACAGCGACGAGTTGTATATTCAGTGATACCAAAATTAATTTCTTCTGTCAAAGAGTTGAAACCTTGAAAAGACATTCAAATGGGCACAAGATGTCAAGGCAAAAAAAGTGGGCGAGCATGGGTTAGATGACAGAAGCAGACGACGAGGTCACTATGTACCTGTCCCACAGGTTCCCCGTCACTCACTCTCTTTCCCTCTCCCTCTTTCTTCCTCTCCCTCTCTCTCCCTAACTCTCTAGCCTTTGTTTCTCGCTCAGCCCTTCCTCTTTATGGCCACTTCACGCTCACAACAGGGGGACTATTTGTTTCTCTGAGTGGATTTGCTTCTCTCAGTGGGCATCTGAGAGAATGGGAACCAGAATGACAGAATGAGCACACACTCCAGCACACACACACACACACACACACACGCACACAGACACACACGCACTCTCTCTCTCCCCATTTACGGACGAGCGGCGGACCAATAAACAGCAAGCGTGATTTACACGCGCAATCATGTGCGCGCACACACACCTAAGCGAGCTACAGGAGAGCGCTGTCGCCCTGTGCGGCTTAAAAATCCTCAAGAAGACGAGAGCAAGCGTGACACACACTGCGGTCTGTGCCGTGATGAAGAGTGTATGAGGAGGAGTATATGGAGGAGGAGCAGGGAGGTGGTTCCTTGAAGCAGAGACACTCATTTAAATGTTCAGATTTTAAGGATTGTGTTACTGTTGGCAGCAGCGTGCGAGAGTGCCAGACAGTCTGTCTGTCTGGCCGACGTTCATCCTTTAACAGATCATGTCAGTGCCCCTCCCCTGGAAACCATTAAAACCGTCCTGGCTTTCAAGAGGAGACAAGTAATACTTGCATTCATTTCCAGACACTGTTTTGCCTCCGTTATGATAAAAATCCAAATCTCGCTTTGAAGAAAATTGATTTTGTCTGCTACATACTGAATACAACAGGAAGCAGCAGACCTTCCCAGTCACTGTAATTGCAAAATCACTTTGTAGAATTACTGTCCTTGAATTACTTCCCATGAGCAGCGACCATTTTAACTGATCTTTAACAATCTGATTATATATTTGAATGAGAAAGATGCCAGGATGTCTCATGACGGCATTTTGCCCACAGTCGTGCTATGGCATATATACTGCACAGTGCATCATGGGGCTATGCTACAATGTCACCTTATAGCAAGAGTTCAACTTTTTGTCAGGACTTTCTTTGTGGACTCTGCATGTCCGCACTCCGTGTGTCTGTGCTGATTCCTTCCAGATGCATCATTTTCCTCCCACGATCCAAAAACATGCTTCTTTCTTCACCCGATATTAGACTGTTGCACTAATTGCAATAACGTTTAATTTTTTTCTCAAAATTGAGCCATAGATGACCACAGCAGTCACCCTTAGGCAGATGGTGATGGTTGAAAGGCAAAGTCCTCAAAGTCTGCGCCATCTTGTTCAAACTGGTCATGTGACCTCTGTCACGTCAGATGACATATAAATGCTGAATAGGGGTTTCCATTCCACTCACTAGATCGACACGTCTTGAAAACCAACTCATGAGAGTGTAGAAATTAACATGTCAGCGCTCTTTGAGAGGTTTTTTAAAATGTAGGTATTTTCATTCTTGCTTTTGCGATATTTAGGTTTCACGTTTTTCTAGGGATAATGGGAATCTGGTTTGTTTTATGACACAAAAGTAGAGGTAATGGGTGGATCTGCTCCACTTTCTGCATTATTTACTCATAGGATCCCTAATATAACCAGAAGTTCTGCATCAATTTGAATCACCACACTCTCTGATCCTAACAGCTGTGTCTATAGTGGCATTGTTTTCATTCATTTGTATGTGTTTTCATTTGTATGTGTTTTTTTTTATATTGCATCGTAATATGATGCATATCCCATGGCAATATCCGTGCTTGTCCCTCTCCTTGTAATCAGTAGATAGAGGAAACCAAACTTGACTGTACTGTATTAAGTCATCATCATATTTAGCATATCTTATCCTATGGTCTCATTATCACAGATTTAATTTGAGTATACAACACTTAAGACACATAAGCCAGAATTTCCACAGTCGTACTGATGTAGGCATCTGGCGTGGTCAGCCAGTTTGAAGCGGCTTTGAGGATTTATATTTAAGGGATTTATGTAGAAATGCCTCATCTCCCTCGGGAAACTCATTCCTATAATACTTTCAGCAATCTAACTTTGTTGTAAACATGTACACATATTTCAGACTGTACAGATAAACACACACACACACACATGCATACATAACAAGGTTGTCCTAAGGCAGAGATCTGGATGTTAACCCACCAAGCGGAGTGCATCTACGGTGCACAGGCGGAGTGCATAATGGGAAACTCCGAGGTTTTCCTCAAATCAGATTAAGAAAGAAGAGAAACCCCATTCCCGCCCCCACAAGCCCTAAAACTATGCAGCGCACGCATCAAAAAGGCAAGAGCAGAGCCCTGCGGGGCAGCGTTAGAATAGGACCCAGCTTTGTTTATCGAGCCGGCGTTTTAACCCCCAAGACGTCACAAGAGACCATCTCAACCTGAGATGTGGACACGTAAAAAAAAAAATGCTTGAAATAAATTTGTTCTAATCGCTTGCTGCTATTCGGCATACATGCATTGCTTTAAAGCGTCCGTGACAGGAGTTGATAAATAAATGAATTTTTCTGTTTTATCATGTCACAGCCGAGCCCGGGCTGTGGCAGGCACACACTGCCGAGTCATGCAGGCGTGCTTGGGCGCACAGGAGGAGCACAGAGGTGAGATGAACCAGTGAGGTGTAACTCATAGGCCATAATTGTATTTTCTCACCAAATTGCCCAGAGGAGAAGAACAGTGGCTGGTTGGGGATTAATTCAATCTAAACTGATTTAAACCCAGTGCATTTCAGCACTTGATTAATCATCACCTATGAGCTCTTGATTTTATGTATCCATTAGCTTTTAATATGATTGCCCTGTTTTAGAGACGTAACCTTTTCTGAGATTACATTACTTATCTGAGGAAACATGTTTGGGGGTGGGAGGTGGGGAAGCACGAATGTGGGCCTGCCATTGACTCCGCAGTGGAATGAAGTTGAAGCCACAGAATCTAATGCCGTTAATAATGTTTTATGTGCAACGGAGGTAGAATTTCAAGTAGTCTCTCGATTCTTCTCAACACTTTTGATTCCATCAGATGCTGCGCTGAGGCTGTGGCTGATGAAAGCGCGGTTTTATGCTCATCACCATCATGTGTTTGTGTTAGTGTCAGGGGCTGGCAGTCTGCTGGAATGGATCCAGACACTGATCCGGGAGTAAAAACTCGGAAAAAGGAAAAGGGGACCAGAGAGGTTGGTTTCAGGCACTCTCCTCCTGAACGTGCCAAGCAGCTCTTTTTTTTGGTTGTGCAACAACACCGGCAAGCTTGAGAATAGAACAAGACAGCTCTCAGAAAGAGCATAATTACACATAATAGAAAATGCTTAAAAGTGTATAAACTGCATCTGGAACCAGAACTGCGTCAAAACGCTATTAGTGACAGGTAGTGAACATAAAATACAATCAAATTAGTTCATTTTTTGGGCTTAATCCTACATCCACAGTTGTTCCACTTGACAAAGAAGGCTGCCCTTATATTGATAAAATGCAAATTTGAACCCAGACCAACATAATTACTAATATGAACCCAAATCGTTGTTTTCCCATCTCTTTCCTGAATTTCAAATGATTGAAATCTGGAACCTGTGTTGCTGAACGTGAACCATCTGACAAATATGAGTAGAAAACAAGCTTTAAAAACGTTTCTGTATTCTTTCATATTATTCATTTCCTCTACATATGAAGATTTTCCATAAATGTGATATATTTATGGAAAACTAAGACTCGCAAAAAGTGTGACCATTGTCCTACAGCTTCACATAGTTGTTTTTGTACAACTTTTTACTTTATATGTGGGAAAGGTCAGTCTCTGCACCCTCCCTCTTGCAAAAATCATACCACAACTTATTTTCAAGTGAATGACCTTTAGGAATTAGACTGAAGAAACAGCATTCATCTAGATGAGACGTCATAGGTATTCACACTATTATAACACCCATACGGGTCCATTTCTGAGTCAATTTTTCTCTGTTTTCAGGCCCCTGACCTCTTAGTGGCTCAAAGAATCTGCTCGGTGGATTTGTGCGGGTTCAATGTTTATGTGCAAATGTGTGCATCTGACATGCAGGGGATGGCTGCACGCTGGCTTTTTAATGAATAATTTCCAAAAGGCCTTGAATCATTAAGGTGAAATTACAACTGCCTGAGTCACCCTTAATTAGCTGACCTCTCAGTCCGCTAATTAACCCTCAATTAAGGGTTCATTAAATGACCTTAATCCTGACCTCCACTAACTCTAAGCAGTCGTCACCGTCTTTGTGTCCTTCTTTTCTAATAACCTCCTCCTGTATCGCTCTGAAACGTGTCACTCCACATTCGATTCCATGCGTCTCCTTGCCATATTTGTTGTCCTTCTCCTCTTGTTTTTGTTTTAAATTTCTCGAACAAAACACAATTAGCTGTCAGGCCATAATGAGGCAAAGGAAAAAAAAAAGATACAACTCATTTTAATGTTAATGTGGCTGCTGGATGTGGAATTCAGTTGCAAATATCATGATTAATACTAAGAACCTTTTACAGTTTTTTAATGAGCAATAATGGCACAACATTTACTCTGTGGACTTAATGACATGCATTTGCAACAGCAGTTGCAAGGATGGGGCAAATGTTTTCATAGCCAGTTGCTTATTTACACATGAAAAAGTAGCCAAGACCCATTTTCATTTAATTTTAATTTGCATTTGTGTCTTTAGGAACTTGCCAAATGCAACTAGCTCTTGTAAATATGTGGTTTGAAAGCAGATGTTCCCTCTTTTTCTTCTTTTTCTGTCTATACCTTCTGTGGATATATTTGACCATTTACTTCCTGAATTCTCCGCACTATGGTATATGCACCTCTGGTAGTTACTGTGTAGTGTGCTGTCTGCGTATGTGTGAGTCAACCAAAACACTTGACAGCAGAACAATGAGACTATCCTCAGTGTACAGCAGAGGTGAGCTGCAGATATCTGTGATCGTTCTTCAACGCCACCAGCGACCATTGTCACATTGTTCTTGCACGTCATCGCAGACATTGTTAGTACATAAATATCAATTATAGTCTGACACTGACTAACACAATTGGAGAAGCGGCAATAATTAAAGTGCTTCTCCACCCAAAACATATCTCTCCAGTACCAAACACTCACTGACTGTAGGCTTGAAAAATAGGTTTTTGTACTTTGTCTATTCTTCCATAGAGAATGGAGGGTGTAGTCAGCCAGGATTCAAAGCCGTGCTGTACAATGGATTCTACCAAACACAGCCAGATGTCAAGGAGCTGACACATAAGTGACAGGAATGATGTCATCAGCTGTATCTTAGAGGGAGCTGTGATTGCAGGATTGTACGTGCAGACGCTAGACACTCATGGGAGGACCCCAGTGGCAAAGTGCTGCGCCCTGTTCTTCATATCAAATCCCTGCTACGAGAGCAAAGCCTCAAACAGAACCGTCCTACAGTGTCGCTCCCATAGCAGCATCAAAAATCCATCCATCATCTCACCGGCTTTGTGCCCAACAGCACCTCTGGGGTTTGTGGGTGCCATTTTCCAGCACACTCAAAACGTCTTTCCCCACCGATGTGGGTATGGTGCTGGTTCTAGTCTAGTGCTTAGTTTGGAACAACATAGAGCTGACGCTATCTCTGGAACTGGTTCCAGAGTAGAGTAGCACTTCTTTGCTGGGCCAGAATGAAAAATTAGCGGTGTCAAAGGCCAGGGACGGGGGTTATTGAGCCCAACAAAGAAAAATCAATTAAATTAAATATTTAAAACTTTAAAAAAATAAAAATAATAAATAAAAAATAAAAATAAAAATAAAATATAAAATAAAGTAAAATATAAAATAAAAAATAATATAAAAAAAATTTAAACTACATTTAAAGTGTCAGTTTATAACGATGTTATCTCAAGAAACCTTACATGAAGAGACAACTCAGATAAAACAAGATAAAGCCCAACAGATCCCATGCATGAGCAAGCTGAGGTCGACAGTGGCGTGGAAGAACTGCTGAAATGGACAGAAACCTCAGGCAGGAGGAGGAACTGACGTGGAGGGTTAGATGCCTCGGGCAGATCCAAGCTCATGGAGGGCGGTCATCTGCCTCGACCGGTTGGTTGGGAATAGTCAGCACTAGAAGGTCCAGAGGTCGACATAGTGTCTGTGCAAAGGGTCATGGCATCCATGCAGTGGATCCTGAGTTTGTCCAGCGGTGTGTGATATACGTAAACAACAAGACCGACATTTCTTGTCTTGTTACGACAGAGAGGCTGCAGAGCTAAGAGAGCCAAGGAAACCCGATAGGGACTGAAAATGGACAGCGGTTGAAAGTCCACATTTTGACGTTGATATCCTCTGGGACACACTGGTGGCAACACAACTGATGAATATAGTGACGAAATGATGTGGCTCACAACTGGTTTGCAAGTTGACCCAACGCTAGGACACCTGGGACAGGTCACCCGTTCACATGCTGTTCACTCTTACATTTCGGGCCAATTTAGAGTCTCAATTTGCCCTGAATGCATGTTTTTGGAGCATAGAAGCTTGCCATCCAGGTACGTGGGTAACTCCACATAGGTGAGTCCTCAGAGGACCCTGTTACAGCACAAGCTGTTACCCACCTCAACACCAAATTAAAATGCAGAGAGAATCAAAAGATTGTACATCCTGATTTAAAGATCTCTGGAGAGATGGCCTGTCTGTGTGGTAGGGGAGCTCTCTGCTGGATTCCATCTCAGATCTTTGAAGGCAGATCTGCATCATTACATGTGATCAAACCTTTAACTCCACTGTAGTATACTATACACCTACAAGCCTAAACTGTGCTCTCTCATTTTGATTTCATAAAGGAGCATGTGGTGATGAATTATAAAGCATTTGTATGCACATGAATTAATTAGTTAGCCGTGTCGCACCTTTGGTGAGTCTGACAACTGAACGCCACCTGCCACCTCAGTCGCTGCTGAAGTCCAGAGGCAGCTCACTACAATCATGCTCATGCTCTGCACCGAGAATCACAAAATGTAAACAAAAATGACAGCTGTCTCACATAAAAAGGGTGAGGTGGTAGAACACAAATTTGCCTATCAAAGCATTAAAAAAAATGTGATAACAGCGAAGCGTAGGGTAAAAATAATAAATTGTCACATTTTCTAATATTAGGTCAATTTACCCTACCATTCATTTATCGTCAAGATTTATTACCCTTCTGTCAATTGTCATTTCTTTGGATAAGACTTCACTATTTCTGACTTCTTTTATCACTTATCGCCTCAGGATCTTTTCCTTTTTCTCTGTCTCCTTCTCCAGCTGAATTTGAAGAAAGCTTGCACAGTATGGCGTCTGTGAAAAAAGCCTCCACCCGCAGAGTAAAACGTAGCTTAACAATAGCATCTGTATGTGACAAGCACAGAGTTCTCTGAGTTCTTAGTTGAGAGGGTCTAAGATTATTGCACATGAAAACTGTCTAGGGGATGTGAAGCCCGTCACTTATGTACAGGAAGTTTTAAAATATTCCTTTTAATGCAAGTGTTGCTCTTATTCACAGTTATTCTCTGGTTTAGAACAATTCTCCTGTGAATGATTTTTTTCTCCCCTCTCTCTTGCTGTTCCTTTGCTTGTGTTGCAAACCTTATCATCAAAGCACAAGACGTATATTTTCACACTCCTACCGCAGTTTGCAGGTTGAACTCCTCTTCTGTCAGCTGCTTGCGAGTGTTTTCGCCATGTGTGCCAGTTTGGTTCACAGCCTCGGTTCACGACCTCCGCGGTGAGACAGATAAACATTCCCACCAGAGCTCATGCAACAATAAGGTGTCATGTCAGGACTTGGTCCACTATTAGAGTCCAGACAGTTGCAGTTCTTTGTGATTTTCCTCCAGCACAAAGACACACAACAGAGTGTGTTGACACTCCTTGTGAGCCTTCATCTCGGTTGCAGCGGCTGGAGAAGACTCGGGGGCCTGCGTGAGGCATCGCCCGCTGCTGGTCGTCCAGCTGTTTTGTCTCCATCCCAGCTGTTGATTAAGACGAGAGACTCTTGGCAGAAGGATCTGACACTTTTTCTGCGCCTCTCACACTACACATCGGCCTCCTGTCAAGAACTCATCGTCTCCGTCTCCTGTTTATCTGGACTCGACCAGTTGTTGATTTGTGGAGTGTCCGATGAGGACTCCAACAGGCGGAACATGCGCGCCATGTTTTCTCTGTGCAGGGGACACACATGGATGGCAGAGTCATCAGCTCTTCTAACAGTGCTGCCACCATTTTCCACTTTTAAACCATGCTGTTTGTTGAGTTTTATTGTGGGCTCATGTATCCAAACAGCTGCGCTTACAGTAGCATGTGAAGTGTTGAATTATTATTCTGGATTTTGATCAACAAGGGGTCTTATAGTACAGTCACATTACATTTCTGTCCGATGGAAAAACCTTGCACTTCAGCCTACATAGTTGAAGAAAAAGATTATTATTGACCAGAAAAATCACAAGTTTTCAAAACTGTGTGATAGTATTATTAGAGTAACACAACAGTAAGTAGTTTAGCAGGGTGATAATGTGTGAGCTTGATAATTTACTCATTTGCAGTGGAACGTGGGAGCATGAATTTTTTGGCACCTCAAACTGTATTTGATAGTCGTACTATCCATTATACATGTATTTTTTATTCTTATTTTGTACCTTCTTTTGACTGTCTATATAAAAGCGTGTGGTTCAATTGGAAGTGCTATGCTATTACTTTCTTCTAATGAATATGAATTGTTCATGGCGTAACTTGTGGAAAATCTGTGAAAGAATTCCCACATTAGTCTGCTAGTGCCTCTCTCTAGCCCTCTTAGTGCACAAACAGGAAATGCACCATAGACAGGTCTCCAGTGCATCACAGTGGACCCATGCACATCAAACACTCGCTCACACAGTTTAGAGTCAACAGTTGGCCTAAACATGCATGTTTTTGGACTCTGAGAGGAGGCCAGAGTACCCAGAGAAAACCCACTTGTACGTGGGGAAAACATATTGACTCCAGCGGAATGAGAACCAAAGACCTTCTTGCTGTGAGCACTCACCACTTGATTTAGTTTAACGGCATCTGGTAAATGGGGTACATACAGTGTATTGGTGGTGGCATATTCATGTTGTATTCACTGGTAGAAAATAAGCCCGTCTTTGCAACAATACATCTTCATTTTGTAGATCTGTTCTGATTGGCACGGCTGGTAGCACAATGACAGAGAGTGACAAAGATATTCTTTTCAACACTCTAAATAAGGTGTGTCTCTTTTTCTCCATGTATTGATTGGTGTTTTCATCCGCTTCCATCTTGTGTCTGGGGCTTCTGTCAAATAGTGCAGCTGAAACATTTCCCTTGCTGTGTCACTTGAGTTTTCACGGTTTATGGTTCAACAAGCAAAAACCCATTTAAATTTACAGTACATTGCTCTTTGCAGCAAGTTCAGTCCAACAAAAAACCCAAATGCTCAAAACTTTATCTTGTAACCTACACCTAAATAGATATTTCTGGATTTCTATTATATATATATGTATATATATATATATATATATATATATATATATATATATATATATTGCTTGATGCAATGCAATTCATTCTCATTTCACAAATCTGTTCGTGGGTGGGCCGAGGAGACAAGGACATATGATATCAATTCAGCGATGATTGATGTGCACAATGAGTGCATTGTTATGTGTTCATTATTAATTTTCATGATTAATCACTGTTTGAGTGTGCCAGTACGTCCACATCAATATTTCCCTCTCAGAACCACTTGTCACAGTATCTATATTATTTTTACTGTGTTGCAAAACCAGTGGAAGTCGATTTTGAGATTTATTGTTAAAATGCAGCTAGCTCAGTGCAGTTTTTTTAACTGTTAACTGTATCTATCTGACAATAAAAGAAAGCCATGGACTCTTTTACCTTATTTACTGAACCGCTTCCCAGAAAAATTAAATTTAGGAATAAAAATACTGAATATAAATCAGTTCTTAACTGTTTTTGTACAATATACTTTGTATTCATTGCCACAAAATGCCCCACTATTGAATGAGTTGTGCTTTCAAGTCTGTTCAGATATTTTATAAAACAAACGTCATGCAGACTTATTTTTCAGACAACCGAAAAGGACATTTCTGTTTTCGAAAAACATAGACAAGACCTTAGAGCTTGGCCCCTGTCAGACAGACTTTATTTGAATCCTCCCATTATTTCAAAATTGGCTCCTCTGATCCCGTCCTCAGGTATGTAGAAGGAGGCATGTCAAGATCATGTTTCTCCACAGTGGCCCCAATCCACTCCAGGGTGTTTTGAAGGATTAACCACAGATTGAGCTTTGCTTGCTTGAAGCCAACAGAAGCATGTCTCGTTGTGTTAAACAGCTACCGTGCACATTCTCCGTCCATGTCCCCATTCTGCGTTACTGTGTCTAAATGTATGTGCATGTCTGAGTATGAAATCCGCTGTATATTTGTTGCATTTCCACCCCTGTCACTCACCTCCCTGTGGTGAAATAAAGGCACAAAAGCCACAGTCCGAGTCTAGTGGTGTCTTAGTGTCATATCCCCAGCTTCCATCACTGCGGAGAAAGAGCGGAACAAGCTCACGAACCTCCGCAAACAGAATAATTAATTTTCTATCAAAGGAGCTCACAGCATCAAGGGTTAAGAGAGGTGAGATCTGGAGGGAGGATGTGCTAATGCCGTTTATGACTTTACAAATTATGCATTATAGGCAACAGCAAAATGGAGACTCATAACGTAATTGCATTGATTTCTCGCTGATGGCTACAAATAATGACATTTCTCTTGATCCAGGGGAAGAACAGGATGGGCTGCGAGGCCCAAGGGCACGCACACAGGCTCTTACATGCGCTCAGACGCTAGCTCATGATGCCTTTTAAAAACATTATATCACACAGACGTACCCACATACACACACTGAGACATTTGCCTACGCACACATTCGGGTCATCTTTCTCTCCTATCCATACAGCCCGATACAGACTCGACACACACACTGGCACGCGTGCTGAACAAAGACGCACAAATTTTATGTGGACACACACACACACACACACACACACACACTCACACACACACGCAGACTTATTGCTTCATCTCGTCCCTAGCTCTTAGTTTCCCCTGGAGGGTTCAGTTTAGATGAAATGTCAGTTTTAATGGAAATGGGAATGGAATAACAAAAACCATGTTTTCCTGTATTGCATTCCAGTGAAGGAGGGAGGAAGGTGCAGCAGCTAGATGGTACAACTCGGGCATTTACCAGTGGCTCATATGGTGTGTGGCATTAAATTCTGCCCCAGGCAAAGGACATTGCTTTTATAGCTGTCATTACAGAGTGGGGAGTGAAGTTTTTTCTGAGGGGACACTAAATTATGTAGAAGAGAGGAGAGAGGTTAAAGTGTCGCCGGAATGGAACACACAAATACACTAAAGAGTTTACTTTGGCAGACCAATCCACTTTTGCGGGGCAGGCCATCCTGCTCCCTGGCCCTATTGCTTCTCTTATATAGGCAACACTCTGGAATGAAAGATCAAGAGGCCTGGAGGTTTTGCTGGACAGGTGCGTCAGTCTCCACCGATACCACCGGCCTGATACTGTAGGTCTCATCACAGGCACACAGGTCCTCGTCTTTCACCCCCCTGATAAGAGGAAAAGGTGGGGGAGGAGGAAGAGGTGATCTCCTCCGTATACCCGTTATCAGAGCGCACACATCTCCGTGCTCTCTTTGGACGGCTGCTGTATCGCTGCATCTTCAGGAACACGTTTCTCTTTGAGAGAGAGGATATCTCAGGGGCCGAGCCTTATCGTCTCGGAAACCATCATCGCGGCTTCAAAGACTCAATCACATGTTGAGGACGTAAAGGGGGGATGTGGTTTATCGGCAGACATGTGATGCTACTGTGAGCTTTTGACATGTTCTCTTTCAAC
Organism: Karalla daura; assembly: GCA_029224185.1. Classification (NCBI taxonomy): domain Eukaryota; kingdom Metazoa; phylum Chordata; class Actinopteri; order Chaetodontiformes; family Leiognathidae; genus Karalla; species Karalla daura. The sequence goes on along the minus strand of CM055193.1, from coordinate 10,123,756 downwards.
CAGCGTTCTCTCTATGATACAGCCACAATGTGCCATTGATCTCCGGGATTTCTGTTTTCCTCCATGCTCAACCAGTGCGTCTATCGCATATTGTGTGTATTTTCGGGTAGGTCTAGGGGCAACACTGGATAACACCAAGCCGCCTTTCTGTCTCTGCTCCATTAGCTCCCTTTTCTAGTCTTTAGCTTTGTTTGGATTGGTGTCATGCCCCTAATCCCCACATTGCATGAAAATGGACCCCCTTCTCTTCCCAACCAATTCCCCCCTGCTCTGCTATGCTTTGCTCTTTTCTACTGTTTCTTTTCAACCCAACTTGTTCCAATCCACCAATCTCTTTATTTTGCCACCTTTTTTTTGTCGCACTGAACAAAATGACATTACGATTCAAACTGAATGTGTTGTGTTCATGTATGAATAATTTGAGGTATATATGTTTCTTCTTAAACTTTTTTTTCATGGTATTTGCACTAGTTGTGCAGAAGAGAAACACACATTGAAATCAAGTGAAACTGCACCGAAAACAGGTGGAATTATCACAGCCCATTTGCCAAGAACATTTCACTCCTCTTAATTAAAATAGGATTTACGACACATTTAAAAATGTATGTGAAACTAAATGAGTCGTTAAGACATTTTTTTTGCAGTGCATTCTCTCTCTTTCTCTCTCTCTCTCTCTCTCTCTTTCTCTCTCTCTCTCTCACTCTCCCTGTTCGTCTTTCTGCTCCACTAACCACTTTCACTCACAGCCCTGCCCCTGCTCTCATCTGACAGTGTCTGCTGAGGAGGGTGAAAGTTGGAGACAGGGACAGAGACCCTTCAATCCCTCTATCTGTCCACTCTCTCCCCCACCCTCCCGTTTTCATTGTTCTCCTCACTGTACTGCTGCCCTGCTCTCTCCTTAGGCAAGAACAAGGCAAACTACACTAAAATATTGATGCCGTTTAGAAGAACAACACTCCTGTGAGTGATAAATGTGTAGTTTTTCTCTATTGTCTCTTACCCCTCCAAAAATCCATTTTTCTCATGGCTCCTTTCATCCTCACATCACTCTCCTGTATGTGTCTGTCTCTCCTCCTGACTTGTTTTCCATCTCTGCCACTAAGAATATGCAGGAATCCCCCAGTTAGCCAGTCAGGTTATCCCAGTGCTCTGTGTTCAGTACCAGGACAGACACAGCCCAAGGTGACTGTATGTAGAACACTCCTCAGGAGATGGGGAACACCTGCTCAGACACACACACACACAAACACACACACACACACACACACTCGTCAGCACAAGATCATCCTGTCTGTTCCCCCATCAAGAATCGTGTAGCAAACCCCCATAATGAAAATGTTGTTTTTATAGGGTAAACCTCTTGAGTTCCTTCAGATGTTATTCAGGCGTTAAATACACTGCGGTGGCTCAGACGTGATTAACCCTGCCTGTGTATTTGGTTGACCATATTTAGAACTCTGATCTTTATCTCCATATACCTTGATAAGGTCAGTATGGGCTATGATAACCGGTTTATGCAACATTGATTTGCTATTGAGCCTGATTGTTGCCAGACGGCGCCCAGCAGGTGGCCTTGAGGCATAATCAATTTATCAGCAACTTTAATCGACAAGGACCTCTGCAATAAAGACAGACAGTGTGTCCTCAGGTAATTCAATAGAGCTAGCCCCTAACACACACACGCGCATTAGTGCGCGTCTGCCTGTGCCATTTCATGTATCCGTTTTATTCTCCTCTCTTTTATGTGCCCACAACGCAGTGAATAAAACATGCTCACGTGTTCCAGGCACAAGAACCCAACATCGATGGTGTTACAGCGAGGGTGCAGAAGATCCTCATCTCCATTATCTCACCCTTTATTTCTTTTTTTCTTTCTTTCCACTTGCCGTCCTCCCTCCACCTCCACGTTCACCCTCCATATCTTGTTGTGTGTGTAGGTGAAGATGAGTTATGGTGGTCACAGCGATGCCGCTGATAGATGAAGGTGAACTCGGCTCTGGCCTGCACCAGGAGACTTTAGAGGACACAGAGGCTGCCATCCATCCTCTCCGCCACCTACATACCCCTAAACTTTGCTGCACACACTTGTAGTGCACACTGGATTTTTTTTTTTTTTTACTGCGCAGTTGCAGTTTTATGAAGTGCCTTGGTACTCGACCACACTGTAGCGCCTTGTAAAGAAATTCTCTGAATAATCTATAATTCGGCGTGTCAGGCTGTCAAGGCAACACATTGCCTTTAAATGTGATGCGTTGGCAGGAAAGAGTATGAACCACAGGTTGAATTTGCACTACGCCCTATCTAAGGTATCACTCCCATATACTTTATTCAACATGGTTTTGAACGTGTCCCTCCAAAATCCTATTTGGGCACACATAACATCATAAGACTCCAGTTTATGTCCCCCCTTTCCTTCCCCCCCTGGACTCCAATCAACCCACTGACTGTCAACTCAACACACCCCGGCTTCAGTGTTAGGGCAGTTCATCTTGTCACACCTCTTCTGCTGGTATTATCAGTATCCTACTTCAGCGCCACACCTGCTCCTTTATCAGCCACACGATAGCAGGCATGGCGAGCGGCGCCCCTGGGACAGCCCCGAGTCCCACTTCCTTATCCTGCGTGCCCAGGTGTGGCCCTCCACCACATCCGCTATCGGCAGGAAATTACACGCACCTTAAGCCCATTACCACTTCAAAAGGAGCAGGCGCAGGCGAGCGAAGTGCAGCCTCCCCATTAGTGCCCCGCAGCACGCGGTTGTGCTCTACCTGTTCGTGCTGTCAAGAAATAATTAATTATGGCAAATTCATTAGGCTAGCAACAAATAGCACATAGGTCACGCCGGGGTCTGGTGAGGTAGCTGCAGAATTGCGCTGCATGTAAATGTCAATGTATGTTATAGCATTCACCGTATTGAGCTGTAAATCTATTCCAACAGAAAAGGTCTATGAGAAAAATCCGTCACAGGATTTATTGCTTCTCTTGCAAAAGCCACAGATTAGAATTATTTATTGCTGAGCATGTTGCATTTTTTTGACTCATGACTAGACTCCATTTTCCTGTCACCTTGCAGTTTTGATGGCACGCCAGAAAAGCGGATGATTATACTCTTGCCTGTAACTAGATATTTTACCACAGGCTGACATGCACAGGGGTTCAGAATAAAAGATGCATATCCATCAGCGCTGCGAATGTTTACATGTAAATGAATGGATGTGTGAAATGAGAAAATGGCGGCAGGCAGAGGGAGTTTTGAGGCTCGGGAGGAGAAAGTTATCACTGCTGTCAGCGGAGTTGATCTGCGTGTCATCATGGCTGCTACGTTAGTTTAGAATCCATCACTGCAGAGGAAATGTTCTGTCGCGGTCACTATGGAAACAGAATCAGGAAGTACAGACAGTGCTGCCCCAAAGTAGACAGAGTAGCGGTGAGCCCACACATAAAAATGAAATGTCTTCCAACAGAAGAAAAGAAATAGAAAAAGAGATGGAGAGATACGCTTGGCTGGACAAGCAATGCAATGCTTGACTGAAATGATTAGATTGTAACTGGCGGCTCAAGTGTGTGTGTGTGCGCGCGTGTGAGGGATGCGCGCGCGTGTGTCTGTGTGTCTGGATGAGCACATATGCTTCCATGTGTTTATGTTTTGTGTGAGTCAGTGCAGGGGAGATGAAAGCATCCTTGGGTGTCATAAAACATTAAGGTCTCGTACTAATCTGGCTCTCATCTCTCTCGGTGTCCCAGCTAAACTGACTCGCCCCTGGGAGAGCCATAATGCAGCACACATGCTCAACCCGCTAAATATTTTCACCGGGGAGAAACTCGAACTGGTGTCGGCTTTGAGATCCATGCTGACAAAGGTGACATATTTGGCGTGTCATCATTAGGCAGTAAAAAATTGAATTGCGACCCCCTGACATGCAGGACGGATATCAGGAGCAGATCAAACACATGGTTCTGGTTCCAGTAACATCTGTAAAACAATCCCTCCTCCTCTTACATGCCTTTGCTCCCTCTCCTCATCAAACAAGGAACAAGACACATGAAATCCAAACTTGGATCCAAGAAGTTTCCAGGGTGTAAAGTAAAATCCCATTTCCTTTGGCTGCATAAACAGAGCAGTGAATCTTTTCCATCTGCTCGGCCATCTTCCGAGGTTGTTTAATGTCCACAAGGGCGAGATATGGCGATGACACTGCCAGTGTTTGCACCCTCCGCTATCAGCTGACGGACTGTATGGTGCCGTGCGGTAATTGCAATATTTTTCACAGTGACAGAAAATGAATCGACACAGATCAGACGCTCTCAGTCTGGATGGTTGGCTTTTTATCTAACTCCAGATAAGGTTCAGTCCTGTGGGACGGGCAGATGACCTGAATCTTTGTGAGGGAGGTAGAAGAAGCCTGAAAGCCAAAGTCGCATGCTCTCTCTACTCAAATAAAGACTTATTCTGTTTGATAAACTTGGCGCTCAAGAGATGAAATCTTAACGGCGAACTGAAATTTGTTTGGGGTTGTTTGATGGAAAAAAGAAACTAGAGAAAGAAACTGGTTAAATACCAGGGTATTTTTATTACATTACGAAATGCATTTATAACTTCTCAGTCTGCATAAGTGTCAATCCAATACTCTATAAGATCAGACGAAGAATTGCTCTTAACGGCTTTGTCTGCCTGGCAGAAAAGATTGTAATACCGTTGTGGAAGTTGTGAACTTCGTGGCCATTTATACACAGTAAATACAAATCCACTACAGCAGTGGCTACTGTAATGACTTTGTGACAGTGCCTCGCCTGCTCTAAGTGAATGGAGTATTGATATCTACTGTCGAGGGTGTTTACACGTGATGACACATGCTTTTACATCTCGGTCATTATCTCTCATTGTCTGTGGGCAGGCTTAGCTTGCCTCCAGACTCAGCAAGGCCCCCACAGATGAAAACTCAGACTACAACTAAACACAGTTTTGCAAAAAAACCTTTCAATTCACACTTATAATAACTGATTATTAGTCTGACAAAAACTGGGATTGAAATTTGATGTGATGATTTCCTGTGACCGTGAAGCTGTTGTATCACTTCCACCATTGTTCATCTCAAATGCCAATCACTAGTTGTGTTTCTGTTAAACTTTTTCACGGAACAAAACCAGTAATTCTAAAATTTCACTAAAGGACACTGACAACTGGCTGGTGCTTCCACTGACGGCTGTTTTGTCCTGACATCAAGTCTGATGATGTAAAAAGTGTTTAATCTAATTCAGTAGTGATGTTTTTGGTAGGTTTTGTGCATTTCTTAGGGTAGTGGAAATGCAGCTACTGCCTGAAAACATCACATGTGACATCAGCTTGCTTACTGTGGCCTCATTGGAGATGTTGCCATGGTCCATGCTGCTCCTCATGACGCAGATCTGAAAAATCAATATTGGAATTTTTGGACAGGTATTTTTCATAATTTAATCAATTAGTTGAGTTGTTAATTGGGACCGATCTGACAGTATATCACCCCACATTCTAAATACATGCATCTAGGTCAATTGGAGACTCTATATTGCCCCTAGGTGTAACTGTGACAGTGAATAGTGTATGTGCCCTACAATGTACTGGCGACCTGTCCAGGGTGCTGTGCTTGCCTTTGTATGTGCACTCAAGATAGACGCCATGAGACCCTGTGACACCGTTGGGTACAAAGATAATGGATAGACAGCTGGATAAAAGCACGTGTATATCGGTTCTCTTAGAATGAGTTGTTGACTGAATTCACATCAAACTCAATTAATCAGAGATTGTTTTTGAACAAGGTTATTGCTCTCTTCTGTGTGTCGGATTGACAGCTGGTTCTTCAGAGTTTCAAAATGGTCTCTAATCCAGTGTTTTGAAAGTGTCTCTGGTGGCAGGTGTGGAAAAAAAAATGATATGAAGTTTTATTTTCACATATGGTGAATGATAGGAGAGAGAAAAAAGCAGTGGCTTAAATCAAGGAGCTGAATTATTTGCGAAAGGAGAAGGTCATGTTAATTTAGGCGCAAAGATGCGAGGGCAAACTGAAAATACAGATCAATGTCAGGAGACAAGGCTGTCAGAACACATTCATTTGTTCACATGCATTTCTAGCACAAAGTCAGAGACCATATGTTTTGTGTTGTGTTTGTTTTGGAAGGATACGCCAGCAAGCCAAGCGCTGGGGTTCTATGCTTCACAGACGCGAGCAGGTCTGTCACAAACTGAGGCAAACAAACAGCACAAAGTACAACGCTCCTTTTGTCACAGACGCAGTGAATGTGTTGTATCAAGTAAACAAAATCACCTGTAAATGCAGCAAATCGGTGGGCTTTTCATTATCAGAAGCACAATGAAAAGCAGAGCATAAACCATTAGTATTCTATTCTTGCTTGTTCATACACCACAGTGGTTGCCATTGGTGTGAGCATTTACTGTACAAAGTAGGATATTTCTCACCTCTAGCCACAAGGTGAGGACATGAATTTTATGGTGTTCTGTTATTCTGTACATTAAGAGTGTCCAGAATTGCATTGAATTATATGTAATGTGCATTCTGCGCTGCCACAAATGCTCTCAGGGGAGCCTCCGGGAATCTACAGGTTCCCAGCTTTCGCCATTCTTCCAATGAATCCCATCGATGATCTATACAACCACCCTGTGGTTGCTGCTTTTCTTCAGGCACTTGCCGTTCACCCAAGCCTGCCATTATTTGTTATGGCCGCTTCCATTTGCAGTCGCCATTCGCCTTGTGTCGCACTCAAATTGTACAAACCTAGTGTACCGTCGGTTTTATGGAGCTGCCTCTTGTTTCCGCCACTAAGTGAAGCATCAGCATCTTTCAGCTGGTCTGCAGGGCTCATTTAAAGGGCCTAGGGCACAAGATGCTTCATCTCTCCACAGGCTTTGCTTCCCGCTGATAATTATCCTACTGGCTTGCAAGCGACAATCCAACATGTTCCGCTGCCTGTGGATTCTCCATGATTTTTGTGTCTTTGGGGGATTTGGCAGGGCTTTCCTTTTCGACATCTGCCTGCAGGCGTTGCTGGTCTAGAGGACACATTGAAATAGGCAAGTGGACAAGAGAAGATGGGATTAGCTACATCTGTGTCACTAAGCACAAATCTCTTTGACCGTATCAGCTTTGTCTATATGTTCATGGCAGAAGGGCAGGGGAATTTGTTTGAAGGAATACACTGTGTTGACATCCCAGCGTTTTCATCCGGTAGTGGGGGAGATGACGAGATGATCTTGCTTTGTTATCCCTTCCTTATTTTCGCTGTAATTTGTCGTTTTTGGCACTTATTGTTTTGCACACTTAAGGTGTCCTGGCAGAGAATCTTTTGTGTTGGGGAAAAGGAATTAAAGCTTATGTTTTTGTTGCTGTCTTCACTTCTGCCATTACGGGTGCCAACTACTTTTCCAAAATAACTAAACTAAATCTTTGTGTCCTGGAAATATAAATGGCCCAAAAATAGGTTTGACCTACTTGATTTCTGTCAAAACCAGTCAAATAAAGCAAAGACATGAGCTTGTTTAGAAACGTGTGAGGTCATGGCCAGATGGCCAGGCTTATAAACACATCTTCTGTCCAATAGCATTGTGAAGAGAAACAATGGGACACATCGACTATGTAAATGTGGTCATGAGGAAAAAAAAAGAAAACATGCTGATCTTTTAGGGGATGGCTTAAAGTGATGTAATAATGGAACAATGGGTCATATGAGGTCAAGGGCATAAGAAAATAGCAATAGTCTTGCAATATATTCCTTCACAATAGAAGCACTTCATTGACTTTCACTATAAAATGGTTTTCATTGTTGTGTTGTCTTTAAAACTCATCACATGCTCAAGCCTTAGTGCATGTAGCACAGTTTACAAGGGCTCGAGATGAATGGATACAGCAGTTCCCACAGCTTTCAAACTCCATGTGTTGACACATTTTGGCTTAAAACTAAGGAATACAAGAGTGCAACCAAAGGCTACATAGTCTGTATTTGATAAGAATCTGGTGGTACGAATGCATGTTGTATTCTGATTCAGTAAGCTGTATTCACCCAAATGTTAAGCATTACATCATAATACTATAGCATTGTTTGCTCACAGTTCATTAAATAAATCACAATATAATGTCTTGCTTATAGTATTACAATATATATATTTTTTTGCCCTTGTTTTGTGACACATATTGTATTGCCAGATTATTTCTCATAGTTTTTATTTAAGCGGCATAGTTTGCATTTGTGGACCTTTAACAGTCGTATAGCAACTGTTGTTGATCTTGTAATATAATTTGAGATTTGAGGTTTTGACTCCATTTCGATCGCTACCCAGGGTGTCACCGACCCTGTAACACCAGGCCCCTGCCCAGGGGCTTGGGTGGCAGATCTTTAATAAAGAGTGAGCCTCCTGGAGTGTTAGTTATGTTTAGGGAGGAGAGATTGGAGGTTTGAGGGTGTTGTAACAAACCGTCGTCTCTCTCATTGCTCTCTGTGGGAGCTAAGCAGTGTGATGGATTAGGCATAAGGAGTGTCCGCTGGTTTAATGGCAGGTCCAAGGCAGCCTGAGGAGATGGTTTTAATCATATTTGCCTCCTCATTACCCTCCCGTCTGCTGCCTTAGTGCTGCGTTGGGATATCAATGGCAGCCAACTACCCCCTCCCAACTCCACCCCCCCACCAGCCACACCCGCTATATGAGAACAACTCACAGCCTCAAATACTGTACACCATAAATGCTCCTTATGAACGCCTGCTATTGCAGGTAGCTTTACTGCATCACAGAAAAGCACAAAATCTGTGTACGTGTTTGACTTCCTTGATAACTAGAGAGTAGTAGAGTAGCAGAACTACTGCGAAAATGGCCGCACAAATGGCAGAGTTGTTGCTTCACGAGATATTCTGAAGGCACAGAAAAAAAAAGAGCCACTCCTTATTACATTACTAGAAGAGTTTCGTGCCTCAGAATAAGCTCCAAGGAGAGGTGGCTTTTCCATAATAAGTAGAGAAGTGACCTTGACAACAGTGCATTGGGGGATAGACAGCTGGTTCTTGTCTCCAAGGAGACCTGCTGGAAGTCTGCTCTGTGACAGTGATGCCTATCATTCATTTAGCTGCGACCTCATCCTCCTTCACCAGCATCTCTCAGCATATGCAGTCTCACAGCATCTGAAATCTGGACGAGGAAAAAGGGCCTAAGTGTATTTACTCAACAATGGAGTTTATGCCTCAGTGAAAGTCAGAGGGACATTATTAGCCCCCATCTGTCTGTTTGTGTCTGTCTTACAGCCCCACTCATACTTGAAGTCATACTTGAATTTCATAAATAAGCCTCGAGCTACTTCATTGTCTTTTTTTTTCTTTTTCTTTTTTTTGGGGGAGGTCGTAAGTGAAACAGACTGGTGTGTTTACAACTGATTATTGTCGCTTCAGACCTGGATGGTGTGTTGTTGTTGGGACAAATCAAAGAGTTTTCTGTGTTGAGCTTCTGGGGGCAAGCAGCTTCATCTTTCAGCAACACATTCGAGTAAAACAAACAGCACAAATAAATAGTCTGATAGTACGGTGAGAGCTGATATTAGCCCTGTCCTCTGTCTCATCCTAGTTATTGGTTAGAATCCCCATATATCTCTGATTTGTTCAGTCTCTAGATAATCTTTTTTATTTTTAGGTAGTGTGTCATTCTTACGAACCCTCCTGTGATTTTTCCCTTTCTTTTTTACACCGAAACATCTCCCCGCTTGTTGCTGTGAGCAGTGTGAGGGGGCTAATTGCATTTCCAGCAACCTTGTTAATGACAGTGTTGTAATGGCTTTCAGCTATTATTGAATTGACTTTCAACATTGCCATTTTAGTTTACACAACTGCCATTTGCTTAAAAGCTTTGCCTCTGTACTTCTGGACAAGCTGACAAGCTGGTTTAATATGTGCATGTGATAACAGGTTTAATGCTGTGAATAAAATGAGTTTCCAGCAGATTCCGTGGGGGCATATTTTTTTTTGTGAAGGTGCACTCGATTTTATGAAGAGCGCAGGTGTCGCTGATGCTTGTCAAGCCTTCCTTTTACGTCATCGCTCATCTGAGTCAAACACAAACTGCAGCAAATATTGTCTATCTTTTGAAAACAGAGTTCATTGCCATATGTTTATGACAGTCAAGCCGGTGAAGTCCGTGACTGCATTTCATCCGTGACACATCCTGTCACAGTGTGTTAATCAGCTTTTCTGATTAACACACTGTAACTAAAATAAATAAATAAATAAATGTAGAAATACATTTATGTGGGGCCGTCACAAAAAACAGCGGACCAGTTCTGCCATTTCTTTCCCTTCTTATTTGCACAGTCAGGGACTCAAAACATTATTGAATGCATGAATCAAGTTCAATGCAAGGCATCTGTGTAAAGGAGTGGGGAGCAACCTGAAATAATACCAACTTTTATCCATCTGTGACTCCCGAAAGATAATCCGAGATCATGCTGAAAGGAGTTTTCACCTTGCTGCACCCTCCCTCATTCTTTTTCCATCGGTCTCATTCAGTAATTGATGAAAAAAGGAGAGTTTTCACCACTGCAGCCTGCACAGTAAACGCTCTATACGGTCTGTGGTTTCACCTTCTTTTCTTACATTCAAAGAAGAGGTGTTATTCTTTCAAATACAGCAGTGTCGCTCTTTTAAAAGTGCGCACAAAGAGAAATCCAACAAACCTTGAGGGCTTATACTGTAATATTTATCTCCACACTGGATATGAACATTTTATGCGTCGGTGGAATCTTATGTGCTATTCATACACACCTACGTGTATGTGCACGTCTGGGTCCAAACTTTCCCTTATGTGTGTTTGTGTGTGAGTGTGATTGACAGCGTTGCCTGTTGGGTGTGACAGTGTGACAGAGTGTGCCGATCCCTCGGCTTGGCCCTGTGTCACCACATTTCCCCCACCTTGCCTCCTTCATCTTCCACTCTGTATTTATCTTACTTTTCATTCCACTGGGCAAATATGTCTTGGTTGTCTTAACTTACTGTCTGTTTGTTGTCCTCAAAGTGTTTTATTGCCATTAGCCATCTCGGTCTAAGCCCTCCCTCGTCCCCTCCCTTCTCATCCCGTGGTCCTGTTCACCCTGGGAGTGCTGCAGTTCTCCCTGCAGAGGACAGCAGAGAGAGTGGATCGTCTGCATACGACAGCTGTGCTCGGCTGCTTTTACCCCCTTCAACCTTGTGGTTTTTGTACCTGAGCGAGGAAGCATAAGGACGGTCGCATCTGACTGCCAAGAAAAACAAAAACCCACCAGGAACTCCATCTTTTTTCCTTTTTTTTTTTCTTCCAAGATCTCAGATGTTGCAACCGAGCGTTGGACAGGAGTCACTCACTCGATGTGTTGTTGAGCTGCTTGTCTGCTTGGCTCTGTGTTTCCGGCCGACTAAGCATTACTTCCACATGCTGGACAATTTAAGGCTTCACTGATGAGATGATGGGCCTCAGGTGTGTGCCCATCTCTAAATCTGGATTTATGCTTTCACGTCAGGGTATTGCAGAAGCTCTTGGACTTTTTTTTGACTACTACATTGTGATTGTGAAATTCTGGTTAGATACTGTTTTCAATACAACAATTCGGCCAATGCTGGTGCCGATGCTTTTTTCCCTGTTATTTATACCTCTTCTGAGTAAAGTAAACCGAGAAGTCTTGGACCTGACTTGAACTGTTGAGAAGCATGAAAAAATATTCAATAACTTGAATAAACGGCTGGATATCCGTTTTTGTTGGCTCTCACTGCCTTGTGTGTACTTTTTAAATGTCAGATTAAATTTGATGTGTTCTATCTTGAAGCACTTCCTCCTAAAATACCACGAGAAATCGTCTTTGCAAACGCCATATCTGGATATTTTCTCAGAGATGGTGAAATACTCCTACAGAACCAAAGTTCTCACAACCTCGATTTTAAACATTTCAACGTGACCAACGTGATCCAAAAAAGGAAAACAAAACAAGCTTCCTGTGTCAGTATGGGTTTTCTCCCGATCCTGATTCGTCTAACTTTTTTAGATATAAACACATGCACTTCAATCCCTGTAATGTCTTGATACCAGCGGTGATGGCTCCTTTATGATCTGACACCTGCTGTTAGGCTCCTCCACTCACAGTGCAGGACACCTCCTCAAACACAGGGAGTTGTCTTCAGAGCTGAGTTAGATGTTCCGCTTACAGCCACTTTTGCTATTTCAGGCTCCTGGTGACCGTTTTGTCCATGTTCTCTGTCACAATGCCGGCTAAACGTATGAACCATGATTTGTATGTGTGTATTGCTGGAGTCTGACTAACAGACAATCCACTGGATCATACAGTAGGACAGCTACTTTTAGACTAAATCCTGATTCAGTTAGTAATACTAAACACCAACATTCACAAGTTACCAGTCTTGATTTGACTTTGTCACTTCACTTGATTGCATGCGACTTTGGCCCGGTGGCTTGTGAATTACACCATGCTCCAGGAGGCATGACTCAGACCTGTCACGGCAGTGCACTCTCACATTTCCATGAGATGGGCCCCACTCGCTGCTTTCACCTGCGTTGGACAAAACAAAACAAATTATTATATAAGCCAAGTGTTGCCTTTACAGTAAGAATAGTCCTTGAATGCAAGGACAATAGTGCTACAGTATGTGGGTTGCATTTTATGAGAAGGGCAAAGCTGAATCGCTGCATTAAGTCAAATAACTGGAAGAAAACAGAAAACAAAAATGTATATTATATTCTCATAAATGAAATAACAAATATTTATACACTACTTGGGAACTGAGTGTGTATGCAGGTCTAAAAACTCCAATTTTAATTATTTACTGGCCCATTTCACTTCGGTGTATTTGCTTTAAAAAATGCATGTGTGATGATTGTTTTTCTTCCCGCCTGTTATTCTGTTATTCAGTTGGACTAAAAGCACTGACCTTTACAGCTCGCTAGCATGAACATTTTCCCTTCAGTTTTTGTCATGTTAACAGGAAAAACAAGAATGTACACTATTTACATTAATGCTCATATTTGATTAAAACATTGCACACAATAGGATAAACCTGATGTGCAGCAGCTCAGGAATAAACGCTCTGACTGAATGAATAGGTAGAAGATGTGCAGCGTAGCCTCAGGTCTGTATAATTATTTGACTCATGCTCCTAGTCTTTATTATTAAGGTTTTATAGATAGGTGCAGCGAGGGTGAAAATATGAACATTTGTTATTAATATTTATGAGTCTTTGTGTGTTGTTATATGTGTGTATTAAAGCGTCTTACAAAATGCAACGATTCGCCGGTGCACTCTGTGCAGTATGTATGCTTCAGAGGTGGTTGCATTGGATGTTGTGATATGATTTACTGCAACATGAGCTCTGAATATGCTGATTAGACCATAGTAACGTGCTGCAGCTGTTCTACCTTCAGGTAGTTGAGTCGTCTTGCTTTGAGACCTGCTCCTTACCTCCATCTCCTGTTTCATGCATTCGCTCTGAGCGTATGCATGATTCACTAACTTGGAGCATCTGTCGGTGCAGCGGCAGCTGCTGTGCTTTTTTGCCTCCAATAAACCAATGTCACCAACCGTCCTCGTGTTTGAGAGGCAACAAAAAAGAGAAAATTAGAATGACATCAAAACAAACGGTTTAAAAGACGCCTTTGATCATAACTTAAACGGTAAGTTTATAAAAAGAAGAAGGCTAATCTTTGTGCGGCCACTTATTTGGTGCAACAACAAAAGCAAACGAAACTATTTTGTCGCTGCTGTTGTTTGTGTTTTTATATCCGGGCTGTCCATCACTTTTGCCGTATGCGTGCGCATGTTTTGTCCTTTTATGCGGCGGTGAAAATTATGAAACACATACCAATATTTTATTTCCTTCAGGATATAAAGCAGTGTTTTATGAGCATGTCACCTGTAAAATATCTGTGATTATTAAGCTGAGTGGACACTCTTCATCACAGTTTTTCATACGAACAATATCTTTGATGGATTCATGAAAGCCCAAGACAGGATGGGGGTTTTTGAGCTGTTGATTCAAGGGTATTAGCATGAGAGTTTTGTGCTTACATTATGTATAATGGGCACTCTTAACTATTGTGTCTGTTTGAATACCGTAATCAGGCTGGCCGTGGCTAAGCCGCTCATCACGGCTGATTCACTGAGATAAAGAGGCTCCAACAACACAAATCATGGAAAATAACAAGTTAGTATTTTGTAGTGTAACATAATCAGACATTAGGTTAATGGCCCTGTCAAAATGGGCAAAAGAGTGAGGACACCACAGTGACTACTCACACAAAGTGTTTCCTTTCATTCTTGTAATCATCTGCTTCCCCCTTCCCTCTGCCTCCTCCTTCATTTCTTTCATTTATTCCCCTGAATTGTATTACATGCAGCCCATGTAGCCGTTATTTTCTCTCATAAGAATCCAGCATTTACAGTATGTCAGATATTCATGGAGCTACCTGTCAAGTCTGTACCCGTGTTGGAGCCAACAACAACAAGAACAAAGGCACCGAGGCAGTGGATGCCAAACAAAGATAGGTCAAGAGAAGCATGAAGAGGGAAAGAAAACAATGAAATGGGGGACAGGAAAGTCAAAAAAAAGAAGAACAGCCCTGCACAGCTGTGGGGAGGTTAAGAATTGAGAAAAGAGGGAGGATGGCAGGGAAGGGGATGGAAGGGAAGAGGATGGAGGGTGCCACTACTTCTCATCCACTGTCTGATCTGTGGGTGGCAGTGATGACTGATGGAGAACCACTCAAACTGAAGGTCATATCCGAAGCCCTGCCATTTTCCACTGCCACTGTCGCAGGGGAAAGGATAAATAAAGCTCAGATTGTCGTGTTTATTCACCCCACTTTCTCCATCGATGGACGGGAGGGAGAGAGGCAGAGGGATGTGGCAGCAGACGGCAGATAGTCACGTCAACCGCCGATATAGAGGTGTCTACTTAGGATTTATCGGCTCCATTTTTTTTTAATATAAAAGACATTCACACACTGACAATCTCAGATTAATATTCAATTTTAATCACAAAGACTTGATCCTCCTTGTTAGTCTGTCTCCCATGGTTTAATACAACACAGCCGAAGCTTCAAACCATTGATTCCTTTTAAATGCATTCCTATAATTTAATGATTTATCTTCCCTGGTGACATCGCTGCATTACAGAGTGATGGAAATGAAAGTGTAGCTCAGCCAAGTAGGATTTTGGTTATGTGTGATGATGATTTTTTTTTTACAGTGGCAACAATTACGTAACCATTTGTTATTAACTGATATACCCTGTCTAAATGTAGGGAAACAAATTCCTGCAGGAAAAAAAAAGGAGCAACATGTCTCGGAGTCTGGTTTGCCCAGATTGTCATAAGGCTTAAGGACAGCAGTCTGTCACTGCTCCAGTGTCCCTGCAGTCTGGCCGGGACACAGAGCTATTCGTCTGGCGAGGGAACCAGGGCTGGAGCCTCACGGTTCAGACGGGGGGTTGTTATCCCCCAGGCAGGGCTGAATTCTCCTGGCCAGACGACCTAGCTGCCCAGACTCTAATATCTGATCAAGAACCATCTGCTGAGGCTGCCAGAACCCACACGCTCCCCGCATCCCTGACCTCTCCAAGGAGAGCCCAACGGGAGATCAAGCTATTAACGAGCTATTAGAAAGGCTGTGATTGCCCTGTAAAAGAAAATGCAGCACAATAAAACTATATGATCATTGCCGGGATGCCCCCTCGGACGCTGTATTAATTTAGGAGAAGGGAGGGGGGCGTGGCCTTGCTTAGCCGTACGTGTTCCCTCCGGGTCATGTTTCTTCCCACTATGCTCGCCTCGTTTTTAAATCCAAAGTAAGAGATCCTTTTTTCAATCAACTTAACTATTCACAAGAAGCGAGAATCTTGGTCTTTTCACATCTCTCAACATGTACAGATGCCCACATTTGGGCACACAATAAGGCAATTACCATGGAATAATTCCCTTTTCAATAGGAAAAGGCTTTGACGAAATTCATCCCCCTTAGTAAAATGACATTGTTACGATCTAGGATGATTCAGAAGAAGTGTCTGTTACAGTGACAAGATGTTTTGTGAGTCGAATACATATGAGAGTAAGCGCATATGCATCAATGGGAGAATTTCAATTCCAAAAGTGCAGTTCACATGAAGTTTTTATGGCCTGTACAAACAGTCTCGGTCCCTATTCGTTTGCGTGCAGCACCATTCGCCAGGCCCTGATAACAGTTGGTTAATGGGTAATGTGCCACACAAGAGTGATGCTGCACTTTCTGTTTTCATTTTGTTGCTGTAGTGCAGTAATTAATCCAGCTGAACCCTTTGTGCTCACAAAATAAATGCTTTCCATTTTCATTAATAGACAACTCATTAGTACATAATGAGCAAGAAGGCAGCGCTCCCCGCGCTCCCAGTGCAGTGCAGCAGATGAGCATGCGCTACACTCAGCTAATTAAAAGCTAGCATTGTGTTCTGTCTTCGTGTTTGGGCCTGGCAAAGAGCACAAGCACATGCTTTTAAAACATTAGTTCAATTAATCATGGTACACATTTTACATATGAGAGGAAACATGCATTTGGAATAATCATATAATTTGTATATGATAAATATTGGTCTGAATAGCGACAAATTACAACCTGCAAATGTGACAAAACAAAGCTGGTAGCTTTTATAAGTTTGACATTTTTTACGAAAAGTGAAACAAGGGCAAGAGAAGACAACCTAGCAAGCTAACTCAGTTAGTTGAAGTTACTCAGCAGCAAGAAGCAAAGCTTCGCAACACTCTAAACCCTTCACCCTAAGCCTTTCGCAACAACCAAAAGCCAGCCTGGATCAAAATCTCACAGAATCTGGAGGCTCTGAGTCCAAACAACATAGAATCAACTTGTTCTACTACTGTAGCTAACTGAATTAACATGCTAACATGCTTTAAAACAGGGGTCCCAAACAACCAAGCCTTGGATCATTTGATAATGTGCTGCATGGAAACAATTAAAATGCAATTGATTATTACTGAAAGGTTTTAGATCTTGAAAAATGCTCAATTAAAAAAAAAATTGTGCGAGAAGACAAACCTAAGAGTCTGCAAATTTTTGAACTTAAACGCCCTTCTCTTACCAAAGTATAGTCCGATATTAAACTGGTCTTCCCAATTCACATGGGATGGTGTTTCATATCTAATGTGATGTAGTGGACCAGGTAGTGTTATATGTGTCTGTCATGATGATATAGCAGCTGATCTATCATCATATCAGAGCATAGGCCATGTGTTTTGAGTACAGAAGAGATGAATGAGATGTCACTCATACATCCACACATGATTTTTTTGTTTGTTTGATGGCTTCCAAGATGACATTTAGACTCAAATGCACATATGTTTGAATACAGTGGTGTTTTTCACTTACAATCTGGAAGGCTTTTGGGCTTCGTGCTGTTTCACACGTAGATTCTCAGTCTTGGGTGAAACAGCGACTTGGCTCTGATTTTACAGCAAGAAGGTCCCCAATTCTAAAGATGGTTGGTCCAGGGGCATTTGTGTGGGGTTTTGCATATTCTCCCCCACAGTAAATAGACCCTAGATGTGAGAGTTAAAGGTGTCTGTGCCCTACATTGGACTGGAGACCTGTCCGGGGTTTGTTTCCCGTCTGGACATAAGCAGAGATGATGAATGGATGGATGGATGGATGGATGGATGGATGGATGGATGGATGGATCTTTAAGCAGAAAACATATGAGTGATTTTATTAACTTATTTATGAAGATGGAAAGAGCCAATCACTAACAAGACTCATTAACATCCAGGTCAATGGTCACACGGTGTCGTCATCCATCACATGGCAGCTTTTTATGCTCATAACTTCAGCTGATGGGCTGTCACTGTCCACCTGTGAGCCTGATTAAGAGACAGACTGCTACAGGGTTGGAATTCATCCTAATAGCATGGTGGACATGACAAATCAATTGTGGTTAGTCATTTGAACTTAGCCATATTTCCTCCCTTTGCACATTTTACTGCACATTTTATTCACGTGCAGCTGTACACACATGGATCTCCTTAAACCTCTGCGCACACATACATGCAGTCATGCTCTCACGATGATGATATATTCATCCTACACTGCGCAGCACCTTCAGGTGATGACATGGTCTTGAGTTGTCTTGATAAACTGATGATTAGCTGTAAGGATTCTTCTCATCGTGATGGGGATAAAATCGAACCCAATTTCTGGCTATAATTAAAACTATTCCCTGCAAAGGCTGCTGGAAGGCCACAACTTTAAGAGGTCAATAGAAGACATGTTTCCAATAGCAGTCTAATTTAATCAGCCTGGGTTGTGTATTGTATTGTATGTTAACGATTCGCGGATGACTCCTTAACACCTACATACACTCAACATGTATTCAGTACCAGAGAGCATCGACAGTCTCATGTGAGGGCATTGTTGTTATAATGGGCTATTTAGAATACAAGAATCTGCAATAAAGTCAATTTGAACCAATGAAGATGTCTTTACTGTGGTCTTAGTGTGATAGTTGATGCTAATTATCAAACTTTTTTGTTCTGTGTTCTCATTATCGTTCATGTGCTGAGTGTAATGACCCAAGAGCCTCTGAGGGCTTAAGAAATCCGACTGTATAACCTTAAGAAATGCAAATCAGCAATCAGAAAATGAACTATTTCCCTTTACTCTCAAAGAGAATTCCAGAGACTGTAAAGAAGACCCTGTAGAAACAGCTGCTCGATGGTGTTTATCCTCACATTAAGGGTCATACTGGAGAAGTACACTAGAGTGTTAGAAAATGTCATTTTAAAACGAGGAAAAGTTATGTGCACCTCCTGCTGCTTTTTTTTGAAGTGCTTCTTATCATTATCATCATTAACTTAACTTTAATCCATCACACAATGTGTGCTGCTTCGCTCTAGTCTTGCACAGGTGTGTCCATTCCTCATCCTCGACGTGCAATAAGGGCAGGAAGAACAAGCTCATTGGTCACAAAGAAGAGAAGGCGTTCTCAATCAAGTTGAAGCTTTTCCTTGCATATAATGCTCTATATTGTGATGCTCGCATGTGACAGATGGCACAAAATGTGCCAAACTGTGCGAAAAAGTGCTGACAAACTGATGCTGACAATCATCTGTGGAACAAAGTCAACCTACACAACACAGCGCTTTTTTGCACTTTGGCAACTTTCACGTTATTTGTCATATGAAGGCACTGGACTGTAAAAATGCAACTTCTGCTTGATACAGACACTTTTTTTTTCTTTACAAAGTGTGCATGTCTTCTGAAAATGACTGCAGACAAAAGAAAGTAAATTATTCCCTCAACCAGCTGGTGGTTTCCAGTGCTGCCTCTAGTGTTTGAAATATGAACTTTCCTCCCGCTGAGTCAAGCTGAAACAGCAACAATAGTTGGCATTATTAAAACTTTTTTGCTCTATTATCGTCTAACTCATACAAAGAGACCACAACAGGATAGAAGAAAAACCTAACTCTAATGACTGGTGTGTCAAAAGCCCCAGCAATGTGAAACATCTTCATAGTGATATTTAAAAAGAAGTGAGACCAAAATAATAAGCCGGGTTGTTTGTATGCAGTCAACTGTGTGATTAATTAGCACTATTTAAGTGCCTAAACCAAACCTCTTGGAGATGCTCGTCTCCAAATGATGTGCACCTCGGGAGCAGTGTCAGAGGCTGTTATCTCTCAGTCAACATGAGACACCGTACATCAGAGGACAGCACAATTAGCAGCAACTGTCAACTGCGCGTGAGCTCTACTGATGATCTTTTGTTTGTTCCAGAGATTTCCTATCAAGTCTGTGGATGTGGGTCAGTGGCATTATGGGATGGCTGTAATTCAGTTGGAGAAACTTTCTTAAGTGGGGACTGTTGACTGTTGGGAGTATTCAAGTTGACGGTCGTAATGTTTTACTAATATTTTGCTTCCTGTGTATTGGGTTAAAGGGGTGTAGTCCTTGGGCATTTTTTCCCCATTTCATGTCTTCAAGAATATCCAAGACACCAATGCCTGATTAACCTTTAAGGTCTCTAAATTATGTTTCCCTGTATGCACGTATATGGACCTCATATGATATTAAGGTGCAATGATAAGAAGATACATATACAGTAATTGATAAACCAACATTTCTCCCAAATATTGCTAAGACATTTATATACTCCCATGAGGTATTTTTTTCCAGAAATGTCTGTAATTGTATTACAAAAGTTTTTTTCACATTTACACATCACCTGGCATGACAGGGGGTCACATGACCAGCTCACGTCAGACAAGATGGTGCAGTGCAGTACAGTATGTGTGGAGATAAGGAGACTGAACTCTTCTTGAATTTAAATGGAGATAAAACAAGAAAAAAACAACACCACCAGCAGTTGTGACAATTGAAATCATTGTTCCAAAACCATGAAAACTCAAAATGTTCTGAACATCCATCTGTTTTAAAGTGGCTCCTTCTCAAAACACCCTTCAATGCAAACACTCGCAAGGAGAAATAAGAAAAAAAAGCCGCTTTCTTTTTGTGGAAAAACTATAATGGAAACACACCTAGTGTCTCTTGGTTGTTTTTCTCCATCTCCCTTTTTCTTCAGCCTCTGACAGAGAGAATGCATTTCTGAAAGGTGAAGCGAAACAGTTTGGAGATGTTTATTTCGTAAATGTATTTTCAAAACGTAGCTGTTAGTGTCCTCAGGCAAGCTTTGGGGCAGTCAGGCTTGCTTACATACCTCGCAGTGGGAAACCTGTATTGACATATGGCCTACTTTACATAATATTCAAACCCACACGAGTACTGCTGTGGGGGCACGGGCACATCAAGACGCCACTCACATATTCACTGCAAATTAGTCTTCAGATCCATATAAGCCGCTGATGGCTGGGAAGAAATGCAGTAATCAATGGCAGGGGTTTTCTTTACCCACCCCTAAACAGCAGAGTTATTTATGTGCACTGACACCAATCAGCATTGTTTCTCTACTGCCAAGCCAGCAAGTTTCAGAGAAGGAGAAAAAATGTATATATATATAAAAATATATATAAATATATATATATATCACAAGTGAGCTCATTATCTGTCATTAACAACACAGTGTTAATAGAAAACATGCAACCAGATGTTCTTTTTCAGGTTTCCCTCCCTTTTTAATATATAAGCTCAGGTTCTCTGGCACCCTGCTGTTTATTTCAGGTAACTCTGCCTAGGAGTAATTATGTCATGTTATATTGCAATTTAATCACAGCAGAGTTGTTTTATTGGTAGATTTTCTCTTTTTTTTTAGCTCAGCCTTTATGAGGTTTTTTCTTTCTTGAAGAAAGTATCTCATTTATATGTACCGCAGATCCACTCTACTGTGCTTTAGTCAAATTATGTCAAACTGATGCTCAGCAGCAGAGTTTAAAATAAAAAGCCGAAAGAGGTTTCTACATCAACACTTTCTTTTTTTCCTTTTTTTTTTGCACTGTACTGGCACAAATCCAGCTGTGAGAGCCTGTAAATTGCGAGAGGTGCCAGAATAAATGAAATGCCTGTCAGTTGTCCACCAGGTTCCTCTTACTTCCACGACCGCAGCCACCAAGCCTTGTAAGACGTGTAGTTTTGGCTATAATCCTGATTCTGGATAATTCAATAGTTTGTGGCTTACATAAACTCTGCTGACAGACATGTGGACTATGTTTAACACCCAACTGATTAGCTGTACGCCTTCAGCAGTTATATATATGTAAATAAAGGATGACATGGTGCTTGGTGGATAACACCCACAGCAAAAGGGACCTGGGCTCGTCTCTCGGGTTGGATCGAAGGCCTCTGCTGTATAGACCTTACACGTCCTCCCAGTGCATACCTGCCTTTTTTCTCCAGTTTCCTGAACATGCATGTTCAGGTCGTTTGAAGAGTCTAAATTGCTTGAGCACCCGACACAGTCCCATCTGCTCAGGCTGGATTTCTGATTATTCACACACATTCGTACGCTGATGACACAGCATCAGGGGCTGTACAGAGTTCACTATCTCGCCCCAAGGATACTCCAACTTTGAGGCTGCAGGGGGCTGAGATTGAACCACCAACCTTTGATCTGACGAAATCCGGGGCATTCAGGGAAGCATGGCTGTAAGCCAGTAGTTGTGAGCGTAAGGGTGAAAAGTGAAAAGTATGTGTGTGTGTGTTGAATGGACTGGTGACCTGTCCAGGGTGCATCTCCTTCCTTTGCCCCATGGGAACCAATATAACAGGTAATGGGTACAAACTGGGTGAGATGATGGTTGGGGATGGATGTATGATTGACTAGAGTATAGAGGATGTATTTTATTTTATAGAGGGAGTGGTGGAAAGGTCAAAGAGTCTATCCTTGACCATCTATTGTATTGAGGTCAATATGAGTCTGTAGTTGAGATAAGGGCTCGTTTGTTATGATGTGTGAGAGAGTGTTTTCTAGCTAAATGTATCTGTGACTATCTGGGGAAATCGGCTTGCAAAACAACACTAATTTTGTAGAGTAGATGTAGAAATGTTAACTAATATATTCATGTCCCCACGTTATCTGCTTGACTGTTCAATGCAAAGACAGTGCTAGTTTTCTTGAAGACATTAACTGAAAGAAGCTGTAAAACACCAAAGACCTGTGTTTTGTTTACATGGTACGTTGTTAAGTGCTTAAGCTTAAAGCGCCGAATGACTTTTGTAAGCCTCCCTTTAGGTTGTTTCACCCTCCCCTTATTTATGCAATATTCATGATCTTACAGAGATGCCGGAAATGTATTGAAACTTTGACTGTGAAAATCTGTTGTGACATTTTTTTCTGCCTTTTTTCCCCTCTTTCTCTGAAAATGTTTCATAATCTACTTTGATCTACTCCGGCGTACTTAGCTCTTGACATACTGTAATCTTTCTTTGACAAAACAAATGACAAAAAGAGCAGGATGTGGGCCAGTGATTGTGACACGTCGGGTAATATTTTATCATCTATGCGGCTGCCCCGGAGGTTTTAACAGTGGTGAGAGTCTGTAAGCCTTTCGGGTGAGGAGGAAATGGACCAAGGATTTTTCTTTTAGTGATAAGGCTGACTGCTCTGGGCTGTGAGGGTGCTTCACTAACTAATTATTTGAAGTCTCCTCTCAGATTAGGGTGGACATGCAGAGCTTATGGACAGTTGCATAGCAGACAATCAGACCATGTAATAACCGGAGGGCCAATATTTGCTCAAATCCACTGTAACACCTCACAAAACAAAAGTGTGTAAAGCCCCTAAAGCTCAGTCCAATCCCACGCCACACTGCCTTGATAAACACCGACGCCTGCCCCACAATGGGTGCCATCTTTACTCTGGCAATTAGGCAGGGCTTTGGATTATCACTTCCTCAGCCTTGCACACCACAAATCCACCCGGATTCAATTATTCCCCTCCCATGTCTGAGGCCATTTGGGCATTTTGGGCACGTGGCCTGCACAGAAAAGCTCTGTAGGCGTTCAGCTGCCGACGGTATGAAGTTATATAAAGTTATTTGGTAAAAAGGAGTGTTTCCTGCACATTTGTCAAGTCTATTAGATAAAACTATAGACACTCGCACTGTTCTCGTAAATATTTTATGAGAACAATAAGCTAAATTTACTGTATTTTTCTCCTTCAGAAACGTGCCTCCTTTCTTTGCCTTCCTTTTTTTCTTTTTCTTCTAAATGTTCTGTGTTGGATGAAAAAACAGAAAAAAAAAACATGTTGCGGTACATCCTTCCCTTCGAGCTGCCTGTGTTTTGATCCACGCCTTATGGGCCAAGCGGGTCTCTGGTGGGCTCTGAGTCAAAACGCTGAAACGCTTGCTGAAAGGATTTGATTTGCTCTGTCTTGCTGCACCTCAAAGGCATTATTTTTTACTTATTAGAAAGCTCACTCAGGGTAAATTGTGTAAGAGATCAAGGGTTTCACGGGGTCTGGAGACTGTCATCTTTGTACTCGCAGCTTCGCTTCGATGTGTTTGTTCAGATGTACTGCCACCCCCTCCCCTCCTTCACCTGGTACCTCCTCGTGGTTGTGGAGGAAAAGAAAAAAATGCTGCTGTGTGCATTTGTGTGTGTATATTACTCAGCAGCATCGCAGCCGTACAGCGGCTGTGTCCCTATGTGTGCTTGCATATTCAGGGACAACTTAGTGTGCATGAGCGGGTAATCTCTGAGACCCCCCCCCACGGTTGTTTACAACACCCCCATATCTGTTTATCCTCTTGGGTGGCTGGTTTCCCTCCCAGCAAATCAGCGCCGTGGCTGTCATCTCCTGCATTTTATGTGTCTGGTTTACAGCGGCCTGTCAGCTACTAACACATTCCTCTGTGTCTCCTCTCTTTTATCTGCAGATACCACTGTGTCATCGCAAAAAGGTAAGACAGCTCTCCATCAGTCTCCCGAGACTCGCCATACATTCCCCGTTGGGTGGCGTCTATGCACATTCACAGTATTTTTGCTAATGTGATGGGAAGACAAAAAAAACCCCGAAACAAAAACCAAAAAAACATCGCGTGGTGGTGTTGTGTCTGGTGTTTCTGTGTCGGCTACAGAACAATCTGTTTGATTACAAAGTCAATCACTCACACCCACTGACACCTAAGACTAAATTATCCCGACATCCCGCGTGATAGGCAGCCCACAGTCTGTGTTTATGCTTCGCTCTCACTCAGTCCCGTGTTAAGACTAATCACAGTTCTGTTCCGACTCCTCCACACTTTCATGTGTATGTTAATGTGAGGGTTGGGGGGAGGTGATTGTTTTGCATAGCGGAGCTTCAAGGGAGAGACAGGCGATGTAGGAGGGGGAGATGTTTGTAGGAGTGTACCTGTAGGCTGTTTTGATTTTGTAAGATGATGGGGCCACACAGTCAAACTGTCTAAACAGCTTCGGGGGGTTCGGTTCTGAGTGGCAGCCCGCAGGTGTGTGCACCGTGCAGTCCCAGCCCCTCTATCCTATTCTTTCATTGTGGGGATACAGTGATGGCAGAGGGTGTGTCACGCTCTTGTGATTGCAAAGCAGAAGCAGACAATCAGTCAGGAGAACTCCCCTGCTGATTTTGTTGAAACTTTCTTTGAATCCCCGCCGTGCGTATGGGAACTTAAGGCGTTGTTTTGCAACGGGCTCTTACCCGAGCAGAGCGGGACGCAGGTGAAAATATTTTCTTTGTCACCCGCGTCAGATATAATGCGCGCCCCATGTATGTGTGACAAGCATTACCAGCGGGAGTTTTTCTGTAGGAACATGGCCACAGTTTTTCCACTTTACACGGTCTTCAAGAGGCGTTGATAATAGCTTGTCTGTGCGACAGGTTGCATCTAGGGCGCCCACACACACACACACACACACACACTCACACACACACACACACACACACACACACACACACACACACACACACACACACATAGCATTGTGAGGCCTTTGTATGTGGTGACTGCGGGACACATAGGTGTCAGAATGGCCCGTCAAGGTAAGTGATGTGGGTTTACTCCAGCCCCACTCTCTGATGGATGTCGAAGGGGGCGCAGAGGGACCTGTGCGGTGTACGTCACATCTGCCGCAGCCACACATGTTTCTGAATAAGGGTAAGATAAGTGAGGCCAAACAGCCTTGGTGGCTCACCCTTGTTATCCTGAACGTCTGTGTCTGCGACTATCTCATCCGTATGTTTCTGTATCTTTATTTTCTGACTCATGTGATGTGTCCAATTCAATCCAGTTAAGTCACAAGCACCGTCAAAGCACATTCACTGGCTCTTGGCCTGACAGCATTGCAGAGTTAAATAGCTCACCGTGTTCATTCATGTACTGTGAGTTATCGATAGCTGTGCAGCAATGACAGTTCTGTCTGTCCTGAAGAGCCGTGGGGCCTTGAGGCATAGATAGTATACATAAAGCATGCGTGCGTGTATATATATATGTGTGTGTGTGTATGGGCATCTTTGAAAAGACTGTGTGTGTGTTTTAGTGTGATGCCTGGGCGTGAAAAAGAGAGAAATCAGAAATGTGGGTACACTTCAATGTAGGTCTCACATCTGTTCAAAGAGTCCAATGTCACAGCACTTGTTTCCAATTCAAGAACAGCAGCGAGCACTTAGACCCACGTAGTATCCAGGCTGTGGTTGAATAACCTTTACTGTTGTCCCTCACCAATATCCTGATTAATACAGGACCTCATTATAACGTGACCTTATTCTTTAGTTCTCTACTTGGGTGGAACATCCCTGCTATCTGCTCTTCTGCCATGACATCCTTTATCCACCGCCTCTCCGCCCCCTTTGCACTCCTCCTTCTCCTCCTCTTCCTCCTCCTCCTCCCTCTCCTCTGCCAAATGAAGTGTATTTATGGCACCTGTGCTGGAAAAACAGTCTCTAAGAGACGTCCCTCTAATTTCATTTTCAAAATGCCAGCAATAAATTTATCAAATGGGCTGTATCGAATCGAAGTCACACGCGGTGCCATCCGTCATGGGCTGTCCCTCGGGGGCCTGTGGGCGTACTTAAGCCAGCCAAAAACCTCTGCTGGCAGGAGAAAAAGAGTGAGGAGGGGGGGTCCTGATAGTGGAGAGAGAGAGAGAACGTGCCAGATGAACGCACCAGGCAAACGTGCGTGCACTAAATGCATGAGCTCGTACATACATGTGGATGCATAACTGTGAAGAGAGGTCAGTGGTAATTCTTCAACACGTAGGAGCCTCATGCTGGAATCTCAGTTAAGCACTTTGGCTGTCAATATGCCAACGTAGTAATTGATTAATTGCAACACAGGTTAATTGATTGTTTTTCTCGTTTTTGCATTTGTAAATCCCTCTCAGTTCAAACGGCGCTTTGAGCCCTGCTCCCCCCTCCCATGCCTGTGAAAACTCCAGGTTCACACGCTCTGTGCCCTCCCATCTCTCTGTGCCCGACTCTCTGCACCTTCGCCTCCCTCTTTAAATGCCTTTGTCCGTGCTTTTCATTTGTTTCACCCCTCGTTCCCTCCGCCTATCTTTCCCTCTGCTTGCAGCATTTATCACTGTGCAGGTTAAGCTGGGCGTGAGTGAGGGTAAAGCAGCTTAGCACTAACAGGGCTAATGAAGTCAGGGCCCGTATTCCTCTGACGAGGATCAGTGGTGCTACTCTGTGAAGCCTGTCAGCGTTTAATGATTAGATGAAACATTCAGACACCCGCGACGAGGAGACAGGCACACTGATATGTGCTAATACCCAACCATGGTCGCTTTTACACTGATCCAGAAACATTTATTCATGTGCACATACTGACTACACGCGCATAGAGCACACCTGTGTGCAGTCACACTCCAACACCCACACCCCCTCCCCTCCCCCTCCCTTGAAAGGTGTTGATTTGTGACTCAAACATGGCTTCAAGGGTATACAGAGCAAAGTGATTCGGTGAAAACCGAACGGCAGAGAGATTCACCGACAGCAGACTGGTTATTGATCCCTGCTACGTGCAGAGAGGTGGAAGAAAACGTAAACCGCATGCGACGTTGATGAACACATTGCAAACAGCTCCATAGGCTGTGTTCAGGATGCATGCTGCGATCTATCACGTTTCACCGCTCCACAACCGTGAGAGTAAAATATTACAACGTGCGCAGTGTGGTTGCTTGGTGGATGGTGTTGGCGCCTCAGGTAGTTTTCCGTATCAAATCCTGGTCCTTGGTGGATGTGGATTTCGCATCAACTGTCCCTAGGTATGAGTAAGATAGTAAAGATATGGTAGGTTGGTGGATAGAACTGATGACCTGTGCCGGCCCGGTTTTCCCCACAGTCCAAAAACATCCATATTTTGGTCAATTGGAGAGTGTTAATTGCCTCTCGGTGTAAGTGTGAGAGTGAATGGTGTGTGAATGAACCCTGTTATGGACTGGTATTTCCTGCTTTTACAAAATGGTGTGATGGGGCAGGCTCCAGTGAATGACAATGGTTAGGTATAAAGCGGGCCAGGAAACTGGACGGATAGATGGATGGATCAGTAAATAGGTCTTAAAACCTATTACAACATTTCAAGGAAAAGTCTTCTACCCTCATACGCTTTGGCAGACATGCGCTAGTGCTGCTGCTGTATGCGTGTGTTGTTACTGTGTCAGTGTCAAAGTGGGAGGCCGTTTGTGTCCATGTTTAAGCACTGAAACTGTAAAACAGAGTGACAGAGGCAATGGTTGGGTCAACATGCTGCCTGTTTGTCGGAGTGAAGGGGTGCCTACGAGGGCCCGGCTGCCTTTTGCCCGATTAACCACACATGCTAATTTACCTGTCAACTTACGCCTCCCCAAGGAAACTACACTCTTCACAACCTCTCTCCTCCTCTCTCTGCTTCTTTTTATCTGCCCCACCCCCTTTTTTAAATCTCTCCACATCTCCCCCACATTAGCTTTCTTTCCCCTTAAAAAATCCTTCCAATGCTAAACTGGAAACAGTCTTAATTTCTCCCTCAGATGAAAGCTGAAGTTTAACTTTAACTTAACTTTAAAGTAGTAAGAGTTCTAAGTAAGAGCATGTCCTGTCTTACCTATTCTGAAGACAGTTAGGTTGATTTCACACAAATGTTTGACTTCCGATACTCCCACACAGTGTGATTGTTGATTTATACGTCTGTTGAAACAGATCATTGGTAAGGAATGGTATCTTATGCCTGAGGCTGTTTAGAATTTTTAAGTCTATTAATAATTTACCGTCAGCTTGTCTTCCCTCGTGATGGTTTGGTAACTTCAGTAATTAGCTTAAGGCTACTTCTGACAGTACAGCGCAGACTTGCAAAGAGCACATCCAAATGAGAATTAAGGGTATCTTTTTACCCTAAACACAGACGGCAAAACTAGGCCACTGCAGTGAATTGCATTAGAGATGCACAAGTTTAAATGTAGCTTAGTCTGAATGTAATCTCTTTTTTAGGACAAGAGTTTACATGCTACAGACAATTTAAGGGTTTAATCGGATGAAATTGCTAGCCTTTAGACTTAAATCTCACATCCTGGCCTACTCCTCTGTGAAATATTGAATCAACTCTTACAGTATGCAACCATGGTTCAAAAACAGAGACTTACCATTAAACTAACTGCTTTCAGTGGCGTGTAATCATTCTCCAAATTTGCACACATGCACACAATCGTTAACTGAAAAGGATGACTGATCAGTCATCATTTTCAATTAACGATGCAGCATCCTCAACAATTATTGTATCTCAACTATCAGCAGTTTCGGCAACTTGACTTCTAGCTAGGATGTAAGTTATGATGTAAGAGAGAAGAAACTCAATTTCAGCCTCACTATGTCACTTTTCATCATTTATCAGCTGCTGTAGTAAGAGATATGCCTGTTAGCCTAGCTAACAGTAGCAGCATTTCTGGTGTACAGTACAACTAAACGATCTCTCACTTGACCCTGCAGTGGTAGCACTATTAGTATAATGTTACGTTTTACAAATGACCAGAAATGAGTAGGGTCACAGTTTTCAATTACTTGTACCAGGCAAAGATTTAAAACCATTTCACTAACAAGGACTAACATTGGGCTAAGGTGACAAAGTACTATTATTATTATTTTTAGTAGTTTCATTTTTTAGTTTAGTTGATGGTGAAGGGAATCAGTATAAAGTGGGCACCCAGTGTCTCCTACTGTCCAGTTTAGTATAGATTTGACCATATTTCAGTGGTTCATTAGTATAGCACTGACTCATCTCATCTACATCTGTTTCCCTGAAGAGAAATAGCAGTCTCAATCTCTCTCCAGCTGCAACCTTAACAAATAAGTGCACTCTGTGTTAAGGCTGGATGACATTAATCTGTTATCAAGAATGATGTTTTTAAATTAAGAAATGTGCCTTGTTTTTATCAATAAGTTGGACAAGTTTGTCTGATTCCTGCATTGTTTACCAATCTGTTGACAGCAAATACATTTACACAACCGTTAATCACTCAGCAATGGGAGCAAAAGTGGCAAATAATAAAAATAAAACACAGCTACAGAGTGTCTCACAATGCCAGGCGTTCTGCCTCATCCCACTGATGATGTGAGGATATAAAACCAGTTGCAGTAATTATCTCTCGACATCTGTGTTTACATAGCAGTGAAGAAAAGAGCTTTGATGAACACAAATCTGTCATGGTGAGAAGGTGGCACTTAACTTCAATTTATAAGATTTCTATGTTTGTTGTGATCGTGTTGTTTTGGTAAAGGCACGGGAGCATATGTTTACAATTTCACAGCCATTCTAGATGAGTTCTTTTGTTTTTAGATAGCTAGGTAGCTAGATAGATAGATAGCTAGCTAGATAGCTAGCTAGCTAGATAGATAGATAGATAGATAGATAGATAGATAGATAGATAGATAGATAGATAGATAGATGGATGGATGGATGGATGGATGGATGGATGGATGGATGGATGGATGGATGGATGGATGGATGGATGGATAGATAGATAGATAGATAGATAGATAGATAGATAGATAGATAGATAGATAGATAGATAGATAGATAGAGAGATAGATAGATAGATAGATAGATAGATAGATAGATAGATAGATAGATAGATAGATAGATAGATAGATAGATAGATAGATACTTTATTAATCCCAAACTGGGAAATTACATTGCAGCGGCAGCATTACACGAGGACAACAGCACCAATTGCAAAATAACCAAGACATGTTACAACAGCATACAAAACAATCCGTAATACATAAGCAGTGGCTGTACTGTTATGACTCAGCTTTTATGGCATATGGCAGGAAAGATTTCTTGTACCTGTCCCTTCGACAGCGGAGTTGGAGAAGCCTGTGCGAGATGGTACTCTGCTGTCTGTCTATTGTGTGATGGAGAGGGTGCTGATCATTGTCCATAATGGACAGATGAATGATAATGGGATAGATGGTGGCATGCAGGGTTCGCACAGGCTTTCTTAGTGAAGCCTAGACTCCGGTGGCCTCCTGACCTGCCCTCTAGCACCACTAACGGCCTGACATTTTTCAGTTTTTGGGAAATGTCACAATAGCAACAGAATGGATTGCCATAGAAATCAATTGTGTTCATAGGTCGAATCCAAGTCAATCCATCATATTCGTTGGTCATTACGCTATACAACGAAAATTGCTTGTGGCCCTGATGTTGCATATTTAAAACTCCAATGAATATACACCAAGTAAGAGCACAGAGCCGCCATCCTGGAGACCTGTTCCTGATCTGCTCTAGCTTGGATGTAATCATCAGTTTTTTGTTTGTGTTTGTTTTTTTGTTTGTGCTCAACAATGTGTTTAATGTTATTCAACGTCAGTCGTGGCTTTATTGTATCTTTAGTGCTGACTTGTGTTGATTAGTTTTATTTTAGTTTGTCTTTGTGTACCACTGTAATATAGAGAATTATATTGTAGAGCTAGTTTATAAATACTGTCATCTATACTGTCATCAATACTGTATTTGTTTCATGTTTAAATGTAGTTTTCCATCCTTCCCTCTAAATAATGCATTGCTGTGTTATGCATTGCCTGCCACCAGTCAAAATGTGTTATGAAAGTAATCTGAGTTGAATGTGTCTGAACTCTCATAAATCCACCAGCGTGTTTTCCATCTGTCTCTGTGGCTTCCTATGTAGCAGTAATGAGTGAATGAGCATGTGCAAACATGCATGGTTGGTTTTCTGCTGTGTTCTGCTGACACTCCTCAGCATCCCTGCAACGAGAACCGTGATTACTTTGAACTCAGTTAAATTTTATTCTTTTGTCAATTCAGTTGTGAAAATGAGAAAAGAGGGGTCATTCGGCCCCGCTGCTGCCTATATGGACTTCCTCACGCAACTTAAATGCAAACATAAAAAACCCGTACGTGCACAGATATAATCTTTGTGACTGAGCTGGGTAAAAACAAGTTTAATGATGAAGAGTATCGCAGTGTTTGAGAGAAAGCTTTTTTTTTTTTTTTGCAATAATAAAGGTGTTTCATTATTGCTCACAAGAGGCGGATAATGTGTTTTGTTTGCCATGCTAACCCCTGCAACATGTCCAATTGAGTGTTAGCCAGAGATAAAGATAAAGACAAAACCACACAAAGAGAGCCTCGGCAGAGCCACATCTTAGACTCATTAAGGCTGCCTTGGCATTGAAACATTTTTCAGGAAAAGACAGCGAGTAGATAAAAGCAGAGACAAGTATAACAAAAAGAATGGAGTCGTAAACTGATCACCGCTCTCTCTCCTTCTCGCTCTCTCTCACAGAATCCTGTTCTTAAGGCTTAGCTGCCAATTAGATATGAGAATGTCTTGTTCCCTTGATGGATGAACTTAATTTGATATTCTGTGGTCTGCTCAGTGGGGTGCTACAATGATTGCATTGGTGGATGGAGTTTTCAGGCCGTCCGCACAGGCCAAGTGTAATTGACTATGTAGAGATAGAGACTGCAGCTTATTGTAACTGCTCCCTCTCTAGTGGAGCGCTTCCTTTTAAATAGTGCGTCTGTGTGTGTGACGGTGTGTGGCGGGTGTTTGCAAGGTTGCATGTACATCTACAACTTGATGTCACCCTGGAACCAAGCTACAGTAATTCCATAGGGCAAATAACTCTTTGTCGTGATTCAACAACATGTTATTGTCACAGGACTACCTGCTCCGTGTCACTTAGATGATTCATACATCTTTGTCTGTTTACGGACAAGACGCCGCGGTTGGGCTGGAAGTCCTACGGCGCTGGCATTGCCAGGGTAGCGGGTGGCATATTGCACCCAGCAGGACAGCTCCTATGTAGGCCTGCTCGGCAGAGGGATTTGGCCAGCTTGGATTAGCTCAGCAGGGTGAAACGGAGGGATACAGACAGGGAGGAGCAGACAGGGAGTGGAACAGTACATCAATCTCTGCTCAGTGCACCGACACCTGAGAAACCTGAGAAAAAGCCGCTGAGAATCATGGTGTGTCTCGCTCGTGCGGCACAATAGACACCAGTGGAACGACTCACACCTCCGCTGTTTGCTGCAAACACAGGACCACATTTAACACCAGTCACTGAATATACTTTTAAAGAGCTTCACAATTAGAGAACAATCAGGAAACCGTGGTCAGAACTTTTTAGCATTCTCAAGAAATTGCACATCTGAAATTATTAATTGAGATGATACCTCTGATGAACAATACTGTATGAGGTTGAGGTTTTCAGTGAGAGTGACAAAGGACCAAGAACAAATACAACAGAGGGAGAGCAAAATTGAGATATTTTGCAGATAAAGTAGAAGTGTCCCACTCACTAGAGCTAAGCAAAATGTGTTTTAGATTAAAAACGCAAAATTGCCCATGTTGACCAGCTTGACCAGCAGGTATTCGCTGAGATACCTCAATTCACTTAACATCCTTTGTGCCTAATGCTGGCATACAGGAAATAAACTTATTCAACAACTGAAGTTATTCATTTCATTCATTCCATTCATTCAGTGTTACCAACCACTCAAGTTGGTTAATCAGCTTCACAAATCACCCATTATCGGCACCCAAGATTAAAGCCCTGATGCTGTAAATACCAAGAGCACATCATTTATGGTTCAGTATTGTCAAGGAAACCGGTAGACCAACATGCAGAGAAAAACTTTCCTTCCTTCATGCCTTTCACCAGATGCAGAAGGTGGTGGTGATATTTCTGGGTACTCTTGTTTCCTCCATAGTGCAAAAGCGTGCACAGGAAGGTTGGCTGAAGAAAAAGAAGTGGAGGGATGCACAGAAAAATAAAACATACAAATCCAGAGGACTAATTGACTGTTCAATTCAACCAGACCATAGTTTACTTTTCACACTTTTGATTTTCTTCCTCTTGCATTCAACAACACCTATAAACTTCTGAGTGAGTACATGTGAATATTCATTCCAATGCCCATAATGAGATAAACAGATCTTGTGACTCCACAGTCACACTAATTAAGCAGGCTTTTTCCTTCTACAGCACTGTGCTCTCAAACCTCGTTGAGTGCTCAAAGGCATGTCACCACAGCAATGGCAGATGGGTATTCTCAAGCCAAAAATAAATAAGTAAGTTGAAATGGTTAAGAAAAAAAAAAACACACAAACAGGAAAGAAAGCAGTGCCAGTTGTCTCTGACAGACTGCCGAGGAATCAGCTCTTTATTCTTTGCTCAGGCTGGTTCATTTTTGTCCGAGGGATGGATCTAATCCAAGAGTTTATTACCAAACTTCAGATGCAAAGCCTTTTCCCATTCCTGACACCAAAGAAGGCCAAGAAAATGAATCGTGGTCTGGACGAACTGGCATCGCTCACATGAGCGCAGTGGGAAGAAAATCTCTAATGTACTGAAGTCGTGCCTTCCTTCAACTCTTCTCCAGGATTTTTTAAACTTCCTCTGATAACGTTTTTCTTTTTCACACATTGTCTCCATATACTGTTGAATACTTGTTCTACTGTGCAAGACAGCGACATGTTATTTTAGTAGTTTTTTTTTTTTCACAATGGGCTCATGCAACAAGATGTCCTGCTTTTCAAGAGAAGGGAGAGAGAGGAAAAGAGGCTGAGGCTCCACATTAAGGTGTATTCGCTGCATCAGGTGTTCAGGTGACTTCCTTCTCCCTCATATTGGAAACCACTGTAGAAGTAAGATAATGTAACGATTAAACCAGCAAATCATGACCAGTGAAGGAGCAGAAAGGGATGTTTTGCAGGGAAAAAAAATGAAAGTAGTAGGGTCGGCCGAGAAGAAAGACGAAGTCTGCATTAAACCGCAGTATAATGTGCTCCAGCAGAGACAAGGGTGAGAGGAGTAGATGATTACCAGGTCTCTTTGGGAATGTTGCTATGCTCCCATGATGCCCTGATGGGATCAGGGATTACCCCTTGGCAAAGGATGAAAAAAAGACAAAATGATTAGTCTCCTGAAAAAGATCAACCAAAGGATTAATTAATAAAAATGTTAATTTATTCATTTCACATTATCCATGCATGTCTTGTGGTTCTAGCGGTCACTTCCCCACTGCACCCACAGAACTTTTCCTTTTCATGCCTGATTTTTAGTGCCACTTTAAGTAACCGTTTACACTTAGCAGAAATCAAGATAATAAATACCTCTGCAAAACTACGCAACTTTCCAAACAGCCTGTTTACCCCTGAGAGAGGAATAGCAACTGGGAAGCAAGGTAGGCCCTGATGGATTATTCTAGACTAATTCCAAGCACAAATCAGCTCGCACACATCAATAATTCATGTGCAAGTCTTTGAAAAGTAAACACTGCTTAGCCCATTAAGAACCGGGACTGGCTCGATGCCATGATGGCACCGACACTGTACACAACTCTACATACAAGCAGTCTGTGTAGCCTCTACCTATGAATGTGAGTCCTCATTAGAGGACATAGAGTCTCCCTCAGACCCATAGCCAGTAATATGTACCTGGTGCTACATTACAGTGGAAGCGATGCTGGAGATGACAGTCGAAGGAGGCAATTAGAGTGACAGCCGACTCTGGGATGTGTAGAGTTTTGTGGATTGATCTCTTCTGTCGGCTTTGTTTCCTGTACGCTTCAGACGTATATGAGACCTGTGCTCCCATTCAGTCAGTAAATGCACGCAGCTTAAATGCTAAAGAGGATCACGCTCCCACTATTTCATTCCCATTCTTCCTTTTCCCCCATATCATTTGAGACGTTCCCTTCTGTTTACCCTTAGCCTATTTTTCTTCCTTGCTTGTCTTTCATGTACTTTTTCAAGGTCTCTTTGTGATGCCGAGTCAGTGCAGAGACGCTGGCTGTGCAGTATGTTGAGGTAGCTTTTAGAAATTCCCCTTCCTCAGCACTGCTTTTCCCAGCTGAGCAATGAAGGATAGGGAGTGGTCTCTGTTTGTGTCTTAGTGTGTCTCCGATGCTCATTAGATAAAGAGAAAGTTCATGTACAGTACCTCCACCAGTGGTGTTCTGTTTGTCTGGATGTTTCTCTCTGTTTCGTTCTCTTTCTCTCATCTTTCAATGCTCGGGAGATGGCCTGCTCAGTACAAACAGCATCTGTCCATGAGAATAATAACATCTATAATCATTCCCCAGAGTCAACAGTGGAAAACACATTTCTCTCTCAATCTCCCTCTCTTTTTTCCCTTTTTTTACTTCACAACACAATTTCAGATGTATGATTCATAGACACCACTCAATGGATATTCTCTAAATGTGTCAGTTTTGAATCATCAGTGATAAAAATTTTGCACAAGATTTAGTTTGACACCCTTTTTCAACACAAAATGCAGCAACCTTATATATCCTTTAGGGAGAAACAACAAATTGTCATTTGCCATTATTCTTCCCAAATATTCCCAATCCATCCATTATCATACCCATGAATACCTAACCTGTGTCACATGTTTTTTTTCTGGAACCTTTTCCATCATACAGTACATAGGGTAAGAGATACACCTTGGACATGTCACCAGTGCATCACAGGACACGCACACATACACTCACACACTCACCAATTGACTTAAACATGCATAATTTTGCATTGTAGACATGAATATAAAGTAAACTCCACACACTTTATCCTTGCATTTGAACCAGGAGTCAAACCTGAATGTAACTGAATGTAAAACTGAATGTAAAAATCAAACATTGTGCATGAAGGAAATCACATTCCTACACGATCGCGTATCCTATTATGCTGAGTTTTCAGACTGACGATGAGTCAAATAGGAAGAGCTCCCGGGCGGATTCAGTGTCTACTCTGTAATTGTGTTTGCGTTTACATACAGGTGACTCTGTCTGTGTGAATGAACATGCATGCGTGCACTCCAGCGTATGAGAGTTATCACTCCTGTTGTAGCACACTCCATTAGTGGGGAGGGATTCCTGTGCCCTGCTCCTAGCCAGAGGAGACCAATTAAAGCCATCAGGCAGCATCAGGGGAGCCGAGCTGCTCTCAGAGCCTGTGGAGCTGAGGAGCAGAGGATTTAGACTGGCTCCATCCTCCTCCATCAGCCCCGCACTGCCTGCAGACAGTCTGATGGTATAGGGAAACATTTGTAGGTTAACTATGAAATGATGGAGGTGATTTCATTGCATATAATTTCTTATTTAGCTTGCACCTGCAGCTGATTAATTAGATATAATTAAGAGATAGTTTGGTAACTCTTTTGAACATGTGATCAATTAAATTCAATATTTGTATTTGCCTCTTTCACATTATTCAGGTTTTTAAATATGTGTTGCACATTTAATTAAATAGAGTTGTTGAATGTTCCAGAAACACTCATTTGTATCATTTCACAGCCTCATTAGTAGCAGGAATTTACTGTAATGTTCAGGTTTTAAGGTTTTGTGAACCTACAACATCAGCATTGGAACACTGAGCAGTCCTGTCTTGATTTTGTGACCCCCCTGCAAACAGGATGAGCACAGGAAAAATATTATTTGTGGTCTGTTTTAATCAGAAATGTTATTGTTTTCATTACCTTCACCCTGAGGCTCTGCAACATCATCACAGTCATTGCGTTCATTACCCAAATGTACAAGGGGGTCCAGTATCACTAGATCAGGTCAGTTAAGAGTAGCGAACATTGATTTTTCAAGTATGTTTCAGCTCTTTCAAATGAATAAATAAAACAACTGAAATGCGTAATTTGTATCATGACCTCAACTTGCCCTAGTGTTCATGACACTAAGGCTCCCATCCTGCTTTGGTAACTCAGAGTTCTTATTTTTTTAATAAGTCCTTTTTCATTAGGCAGACGCAGTCTTCATGATTTCAAAAGAGATGTTTTCAGTGTGTTCAGGATGCTCGCTAATACATTTTAAATCAGTCATAACTCCCTAATAGATATACAGAAAGAAGCAGCAAGAGGTCCAGCAGTTAGAGGTCTTCCCAGCGGGTGTTATTACTGTGCGGTTTTCCTGCAGTCGTCCACACTAATGCCCCTCTCGTCTGCGATGCCCGGTCATGCTTTGGGGCTTTGTTATAGAGTGGAGGCCAGAGATGTCGTACCCTGTTACAAAATAAGGCACCAAATATGAACTCCCTCTTACCTTCCCCACCACCACCACCATCACTGCCGCCACCACCACCCCCCCTGCTCTGGGGATCAGAGCCGTGGAAACAGAGCCGGCTCCATAGTGTCTGCTCAG
This sequence comes from Karalla daura, assembly GCA_029224185.1. Lineage (NCBI taxonomy): Eukaryota > Metazoa > Chordata > Actinopteri > Chaetodontiformes > Leiognathidae > Karalla > Karalla daura. The sequence continues at coordinate 10,085,649 of CM055193.1, read as the reverse complement.
TAGGTAATAACTCGCTGTTCAGGCTCAGATAAAGAGCTCCATTCATTAAAGTGGCTGCTCTCTTTCTCCACACGAGTGACACCTATCCCCTGGGAAGGTGGCGGTGAACTACGGGGTTGAGGCTGCAGGCACAACCCTCACCGGCGCTGATTGCCCCCCTCTGAGCTATTAGTTGGAGAGGCCTAACCCCCTCCACACAGGCTCCCCAAGCCTCTCCACTCCTTTTTCTGTGGGAATCCCTAATCTTTTTTTAAACTTCATCCTTCATTCCCCTCCCTTGCTCTTAATACACTAACTCATTGCCTCCATTATCCCCTTCGCCTGCCACTGCCTTCACCTCCACATCTCCATCTGCTGCCCTAATCACACACTCCTCTTCACACGCCTGACTTTGGCGGTTCCCGACTTTCTCTTCCACCGTGCTCGTCTCTGTCACCCGCTTTGATCGTTTCCCTTCCCCTCCATCCATCCTTTGCCATCCTCTCTGCGGCTCCGTCCCCCACCTCTGTCTCTTCAGCGTGTCTGTGAAGTCCCCGAGCACTGAAAGTCGCTGATGCGTGTACCGGTCAGCGGTACTCATGGGTAATGTGTAGATCATTCATCCTCAGGACAGGTATGTAATAGAGGCGGGACGAAGGGGAAGAAAGGGGACAGTGGGAGATCTCTGGAGGTATGAGAATCAATTTCATCGGGAATCACAGGAGCATAGAAGCAGAACCTTATCCTTCTCTTTTGGCTCCCTCTCTGTCTTTCCCTCTCTGTCTCATTCTCTCTCTTCCTCCCTCTGTCTTCATTTCCCTCACTTTGCCATCTCATTCCTCTCTGACTGCTCGCACTGATCGGCTCTCAAGACTCGCATCGCACAAGCCAAGCAGCGGGATAAATCCCTACACAAATTATAGCACAGAAGCCAATATTTAAGTCGACCTCTTCTCTTGGCTGTAGCAAGGAAATTATAGTCCTGTGTTCAGAGCTGCAGAACAAAGGAAACACTTTCTTCTCTCGCTTCCACCATATCCCAGCAGTGCATCAAACCAAAGAGAAAGAGAGAGAGGGAGAGAGAATCCCACAGAGATAGCCTCTCTGCTGCTGCTACTAAAGCTAGTCATAGCCAATGGCCTGCTCTCTCAGTCACCTGTGAAATAGAGGTTCGGTTAAAACAGCCCGACATGCATGCATTTGGTACCTGTAGCAGAGATGTGCATGCAGATGCCTTTAATGGTATGACCATTCAGCACAGGTTCTACTCCATAAACCGAAATGAATGACTATTGGCTGACTAACACAGGCCGTTTGACCTGGCACACTAGAGGAAACGATGATGTGGGAGACAAGGAGAATTGCTCATCAATCACCACCACGGATGGCCGGGCACTCTCATCTTGTAGTAGTAATGTTCAGCGAATTGATTATGGAATGATGAGGTGGAGTAAAATGCTGCGTCTCACACATTCGGAGCACACTGAACAATTTTTTTTTTTTTTTATTTACGATGGCCGTAAAGAGGGTTTGCACAGATGTTAATGTTGCTACACAATGCCCACAATGGCGTGTCAATTTCGCGCATTATCTCTTGTTTGGAAAGGAGACAGTGATGAAGTGAGATAAGGCATGAGCGTATGCGTGAATTAAAAAGAGAAGATACAGAGAGATAAAACGGGTGAAAGACACCGAGCTATGGGAGGTTCTGCCGAGTGGCTTTTCCACTCTACCAGTACAGAAATGATGCATAACTCCACAGTATGCCCTTTAATTGGCGCTATTAATATCAGTTAAAGTTTTAATACCTATTTATTAAAACTTAAACTTTTTTTCTGAAGCCTAATGTGAATAGAATTATGAATCTCGAGGGCTGTGCTCTATAAAAAGGCTCAGACATAAATTATTAATGCGCCACCACTTCATCTGTAAGATCTCACTCAGACAAGATTTGTCGAAAAGGAAATAGCCCAGAGGTCTAATATTAGGATGAATTTTCCACATTAAATACACACGTGTTTCACAGTACACATCACCTCTACATTGCTAGAAAGTTCCAGCAGTGCCTTGAGGCTACTCGTCATTAGCTTTGTGAGACTTGACGGGATATCTATAAATTGGTCTTGAAGAAAATGTAAACAGTGTGGAGCCAGGCGGCGAAAAATCCTAATTCATAGAGCAGCCTAATTTGTCTGTTTGTATCATTAAAGCCTTGCCTCTGTCAGATAATGTGTGATGTGAAAAGCCTTCGCATTTATCCACTGGAAAGAAAAAAAAAACAAGTACAGAGAAACATTTTAGGGTGAACAGATCCAGATATCCCGTTATTAGAATTAATTATGGTTCAAAGACTGGAAACTTTTTGCTCTGACACTGCGTTATCTGTAGTTTGTAGTTTGAACTTTATAAAAAAAAAGTTTTTAAGCATATTCAGCTGGCAACAGAGGCACCCGCAGTCTGAAAAGCCTTCATAGTGGCTGAGAACAGAAGGAAAAGCACACAGACTCCAGATATGCAGAACAGAGATCAGTGACAACACAGTCGTATATGTGTGGCATTTGATAAGACCGATCCTTAGATGTTTGCTTCAACCAAACCTCAGTTTAGTCTTAACTACACTCAGCCTCAGCCTCAGCCTCAGCCTCAGCCTCAGCCTCAGTGTCCACGTGAGTGACTAAAACTGTTGCACAGTTTGTTAGTAACATCCTTCTGCATTGTTGAACACGTGTGCTGCTTCTATTCATTTTAGACTAACGGGACAACACAGGGGGCGACACAGTGGTTTGACACCCAGGTTGCAGCTTTCTGTGTGCTCTTGCTCACAGATTTGCACTGTTGCCTCACAAGTAAAAAGGACCTAGGTCTGACCCCTGGACCTTTTTCTGTGGAGTTTGCATTTTTTTCTCTACATCGATGTTCCAGAATCATTCATGTCCAGGTCGATTTGAGACTGTAAATTGCAGCTAGGTGTGAGTGTGAGAGCGAATGGTGTGTGTGGACTGGTGACCTGTCCAGCTTCCAAATGTCTACCTTCACCCTTTGTGTCCTGGGAAACGCTCCAGCAGACCCTTGTGAGACTGTTTTGTCCAAATTAGGTCAAGATAATGGATGACTGAATGTGTAACAAAGGTGAGGATTTGAGTGAGAAAAACCAGGGGAAGCTGGTCCAAGTCCAGAATAAGGATCCATGCATCGTTTGATCTCGCAGGAGCTAAAAATGTTCGTTATGCGTTTAGGAAACCTGAGCACGTAAGGTAATTGCTCTCCTTTACAGAGGCCCGCCCAGCTCCTCTTGTGGGTCCACTGCCACATATATTAACGTATTAAATAGTCCTACCTGGTTAGACTCGCAGACATAATGGGACTTGCATCTTACTCCACCACGCTCTACTTCATTTCCTCTTTTTTCCTTGTATCCCCAACCAACCCCCTTCAACCCCAACGTATTCTATTTCATCATTTCCCTCATAGTGGTCCCCTGCACCTCCATCTCCAACTCGTGCCTTCAGCTGGAGAGTATGAAATGAAGCTTGTATAATTAAATATTAACAGTCGGCTGATGAGGGGACTGAGAGCGAGGGTGGGAAAGAGAGGCACACCAGCGAATCCTCTGCCCTACTTCTTACTGTTAATGTCCACCGGGAATTATTCATGTATCAGCTAACCTGCACTGGCACCTTAGCAGGCGCAGGGGTAGCGATGAGCTGTGCCAGAGTGGCACTGAGTGAGCCAGGGTCAATCAACATTAATAGAAATCCTATTGGGGGGAATAGAATTCCAGGGTGGAGAAATGCTTTCATTATTAATTAGCCTGTCAAACGCTGTTCTTATCTGTTTGGATGGGAGCGTTGAAAAAGGCAAGTGGCTGCAGTTGAAAAAAAAAAAAAAGAAAGTTTTTGCTATAATGCAAATGGAAAGTGAATAGGTAGTTGTCAACATGCCAATGTATTTGGAAAGTATGGACCAGAGAGACATGAATTCATTAGCTCTTTCAGCAGTGAATCAATTATCTCTCACAGTAAAACATTTGTACAACACACCACACAAAACATGTCGGAATTATTCATCATCTGTAAGATGCTCATGAAAAATTCCCAGACTCAACTTTTTACCCGGAATTTGATGTTGGCAGTCATGAATAAAGCCAGATGACTCCTCATGAGGAAGCGCTAATTTTAATCCATTTGCTATTATCATATTTGTCTTCAGCCGACTTCAGCTTAACATGTACTAATAGCAGAGAAAAATTGTGTAAACCCTCCTAAGGGACAATAGATGTTCCAGTTTTGGTGTTTATTGAGGCATTAACATACACAAGTCCTCATAATCTCGACAATTAGACTTGATTAAACCAGGGTTTATGCAGTATCTGAGCGGTGCGAGTGGATCAGTATAATGTGCCTCCTTGCTTTTGTAGTTTTGCTCTGCATCATGATAATGTGCAACAAAGATTAGATTTTAGCATCGTCTCCCTCATTACAATGTGAAGCATAGAAATAGGCTGCAAACTTGAAGCGTTTTGTGCTGAGTTTTGCTTTCAGTTTGAGTGTTAGTGTAGCGTAGCGTGCTTAAGCTCTCTCTGGTACTCATTCTGGTCCAGTCAGGCCATTAGAGACCTCTCTGCTCACACCTCACAGAGCAGACTCTTTGTTTGTGTGTGTGTGTGTGTGTGTGTGTGTGTGTGTGTGAGAGAGAGAGCATCTCAGTGCTCTGTGCATGCAGGGTTGTCTTTAAAAGTGGACAGGGGCAGCGTTCCCTGCCACTGCCCCTTAATTTCTCCCCGTGAAGATATCCATGTTCACAGTGAACGCATCACGCAGCTCAAGGAGGCCGTGAAGCAATTAGGGCTCTCCGCCGCCCATGGCGTGTCAGCTCCAGTAAATAAAGCTCCCCGCAGCCCCTGGCCGAGCTATGACGGGTTAGGGAGACAACACAGAGCAGACTTCAACTCCAGCCGCTCCTAGAATTCAAAGGGATGAACACCCACAGGCCCCTCTCCCGCCCCTCCCTCCCTCCCTCCCTCCCGTCCACTCCTGCTCGACTGAATCTCTGAGCCCAGCGGAGGGAGTGGGAGGTGGGCAGCGGCAGTATGTGTTGGTGTGCACTGTGTGATCTTCTATCGAGAAGTGACCACCCAATGAGGCTAATGGTCCCGGCGCTTTCTGCATCTCCAGCTGTGTGAGCAGGTTAACCAACCTACACACATCTACGGCACGGCAAACTTGTCTCGCTCTCATTCCCGCTTTATTCCCAAGGCTTTCATGTGTTTCTGAACAACAGCGGAGTGCAGGCTGCACTCTCGTTCCAGCCGAGCAACAAAATCCCCTCAAAGTTGGACGAGGATCTATCCATCCGACCGATTTTTATTTCTCAGTCGTTTTGTATACCTGACACACAAAGGGATGGAAAGAAAACAACGCCTCGAGGCTCCGCCGGCGCGTTCAGGTTGATAAGACTCGAAACCTAATCAGAGATCAATCTACCAATAATGACAGGTGACCTTCTCTCCATCTGTCACCTGCTGCCCGTGGCTGATTACCATTTATCTATGCAGACAGACACACACCTCCTCATGGAGCTCAGCAAGTAATTACTCTGCTTTTTTTTGTTTTGTTTTGTTTTTTTCTTCCCCTGACGGGCCACAAACTCACTCGAAACTCTGAACTTTAAATAGCCGATGAGTGTCCTCTTCCCGCCACTGCAGGTTTCTCCCCCATTGGAGTTTTAAATTCCAAATGTGTTCATTATTTGGCTTTTAAACACCTCCCTGTGCCTCATAGGAGGTGTTTGTTATCTATAGTCTAAGGGAAGAAGTAAAGCCAGAGAGAGAAAACAGGTAGGGAGAGAGAAATTGGCAGAGAAAGAGAAGAGTAAATGATTTCCCCTGCTACCACTCTGGCTTTAAAGAGTAAACATAATAATAGTGCTCACCTATTGGTGTGTGCAGTTTTGCAAAAGGCCCAGTAAGACTCTTCCAAATACCTGCTTTGTACCGTAGGATGGATAAAGTCACACAACACACACCATTTACTGCTAAAGCTACCACCACCACTACTACAACTACCATGAATGATCACCATAATCATTATCATTAGTGAGATAGCCATTCTCCAGGCACATTAGGGCAAATGTCTGACTAAATGACAACAGAAAAAGATTAAATTAAGAGGAAAAATGCAAAAATGAGGCAGCAACTTAGGCCCAAATAGAAATCATTAGAATAAAACATGAACAAGGCGGTTCAAGCACGATTAAGTAAAGATAATTACGTAAATGTTTGTTTTTAAAAATGGGCTTCAAAAGTTGATACTGACTGAGCCTCATCCCATTAGGACAGTCATTCCATAAACGATTCACCACCGTGATGGCAAAGACTCAAAAATTAACACAAGATTCATGCACAGATCTATTTTACTGTCCTAACAGTTCCATCTTTAAACTACTGCAATAAATATAGATGCTGATGCCAGGACGTTATGCATACATTTTTAATTTCTATCTTTTTTTTTTCAAATTAGGAGTGCGGTTTGTGTTTTTATAGTTATATTGGAGGGGGGTTGGTGTTGTGATTCTGTTAATGACAGTGGTAATTGCAGTGGGAGAAAGGAGGACTGGCCTGCTTGTTGCTGAGCTTGTAAAAGAATGGCTGAACACGCACCTGCCATCTCCAGAGATGCTCATTAAAGAAGAGAGATGCCAAGTCCCAACATCTCAGTTCTCCCTTCTCTCATACACACAGACTGGAAACCGTACACGTTGCAGTTACACGCACGTGCATTCAGGCACACACAGACTCACAAACATCTCTGATAATCGAAATGGGATTTCTTTTCTTTTTTTCTTTTTTTTTCTTTTTTTCCCGTCTCTCCGCCATTCGGTAAGAATCTAATTTGCTGTCTCCATTTTCCAATTCCTCGGAAGCAAAATTAAACATTTCTCTCTGTGTATCCGTTCCCCAGCTACAGTGAGAGTAATGCAAGTTAAGGTGTGAAATTACAACCTAACACTATCTCCTCCTCTCCAAGTTAAAACCAGGGCAGCAGCTAATGCCGCAGAGTACCGGCTGACCTTACTATCATCAGCTATTTTCAGAAACTTCCCTCAACATACAGGATATGCTGATTGAACAAGAGGAGATGAAAAAGAAGTACGTAGTACGTGTGGTTTGGTCTGCAGTGCCGCCCCCATGTGCAGCCATGGTAATTGCAGTTGGCAGATCAAAGCATGTGCTCGATCATGGCTCGCATGTATGTGGCAGTAGCCCAAGTGCGATCACACCTCCGATCACTGTTGGTTTCCACTGGCATGCAGCTGGTTTGTGTTGCAACACCGGCATTAAAGACGCAGCGTGTGACCATCATCCTGTAATTGCCAAAGCTGCTTGAAAAATGTAAAATTAAAAACAGTCCTTTAGTATGTAATTGCGCCGGTCTATGATGCTTGTGTTGTGTATGGAGGTGTGTGTGTGTGTGTTTGTGTAAGTGTGTGTGCCCTTTTATGAGTGGAGGGAGCCCTCAAAGGCAGAGCATGTGAATGGAAAGGGATTTTGAACTTTCAGCCATTTCAGCTAATTGGTCGGGCGATTCTTCTGACTTCCTGCTGTTCCGCCACCACCCCCCCACCCCTTTACTCTCTGTGAAATAAAGAGCGCTCTCGCTGTGCCTCTCACCTCTGTCTTTTACTGTCAATCACACCTCTCTTGAACTGTTCTGTTTCCCCCCCTTTTAACTTCCCTTATCTCTATCTTTTAAAGCACCTTGTCTCTATCACACCCTCCTAAATCATTTGTTCGATGTCTTTGATTTCCTACCTGAAGCCAGGAAATGAAAGGTTAGGCACTGTGATTGTTAGCTGCCCAGTTCCGGTGTGTCCTGCTCAGGGACTGTCAATCGACCTCTTCAAAAGGTTCGACAGGAAGAGCGGGCGACACGGTTGAAAGAGCAAAGGATGACATTTGTCTCCCACAAAAGTTACGCGTAGTCATTTTCCCCACATTTTTGCTCCTCTTTCCACGCCGTACCCTGTGTTCTGACAGCGTGTTAACGACTTCAAACAATATAACAAATTATAAGTCCGCATGTGACTAAGGGTGTTTTGTTTCAAACTATTTTCATCTTTGAACGTAATCTTCACTTTCTTCCCCACTTTTCAAAGGAAAGGAAATACCCAGGGAGCTTTTCTACTACCATCTTCCCTACTGATTTTCCTACACATTGGGGGGCGGCAAAGAACAGACTGATCCCAGTCACTTTGTGTCTGTGTGCCGACTATGATCAAGACCGCTTAAAAAACCGAGAAGAAGACAAGAAGCAAAGTAATGAAAGACAGATATGACGAGTGAAGGTGAAGAATGCAAGGAGTTAGAGAATACACCATACAAAGCCTTGTATTTCAAAAGGTGTGTGTATGTTGTTTCATTCGTTTGCGCTCGTACATGTGTGGGTGGTTGTATTAGAGTACCTCTTTTCTTTTTTTAACAGTAACAGTGTGAAAAGGCCTGAACATCTGAACATGAAATAGTGAGCTTTTCTAAATTGTCTTCACTGCTTTTAACGCACAGACTCGCAAGGAGCATTAGACAGATGAATGGATTCATAGACAGACACTGAAATATATTGCAATATTGTATTTTGTTCAAATGTTCATTGGTAATAAGGCACAATGTACATGAGTCATGATTCCAAGGATCTAAATTAAATCTAGACTAATTTTAACTTTCTAACAACCATAATATTAAGTAGCTGATACTGTATGTCAATGGCAAACATGCTGATAAATCGAGGAGCTGCATCTTAATATAAAAGGCTGGCAAGCAGAAATCCAGGTTTCTGTATTAAATTTGAACTCCATGTGACTATGAGTTTTATTCAGGTGCATTTGTGACCCTGTCATTTAGCGAGTATATACAGTGTTGGGTTAGTTCTCCTTATGGTGGAGCAAATGCAGCACAATGCAATCCCCAGAAGAACAGAAAGAGCCCTCATTCATACTTCAAATGGTAAAATTGTTCTGCATAAAACTGAGTAACAACAGGACTGATAAATATTTTAAAGAGAGTTTTCTACTTCCTCAGACAGAGACAAATATCATTTTGCTGACGTGGAAGCACCCTGTTGTCTTCCTTCCTGTCTCGGTCCACTCTGGCCACGACTGGTCATTTGGCCACCATGGCAACGAGAACCTTGCCATGTTCCCATATCCGCCCCAGACCAGTTCACCCTGAAAATGTCATATCTAATATTGACTCATTTTGGCATGAAACTTTAATAAGCTGTCAGTGAGGGGAACCCAAGCAGACACTGTCCATAAAGGGTATATCCGGTCTCAAATTATTGGCCTTGTTCTTCTTTCCAGACTCATTTACATTTATCTTTAGCCTTTTTTTCCCTTTCTTACATTCAAATAATGCATGGCTGTGTAATATTTCATTGCCATGCATAGACTTCTTCACTCTGCGTTGCTTAGCAGTACAGTTCTGTTCATTGGTTGAGTTTCATCTTTTCTTATCCCATTCTTTTTTTCTGTGCCACTATTCCAACCTTTCTTTCCTTTTGTTGTCTGTCCTCCTGCTGTCATCTGATTGATGCCTTTGCCAGTGTGCTGCGTACTTCATTACTCTGATTTTCCCCATGTCTCAGGTGGGCTTTGCACCAGGGAGACTGTGAAGAAGTAGAAATGTGTCAGCGGTGGTTGGGGGCATGGTGCCCTACTGAGCAAATAAAATCACCCAAATAACATAGCAAAATTGCCGCCTGTCAGAGCCTCCACGGCAGTAGGTGGGAGGGAAAGGTTGGATGGAGCGTGCTCAGAGAAGCCGGCAGAGACAAATATTCACAGAGACCGTCGGGATCAAAGGACGGAAAGGCCTATGCTGGAAAACATACATGCTCTCTTCATGGGGACACGAGTTACATCCCAACAGCATTTACAGATGGCGGAGGTGATTCGGTAAAGTTGGGATTACTTTCGTCTCAAAAGCTTTTAACCCTGCTAGAATGCGTTACGTGAAGTTCAACGCCAGGAAAAAGAAAAAAAAACGAGAAGAAAATAACTTCTGTACAGACTTTTGTTCAGTGTAATTACTGAGTCAGACTACACCCTTATCTCCTCGCATGGGACAAGAGGCACATGAAAAGACGCCTCTGTTCCCTGTCCTCTCCAGCGAGCGTCAAATCGCTATCAGTAATAGATTTACTCTCGGTCCCTCTCCCTCTTCATCTCTTTTTCCTCTCTACCTCTTTGCTCCCTTGCTCAGCTTTCTTTTCTCTGTGCTTCAAGTCACAGCATCTGTGGCATTACTCTGTTAATTTGCGCGTTGAGGAGGAATGGTCGACTGTATCACACCTCCATGGCCATTATGGGACAGCCATCTCTTTCAAAAGAGCCCAGACAAGGAGACACATTTAGGTGCATTATTGCCTCCTTCATCACAACAGGTTCACCCATTTGTGGGCAAAATGTCTGCTTTTAGTCACACCTAGACTATGAAGAACTTAAACAAAAAAAAACAAAACATTAAATGTCATGCTGACATACAGTATAAAATTGCGCGATAGTGAATGTTTCAAAACAAGCCAACTGGAAATTTTCCTCTTCCCTGTGAAGCGCGTATGCGCGGCCCACTGCGAGGCCTGTTTGTGCATTCTGTGGGAACTAAAACACAAATGGACTGTGAATGTTTTTTTTTTTGTCTTTTTTTTTCTTTTTGTTTACTAAAGCCTTCAGTGCTGTTTCGCCTCCTTATTTCTGCTGAGCACAGCAACGGGTGTCAAAACATAGTGGAGTTTGACATGGTGACGCTGCTTGAGTCTCAGGCCAGAGGCTGTCAGTTCACTGAGAGGGTGAGGGAAACTCAGCGCCTCGTTTGAAGGCCTGTCTGTTTGACATTGCTTTTCCCCATGCCATCTGACTGCATTATCTGTATTCTCATGCAAAGCCTGAACAACTCTTGTCATTCAGTGCGCACGGCTGCTTACGTGCGTACCATTGTGTTTCTTTGTCTGAGTTTGCACCTGCATTTGCGCACCGATGAAGCATCTGTGAAACCTGTCACGTGTTAACACGGCGCTTTTATTCATCTCTGTGTAGCTTCCAGCACCTCTGCAGGCTTCCTGGCTCAAAAAGAAACAATATTACTCCATTTGAGGGGATGCCAGGGGAGGAGAGGGGGAAGTAACCTGGACATGTATTTCTCTGACATTCTCCTGACATACCTGTCATTTGAAATACCCATAATGGATGTCTTCTTGCTTCACCGACGGCACACGAGGGAATAGGTCAGCGACAATGCCTGACATTCTCTCGCCCTTAATTAGGAGTCACCTGGTCGCACACCATTTGAGTATTTTCAGAATATGCTGCATTTCCACATAAACACGCCGCCGTTTATTGCTTCTACGCCGCGTGTCAACTTTGAAAATGTGCTAACAGATACAGTAGAGCAACTGGAGGTGCTGGCAAACATGCGGCAATGAGCTGGTGTTTGGAGTTACCGTCTATCGTCACCATTTTAGATTTCTAGACATTAATTATCCCTGAAATTGCTCCGTCCAGCAGTCACACAAAAGAACACAATACACAAAAATGCATAACTGCAATACAGTATATGATACATTATAATAATAACAATAAATAAAAAGTAAATGCTACAAATAACAATTATGATAATAGACAGTATAAATAATAAATAAATAATAAATGAAGAGAGCAAATGCAATAAAAGATATTGCTTAGAGCATGGTCGTCCAAACAAGTCAATACCTGTTCCTGCACATTGCTGTCTGAGGATTTGCATACATGATCTTTTCAACATATTTCTTTCACTTGGATTTTCTTTTCTTTTTTTTGTCTTGTAAGCAATTAACGGGTGAGTGAACTTCCCAGCTCTAAGAAGCCGTCCATTCTTCCTGACTGAAAATACCTTTTTTTGGGGGGCGGGGGAGGTGCACCAAAAAACCCCCAAAACTATTATTTGAAATCATGAAAAATAGGAGGGATGAATCACTCTCTCTAGCAGCACTGTCAAACAAATTGACTGTCTACTGATAATGTAATAACGCGGCTGAACAAAGCGTTCTCTTCAAAGACATGGCAGACGTAGGATGAGAGGGAGAGACTTGCATTCACCTTATTTTTCCCTCTTTCTCCAGACTTGACAATTTGTATCAATAACGCTTCAGCACGCATAAGGAAATCATGTTCAGAGATTTTCCATGCTCTACCTGCCCTCCGTCCAGCTATTTGCTGAGCTACGCAGCACAGGAAATTATTGCCCCCCCCCCTCTACTCCCAAGCCCGGTTGGATCTGCCAACCTATGGAATACGGATTGTGCTCGGAGAGGATTTATTTGGATAGCGGAAATTTAAATTAATCATCCGGATGCTTTCTGTTTTTGAATAGAGGAAAATCTGCTTCAGGAATGTATGTCATGATTGAGTCCAAGGCGTTTAATCAGTGAAATTGGATTTTTGGTATTATATATTTTACTCTAATTTCAATTAAGCTCCCTAAGCTTCCATATACACCTTAGGGGCTGTATTCATACTGTTATGTGAATTATTCCACTATTTATACAATCTAAAATATTTTCTTCTTATTAGTAGTGTTTGACACAAACATTTGACACTACATTTGTCGTAGAGAAAGAAAACAAATGAGAGCGTCTGTTTTAAAAATAGACTTTATAACACCAAACAAGAGAAATCAATTAAAGGATGGAGTGTGATAAACAAGTGGCAGACTTGTGATGTTCAGTTGGAGATTTTGTGGATGAAAATATGTGTAGTTAGAGGGATGTTCAGTGATGAAAACAAGAAATGACAGTCTACCAGAAATGCAAATATTATAAAACGCTTTCAAGTTCTAAGGTCAGTTCACTTTGTGTTTATTTCATTGCTCAAAATTGCTTCCTTTATTTCACTTTTAATGGAATATGTTATAGATATTTGATCAGTGGCTGAAGACAGTGGCTTGCAAGTTTTTGAATTACATCCGTGTTAAATTAAAGATCGGAAAGTTGTGACGAGTAGAGGCATGACAGAAAAGTAAGTTGTTACAAGACTATTTATCTTTTAAGAACTTCCAAGGCTTCACTCTCAGATGAACAGAGGTGAAAACATGTGGCGAGAAAAAGCAGAGGATGGCCTGAGGCAGAACACTCACCTCCGACATTGAGATTCTATTATCTGGAATATGCAAGTTTTTCGCCTACATCCTTGGCTTATCTGAAGACTGGCAGGGGTAGCTGCTTTATTAGAGCCCATTTGGTTTCCCGACGAGGTCTGGCATAGACTGGGAAAAGTGGAAGATTGGTGTCCCACTAAATGTAATTCAGGCAATTGGCATTATGCATCCTGAATGAAAGAGTGGTGTAATCCATTTCAAGGAGGGCAGATAGGGAAAGTCTATGCCATACAGCTCGTGTAGTGTATAGCTGTTGGCTGCTATGAAATTTAAAGGACACTCAGCCCACATGCATCTGTAACCCATATCATCTCGCAGAGGAGCAAAGAGAAAGGGCAAAGGATGATGGATAGATGAGGCAATGGAAACATACAGGGCATTTAGATGGACACATTCATATTCATTGAATATTTACACGTTAACTTGAATCAGTAGCATTTTTTTTCACCAAGCAGTTCTACAACTTTGTTATACATCGACAAGGAAGTTGTTTTGGTGTTTGGTGTAAAAACAAGCCAAATCAAGTACATCTGTCCACAGTCTTACCTGCTTTGCTCTGCTTCTGCTCATATTTCTTTTCTTCCTGGTCGGCGTTTCAAAACAACTACAATGTCCAGGCCGTCCACTTCACCTAAATTTTTACCAGCCCTGGTCTAATGGAGCCCAAATCCTGGATTATGGACTCCACTGTGAGAGGAATAAACCCACACAGACTCAGGGAGATCATCCACATCCACACATCCACAAAACAAGAACATCCACAAAACTCCACACAGAAAGATCTCCGGCCTGCCTGGGGCCTTTTTGACGTGAAGAGACAATGTAAACCACTCATCCACTGTGTCACAAACAAGGAAGAATGGCATCTCTACCCCCCTCTGCGATCATCCTCGGATTCAACATGTGTGTATTTGTCACTTCTGGCCAGCACATCATCTGCTCTAATCTTTTTGTAATTGCATTTCGCTATGACAGATGCAGCACACACACACAGTCACACGCACACACATGCACGCACAGCTAGTAGCACCTGCAAGAGAGAGGAAATCCCACTGCCCTGAGAGCTGCAGGAACAGAGGTGTTTTGTGGATTAGAGTGTGCGTGCTGTCTCTTAGAGTAATCTCAGCTCCAATGAGGGGGCAGAGTCATAAAAGGAGAAAGTACATCCCTGATACCCGACACTCACGGCCAGACTGGGCTCAGCCACTGCCACCACACACAAAACACTAACAGAGAAATCCCCCGATAGATCTAAGCAGCCCTGGAGATCTTTCTGTTCACATCCATCTTCTCATACACACACGCACACACATATACAGACACAGGCACAGAGTGGTGTCCATCACAGGACCATCTTTCTGGATGTCAGCATTTATCAGACCAGCAGCCAGACGTTCAGGTCCACAGAGGATTGTGCCCGGTGGCCTGTCAGCACAGGAGGATCAGTCAGTATTGATCTCAGCACTGCACGACCCAGACTGTACTTGTGAGCCGTTATCTTCTATTATCAGGGCGCTGAAAGAAGCGGCTGAAATACAAATAGATCAAAAAATCATCGACCAGAAGCAAATCTGAGGTTTTCATGATCTACCACGTTTGCAAGAATCTCCTCTGTGGATTGAGTGAAGCAAGCGTGAGCTGTTTTTCTTTCTTTCTTCTTTTTTTTTTTTTTTAAGTTGCAGCATAGACAAGAACGCACTGCTGAAAGGTCATGATCTTTTGATCATGATCATTTGGGATCATCTTCATTCAATCCGCGTGCCCTCAGCATGACGTCCAAGCTGCGAGAAGGGCAACCAATCACTCAGACCAGGTGATTAATAAATAATAAGAATGCTACCGATTAAAGATATACATGTAATACATATGTAAAATATATCTGACCACCAAAGCAAATGATTAATTATTAACATTTTTTGAGGTTGTCGCAGTTGCATATTCATGGTGTGAAGAAATGAAAGCATAGAAAACAATATAATGAAGCCAATGCTCAGATTTGATCAGGAAGATTTTTTTTTTAGTTTAATAAACGGTCAACCAAAGCACTGAACATGTAGAGAGGCACAAAGTGTGCCTCTAGCAATCTGTGTGCAGAACAAGACGTTCTTATCCATAGCAGGTACTAGTCCCAAATGACAGGGTTTTAATCTGAGCATAAATGTGTGTGTTTGTACTTGCCCGAGATAGAGAGACAAAGACATAGAGGGAGAGAGAGGGAGGAGATCCTGCTGAGGCTGCGTTTGTCAGGTAAATGGTGACGATGACAGCAATAAAATGGAGATACTAATGGTCATGAAGCAATAAAAGAGTGTGTGAAGTGGTCTTCCCAGCAGACTTGGGGGTTGAGGTGGTGCTAAGACTAACTGCTTCAGAATGGTTATGGCTATCATTACAACGCCTCTGCATCTCTAACAAGGATTATTGTACAGAAAAGGATGACCCAGGAGACACTTAAATCAGCCTGTGTGTGTGCGTCTGTGAGAGAGAGAGAGTGTGTGTGTGTATGTGTGTGTGTGAGTGAGAGACAGAGAGAGAGGGAGAGAGAGAGAGAGAGAGAGACGGGTACAGTGAGTATCTGGATCTAAGTGTGTTTTATGTTGCAGAATCAAAGACAATGAGCTCCTATGTGTTTTATGTACGTCTGTAGCGCTCTCTTGTTTTGCAGCGAGCGCTCCCAGTAGTGTGTTTAAAACCGACAGCACAGGAGAGAGAAAGGCTGGGAGCGATGTGTGCTAAAAGTACATGTCATCTTCAATAAATGATGACAAGAGTTCACAGGTCCACAACTGCATCCTGTTCCCAGTTTGCCGGTGGAGGCAGCGGCATTATGTGGCGCACGGAGCTCCTTCTCCGCATTTCTCAACGAAACGCTTCTTCTGTTCATGAAATGCTGGTTTTGAATGCCGCCCCATGTCAGGTGCAAAACTGTGCTCACTTTGCCAGACGTCTACGGGGTCGGCGCGGTGGGCTAGATGACTTGTCACAAATCAATCATGAGTCAGTGGATGCTATTGAGAGCGACGTTTGTCAGTTTCTGAGCCGGGCCTGAGCGTGCCAGACAGTTAATCTGGTGGGAAGAGCTGGGAAGACTTGTGAGGCGGCAGATAGCCACCTCTGGGCTGACAGAGCCTATCTCGGCCCTGTCTTCCTGCCCGTGTGTCATCTCTATCTCCCCTGTTTGTAGTCTCTATAGCTTGTGTACACCGGTGCCGGCACACAGATACAGAAGCACACACCGACGCCACGACACACAGTGATGGGAACCTTAGACAAATATTCAGGCCCGACAATCTCTTTCGGCTCTGTTTTTTGTTGTTGCTTACACAAATACAACCTCGTATAGGGATAACACACAAACACACAAGAGGAACCTATATGGAGGCCTCCCCATACACACTGTATAGTCCGTGTCTGTAAATACGTACAGCTCGTCAAAGTTTACATCATGTGGAGATCTATTTATCCAGGAAAAGGATGAGAAGAGAATGGACAGATTGAGTTTTTCAACTGAATGTAAGCATTTCCTTTTAATCTAAGAGGGAGAGGAGGAAGGAGAGAGAGCGAGACTGTATCAGCCTGTGATTCATTTCAGTTCCTGGGGCCTGGTCCTATCTGCTCTTGTTTACTGTGTGCAGCTCCGATAGCATCTGGACAGGAGGCAGACTTAATTGTTCCAGTGTAGCCTGTAATTCTTTTGGCTCCTGAGATCTGGTGCAAGGACAATTCAAGAATGAATGGAAGCCTCATCTTTTCAATTAATCTCTATTCACATCATGCAGATGCGGGAGACCAGACGGTGTCACTTAACATCCATCTGCTTACCTTATCTGAGGAGATTAAAAGCAGATAGACGCTATGTGTGTTTCAAAGTATAAGGCTGGAGCTGTATGTTTTCTGAGAAATAGAAGAGATAAACAGATATTTGTCCTTCCTTAACCTTAACCTTATCATAACATTTGGAACCTCTGGCAGAGACAGAGTGGAAAATGAAAATTCATCTTTTTGATGATCAAGTAATTATTTATCAAGATTAAAGCTTGTTGAATGGATGAGCATGCAGCTATCTTTTCTTCATTAAATTTGACTTTAAATGTCTTTGAAGCTCGATCTTTTTTAGTTTACAGATGCCACCTTGGGATCGTGACACTTTCAATTGAACAGATTCAACAGATCTGAAGATTTTTCTACTTTATTAAAGGGATTTATGAGAGCTATTTCCAATAAACAGATCATAGATCTCACTCAGATCGCCATGTGGCGCCGCCTGTCAAACACAATATAAATATGCATCATTTCCATGGTCGTAAGGCATCCTGTGCATCCTGTGTGAACGTAGTGGAAGACCTAGCGTTTTTGCACAGCGGCACTCGATGTAAGCATTAGCATTTTGATACTCATACACAATTTTCACATTTTTACATTATTTTATGGAGTGAATAAATAATCGATTAGTCAAGAAAGTAATCAACATATTAATCGACTACAAAAACAATCGTTTAGTGCTAATTCCAAATGACATGAACTATGACTATATGACGTATCACATTTCTAGATTTCACACACAATGAGAGCTCTCTCAGCCTCTTTCTGGCCTCTGGTTTCAGCCCAGTCACTGCTGAGCTGTGGCTGTGCCATCGTTGTTCCTCAGCTCCAGACTCAGGGATGAACAGGGGTGGACTCGAGGACAGCGGTAGAGGGGCAAAGGGGAATCAGAGCTCCTCGTCATCTGCTGAGAGAGGCTGCACACTCGTACTCACTGAATAATGATGCACCCTCCCATCCCCTCCACACACACACACACACACACACACACACACACATTCATCCCCGGATGGACCACCTCATATCTCCACCCTCCACTGCAGCACTCCTCCATGTAGTTCCCATCTGTCTCTGCCTCTTTCTCCTTGCCTGGTTTCGTTGTCCTGTTTTGCAGTTGATCGCTTCTGGAAGTGTTTAATTGTTACAGGAGTAGAACGAGACACAAAAAGAAAAAAGCTTGTGGGAATCAGGGGTGTGTACTGGCAAAAATATGCTGACATGATTTTTATTGTGATTAAGGCTGCTTTTTGCAGCCTTCAGCTTTGAGAGATCCTGGAGCTGGCTCTAGCCACTAGTCTTCAGCCATAGGTGAACCACCCTAAGCTCACCAGACAGAATGCAGAGAGCCACAGACCTGAACCCTCACAATATCTTGTTGTTCACTTGGAGTGAAGGAGCCAATGGCTGAATGACTACTAGCAACTAGCAGAGTCAAAGTCTTATAAACATGTCAAATGTTAATAAAAAAATCCAATGCTCTTGAATGTCAATACAGTATTGTGAGAAAAACATTGCAATATTTCACTGTATCGATATTTTCTCTCACCCCTAATAGAAGGGCAGGATTGTTTTGTTGGACTGTCGCCACAGTCTTCACAGACACAGTTGGACATTGTGCCTCTTTTTCCCAGCAGTACAAACAACCCCTATTTTAGCTCTTTTCACCCTCATCCCTTGCCCCCTCCAGCAGTCCGGTTTTACAAGAGATGGCTTTTCTGAGCCTTTGTCCAGGCTCATATATAATTCATTGGTCACTATTTGTATGAGGTCGAGGGTAGGTAGGTCTGATTCTATTCCTGGTGTGCAGCAGTGTCCAGCAGGTTTGTCAGTGACAGCTCTTTTCTGAATTACCAAGTGTTCCTGAGCCAGTAGAGGGACTCCAGGAGGCCTGGATTCCCTCTCATCCCTGCAGCAACCACCATAAAAAATTTCATCCCTGTTCTTTTATGAACAGGGAGAACAACCTACTAATAGGTAGCACCTTCCACCTGTAGCTGCTGTATGTGTTTGTCAGAATAGGTGTGTTTTTGCTTGAACAGAGAGCTCTGCTGGCAGTGCATTCGTGTTTTTTTTTATTTTCCCTCCAGTAATTGGTGCCTAATATCACTGCGCTGCTAAGCAACATCAGTTGGGGGAAAAAATGTCTGTTGGCTTATCCACATGATCACATTTTACATGGGTGATAGAGTTAGGTTCGTATATACTTCAATCGTCAGTGATTTCTTTCATGTTACTTATATCAGGTTTTGAACTAATTGGCAATTTGAGACATGTGCAAGGAGCATTCGTAGTGTTTTTGCAGAAAGGATGTGGAATTGGCTGTCGGAGAGTTTGGTAGTTAATCACATTCACAGTTACCAATGCAGAGATCACCAGAATAAGCATATCCTGTACCTGACGTTCCAGATTGATCCGGAGCTCACTGATTTATCTATCCTCAAAAGCCCACATTTCTCCTTGGCGATGCCTCGCCAAGGTTGTAACGTTTTAGTCCGACATCAACAGTAAATTTGGTTTGTTTTGTTTTTTGTTTTTTCCTTGCAGCCTCCAGTGTGGGTGGATCATTTGAATCCCGTATGCCAAATAGTTTCCTCCTGTTTCATGTAACAATCTAATCTCCCTTCACCTGGTGAGGCAGAGTGAATGAAGGCTGCACTGTATACTAAATATAGTGCGCCCACACACCATAAGGAAAAGAAAAAAGAGGGGATAAAAACAATCTGGACCAACTAGCTGTACGACCGCCTTTCCTCTAGCAACAAATTACTGAATCTTCATTTGGTAATTGAGCCAATGTCTCATCCTGTTAAGAGCCATATCAATTAGATTTTCCTTCCCACCTCAATCTCCCTGCAGCACTTTCATACGGCTGTCCAGGCCTATTGTCTCGCATCTGGCAGGAACCCAATCTATAAGAAGAAATAGCCACGCTCTGCCCTCACTGTTCGACCCGAGCACAGCTAAGCAGGCAGATAAACTCCTTGACGAGTGACAGGTATATTGTCTGCTTTATTGAGTCATTTCCTTCAAATGTCGACGGAGTGAAACTGGAAGAAAATAACAAAGCCTATTTTTTTGTACCCAGCTGTGATATGCCACGTATGAGTATTACATTTCTATGTGAACAAGGACAACATCATGTCATCATGAACCGACTGTCACAGCTTAATAATATTCAACGCAGCAGGTAATAACTGAAAAAGAAAATACATGAAAGCCTGATACATCTTGGGCAAAGACATGCACCAGCCACCTCAATGATTACTGTCATAAACCATGTCCTGAGCACATTACAGACACAGTACTGCAAAACAAAGCAGTAGCACATTGCTCCATGCAGACAGTGGTAGTGGTAATACTCTCAAATAACACACAACAAGGGAAGCAAACTGCAAAATATAGAGAAAATAAGACGTGCAAAATGTATGCAGCCATGCAAACATTAGGGACAGGTGGACAGGTGCAGACTAATGAATACTGTACATTATACGCAGCTGCTCATTTATCATAATGTCCATGCAAAAAAAAAAAAAACGCAAGGTGATGTGAATTCTGATGGACACGCAGATACTGGCATCAAACATAATTCATCACAACCTCCCAAATGGCTTAAGACACACCTGTCATGATTGCAAATGCTCACAGTCAATGTTTTCCATAGTGAGGAAGAAATGCATATTCACTTGAAAACAAATCTGACCTCTTGCATGACACTTAACCCCATTTTCTGGCCGGCCTGTGCTATTTCAATTGGCCATTTGAAACGCACACAAAAACTAGCGTACACACACACACACACACCCACGCGCGCACACACACACACACAAAACCAATAGCAACACCTGCTGGCAAGAATATATGGATGTGGCCTTCTGTCCTCCCCCTCTCTTTCAACACAAGCTCAACATTTACGACGGCATAAACAAAAGTGCTGTTTTCATCTTCTGTCCGGCTGTGAAGCAGCTGAACGGACAGATCAATGATTGTGTGAAAGCCGTTTATACTTTCTGCTCCCAGCGTGTCTGCATGTGCCAGTGCCTCTGTGTGTGTGTGTGTCTGTGCGCGGGTGTGTCTCTCTTCGTGTTTTCGCACTTGTGTCTACGTGTGGACGCTCACCCTTTCAAGTGTATCGACAGTTTGTGTCGCACCCAGTAATTATGGCACAAAGATACACTCATTATGTCTCTGCAAGTGTGCGCCATTGCTCTAACCCACTGTGAAAGGGAAAAAGCAGATTAAGCAAACAAAATGCACAAAAAAACAAATGAGCACACAAATTAGACTTCTATAGTGTATTATGTTATTCAATATTATAAATTGAGTGTAAAAAGAAAACATTTCATTTCAGTGCGATTGGGGACTTGTAATTTAATTTATAATGGAATGTGGTGGGAAAGGGCTTTTCAACTTATTGTGGCAGCATCCCAGAGAGGTTTGAAGCCACAGGCCAGAACTGATTAGTGGTCACAGTTAAAAATTACTATGTCACGAAATTAGCGTTTGTATCTTTTCATGATGGACTTCAATGCACGGCATCACAAGAACTTCAAAACACTGGAGCTGCACAAAGGAGAGGACAAGAAAATTAAAAAGTTATCTGGTGTCTGAGTGTGTGTCTGTGCGTGTGTGTGTATGTGTGTGTGTGTGTGTGTGTGTGTGTGTGTGTGTGTGTCGGCAGTGTTTGGGGCATTAATCACCCACAATCCTCCCTCACCCCTGACCCTGCCTTTTAATTGCATCCGCACCTCCTGTTCCACTCCTGCCTCCCGCTGTCTTTCCTCACCTTCCCTTCTCAAAATGTTTCCCCCGACATGGCCAAAGTGTCGACCGGACCTTTAAGAGATAATGTCGACCGGGCTGATGATTCTCAAGCTGTTTTTGTTCCCTCGCTCTACAGCTCCACTTTCCTATTTATTCTACTCTCTGGTTTTCCAAACCACATCACAGTTTAGCACTGTTTCCACACTGAATGTTGTTTTGATTTTCATCCTGGCTGCTATTCTCCACTGCTCCATCCCTTTGTTTGCTCTGACAGGAAATGGGGAAAAAAAAGAACCTGTTTGTGTGCTATCCATTCGCCTTATTATTATTTTCATTTCTTTTCGCGATGTCCAATTGATACTGATTTGTTTCAGTGCGCGCATGTGGATGACATCCAGGGAAAAATGTGACTCTCAAGTCAAGAAGCGCATGAAATGTAAATGCTTTTATTTATATGACATGAAAATGATGGGAATCATGCGCTACAGCCTTCACAAACACAACACATTCGAGCATCTATAGGATATTCTATAGGAAGTGTTTACTCCGCCGCCACCACGGTTTTGAATATAATGAAGGACTTATCAAAGAATAGTGCTCGCTCTTTTCATATATGGCCTTGCACAATCTTTGCCAACAGTCACTGAAGCTCGTCTGAGTCACACAACGATACAAATGTTTCTAAAGGAGGAAAAAAAAACCACACACCTCTGCTTTAAAGCAACGCTCTCTCAAAATCAGCCGAAAAAGGCGTGAAGGGTCTTGGAAGAAACGAGAGGCGTTTTACGAGGAGGCAAAGCCGAAGCGTGTATAACGAGCGAGGGCTACAAAAGTCTTCAGAGGGGTATGGATTATTTAGGGAGAGATGTGGAAGGATGCTTCTATGCGGTCTTGTGGGCTCAGCTGCCAGGCAGAGCAGGTGCCAAACACTAGGGCAGAAAGCTTGTTCTGGCTGACGCAGACAGCACCACCTCCTCCACATGTCCTTCCCTGAATGCAGCCAATGCTGGAGCGTACAAGCGTGGGGACCCAACCCAGGCAGATAGTAGCGCCGTCTCACACTGTCGACGCCGGTGCAGACGTGATTGACAGTTTTTACCGTCGTTGGCTTTAATAAACCGACGAGCCGTGTACTGTACAGCATCATAAACTGAAAACAAGTGCTGGCACTGGACTGTTGATGTGCCTGGTTCACTTTCAATTATATTGTGAGGGTGCCTGCAGGCAAGAGATGGGGGGGGGGGGGGGGGGGGGCATATGTAACAAACTGAAAGGAAATGATTTACAAGCATTGAGACTATGCAAAGTTGTGCCCGAGCCGAGGTCCGCCACTCAGACAGGACCCGAGGCTGTGTGACCCCTCGACTGGGTCATTAGATCCAAACCAGTCAGAGAGACTGTAACACAATGCGTAATGACAGATCCCTCTGACCCCCAGCCCCCGAGCCTCGCAAACGAACGAGTGAGAGCGAGAGAAGCGGCCACGCTTTGACTCAAACGGCCAGCAGCGGTGAATGTTACAGAATATACAGCCAGTTTCTTAATGAACAGCCTAATGAGGCTCTGACAGGGCTTTTGTCCGTCCTCGCACTGTTTGCGCAGTCAGTGATTGGCTGTGACGGACGAAGAGGAGTCAGTGACTCCCCACAAAAATAAAACTGATTTATCGAATGATAAACTCTTCTCTCTGTCTCTCTCTCTGTCTCTCAATTATTCATATTAGCAGCTGGCATGTTGCGAAATGTGACCCGGGCGTTGAGCGTGATAGACCGTACCGTAAGTTTGAGTAATTCAGACGGGCGCATACTGTCGCTGTCTCATACGTTGTAGGCTTCTCCACCCGCTCCGACTCTGACACTGTGCTCTGTTGTTACAGATCTAATTATCTGTTTTCACTTTATACATTCTTTTCTTTCTTCTTTCTTCTCACAGCTCATCATTTCTCTGCGCTCCCCTTCCTCCCTCCGTCTTCCGGGGTTGCGTGACTGTACCATTAAGCGTCGTCTTTTGCTGGTTCAGTCGAAGAACGAGGCATCTGCCGAGCATGTGATGCGCGGCACGGGCGTTCGCAGACACAAATCACCTTCCAGCAGGACCTAAAATAAATTAGGCTCAATCTAACCCGCGGAGAGCACATTTAATATTTGCAGTGTGTTTGTTTGTTTGTCTGATGTTAAACAGCGGTGATAATTAGTGGCAATCGTCGCTTTGATGGTTTCATTTAGTTAACTTTTCACAGTTCAAATTGCGGCCTAATAACGGTGCAGGTCCCCACCCCCCCCATTTTTTTTTCTTTTTTTCCTCGCAGCGGTCAAGGCCAGCTCACTGGGGTCCACATATTACAGTCTGTGTGAATTGTCTCCCGCCTCCTACAATTTATTACATGTTCACGAAAAAAAAAAAACTTGCCCGTCTGCCATAATTGCTCACAGCTTCTCCTAACTGTGGTGCGTGGATGGGGCGAAGCGTTTGAGGTTTCTGACCGCTGACACTCCTGCCACAGTGTGAAAGCTCTCCTAGCCCTTCAGCTGTGTTTGTAGTAATCAAACGGCTGTATCAAATTCTTCTCTGCCCTGTCCGCGGTGGACGCCCTGGAGACTGGAGAAAACGCGCGCGCGGCACTGTTAGCTTATAACCACATGGTCTCTCCTCCATCATACTGTCCTGCCCACCTCCCTCCTCTTTCATGTGCCAAGAGACAGAGCTTTAGGCCAGGGCTGACAAAACGCCGTCATTATCTTAACGTTAGCGCCGGCCCACGCTCTGCCTCTCATTCATTTCACAGCCAGTGTCCTGGCCCCAGAGGGAGAGATAGATCATGTGGGTGAGCAAAAGAGAGCAATCGGGAGAGAGGTCTCTTCGTCTGTGATTCTACCCTTTCCCACTTATTCCCCACATCTCTCCCCCCACTAGTCCCCATCTACTGCTCCCTCATGGTTTCCCAAAATGCATGATGCCATTATTAGGACTCCCGCTAGCGCTGACAGAAGCAGGGGAGAAGAGAGAGAAGAATCGGGATGTTTCCAGAGAGAAAGGAGGTTAAGCTCACCGAGCAAGACTAAAGTGAGACTGTTGGGATTTTGCCGAGCTGAACAGGTTTTTCAAACTAATATGGAGTGTTTTCTGTTTGTCACATTGCACACAATCTGTTAGATTCTTAGATGTGCTTTACGTTTCAAGGTTTCTCTGGAGTGAGGCGTAGAGGTTCATGGACGGAAATATGAAAATGCAAAAAAATAAAATAAAAAATGCCACATTTTATACGCATCACAAAAATGGCAACGCTGCCAAATGTGAGTGGACACACTCAGCGAGGCGCGTCTAGTGGAGTGATTGTCCCGGGAGTTTCGCTGGAGTAAGCGTGGGCAGGAATCGAGAAAGGACAGGGCACAGCAGTCGCAGCCCTTTAAATCCAGCAGCGAAGTCTGAATCATTTGCTCTTTAATGGCAATCATAACTCATTGTGCAGTTGTAATGTGTTCCACATTAACAGTGTGGGAGCTGGCTGTGGCTCATCTGTGCCTAATGCACTATAGCTACAGGCTAAGAGCTCTCATCAAACACTGTTCAACTATCACTTCCTCCTCTTAAAGTCTTTTGTTTACTTTGCGTCGTCCTCACGCCCACACTGCAGCGAAACTTCCAAGACACGTCTCCCAAGAGTACGGTTTCAGCTGCGGCTCCTTTGAGACCATGGTTACCTATATTTAGTCATTTAAGGTTATATTTTGCTCATTATTTTTTGAGAGCGGGGCAGTGAAGTCTCACTTGTCAGGGAGCAGATCGCCCTCTGATGCTAATGAGGTGATCCTGTGGTCATGTCTATAGGCCATATCCCGGCAAAGTGTCAGTCTGAGCGTAAACCCTTTTGCTTTCGTTCCGCCGGAGACGTCTATGATTCTAGGAATAGAAACAGCACAGGTGAGGCTTTGCAAACCAGCCAGAACTGAGGAAGCGAGACAATGTTTGTGTCAAAGGAGTAATGGATAAGGACCAATGGCTTTGAAAGAGATGCTGCCTTGCAGAAACCCATACCCAAACGTATACTGTAGGGATACCTTTTGCTTTTGCACACAGACACATACAAAGGGATGCTGCTGCTGGAGTCCAAAAACCGTCAGCATCCTGAGATTTGAACATTAGATTTGAACATTAGTAACTGCTTACAGCCAAACTGAGATCATTTGATTTCATCAGCCTCACATTAAGTACACATTTCATTTCACAAATTTCAAAACACATCAGATGTAATTGTGGGAAAAAGCACATCTCTCCAAACCTGACCATATTTCTCCCACACCATCAGCCGGTTCAGTCCTCCCCCCCAGGGTTAAAGAACCACCCCTTCACTCTCTCCATGCTTGTTTGCCCAAAGCGTGCAAGGATTAGCTAAAGCGATTATCACAAGCTTGTGCAGTTTTGTGAAGATGAATCATGGTAATGCTACACAGCGAAGCGCCTCATGCATTTCTAAACCCTTCCACTTGGTTTGTGATTTTCCAAAGTCGCGAGGAGCCAGTTGGCTTTGCCTCACTAAGCCAGGTGCAGGTGAGTCAAGTGTAGCCAAATCGGCAACTTATCACAAGTGTGTATGTTTGTACACACACTGTGAGCGCGCGTTTTTGATCACAGTAGAGTACTGTACAAGAGTACATATGGACAGAGGTGGGTTGCAGTTATGTGCGTAGGATATGTTTCCATACAGGGCAGCCTGTTTTGACGCACTTATGTTCAAACAACTGTAATCTGTCGCCCCCTAGACTTAGAATATGATGCTAATGCTTTGTTAATGCATGTTTGACTCTGTTTCACTCATTCAAATTGAGCTGTCACACACCCCTATGGGGACAACCTGCCTTTGGCAGTTTTTGACTTTGCTACAATGCAGTACATCACTGAAGCATGTTTGCCTAGAGGCTTTTTAACTTCCTAGAGCCATATGATTATTATTTCTCCTATAATATTATCTGCACATACTGTGCGAACGTCCTCGTTAAACACAAAATCTTATTTTAGTTTAGCTTACACACATTTACTGTATATAGGACTCTCTCCTTTGGGTCTCTGTTTCTCCATAATGTAGTTATTTTTCCGCTTCCTTTTTCCATCGCTCACAGTTCAAACTACACAGTAGCACCTCTCCTGCAGATGGTGTGGTCTAATTGTGCAGGCTTTTTGCCGTTCGGCAGCCTCCCTCCCTCCATGCCATCTTCCAGGCTGAACAGATGATC
The DNA here is from genome assembly GCA_029224185.1 of Karalla daura. Taxonomy (NCBI): domain Eukaryota; kingdom Metazoa; phylum Chordata; class Actinopteri; order Chaetodontiformes; family Leiognathidae; genus Karalla; species Karalla daura. Next base: position 10,058,673 of record CM055193.1, on the reverse strand, counting down.
ACGGCCTCTGGTTTTTCTCCCCGGCCCAAAAGGCTCTGGAGGATGTTCTCATTAACAGGACTTGTCAGAGCAACCTGCTAGCACTGCTAATTTATTTCCTACACACAAAACATACCATAAACAGACCCCACACACACACAGACACAAATTTACAGTGAAGTAACAGTGATGCACATGTGCTTAGTTATGCACATATCCCTCACACAGACAGACTGAGATGCACACATACACTCTTGAAAGCTTGCACATAGACACACAGCACACAGGCACTCGAACACAGCTCCAGGGCCTTCCCCTGCTAGATTGCACAACAATTAGCTGCAATGAAGGTTAATGCCACAGCGCTGACAGTCTGACAAGTGATATATGTGCATTTGTTTGCAAAGCATATGTGTTTGTTTGTGTGTTCTGGCGGATTTGTTGTTTGCAGGTGGGGGAGAGGGTGGGCTGTTACACTGCTGTCTGTGTTTGTGCCTCCGGGAAAACCTTCTCTGCCAGCTTCCCTCAGCCCCCCAGCCCCTGCCATTCTCACCATGCTGTGTGTGTGTGTCTGTGTGTGTCTGTGTGTGTGAGTGTAAGAGAGAGAGAGGGTTTAAGGATGTTTGGCAGTGCATTGGTGTTACCTGACTGCCTCATCATATCACTGTGCACCTTATCAACAGTTGCAGTAAAGAGTTCCCGTATTTCACACTTTTCCCCACAGGAGAGATATTTGGACCATTCAGTTTGTTCCTGCCCACCAACACACACACACAGACACACACACATGCAAACCAATACAGATATACACAGACACTAAAATATTAAAAGATATTTTTGTTTATAAGCCTTAAGACTGTTTGCAGGCAGACCCATTCAGTGCTCACTGAAGACTACCGGCTCCTCCCGCCCATGGGCAGGTTCAGTGCTGTTACATGGTAAATCTGGAATGAGACGAATGCCCTCAGGAGGAGTTTGTTAAGAACCGCCAGTTACATTTATATCTTCTTAAAGCTGTTATTTCACACTTACAGTAGGTTCTGCTCACAAGTGTATACACACAAATAAAGCCCTGCACACCCTCACACATGGACTACAGTTACCACCATAAGAGCTATACAGTTAGTCCAAGCAGAATTTCATGGGAATCTTATGAGGAGAGCCCTTTATCTGTAAACAGACATCCATGTTTGTTCTAATGAACTGGTTCTTACATAGCACTTTTCTCATCTTCATGACCTACTCAAACTGCTGTCACAGACACAAGTAACATTCACCCATACTTACACTGGTGCAGAGGCTTTTATCCAGAAGCTTTAACACATGCAGACACATATACCCACCCTGATGACACAGCATCAGGGGCTATTTGGGGTTCAGTATTTTGCTGAAGGATACTTTGACATGTAGGTTCCCCTGGGGTGGGATTGAGCCACTGACCGCAGTCTCCCCTGGTCAGAGGTCATGGGAAGCATTGCTGCATGCGTATAAATATTATATAAAGCCTGCTCTGTGTCAGAGAGTTGTGCTACATGCTACATGAATTAGTGAGTACTGCTAGGATCCAAACACCTGGGTTTGACTTACACAATGCTTGTCTTGTAGGTTTCTTCTGTGCTCTTTATTTCCCTGCCACATTGCTAAGGCATGCATGTCTACTTTGATTGGAAACTCTAAATTGCAGTGTGGCAGTGAATGGTGTGTGTGTGCCCTGTGATGGGCTAACTGACCTGTTGTGGGTGTTGAATTTTGACAAGAAACAATCACAAATGAATTTTTGTTTGTCTTTTTGCTCATGAGTGTAGACTTTGTGTTGGTCTGCAGACACTGCTTGGTGTCAATCAAAATCATCTCGAATCAATATTTGAGGAAGATCATGATTAAAGTTAATGAAAAAATAGGATATTGAATGAGATTTTACAGTGAGAAAGACTCTTCCATCTTCTGTGTTCTCTACTTTTTTTACTTACTTTCTTTTTTAATCATTTTTGAAGTTTTGAAGTGATACAGAGCCAGTCATCCCCTTTTAATAGTGTTCTCATTTTAAAAATAGTGTAAATCAATGCATGCTGATGCAATTTTGAGCATAAGTGTAATGTGTGAAGACCTCTTGCCTCTTCTCGTTGCATTTCTGTGATAGCTCGTGCTAATTACTGTACTGTATCTCCAGTGGTTTGTACCCAAGTCTTGGACTTGTGTCACTGCTTTGCCCATTTGTTGAACTTTCAGCTCAGCTCCTATCTCAGTGAAACTTCAGACCCACTAATTGCGTGGTTCAGCCATCGTAGTCCACCATCAGCCCCCGGATTTCAGGGATCACAGCCTGATGGCTATCTTTCAAGGGGGAAAAAAGAGAACGACGATATGAGCTCTTACCACTGGAAAAACATCTTCCTCCATACAGATTGTGTAATTACATGTATGTTTTTTTTCCTTGGTTTGAAAGCTGGAGGGATTTTTCCGGCTCGTGCTTTGACCCCTACAATTGGAAAAGCAAAACCTTTTCTTAAAGTTTTGATGGAGAGATGTTGATTAGATTTGAGAAATACAGCCTCTATTTCCTCAAGCAGTTGGAGAAAGCAATTTTGTGCTGTTTGCTTCCTTGGGGAAGCTTGAGAGAACAATATGAAAATGATTTCTTTTTCTTTACGACAAGCATATTTGATGCTTGCAGGCAAACAGTGGAAAAAAAAGGCAAAGTTGAAGCCTTTGTTTTTTATTGTTGTTGTTGTTGTTGTTTTATAGCTTATACTAGGATGCACTTTTGCTTATAGGATCTGCATTTGCAGAGCAGCATTATGATAAAGAATATAGCGAAACAGTAGTTGATGCTGTGTAGGGACTCAGCCCAGACTGGAAGGTGGATGGAGGTGATGCACAAGTTGCAAAATGTGCTGACCTTGAGGTAGCCGTCCTGGACGAGTGGCACCTGAATCACGGTGGCCCTTGAAGACGGCCGGAACAGACGAAAGGGGCGGAATAATGTCAGCGACATTAACATGCACAAAAGCAAACCCCGAATCCTGCCGAGCACGACTTGACGCAAACTGCTGACGACAGCAGCCCCTCTCACAGTGAACTGTGCTCTCTTAAAAAGACGAGGCAGCCATCAGCCATCAGTCTTCCTCTGGCCTCAACACCACAGCTACCATCAGCTTTTATCCTCTGGAGCCATGAGCGAGTCTCGCAGACGCCACACCACGATGCACAAACACACACACACACACACGCTGACTTTGGTCCGGTGCACTCCTCTGTGAAGTCCTGTTGGTCGGACCGTTTCTGATATCTTGCCTGCAGGCCCTGAGATATAGCAGAGTTGCCCATGCAGCAGAGTTAAAAAATCTGGGGCAAGACTCCACAGAACGCTAACCAATACTGTACGTATCAAAGCCGTCATTGAATTTGTAGGTTATCGATCCAGAAAATGCACTGAACCGCAGCCACCAGAGCATTTTAGAGTTTATTTTTTCCTCCCTCCCGTCTATAACCACAGAAAAACAGGGTAAAAGGCCGAGTTACTACTGGGGGAATGAGAGCAGCATAGGGATATGAGCTGTGGTTTCCTAGTGTAAATACCTTTTTGACTTTTTTAACCATGTGTGCTGGTGTGTGACTATGTGTGTACATGCTAGTATAGTATAGCTCGGTGCAGACCCAAGACTAGAGAGAAAGTTGGGGAAGTTTGTGCTTACTTTCCCTCTGCTGTTATTTCCTCCTCTTTTCTTTCACAAAGGGGCTTTTCTCTTCCTGGGAGAGGCTTTATTCTGCCTGATCCCTCTCTCTCTTTCACTGCTTCCTCTCCTAATCACCACTAAAGCCAGCCCTAATTGCCAAAGGACGTGATTTTTCTTCTCCTTTTCTCATTCTCTCTCTCTTGCTTTCTGCCTTGTTCTGTCTGTCTCCCATTTTTCAGATCCCACCCCAAAAACACAATAAAAATGGGAGGAGAAGTCATTTCCTATTTTAAATCATTACGTCATGAAGCAAATTATGTTCCTTTGGTTCATAATTCCAAAGATGGATATTAGCGTCATAATTATTAGCACTTTAAGTTGAGAGTTAAAGATTTCAGTATGGATATTCAGGTTTTTTTAATGTGAAATCTATGTATGTAAGTAAGTAAGTATGAGATTACAGGCATTCGTGGGCATTGTTTGTTGACACTTTACATGTTTTTGCTGCCTGTTTGTCTGTGTGTGTGTCCTGTGCCCGGGTGCTAAATGCACTGACATGCTGTGATTGTTTGGCGTCCCTATGCCAGCTCAGTCAGCGCCTCAGTTCCCCTCGCTGGGAGAGATGGCCGAGAATTGATGACGGCCAATCAAGCACTTCTGTGCATGTTTAGCAGAATACTAATCAGTCATTAGAATGAAGCTGATTAGTCAAAAAAAACAATCTTTGCAGTGAACCTCTGTGAATATGTATATGGATGTGCACTTCTATCCTTGTGTGTTATTGATTTCTGAGCTTAGACATGATGTCCTCTGGAATACTGTACTTGCTCACAGCGGCACAGGAGAGTCCTCAGAGGTATTACACAACTCTGTCTTGTTCTCCACCTTCTGTTCATCCCTCAGATGACGCGGATTGGCGACTTTTAGGGACTGTAGCGGCCTTGAAGATGTCGATTCGTCGGCGTGTTTCTCAAACACCAAAACCTGAAAGCCGAGTTCAAAATGGGTGCACATATAAAAATAACTCAGTCTGTTACTAGCTAACAGCGTGCGTGCCAAGTCTCTGGCAGCTCAGCCAGCCTGTTAGCGCCAGTCACCCACCCTGCCACCCCCCATGACTAACCAGCCATGGTTGCGGTCCCCCTGATTAGCCGTCCAGCAGGACTGCAGCTCCGAAAAAGAGCCAATCGCAACGGTCAGGTTGGCTAATTAACTCATTCTACATCACATTTTACCCTCACTTTTTAAGTGGGAGACCTTTTAATCAGAGTAATGGCAGGTTTTTGCTCCAAAGCTGCCTGGCAAATGATAGCACTAATTCCATACGAATTAAAAATACCCAGCACCATTTCGAGTTTAAATGAGGGAAATTTAACTTGGCACTGCAACTCAAAGATAGCTCACCTAATCCATATTAAAAAATAAGTCAGCTGATATGTAACTTCTAAAACTGCACAGAGAAAGAGAAGCATATTGTTAGTGCGCAGCATCTTTGTAATTAGTGTTAAACTGCTGCTGACAGCTTTAAAATAAACTTGTTTACTGATGTTTCCATAGTTGCAAGAATGCACTACATACACTGCTATCAGTGGCTTTTTGTTAACTCATTTCTGATATTTAGGGATTCTCATTCATTCTTATTAAATTTTAATGTAGGATGTAAGTAATAACAGAATTTCACCAAACCAACAGAGGTGTTTCAGGGGGGAAAAGGTTTCCTAACACTATCTCCAGCCAAATAACTCATGCTGACATTTTGGATTTCCAGCCAGAGAAAGCGAAGCTGTGAAGTAAAGTGTTTCAGTGTTCAACCAAACAAAACACAGAGTAAAGCTGCTTAATTTTACATAAGACACCGCAGGCCATCCATATCCAGGACACACACAACTCTACATCCACTTTATGGTCCACAGTCCACTGCAGGGGTATATTGCTGCTGTATAAGCAAGGCTGGGAAAGTTTAGAGGAACAGAACATATAAGAAACAAGTTGTTACACAGCCAAAATGTAAAATGAGCAGACATTCCCATTTCATTAAGACATTCTCAATCCTTGATTATCTTATCTGCTTTACATTCTAACAGTAGTGTGCCTCCATTGCACGGTCTTTGCACAAATAAATGTGATTATTCTATGATTTTGAGTACAATTGCTATTTGAAGGTATTTTCAATGGTATTTCCAATGGGTGTTTGACATGTGAGCCATTGCTAATTGAAATATTTGGTGTTATTCATTGTGATATTTAGGTTTTACACATATCTCAGGTATACATATATAGTGCAAAAACAGGAAATAAACCCTTGACTTGCCAGTCCATCATAGGACACACACACCCACAGACATGTATGTTTCTATACCATGGGTACCGTGAGAATGTACATGGGAAGAAAAACTCAACACAGAGTGGTCTAACCTCTGACCGGAAGGGTGTAGGGAAGGGTAGTCTAGGCAGGAAACAGCACTAATGACCACCTCATGGCCCCTTCAACATTTCCATAATTTTTCCTATCTTTATTCCTCATCCTCGTTCACAGCGAACTTCCAATTTGTGCCCACAATCAGTCATTTGTCCCTCACAGCCAGACAAAGCCTCTTTCAGTCTCGAAACACCACTGAAGTCGAGCGGTGATACAACAAACGCTGTGAAGCTGTGATTAACTTTAGCCATCACAATTTTGTCTGTGGGAACTTGAAAGCCTTTTAAAAAACTTAAAAAAAAAACTCACCTCATTAAAAGTGCTTTTTGAATGTTTTGCCTTTGTAGCTGTCAAACATGGCAGTCAGCCTGTCTTTATATGTGGGCTTTAAATGTGCTAAAACCATAAAGCAATCAGATAACTGAACCAATAAAAGCAAGTTTTAAAGAAAGCTTAATACTATAAGTTGTTGTGATGCATGTTACTTTAGCTACAGCCTCCTTTTACTTTTGTAAAAAAGGATACTGGGATACATATTCAGTTTGATGTGCTTTTGTCCAATGTATCTGGGCAGTCATCTGTGCTCAGATATCCATCCCTCTCGTTTTGTGCCTGGGCATGCTTGCTCGATGTCGGCATTTCTGTAATGTTAGCGGGTCACTGCTATTTTGTAAGTTTCGAGGAGAGGGATGGAGGGGATGAGCCAGTGTCTATGATTGGCTTCAATGCACACGCTCCCTGATGGGGCTTTAGCGCGGCTTTGAACTCCCTTCCATCACAAGTTTGTTCTCCCTTCATAGTCTATCAGTAGTGGACAGTGGACCTGGCTCAGTTTAGCCAGTCACCAAGGGCCCAACCCACCGCAGAGCTCCGCTCCACTCTGATTAGACTGCACACTCCGCATGGCGCCTCTGATCAGCGGCCACACTCGCCTCTCACCATCCATCTCTTCATCCCGCCCTCTGTTTCTGTTTCCGCGTCTCAGAGCTCCATCGCTCTCCCTTTGTCACTCTTTTGCTCCCTCCCTCTCTCACTCTCTCTCTCTCTCTCTCTCATTCTATCCATCTATCCATCTGTCCGCATCTCTCGGGAGGCCAGCCCAATTAACCTGTTTAAACAGCCATCTGAGCATCCCATCCATTCCAATGTGGCCGTGTGAGAGGGAGCCAGTTCACTGAGCCAGAATCCTGATGCCAGGCCCCCTATTCCACTGCCACCCGCCCCCACCTCCTCTTCACCTCCCATTCCTCTCTCCTCCTCCTTCAACTTCCTCCTCTCTACGGTCCTCAGCGGAGCCTGGTAGTGGCAGAGATCAGGACCGGGGAGCAGTGTTTTCTCTGTTTTAGTAGGGCATGGTGACATCTGATGCACCACACTTTACAATTTTAACGGCTGCAACCGTAAACTCTGCTTCCTCTGGAGATGCCCACTTTAGCAACAGCAATCTGGCTGTGAGCTTTTTAGGCCTCCACCATTTCTCCTCTTTAATGTTTTTACATTCATTTTGCCGTCTCTCTCTCTCTCTCTGATTGCCACCTCCACACACTCCCTCCATTCCCTCATCAATCTCACTTCCTCTCTGCCCTTCTCCTCCTCCTCTCACCTTCCTTCTTCCACCCCAGCTTTCAACCCATCTCTCTCTCTCTCGACCTGACTACCGTCCCTTTCTCACTTCCCTTTCAACACTTGTCACCTACTTCCTGTCAGGCCATCCAGAGAACATACCAGGAAGGTCACAACACTTTTCGGTGGCGCTCTCCTCCTTGTCCTTGTCTCGTGAGTGAGAGAAAGAAGAGGGTAGGGGAGGTGGGGGGGGGGGGGGGGGGGGGGGGGCTTTAATTAGAAAATGTGGGGAAAGTCACAAAGAAGGAGATGGAGCCTATCGTGTGGTATCGTTTGTGCCTCACCACAAAGCACCAGTTGACCAGGTTTCAAGCAAGGGTGATGAAGAAATGCTGGGATATATCCCCCACCCTGTGTGGGGGCTGCTTGTAGCACGGTGGTATTTGTAACCTTGCAGGGGTGTGACTGCTCACATTCAGTGGATAGTGGAGAAGTGCTGGGCTGGCTGCTTGGCACACTGGGGTGTCTGTGTTATTTGCCAGATCAATGCACAACCTGGGCCCACTGCTTTAGACGACTTGTTAATGTGCAGCATTGTGCCGTTGGGCTTCATTGCTCTGTTGTTGGCCGATTTTATAATCTCTCTTATAGCAGTATCGACCCAGCTGAGCGAAAGAGGAGCTATTGGAGCTGTGCATGTTTGTGTGTGTGTGTGTGTGTGCGTGTGTGAGTGTGTGTGGATGTGTTGATGGAGGGGTAAAACTGGCACTGTCTTTTTCTTTAATTGGTACAAGAACAAGACCCTCTGGGTACTCTATGCGCAGCCTGTCACTCTGTTTGTGTGTGGGTATTGGTGCAGTTAGCTCTGCTTGTCATTGTTGAGACATGCAAGCAATCATAGAAAATAAATGCCTCCCAACACCCCCATCACTCCCATCACCAGCACACACACTGGCTGGACTTAGACAATATGCTCTACTACAGAACTTGTTATTCATTGGCTTCTAGATTTCAATTCTGGGTCAAATTCTGGTGGTTTCCAGTGAAAATCATTACATTTTGTAAAACATTGTTTATAGTCAATTTTGTGCCAGATTTTAGGTGTTAAACTCATTTTTTTAATGCTTTTTTGGTGGCGCCACAGTTGCTGTGGACAATGAGATCATATGAGACTGTATTACTGAAACCGTACTCTTGTTTAATACTGTACTTATTTTGAAGCAATACAGATGTGTACATTAAGCGAAGGGCGCAGTAAATCACCACAACTTTTGGTTTGAGTTGATTCTACTTCCTAAGCTTTAACAATATTACTGCTGGGGACAATAGAATCAGAGCAATAAGAGCTGGGACATACAGTAGGCTTTATCATCTTTGACCATTAGCCTTTGACAGGGCTATGACATATAGAGACGCAACTACACACGCCCTTCCTGTTTTGCTTGCTGTGGGGTCTGAACATCTAATTCAGTTTTCACCTTCACTTTATTTCAAGTGTTGACTCACACCAGTGTCATCTCAAGACACATTAGATGAAGAAACACAATAAACAAACAAAGAGAGCCCAACAGATTGCACATATGACTAAGCTGTGAGTGACGGTAGTGAGGAAAAACTTCCTTTAATGGTCAGAATATTTGAGCAGGACCATACTCTGGGATCCTATTATTAGCCACGTCCACATGGATATTTAAGTCCCTAGCAATGATTATTTCATCTGTTTTGAAGACCAGAATTGAGAGGAGCTCTGGAAACTCAAATAGGAGCAGCACAGTTCACCGCATGGAGTCGAACTGGCGGCTGTGTGGTCCAGGTTGGATGAGAAGGACTGCAGCATTTGAGTTAAGGTTCATTAGTCTCTCTCTCTCTCTTTCTCTCTCTCTCTCTAAATTCCAGCTGTGTTCTATTAGTGGACGGAGCGCAGATAGATAACTTCGCATTAAAATAATGAACTCCAGTATGAAGACTGAGACCCGGGTCTACATCCTTTTTCTAATATGTTTGAAGATACCCCCCTGGATTACCCTTCCCCTCAGAGTGCAGCTCCAGCCTGCAGGCATCTCCCAGCCACGACTGCAATCCTCCATGCTGCTGGCAGAGCGCCCGGCTCGAGAGAGAGAGTGAGAGAGACAATAATTAGAGGACAGCGATAGAGGGGACAACAGACCACCTGCAGCCCCGGCTCTCTCACCAGCGTTTGACTGTTTTACAGGCACAAGGACTTTCTCTATATAATAAATCAGGCTTTGATTTTGATTTGCAACTTTCACATTGTTAATGCAATTAGGCAGCGTTCCAAAACCGTATTTGCGCAGAAACGCTTGCCAACTGGTGTGTTTGTTATTGTCGCCCACACATTCAAAGTCTAATCTTCGAGCATCTTCAGAATAATGATAAAAGGAAGGAGGCAGGATTAGACGAGGAGGAAAGAGAATGAGGCAAACAGACAACAGCAAACAAGCTGTTCCGGGGGCTTGTTTGGGGGCAGAGATGTTCGGCGACAGCGGTTTTGACGAGGTGCAGAGGCTCCTCTCTTTCCTCGCTTAACGTAATCTACCGCGTGTCCCCTCTCCTCCCGTCTGGATACCAGGATACTCACTCTGCACCTGCTGCACACAGTGGTCCGTGTGTTGTTGAAGGGCCGTCCTGGAGCGCGCTGAGTAGCTGTCAGGACATCTGGCCTTAGAAGGGCACCGACATGATCACAGGCATACTTAAGGCCAGACGGAACAAAAAGCTGACTTTACCCGCGGTGTGCTTTCTGTAATAGAAACCTTATTTCAGCTGTTTTAGAGACGTGGGAAGAGAGAAAAGGACGGTGCGGCGAGCGAGTTACGGCCTTCAGCTCAGGGTTTCCTACGATATGCCGTCTAGACGTTGTAATCCCCGAAGGCTGCGGGAGCCGCGAGGGAAGAAAGGGATGAAGGTTGGGAGGCCAGAGCCAGCCACACTCGTCTGTGACTCATCCCTTCATTGTCTCATGATCTGTGCGAGAGTTTCATAAGAGATGAAACACAAGAGCGCCCCGGCAGTAAAGAAAGCTCCATGCTGAGCTTTACGCTGCACCATGTACCATCCTGAGGTGACAGAACAAGTAGTTCGTGTCTACAGTTGAGAACACAAAACTCTCTTTTTCTTTTTCTTTTCTTTTTTCATTAGCTGTACATGCAGTGCAGTCTGTGAAGATTATTAGTCACCCAGGTCATTGCTGCAATACTTGGCTTTAGGTGACTCTTAACTGCTGCTTTTACACAAGCAGGAGCACTAATGACCATGTAGTATCAATGACCTCAGGAAGGAAGTTGATGATTTTGGGCTCCATAAAGAAAATGGACTTGAACTGCCTTGACTTTATATATAAATGCACTGTGCAGATTCGCTCAGAGTTCCTATTAGCTCTGACTCAAGTTTGGTTTATGAAATGACACAAAAACTGTGAAAATTGTTAATGTCTGTTTTACAAAGGCCAAGATAAGATAATGCCTTTTTTTGAGGGGCATCTTTTGGCCTCAGTGGGACTCAAAACAGAAACTATTCACATTTAGGAAGCTGAGAACAGAGAATTTTGACTTTTAATCCTCATCAAAAAATGTTTAAACACCTATATCGACTGGATAAGTGTGTGACCATCACTTGTATGGATGATTACATTGTGACAGTAATCACAGCAAGATCTCATACCAATAGCAATGTTCGGATTAGAGTGGCAACAAGTAATTGATCAATCGCATGAAACAATCAGCAATTATAATAAGAATTGGTTAATTGATTTAAGAATGAAAGAATGTTTTCTCCTGTCTTTTGTGTTTTTGACCTCTGTGACAGTTTATTGGATATTTTTGAGGTGAGTACAGAAAATGAGCAGTTGAAGACCCCATCTTGGCCTTTGTGAAACAGGCACCAACAATTTTCACCATTTTTGCATCATTGTATAAACCAAACACGTTATCTATATTGCTGATTGTCACACCCGTAATTCTGATTTTCCAATGAGAGGGGAGGAAGTGAACCCGTACGATTGTGAGGTTTATATTCAAGCTACAAAGACTCTAATGAGAAATAAAGCAACAGAGTGATGTGGCATAGAGTGTTTTTGTTGTCATATATGTCATATATGCCTTCATCTTATTTCTTGGCATCAACACAAAGTGTTGAAAGACAAAGATGCAGCGGCCTGTGCAGCTATCACAGTGAAGACAGGTGACCTCATGTTGGGATTACTCAGAGCGACAACAAAGTGTGATTCTGCCGTCAGATTAAGAGCTAAAAGCATACCATTTGTCACTCAGGAAGAATGGCCTGCGCCATTAAATGCCACAACACAAGCGACATCAATGATTCCAGACAGAGTAGTGCAATTTAAACATTTATAGATACAAATTTGTTTTGTTTTTTTTTTCCATTTTTTTTTTAAACAAGCCGACAGTTTCTGTTTCTATAAATTACATCCCAAATATGTCATGCTTAATAATAGAACTTTCCCTCTGGTGCGCACGATTTCTTTTATAAGTTGCAAGTTTGTTTGCTAGTGAGAGATTTTATTTGTATGTCTAAATATTATTCTCTGTAATTCAAGCTCTTAATTACTACACATTCTGCTGCTCAGCCCGCCTACATAGCCAGTAGCGAGTGCAGTTTCGATCAACTTTTCACCCCTTGTACAATCACAACAAGCACACACACACACACACACACACACAAACACACACAAACACACACGTTTCTGGAATCAACAACTCTCATCCTTATGATATTTTGACCTGTAACTAAGGGAGATTCACCGGTGTCAATCTCTGTTATGTAGCTCCCATACTGAGTAGGTTGGAACACAGCTTTTACGTTGTGTTCATATTTTCCTGTAATTTCCAAAATCGACTGCTTTACTGAATCATATGCTTGCAATCTTGTCTCCTCTTGTCAACAGTGAAGTTTGACGACTGCATGGGGAACGAAGCGGTGGTTTTCCGGAGCAGTGACCCGGTCTTCAGCGTGCGGACAGACGGGTCCATCTTCGCAAAAGCGGAGGGAGCCAACCTGGACGAACCGGTCCAGTTCAGGCTGACAGCGAATGGTCCACACACGCACGCCTGGGAAACTGTGGTCCAGCTGGCTCTAATTGACCCACCACCACCCCAACAGAATGAGAATGAGGTGAGCGACACGCAGGAGTGCAGACAAAAACATAAATATCATTCCTGTCAAATTATCTCCAGTGGTCTCGTGACAGGAGCAGCCAGGATCCAGGTCACAACTCTGTGGGGTTTTTAGAGGGAAAGGGAGAGACTGGAGCAGAAGTAGAAGTGATAGAATCACGTTTGCCACAGGGGGGAGAGTACGGTTCCCCTCAGTCATAAGCTCTTATTGGAAGCATCCTGTGCTTAGATACCCCAGGGACCCGCCACTCTTCCTCCTCTATTTAAAACCCGTCAGAGGTCAGACGAGGACCGAGCAACCTGAGCTCTGCCGTCGCTGTGGCTACACAAGCACAAGGCCAGATCTGATAGTCAATATCAGCACGAGCACGGTAATCTGATTACCTAAAGACAACACACATGATCGGTAGCTGCTGCTCACTCTATATATGACATAATGGCTGACAAGGATCAGTCAAGTCCCGATAAAAAGCAGTTGAAGTTCCTAATAGAAAGCAGCTTTAAGTTACAGATCATTAACAGAGACTCAAACAAAAGTTTGACAGCACTTGACAACATTAAAGAGATTTAATTTAATACAGCCAAAATCAATTTATTCATTCTGACAGGAGACAAAAATGATTTGCACTCAGCCAGACAGTTATCACCCATCAAAGAAACCCAGTATATATATTTACATTATGCAGTTTTAACAACTTAAATGAAGATGAAAATGTCTGTGTCCCAACTTGTTTTTACAGCCTCAGTGCGGACAGATAAGTCTGTGGTTGCAGAAATTAAAAAGCACTCTATTATCCACTGTTATTCACCCATGCATCAATAAAGAAAATTACTCACATTTAAATTCAACAAGCAATTTAAGATGCAAATTTTTGGAAATTAAACTTGATTAAATTTAATTAAACTTTTATTTGCTTTACCTGCTTATTCCAGGGGTGGCTGCGCCCCTGTTACACTTGGCCAGCAGGCAGCAAAGACCTGTTCACGTGCTGTTATTTCCCTGCAGAACATTCAGTCAGACAGACACGAGTACTCTCCAAAACACGCTACGTAAACACTGAGATCCTTACGACGCCTTAGACTGACTGCAGGGGTCAAATGTGCTGCCGTCACCTGTACCATTTCATCATTACACACAAAAAACTCTCAACTTGAGCCAGAAGCGGATGCAAATGATGGAAAAGAAAATCAATACGAAGCTTTTTCATGTCAAGTGAGGTTAGTCTGAAAACTAAGTTGGTCTTAAAACCATTTGAACCCAGAAAGTAATTAGGCTTTTTATTTCTTTGCTTAGCAGATGTAGTTCCAAAGTCAGTCAGTGATTTTGAAACAAATGGAGGCCAACTCTGTTATACTGATCTGCTAGCAGGAGTGGGTGTCAGGATGAGTTTGTTGTTCTGGCCCTGAGAGTCTGGCCTCGCTTCTCACAATTTTAATGTTCAGCCTGCGTCAATGGTATAAGCCTCAGTTTTTACACAATAGCGTGGAAAAGGTCAAAGCCCATTCTATGCTGTTCTACCTCAATTTCCCATGAGTCGAGCGATATAAAGCTCCGCAGGAGCCACGAACAGACAGACAAACAATTGGAAGGCGAGACGAGGTCGGAGGTCAGAAATACGCTACATGTCGGAACAAACGCGTTTGCAGCAAAGAGCGGGAGCAGAAAAGCGGGGCGCCGAAGCAAAATGTGATGTTTCATTATGGAAATGGCTCTTTGTGGCGTGCTCTGTTGAATAATAACTTCCAGATGTCTGGGTAGCCAGGGGCTGGCTGATATCAAAGCGTGCAGGGTTTTTGGGGAGGCAGTGGCGTTGAGGGGAAGAGCTGGGACCATCGCCAGCTGGCTAAGGCTGATGGCACCACGGCTGGGTGGGGGGGGGTTGCAGGGTGGGTGGGGGGGTGGGGGGGGCATCCATTTCACACTCAGTGACTGCTGCTCACATAGCGTTGCTGTGCGTAAGTGTGTGTGTGTGTGTGTATCTGGTCTGTGTGTGAGAGCGTTATTTGTTTGTGTCTTTTTCATTCGGTGAGAGATTAAGTCGGATCAAGTGTGAATTATGGTAATTTTGCGTTAGGTTTTTCATCGCCGCTTTTGTTTGGGGCACAAAGTGTCTTGTGTCTGTGAGGTGCAGGGTTGCGTGTCGGCGCTGGGCTCTCCACCCCCCGATGCCGAGGTGAGGGCAGGAGCAGATCCTCTGAATCCGAAGGAATCGGCAGCGGAGCCGTGGTTTTTGAAATTCTCGCATTTGACTCCAGTTTTGCTCCTGCTTCTCAGCTTCCATCTTTCATAATAGTTTAAAGAACTGCACAGACATCTCCGCTCCACCTGTTTTTTAATCAATTTCATCACCTTTCCCGCACTTTCTGCCTTTTTGTGCGCGCAAGAAGAAGAGAAGAGTAAATTGGGGCTGCAGGGTTTGATCAGAATTACAACACAGCTAGAGAAAAGCCCACTTAAGCCTTTTGCAGCAGTGATGGGCACAGCTCTTTTTCTCTGTCTCTTTTTTTTTCCTTGCTCCTCCATCTTTTTCTCTCTACATCTCTCCTTGGGGAACTCACTAGTACCTGTTAGCATGTGTAGATAAAAGGATCTGGAGCATGACTTATTTAGGCAAGGGGGAGGAGAGACGGGAGGGGGGGGGGTCACATCTGCTTCTGACAAGCCTGCTCCTCATCCCACTCATTCTATCCCAAACATGTCTCGCTCCACCTCTGCCTCCCCTCGCTGCGCCGGTGGGATGTGGGGCAACCATCCCTTGCAGTCAGCCCCAGTGAGCCTTCCCTTCTCTGAAGAAAAAGAATACATTTGTCCAGACCTGGCTCACATCTGTCTCATCCCGCTCAGCTGACAAACCCTGTTTGCACACACGGGCATGTTGCACTTGGCAGAAGTCGGTCTCCTGAATATGGCCCGGATGCAAAGGATCTTTGTGCATGTTTCAGTGAACTTGTCACACAGCACAGTGAACATGGGATGTAGCAACATGTGTGTTTGGATGGCTGGTCTCTTGTACAGACGGTGCAACACGGTGCAGGAGGAAGCAGAGTACAGTGTTGGTGCTTTCTGGGCCGTGAGCATGAAAGCAAGCTGCTCAGCCTCATGAGTATCATCTTTTTTTTTTGGTCCGTTTCAGGGTTTAAAGCTCCCCTAGTGGCCAGAATAAGAACTGTTTCTTCCCTCAGCTGTCAATAAAAGCACTCTCTGCTGCCACTGCCATCCTTTTGCTAAAACTCTTTTCTTACTCTATTGATTTTAGTTTGTTCTAAGGTCACTTTTAAACTGGCGAATATTACACAAAAGTCTAACATAATAAAAGAGATACATGGCTTGCTGGTTGAGTATAGTGAAGCGTATAACCAACCAAAGAGTGAAAAAAGAAAATCCCACAGTAGTCAATAGATAACAGATCAGATCTAAAAGGGCATCATCATTGTGTCATTTCATAGCACATTTCAGTGCATTATATTATATCATATTGTATCATATTGTATCATTTTGTGTGTATCATATTGGATTGTGGGTGCACATGGTTGTTAGTGCTGTTACCTCAGACTGAGAAACCATCATCAGTCACTTTGCATGTTCTGTGTGTGTGTGTCCTCGGTTTTCTCATGCTACTCTGGCTTCCAAAACCATGCATTAAGGTCTTCAAATGCCTCCAGGTGTGAATGAGAGTGAATGATGTGTATGTGCACCCTGCAATGGACTTGAAACCTGTCCAGGGTGCATCCCCTGCCTTTGCCCAATGTGAGCTGGAGATAGACAACAGCTTACACCAGTCGCTATAAAGTGGATAAGATAATAGATGGATTTTACTTTTTAACATATGCTGTGTTGTGTCGGCTGTGTCTCTGGATGTGGGTCATAAGTATGATAGCTGGGTCAGAGACAAAAAAAAAAGAAAACTCACGTTCCTCATGGTGTGCATGAAGCTTAAATGGACAACAGCTGATGTTTACATTGTTTCAAAAAATTTCCATATATTACTTGTGTTGTATATTTGATAATGGCTGGTTTCTGCATTCCCCATGTGGTCAGAGCAGCCGGTAGTGTCTCAGCTAAACACTGATCTCTGACCACCTGCCTTCAGCCATGAAACCATCTCCCCATCTGCACAGCTGCAGGAAGCACACGGCGCATGATGTTTGAAATGTAAAGCTCGGTTGATGAAACTGAACATGACACCTTAGCCTGTGCCCCCCCCCCACCACTTCAACCACCACACCACCTACACAAACGCATACGCTCCATATGCCAGGTTGCTTGACACATTTCCTTTAAAGCAGCCTTAAAAGCTTTTCTCCTGGGCGTCCGTCTAATGAAGTCAGCCTTGAAAGCATTGTTTCCACTGGCAGATACAAGCCAAACCTCTGAGGGATCTTGACCAGGCAAGAACAAACAAAGGGAGACAAAGGGAAAACATTTTTTATAGACCACATTGCACAGGACCCTCAACTTTCAATACGTGCCAGAAGCCATTCCCATCTTCCAACGCCGTAGCCTGTTCCTGTGTTGCATTTTATTTTTATTCTCAAATGTCAACTGCTGGGAAGGAACTGTGCGGCTACGCACACGGCTCAGGCCTAATATAAAA
The DNA here is from genome assembly GCA_029224185.1 of Karalla daura. Taxonomy (NCBI): domain Eukaryota; kingdom Metazoa; phylum Chordata; class Actinopteri; order Chaetodontiformes; family Leiognathidae; genus Karalla; species Karalla daura. The sequence goes on along the minus strand of CM055193.1, from coordinate 10,041,287 downwards.
TGAAAAATTGGAAGAGGTGTTAAAAACACTGGCCTCTTTATATGTAAATGTATGGTGATTGAACCTTTTTTTCAGTTCGCTTCTCTTATTCAAAAGCACGGATCATCTTGTACTCTGACATGAACACCCTCCCACATGCACACACACACACACACACACACATACACACATGTATGCCTGCACAGAAGATATGGAGTGTGCACATATGTTCTCCAGTCTCTGCTTGCACGGTTTCCGTTGCTGTAATGAAATCACAGTATTCTTGACCTGCTGTTAATGGAAGACTCACAGCCAGAAACAATCAAATACAAAGACTCGGGCCGGCCACAGACCTCATGGAGAGGATGCCTAACAAAACTGAAAGCACGCCTCATGGTTGGCCTTTGGTTAAAATTTAAGAGACAGGAAGACCTTTTCAACATGTTAGTGTCTAGATGACTGATGGGTTGCAAACATTTTACTGGTGATGATGAAAATAAAGAGAAATGAAATTGTGAGCATGGTTTTCATTTCTCTGTTATTGTGTTTTTTTTTCCCCTTCCAGCTGTATTTTTCACACAGCTTGACTTCATGTATTTCATTTATGCCCTTAACCACAAATTAAAATCTATTATTATTTTTACCTGTTTCACCACTTTTGCTTTTCTTTTTTTTTTTTTTTGACATTCCTTGAGGCGCCCAGCTAGGTGCTGGTAGAGATAATTGTTTCTTGCTATTCTTGATCACTGTTGCACTCTACGACATGTGGGTTGCCGTATTAGGCTAGAAGAATGAAATAACTGGCACTTCAGTGGCAGAATAAAACATCAGCGTGCATACACACAACACAGCGACGTATAAACAATGCTGGAGAATGAATCATGTATAAGCTCCTCTGTGGCTGCAGCCACAGATACACATAGGGAAACAAAGGAAGTGGCACAGGTTGTTCATACTGTACACACACACACACACACATATGTACAAACACACACACTCACACAAAATGCCTCCTTGCTCGGCAGCAGTGGTTATTGGCATCTTTCGCTGTAGCTGGATGCTCACCTGCCTGAATGACATTCTCTGAGGTTCCCACAGCAACGATTTGCTCTCGGTTGAATTTCGTCACTCAACCGTTCACATTGTTCATATGGAGAAGTCCTCCTCGGCCTGTCTGTCTCGCTACAACCAGTCCACCTTGCTGTTCCACTGAGCCGCTTAAGGTTTTTTTTAAACGTTTGAGCTGAACAAAGCTCCCGTCACCGTGGCTGTGACAGGAAATGTCAGAAACAGCGAGACAGTCCTTGCACGCCTCACTTCAGGAAGGAGAAGAAGGAGGAGGAGAAACTGTTTCAGCTGTTTCAGAGTCCTTCGACTCACATTTAGCCAGACCGGCGTGCACCTGTTGGTCACGCTGCATCCTGGGTCTGTGTGATTTGTGTCACTTGGGGTGTTTGCCAGGTGGTGCATTAAATCAGTGATTAATTAAAGTAGATGCAGGCTTTTTCTGAGACAATTTAACACCAGAGCAGAAGTGTTTTCATGTTGTGTTAAGGTGGCTTTGAACTCATCAACTCACTATTACCGACACATGATTGAAATGTCTCGTCTACTCTCGTCATCCGCTGCTTATCCGGACCGGACCGTGGAGGGTCAACTTTCTTCTGTTCTGCTACTTCCACCGGGTTTCAGATGTGTTCCCAAAACTAGTTGAGAGATCTCCAGATGGAGTATCAGTTATTGTTATCGAGTATCAGTATCAGTTAGAATGGATGGAAAAATCCTGTGAGCTGTAGTCCCTAGTAAACTCACAGTTATTGACCATTAGTTTCAGATCACTTAATCCTCATCGTTTTTATCAATATTTCTCAGTTTTTAATAACTTGTGTGCATCGATACAAAAGCAGGCAGCTACACTCTGATCAAACTGGTGGGAATAGCCACACCTTTGGTATTCCCAGAGAGTCTAAAACATTCTGCATGTTGATAGGAGGTGAGGCAGATTATGATGAAGGTGACATGATCATGAGAGTAAACTTTAAAGATACTGTTATTCTGAGAGTGCCTCAGAATAACTTTGGTTTTGCTGTGTGAGACTACTTAACATGGCTTTACGAAATAAGACACTACTTCAAAAGACCTCTTTTACCCTACTTTGAGGCTTTCCTGAACGTCTGAGCTCCACACCCTCTCTTTAAGGCTAAACCCAGCCACTGTGGAGGGAAAGAATCTCAATTTACTGGTTCATCTTTGTTCCAACCATCACCTATGGTCATTAGCTGTGGTAATTACCAAAACTAGTGTCCCTTTTCCTCTACACAATTCCAGAACAGCTTGGCATCGCTCAACATGGGTCCTTTTCCATTAACTTTAGTACCTCCTCAATATGGACGGGGTCACCAAAGCACAGTGGTGTGAAACTTGGTAAACACGATGGAGGACATTGTGGCTGTTAGTGTACTGCTTGAAAAAAGTTTTTTGGTGCTAATGGTGACAACATTCTCCATCCAATCAGTGGCCAGCAGTATGTTGATGTCACACTTTAGTATCGGCTCAGGTGGATCACTTGACTGAGCAGGCATCAAAAATGTGACCGCTTATTAGTTGATCTGGAAAAGCAAAAAAAATTCTCTAGGTGATCTTAGAACTGTGTAGTGGAAAACAGTCAATAGAACTGCATAATCAAATTAGACAAATGACAAATTAGTCAAAAATCATTGAACTCTACTTATTTTCCTGAATGAGAGAGACACCATTTATCTAGATATATTTTCTTTCTCTTTTTCTATGCTACACACGGCTTGCTGAGGTGTTTGCCTTGAAAGACCACCTCTCCAAGAAAGTGCCACTATCTCATCACCAATAAAAACAGGTTGAGTGAATGATTGAACCAATCAATCCGTCAATAAAATATTATCTACTCCTGTGACCCCGGAGCATCGGTGACAGGAGACAGGAGCCTGTAATTTGTTGGAGCTCCTCGGGAGGAGTGTTGGTTAGGCGAAGCAATGTGATGCTGTTTTACCTGCTGCTGCACCATCAAGCCTAACGCCCAGCCCGGTGCTTGAGGAATCACCGTTATTGAGACGAGCTGTCAGGAGCCGCTGACTGGGAGGAGAGCCGCAGAAAAACAATAACACTGCACAGAGAAGGGGCAGGGGGAGCACGAGAGCAAAGGGATAGCTCAGGGGAACGTGATTGAGACAGAGAGTGCAACTGATGCGCGGCTTCGGCGATGATGTTCGTGAGTGAATTCTTGACATGTTTACCTTGGGATGTGTTGGTGTGGAACAAGTCTCCACATTGTCAATTTAATATAACCTTTAGATCACTTGCGCGCGGCACATCCGTTTAGCCCCTGGGACGGCAAACATGCGGCATTTGAAAAATAAACCTTGAGATGTCAGACCGCATGACTTACAGCTATTGATATTAGTAATGGACCAACACAAGATGAAACATGCATGATTATCTGCACTCGGGTGAAACCGGGAGGAGTCATGTCTTTTACAGTATTTCCATACGTGGGGTGTGCAGGGCGTTCATTTAGATATGAGACACGCCCGATAGCCTCAGCATTTTGATCTCCTCGCCTCTGACTCATGGGTGAGTTAATGTTCACGAGGAGATTGAAAATGGGCTCCTTTCAAGTCCCTTATTTGAGCATCTTTCAAAAAGACAGGTTTGTGGTGGTCATTTCTCTCTGCCCGCTGGGAGTGTGTGAGGGGAGCGCATGACGGGAGAATACTGTATGATTGAAGCTCGTGTCTGTGACTCAGCCATCACTGTCTTCTGAAAGAGGCTGTAAATCCTGCCGCAGACATGCGCGCTGTTAATAGACTTTTTACGCTCGGTGTAAATGACAGAGTCTGTGGTTTATGGTCTTATTCGCATACATGCTCATCTGCACACGTATGCAAGCGCCCAGAATTTAAACCTGCGAACTCCGGTCTGATGCATGATGACGCAAATGAACTGAGGCAGATAAGACTGAATGTGTCAACATAATTCACACACATTGTGTTTATTGCATATGTGGCGCATTGCAGATGTTTACTGCTGCTTTGAGGCTGCCTTTGTGGGTTATATAAAGACATTGTACTCACTCTTGGGCTCAATTTACTATTATTTCTTTTCATTTTTGAAATACTTATCGCCGACATATATAAACATATAGATAACATGTCAAATAGACAGAAATGTAATCAATAAAGAAAAGTTTTTTGTTTTTTTTTCCTTAACATTGGTTTTGCCTAGGGAGCACGTAAGCTTATAATTTGTATTTAATGTATGGCTTCCTGCTGTAATGAATTTCCTAATTGCTGTGTTGTTTCAACTAATATGGTCAGCGTATTAAAACATCAATTAATATGCCTTTTGTGCAGCTCTTGGCCAAATTAGAGAACGCTCATATGCGACGCCATTACACATAATAAATAGCCTTACTAATTACTATATACATTCATTTAGAATCTCCTTTTGTTTCGCTGGCCTCTTTGTGTTTTTGTAGTCTCAGTATTGTTGTTATTGTAGAACTCTTAACAGGGATTCATTGTAATAACCTCACATGCAGACATACACATGCACACACACTTATTTGAGTGAGTGAATGAGGTGCCTCACCCACACCTCCCTATGCAGTGATTGTTGAAACACATTAACTTATATTTCGGGCGATACTTTTTGACAGCGAGGAGGTGGTGCCACTACTGCCATCCGAGCTGATGATGATTGAGGGCTTTTTTTTTTTTTTTTTCTCAACCTGTCACTGAGGCAAACTTGGCAACCATGGCAACTACGGAAACCACACTGTGGCAAACAAGGAAGGAGCCACTTTTAGTTATATCCAGCCTCCAGGAATCGTGCTGCTCTTCACCTGTGGAAAATTTCATTTAGGTCATAGATGTCATGATTTTAGAAAGATAAGCTTATCTTATATCAGTTATCTAACCTCTTCTCCTTGAGATTGCTTTACTTTAGATCATCAACTTGTAAAAGAAGTGCATATTTTCACAGTTTTTTAGAAAATTATTTTAATAAAAAAAGTCAAAACTATCTGATCTCAGCTTCTAAAATGTGAATATCTCCTAGTTTCTTTTTAACACGTGTTACAGAAAATTGACTTGTCATCAAGTTTGGACAAAAAGTGGCATTTAACAATTTTTACCCCTTTTTGCGTCATTGTAACTAATATAATCAGTTGTGGGGTGAATCCTAAGACAAGAAAACATGAAGTGAAACTAAGTTTAATAAATACTCTGCAAATGGAGAAAATAAACAACGGTTTTACTTGTGTTTTTGTGCTGACCTTCATTTAATCAGAATTTATGGTGTTTGTTTAGTTTCTTCCCTTTACGCTGTGTACGGTACATAAAAATCGAGGGGCGTGAAACATTTATGGGTTTCTGTAACAAGGGAAGCTGTTCAGATGTTACGTACTGACAGGAATACTCGATGCACACATGTCGATGCTCACATTGGTGAAGGATTTGCGTGTGACTGTACAACATGAGAAGCTGCACCGAATAGTTCTTTTGAGACAAAAGTGGCTCTGGCATCACATCAGCTCCTGTTATCATTAACAGCCTCCTAAAATAAAGCATTCTGTTGTCTTAAAGGTCACGAAGGAAGAAGGGAAAGTCACGGAGAGAAAAGAGAGGAAGGAGGCGTTCCAGGCTCCGCCTCCTGTCATCACGTTCTCGGGTGCAGGGCTCAACGGCTCCAAAGGTCTCCGGCGGCAGAAGAGGGACTGGGTGATCCCACCAATCAACGTGGCGGAAAATTCTCGAGGACCATTCCCACAGATGCTCGTCAGCGTAAGTGACAGATCTGATGGGCCGCATCGCTGATTTGTCCTGAATTTACAGCTGGGATTTCTCGAGGGCACTCCACGGCCAACGCTGATTGTGGGTGTGTGCGTGATGAACGCTGATGGAGACCAGAAATGCATTAACATAACCGGTTTGTTCTCCACAAGCCCACAGATGATTACGTTGTGTTCTCCCAATGTAATTATAGCCACATAATATCGAGGTATTCAAACAGGCGCTGATTGGCCGTGAAAAGTTTTCCTTTCAGATGCAGTGTGGACTCTGCAGCAGTTTTCCCCACCATGTGAGGTCCGTCAGGTTCACAGAATGATTATTTCTGCTCTTTCATGCATCCCTTCATTCCTTAATCAGGTCATTTTAGAAAGATGGCGAAAACTTCAACTCTATTTCAGTCACACCTTTATAACAATGCTGTTCATCACATTTTTGTTTTTCCCTCCTTGGCAGGAAGTCTGAACTTGCTGCCAAGGCCCAGGCCTCTACAGTCTGACTAAGTTGACTGGAGTTCAGCTCCCCCTTAAAACTCATCTCAGATCATCAGAACAGCATATTTACACGTTTCTGCCATCTCTTTGTGTCTTTAAGGAGTTAAGATGTAAATCTACACCTTTGCTTCAATTTGCATGGATGCATGAATATATGAATATGCAGATAGTTCCTGGCTCGATTTCTACCACCCGCCACTTTGTACCTGGGTTGTCCCTGCTCACTTTGAGCACGGCTCATCAAACACACAGACTTCAGCCTGGTCTCTGTTTAGCCAGCTACCACGTACTGTAAAATGGAAAGTGGTGATTAAGCCATACAAAAACTGTTTCCACAGAGATGATATAATAACATATTTCACATATAGCTCTGTCTCTGAATAGAAAACATGACATAACGTGACATTACGTAAGTTGTCGACATTGGCTCCCTGAGCGCGATTGTGTGTAATTTGTCCACTGCAGGTCCAAGTGGCAGCGCCGCTCGCATATCTCAAAGTCTAAATGTCTTGTAGCGAAGGTTAAGGTTTTTATTTTAATTAGAGTGCTTCTCTAAATCTAAGCACGTGAGTGGTGATAATGTGAAAAAAGCTGCATCCATGTCTAGTAAGTAGGGATATACAAGTGGTAATGCCCCAGCTGTTGGCGCCTAATCATTATTCAATAAGCCTCTCCTCATTTAGTATTCAAGATTGCAATGTGGCAACAACAACTGACTCCCATCACAGCAAATTTCATTGCTGCAAAACTGCTTTTTTTTGATGAGTGCAAAATATAAAAACAACATGGTGGGGGTTGGAGGTCGAGCCTGTTCAAGCCGGTCTGAGAGGGAAAGGGAAAAAAAAACATGAATAAATAAACGTTTGTGTAAATGTGTTGTGCAACAGCTCGAGCTGCGGCGTGTTTAAAATTCGATATTCTGTCACAACAGAATGCGCAGTTCGCCTCTCATAGCCAAGCTCCAGACTGTGAGCTTGTGGTGCGCCGCCGTAATTCATCAAAAAACATCATTCCAGTAGTCTTGCTTCCTTCTTTCCATGCTCCCACTTTCCTCCTTCTCTTCATCTGGAATATCTCGCCATCAGCTTTTCCTCTCTGTTTACTAAACTCTCACAGTTTATCTCTTTTGGGTCGTAAATTGTGCAAAAGAAGCATTTTTTCTCCCTCAGTCGTTTTTTTTTGTTTCTGTTCTTTGTTTTTCTACCAGATTTCATCCAATCCCCAGGGAAAAGCCTGGGGAGCTGCTTGAGGGAAACTTTTTTTATTCTCTTTTTTTTTTCGTAGTGAGACAAAAAAAACATCAAATCAAAGAGGGAAGAGTTTGTAAGTGTTTGTTGGAGTGTGTGCAGCTGGAGCTGGGGTCCGTCCCGTCTTGACTGGCACGGTGTGGCACTCTCATCTGAGCCCGCTGAGCTCCTCACTAAGTGCTACGCTGGCCGTAAAGCGGCCAGACAGTTCTGCTGATTCCCTGAGCCCGTCCGGGCCAGGGAGAGACAGAGAGAAGGGGGAAAAAAAGTGGAGGGGTGGGTGTTATCAAAGGAACATTTGGAGGTAGAGTGTGCAGCCAAACACAATCCACTTTGTGCAGTAAATAGGTCCGTCAGGGGCTGGTGGATTGCAGAGAGTGGAGCGTTCAGAGCGGAGGAAAACTGATGCGTGCTGATGCCTCTGTTGGGCTCTTAGACTCCAGTCTTTCTCTTTAATGATGACTGGAGGGCAGTAGGGCCATACTGAGAACTAGAGATTTTAACAAGGAGACAGCTCTGGGGGCTGGATGGCATGGGGATGATTTTGCCATACTTATTGTTTATGTGTTTAATGCACTTTTGTAACCTCTTTGGTCGTCCGAGGCTCTTTTGTGAGTCTGTTTTATTTACCTTTTTTTCTCTTTTTTTTCAGTTTCGCGCTTTTAAGACAGTTTCCGACTTTGCGACGACACATTGTTGCGAAATAGAGCTCGCGGTCTCGCTGTCTCTCATCTCCCCCTCCCGTCTCCCTCCAACTGTGCCATTACTCAGTGCTCTGTGCGCCGTGGCTGTGTGATGCCTCCTCTAATGGCCTGTGAAGTCACTCTCTCTCCTAATGGGCTGTTCTGTCTTCCAGCGCGGCCGCTGAATGACACGCAGGCAGCATCCCCCCCCTTACACCCACCACCCCGCCACTTTTCTCCCTGCCCAAACCCGAGTTGCCTTCAGTTGGACAGGCACGGGTGACAGCAGCCCTCACCTGCATCTCCGCAGGTCCGCGCCACTGTCACTTTGATCAGGCCTGCACAGGATCGGACAGGTGCCAGGACGGAGACCCTACTGCCCGGGCTGTGAGCCTGCAGCTCTGACATGGCTCCAGGGAAATGTTGACTGCTTAGGTGAAGTCTTGGCAGAACTGTACTCCCCGTAGCTCTCCGAAGCCAAGACAGTGTCAGCGCTCAGTCGCGTGATATTAACTGGTTTATTATTAATAGAAGTGTTGAAATAATTACTCACTGCTCCTCAGACTCTTCCAGAGCACATCAAGGTGCAGTGTGTCTTGCTTATCCCAGTGGCGTAATTTTACAGGACATCCACCTGTCAGGAGGTCTGCTGCATGGTGCCTGGTGTTTACAACACAAGTTCTCCCTCTTTTTTTTTGTCTTCCCAGATGATGGACAGCGCTGCTGAGGTAGGCAGAGTAGGTAAAAACTATTAAAGCAACAGCACTGTCACTTCAACCAAAGGAGATGAGATACGAAAGTCTCTGCTGAATATGGATTGAGTAGGAAGAAACTTAAAGGGAAAGGACCGAATTAAAAAAATATCAAAAGCATCTTTTCTTTTTACAGAGATTTTGAAGTTTATGTTCATGTCTGTTCAATTATACACGTTCATAACAAACAGCATAATCAATGATGGAGCTGCTACAATGAATCAACAACTGCTTTTAATTATTAATTAGTCCAGTGAAGTATTTTATAAAAGGGGAGAATGAAAATAAAGACAAATTAAGTTGAAATCAAGAAACTGATGTCAGCTTCTTGAATGTTAATATTTCATAGGTTTCTGTGATAGAAAATTTAATGACATTGAGGGGAGGACAGAACAAGGCATTTAAAGACCTGAAAGACCAGATTTTACCGTTTTCATAATTTTGTAGATATAGTTTTGTAAAACGAAGCAATTGTTCAAGGTGATCAACAAATGAATCATCCACAAAATAATTGTTTGTTTGCAACCCCAATCAATTTCTCCCCCCCTAAGACCAACAAATCCATTATGAGAGCATATACTGTTTTATGTATATATAACTGATTATTTTCCACATTTTTGTACATCAAATGCTTATGCGCAGTGCTTAGGATTTGACGATTACACAAAACCAGAGAGGGTGGGATCCGAAGAACAGTGAGACAAAGAATGGGGGGAGTAATTTTTCACAATAAACAGGTGTTCTTTGTCGCTCTGTTTCTTCTGCAGCCAAACAGCCATCAATAGCATGTAAGGGACATTGATTTTTCACAGAGGCTTTTTGAAACCTTCCATTGATCCACACACTTCTCCTACGGCAGAGAGGCATTGATTTCTTCTGCTCGGGTAAATAAAGACTCAACGTAACCACCCCCACCCCCGGCACCACCACCACCCAACTCCCTTAACCCCCTATTAGAACAGCCGTCAGCAGAAAAAATGAACAAAATCCTGATGAAACAACAGTTTAGCCAGGGAGCCAGACAGGCTATGAATAAATGTCCAGTAAATGCCTTTTTCCATCGTGCCATCCGCTGTCTGCGAAAAATAAAGAAGCACGGGTGCAAGAGAGTTCAGCGTCTCGCAGCATTTTACCCATGATGCGCAGGTAGCTGATTGCAAGTTTGTAAGCAGTAGAGATATTCGAAGACATAAATGTAACACGATTGCTTGGTTTTTAATGAGTTTGATGAAAGAAGGAGGCAAAACTAAATATCTTAATTTAGCTGTGAGACCTGACATATGCATTGTGTCAGTTTTAGTTGGTATCAATTTTATGGTTTTAGTTGGCTAATAGGTGCATTTTAATCGATTTGGAATGAGCCAAGCCTTTAGTTTCTTGGCGGTTTCCTGTATGCCTATATCTTTATGCTAAGCTATGCTAATCTCCCCCAGGCTGTGGCTATATTTAATAGACAGAGAAAGAGCGATATTGTATCTTGCTGCTGACAAGTATAATATATGACTTTAGAGATTGCTAGTTAGCTTCTCCCCTCACATGGGCCTGGCTGAGGTATACCTGGACACCTACAATAGTTTCAGGAACCATTCTTCACAGTCACTTTTCATCCTAGTGTCTTTACTGTTAATTCATCATTTTTCTCTTTCTTGTCCTCTGTCCTCTCTTTTTATTTCGGCATCTTTCATCCTTTCTTTCAGTCTATTGGTTATTTTCCGCCCCTGGGAAATACTTTAGTTTTTCCCCCAACAGATGTATTATTTTGAGAGAGACAACAGTTATTTTGAGGCCCAGAATAAGCAGGAATATGAAAATGATTGCAATTTCAACTAAACAGTTATTTTATTGGATGATATTTCTTTTTGTCGGTTGTCCTCGAGACAGAGAACACAGATATTGTGCTCCCCCAATAATCACAGGACATTATATCGACAGGAATACCATCGGGAGAAATGCCAGCTGCAAGAGCAATAAGCCAAATAAATGGGTACTTGTCTAAAGTCCTTTGTCGCCTGCTGCGGAGGAAAAGAGTTTTATATGAAAACATGCAACCTTATCGACAAGTCATAGGTGTCACAGATTTGTTGTAGCCATTTATTTCCTGGGAATAGCTTCACAAAATGCATCGAATAAAAACGGGGGCCTCTACGTTTAACCGCACAAAGTGCCAACATTTGTATCTGATGCTGTGTGCGTTGCAGTGCATCTGGTTATGCTTATTGTGCTCGTTGCAGCACCTGTGCTCCAGTTTCTACATCTCTCTCTGTGGAGCACCTTGAGAAAAGCGTTTTCGGAGCAGAATGAGAGAGAGACCCCCCTCCCCAACCCGGAGGTGTCTTGCTTCCTCTCCTCCTCAGCGTACGTTTACCAGTGATTAATGACTGCTCCGCTTCACTGACAGACACGGTAACAACAAAAACAGAAAAGAGACAGACAAAATATAAAAAAAGGGGGAGAAAACAAAAAGTAACACTGTATGAGTGAGGTGGGGATGAGGCTGATTGCAACGGGTGGGTGAGAGTGTGGAAAAAGAAAAAGCGACTGAAAGAAAGCAAAAAGGAGCGAGAGAGGGAATGTAGGGCTAGACCGGGATTAGAGGCACGTCTGTGTTTGTGTTTAGGTCTGATAGACTTCCCAGAGAACTGCTTTTCACGGCCTCTTCCCTCGAGTCTAATGAAGCCTTCTGGCATCTGCCACCCCACCACCCGGCCAACATTAGCACTGCATCGCTCCACTCTGTCCCTTCATCTCCTTCCACTCTCTCCTGCTGAGACATAAGCTCGCGAGCACACACACACTCGATCACAAACAAACATTGCGCATGCATACGCAGTCACACAGTGAAATGACTTGTCCTACACAGGCAGCAAACAAAGGATCAGTTAAGCGCATGTGCTGCGCTGTTGCCTTTGTGTGTGCTCATTGTTTGGGGTTTTTCTTTGGTCGCATTTCTGCTCTATCCCCGAACAAAGAAAGGAGGACGTTAAGCCAGAAAAAACAGGACTTCATCTTGGTTCTTCAAAAAAAAAAAAAAAAAAAAGCAAGTCTGCCAGAGGAACCACAGGATGGTGAAACGCAAGGATGCAAGTATTTAAGGATCACAGTCCAATCCGGAGCTCGGTCACTAGGAAACCACATTGCTACCCATATGGAACGCTTTATGAATGCAGAACTGCACAGAACTCCCTTTTTTCTGGGTTGAATACATTCAGGCTGTGAAAACACTGAAGTGTGTGGCTCCACTAAAGCTCCTTTCTTTTATGAACCCCGACAATGTTTGAAGAATCAGTCCAGAACATTGTCTGTGCATACACACAGTTTACACTAGCCTGTAAATACTCCGGCCTAGGTAAAGCATCCAGGAGGCAGGAAACGATTGATCATGGCAGTGCATTGTGTGGGCAAAGCTTACAGGTCTGAAAAGCTTTAAAACTACATTATTTCAAAGCCCCTGGAAAAAGAAACTCACTGGCTGCAATAACACTTCCAATTGTTTCTTAGCTTCTGAGAAAGTGACCCGATTACTTCCCTGATTTATTTCAGTAAATGTTTTTTTTTTCTAATGAGTTCATGGTCGCAATCACAACCTTGTCATGTTCATGATGTCACTGTGACACCATTTAGTACAAAGCAGATAGGATGATGCATGGGTAATATAGCAGGAGAAACTTCTAACCCTGGCTGCCTTGTGATTGCCATGTGAACAGGGTGTACTCTTGGATCTTTATTTGCGTGGTCTCTCCTCGGCTCCAAAAAGCCACAATTACCACAGCCACCGTGCTAACCCCAAGGTTGTTACAACGCTTGTCCGCAAAAATCAATCGTTCACATGACTGATGACGCCCACTCTATACTATAGAAGCTGTATATATGTACACATTGTGAGATGTGGAAATCACTTTGAAAATATTTACAGCCGATGTAAGAAATAGACTAACACAAGCAAGATGTTTCACACCAGAACAAACCACCATGAATGTTAACTCCCCTGGCATTGACCTGCTCTGTTCATACTGTACATGGCTTCATTTTATAGACTCTTGCACAGTCCAATTAATGTGCAGAATGTGTCTTGGCTATTTGTCTACAAACATGCAGAAAATGTAATGAGATAAGATGAGAGATATGTCTATGAAGCGCATGAACTTTACAGGATGTGCCCTGCTGGGTTGATGTTTTCCTGCAATGTTTTCTTCCAGGCTATGTTTAGTCTTAAATTCTTTCAAAGTTCTTGGGCTGAGGTCCTTTTCTTGGCAGGCACACACACACTCTGACACACACACACACACACACACATTCTCACTTTACACAGTCCATCAGCTCGATCAAGCCAGGGAAGAGAAATAGGAAACAATAAAGTTGGTTTAGATTTGGGTGGATCTCCTTCAGAGCATGCAGAGAGAGAGAAAAGAAGACGAGACCTCTCTAAACTCAGGGGGGAGCAGTGCAATCAGTCAGGTCAGGATTTTATTTGCTCCGTGTTGCACTGAGGACCACATCTTGAGTAGTTTTAAACCCCCGGCTTTTTATTCGAATTCACCTCAGGAAGAATTCACACAAGGTATTTTCTTTCTAAGCCCCAGTTGTGAATTTTCTCTCAGCGAAAAGCAAGCACTTTTTGTAGACATTTGACTCAAAACATGGTTTGAGATGCTTTTGTAGCCTTGCTATCTTTGTGGCTGGTAGAATAGCATTATTAGATGTCTGTCAGATTGGTCTAGTCTGAAATATCTCTATAACAAATAGCCTAAGTGAGATGATAGCATTGCTGTCGAGCCTTTGCCTCGTTGACAGTCAAAATATAACTTATATCTAAAAGTGATCACTATCACAGTTGTCAGGAGCGCAGAATGGAAGTATTTAGGTCTAATGACAAATCATTTATTTATTGAGTCTGCACTTGTAAGAGCCAGGATGAAGCTTGATGGCCAGTTCCAAGTAACAAAGGCATGAGTAAAATACCAGAGCAAGTTGAGAGTGCTTTACATTGTTTCTCTTGCTAATGGACTCTTGTGATGGAGGAACACGCTCAACCTTGTCTTTTTTGACAGGTCACATCATTAATGAAACATATGACCATAAAAGCAATTTGACCATCTTCTGAATTGCGTGAGACTCGGGTATTTAAGATAAGAGGTGAGCACCTGAGGGCACATTAATATCTCATGCAAGGAGGTGGTCGAGGGCAATCATGAAAGAGAGGGGGAAAGCTTTAAAGACTCTTTGACAGCTCCATTTCTGTGTCCTCTGTTCTGATTCCCGTTTCTCCTCGATAATCCGCCCATTTCCCAAAAGCCAAACCCTCCAACATTTGCAGTCATCTTGATTTGTCATTTAACAAATACCTTATGAACTTCATTTCCGTTCCTCTAATGGAATTAGTGGGATCAATGTAATTACGTCTATCAGCCGCAGGAAATGGAGTCTCCTACTGTCTCCTGGTATTGACGAGAAGAATAAATTGTTATTACATTCATGTATTTGTCAACTATATTTGGCCTTTGTTTTCTCCTGTGTTCAGGGAAGTGAGACTGAAATGTAATTTTCACCGTCTAATATCTCATCATTTTCAAATTAGTGGCGTGAAGTCCCGGTAAACATGTTCATCAGGCGTATTCAGCTTTGCTTTTCTTTTTTTTCTTTATTTCTTTTTTTTTTTTCTAGCCGAGCCTTATTGTGCAGTCCCAGGCCCAGAGCTTCTTCTTCTGCTAAGGCTTTACCGTGGCAAAATAAACAAATGGAAAAAAAACCCTGCCTCAGCCACCCACTCATAGCCACACATATAGCACAGACTGGTGCACACACACACACACACACACAGACACACACACACACACAGATAAACACACACATGTTTGCAAATCCCCCCCAACACGTTCCTCTCTGATATGACATCAGGCAGCACCAGGCGGGCTCCCTCCTGGGTTCAGTTGGTGTTAAATTAAACAGTAAATCATCTCACCAAAAGACACAAGAGTTATGTGTGAGTCAAGGGCAACAGTTCTGGGCTCTTTAATAGGAGATGAGGAGCACTTTATGAAGGAGATAAATAACAGCTTAACAAACAGCTTCTGTCTGGTCCCCTGGAGGTTGGCCTCGGTGACCCCACGGATCAGAAAGGATGAAGGAGAGCCAAGAATCTCTATTCCTCTGAAGACATGAAAAAATAATGTGCAGCGAAACCGGAGGAAAGATATTCTGAAGGGGACTCGGGGAGTTGGGGACCGGGCGATGGGAGGGCGGGGATGGTCGAGGGGTGGTGGTGATTGTCGTTGATATGAGACAAGGTCGGTCAAACAGAGAGGACAGGTTGTCAATCAGCGGGACAGAGGGACGGACGACACGGCATAAAAGTGGATCCAGAGGAAATCATGCGGGCACATCAATGCAGACATGTCGTCCCAAGCAGATAGTACGTTTCTCCCGAGCTCCGCTCGCCAGCATTTGCATGTTTGCCTGTGAGACAGACCTAACAGAATAAAATTTAATTCAACACAAAGCAACAGCATTTAGAGGAAATGAAAAAAGAGTAATTGCAGGAGGGGAGGAGAAGTCCTTGGGCGTGAGATTGAATTGAACCGAATCGCTTTTGGATGCAAGTCATGTGATAAAAAAGGAAAAAAAATTCTAATCTCACCTAATGTGCTTGTATTTTTCCATTTTCCCCTCTTTGCCTCATTCTTTCCTGCAGGTAAAATGTGAGGGGAAATCAAAATCGAGTCCTGCACCTGAATAAAGTGATCCTATTTACCTTGCCATTTACACTGAAAAGCCTCAGTCAGAATCTTTTCATGCAAGTATAATGGATACTGTCATGGGGGGGATCGTGTTTTTGTATGCCCGTAAAAAAAATACACACACACTCACACACGCATACACACTCACACACACAGAGGCACTCAGTAGTGCAGGAAGACGCACACGCAGATCCGGTACAAGCCGTCATATCCCACCGCCGTGTATGTGTGTCATAAAATCCCTCACAGTGCAATGAAATGCTTTACGGCATCTTGAGATGAAACGGCTCCTAAGATAAACAGTTTAGCACCAGATAAAAAAAGTTGCAGGTGTTTTATAACTCGTCCTTTAACTTTGCAGGTTTCTCATTGCGTCTTGCTGTTGGGTATTTCTGCCCAAACACTCCTTGATTCTGCTCGACACATTTTATTTGCTCTTCATTTTCGGGGAGAAAGGGAACATTTCCTCCTGAACACTCTATAAAAACTTTACCATCCCACATTGTTCATAAAACCAGAGTGATGCATAGCTCTCAGAACAGCGTCTGCTTTCTCGGCACACTGGGATGGATGTTACAGTTCGTCTGAGGCCATGCAAAACGCTCTCTTTATGTAAGGTGATTTGTCCTGGTTGCTGGTGCCACTTTAAAGAGGGCACAGTGTCGATCCAAACAGCCTCGGCCGACCGTTGCTTTTCCAGATCGCCTGCAGTGTGTTCCCGATGACTTCCGGGGAGCAGAGCGAGAGAGAGAGAGAGAGAGAGCCTCTAGACCTGCGCTGGCTGGCGTCCATTTTCTGATCAGTATCAATCAAAGAATGGCAGAGCAGCTGCTTGTGGAAAAGCAAAAACCACATGTACATCTGCCATCTGTGTGTCATCCTTATGATGCACGTGCTAAAAATACACAGATGCACGGTTGTGCAAACACGCACACACGTACACACACACACATACACCTCTTCACTCTTCCAAGGTTCATTTGTCAAGCTGACAGCTGGACTCTTGCTGAGGTGGAGTTTGCCAAGCAGAATCCCTCGCTTGGTTAGTAGGAGCCAGAACATCCTGGGAAACATTCTGACACACACTAAGAGGCTGCGGAGCCACCGTGTATGGGTGTGCACCCCCCCGGCGTGCACGCACGTCCACACCGGCGAGCCTAGTGTGTGTCTGAGTGCTGCGAATGTGCAACTTTTCAAAACACCCAGCAGCAGCAATAGCAGCAGCAGCAGCAGCATGGCAAGGTCCAGCCCCTCTTCAGTTTCTGCCTGTGCTTGGCAGGGCCAGGCTTGGCAGGGGAGCAGCCCATTTTGTCAGGCTTCCAGTCGACATCAAACGCATGTAACGCTCCTGCCTCTACCTGAACACCTTTCCTCCTTTGCTTTTCTGCTCACATCTGGGTCCTCAGACATCTGTTTACTTCATGATACTTCACGAAGTGTTTGCCCTCTCAGGCTGGGAGGAATGTGTGCTGTGTTTTTTTTTTGGGGGGGGGTTCCATCCAAAAACAACCTCTTCAGCTGTGTCCACTGGAAACTGTGTCCACGTAATGATGTAACTGAGTGCTGCCCCGAGTGGGAAAAGTACAATGTGAGAGAAAGTTTGATTCCAGCAGAGTGAGATACCAGCCGGGTCATAAGTCTGGTCAAGGGGGGGAGGAAAGGCTCTGTCCAAAAAAACAATCCACTCCAATCAAACAAAGTCCTGGCAACTTCGCTAAACTTCCAGTGCTCCAGCCAGAAGGGGCCTGGCTCTGCTACACAGTTATGCTGATGCAGTCAATTCGTAGGCCACTTCCATCCTCCACCCCTCCCACCTCCCCTTACTTTTACTCTCCTCACCACTTCTTCCCTCTATTTTCCCTCTAGTCTGCATTTCTCCTCTTCACTGCTGTCTGATGGATTCAGAAAGTGAGAGGAAAAAGAAGGACCAGTGAGGCAGAGGGAAAGGGGGTGGGGGGGTGAATGTAGTGTATGAAAGGTGGGCAGTGCAAAAAAAAAGTGTGTGTGTATTGGGGTAGGGGGCGGGTTGAGTAAATGGCTGGGAAAAGTGCAATACAGCAGATTCTGTGCCACTGTCATCCTCTCTCCCTCTGCTGCTCTCTCCCACACAAGTCCCCAACACTCTTTACTCTAATTACCCAGATTGGGTTTCCTTGGTATGGAGGGATGAGGGAGTAGCAGGGGGTCCTTGATATTGTCCTTGTCAAAGCCTCGGGGAGTGACTTGAGAAGTCGTTCATGCATCCATCACACTCCCGATTTCACAATTTAATCAATCCTCTAATGAAAGAGAGTGACAGAGCGGGAGAGAGTAATAGTGAGATGGTAGCTCTCACATCGTAACCCCGCTAAGCCAAAGCTAAGGGGTGCGGCTGCTCTTTGTCTGCCGCCACAATGGCTGCCTTCTTTTCATTCTCCCAGCCTGGAAGACGGGAGTGAGGAGGGAGAATCGTTCCATTGTTACCTTCAGGGAGAATAGCACCTCTAATTTGCCATAAGCCTGTGCTATTAAAGACCTGACTCCTTTCACACTGCAATAATTGGAAAAGTCATTCACTGCTTAACTTCCATTACTCCATGTTATTTTCACTAATGTGGAGGAAGGTCTTTTAATAATCCCACCTGCGTCACTCCCAGCTATCATTCAAGTGGCCCAGAAGCACATCGAGCGTGCTATCTCTCCATCTCTTCCCCCGTCGCACACTCACAGAGAGCACCAGGCCACATCAATCTGGAAAGGCATCTTTTGAGCCCCGTGTCCTCTCGGCCCTCTCTGTTAATTTGAAAATGACATTTCGGCCTGTTCGTGCAGACAAGTAAAAGGAAACTTTTCCAAAAGCAGTGACACAGGCCTGTCTTAAGGAGGCAACTTTCTCCCACCTCCAATTATCAGTAAATGGCAAATATAATTATGAAGAAATGATTTGACTTACAGTTCAATGAAGCTCTATATTATTGCAGTAAATCTGTATTTATGTGTGTCGATTCTGTGTGAAAATGGATAACTGAAGGAGTCCAGACACATTGACAGCAATGTAGTTATGTTTCCATTACAGTACATTTCAGCATTGTACAAATGCTACTTCCAGATGTTTCCATTGAATGGTCTTATGAAGAATTAACTGTAATTCTGAAGTCTAGTCCAGTGGCCTCCCATAATACCTCTTAAAATCTTGTGCTGTGAGACTCAACTTTGAGGAGGATTTTTACATGGTTTTATGAGATTTTCTAATTCATTCCCTCCTCAAATACATCCTATTGGTCATTTGGCCCTCTATGTCTAGTGACGGAAAGTTAAATATAAGGTGTTTCCATGTCAGCTCTGAGATACACTTCAGTATTTACATATCTTGAGATTTTTGTTTTTAATTTAGGTCTTTCCATTTCCAGTTTTTATTTAGAGATTAAGGTTTTTCACATTCCGAGGGGTAATGGGAACGCAACTATAGTGAAAAGTTGTGAAACGGGAGGTGCAGATTTTAGGTTTCTGAAGTAAAAATCCCATTTTTCCAATTGATATTCCTGTGCGGTTTCCAATTACTGCTGGCCTATTGATTCAATCATCCAGTTAATTCATAAGTCCAAAACATTTGGTTTTAAATTGAAAATATCTGGTTCTTTGATGAAAAGCGGAAGGTACACGAGACTTGAAGAAACATCAAAGTTTTGTGGGTGAAGTTAATTTTGATTCCCAAGATGGAATGGCATGAAGTGATGATTAAACTCACATCAAACAGAGATAACAGAAATGGAGTATCTCAGTTAGGCATGTTAGCATCCAAACATTTACCAATTAGTAGTAAACTCCAAATGCAGCCAAAGCTGAAAGGAGAGTTTTGATTTCCACTGTCAATTCCTCACAAATAAATAGAAATTTCAATTAGTAAGTGTGGACTGTCCATCCTCACATCACATCACCTGACACTTCCTTACACTTGCACGCCTTCCGCTCATAACAAACACAAGACGTGATGCTGTTTTTTTATCCTGTGTTTACATCAGTAAGTGCGTTTTTGAAAATCCCAACTTCAGACTGTGATACTCAACATCAATCCTGTCCTCCCTTTTTGAAGAGATACAATGCTCCACATCAAAGCCCGAGCAAAAGTCTGTGTTTTAAAAAGGCCACAGGGAAGCTTTTAATGCAGACACTTTGCTGACTCACTGCGAAACACACAAGGTGTCTTTTTATCTTTGTGCGCACAACAGAGTGCATTTGACAGATGGCGTGTGTGCGTGTGATATGCTGTGCCACCGTAAAACCTTTCTCTTGTCGAGGCTCTTTCTCCTCCGCAGTTAAGCAGTCTGTTTGTGACCTGTTGGCCAATACCTGTATTTCTTGTCTGCCTGTTCGGCTTTACTGAGGGAACATGTCTCTCTGTTTACTCCTGCCCGAGATTCGGTGTGTGGGGCTACAGAGCCGTAAAAGAGACCTGGCTCTCAGCTCTTTGGGGGCTTTTGCTTTGACTCTGGCGCCTTGGCGTTTGTCGGTTTCCGCTCCCCTGCTGCTCAATGAACCTGTTTCGTTCTCTGAAGGAGAAGCGCATTACAGCGCACCTAATTGGCACACCCACAACAGGCAGGTGTTTGCTTCTGTTTGTGTGTTGATGTGTGGGCTGCTGGGTTTCTTTTTATATTTACATTCTTAAGCCAGGGCCATGCTAAACTTAGTGGTTTTCACTTTGAACATTTTCTGGAACCAAAAGCTCAAAGAGGCCCGACTTCAGTTGTGCTGCATTTGGTTGCTCTTGTTTGTGCAATTCATGGCAATAGTACGGCTTATTTTCGTATGTGTGCTGAATACACATGGTCATCCTATATAACTCTCTGTAACGCTTTTATTTTTTTCATTTTATACGTTTTTCAAATCAACCACATGGTGGATTAGTGGCAAGCAAATTACAGAGTTCCAACTAAGCTTAGCTCCACTTGGATCCTTTTCCATTACTTCTCCTTCTCCTGTGGGCGGGGTCACCATAGCACTGAAATTGTTGTGATGTTGTTTCATACGCGAGTGCATTACCTTCCCTCTGTGTGAGCTAGAAATAGGCTCCTGCTTCCCCTGTTAACACCATTAAGGCGGAAAAGATAATGGATGGGTGGATGTTCTTTGGATCTGAAAAGAAAAACAGTTAATTAAGATGTATTATTAGAGCTTCACAAACACAACAATTTGAAGCTGTCAAAAAGTGAAAGGACACCTCTTAAATCCAGTTGAAATTGAAAGATTTGTAGCGTCAAATACAGGCTGATTTCAGGAAATGTGTCTCGTGTTTTTGTCTGTGTAGACGAGTCTTCTTGCGGTCTATTATTTGCACCAGCGTCTGGGTATGAGCACAAACTTGAGGTCAGTTTGTTTCCATGTCCAAACCGCCGTTAGCCACAACTGATATCTGTGCTTGTTATGAGTCACAGGCTTCAGTGAAATGAACAGAGTTAAAGCAACAGTCACGAGTATTAAGTCTGTTCTCTATTATCAAATCAAAGCTTGGGTTGATGTCGTACCCAGTGCAAAGAAGATCAGACAGCAATTCTGTGCGTGTGTACTTTCCTCTAGTATATATATTTTTTTTTTTTATTTTACTGAATCTGACTTTGAGGCAGCCTGACTGCTCTGACTGACCGCAAAGCAGTCGCAGTGCACACTGTAAATCCTCAGTTTGTGTTCTCCCAGGCAGAGTTTTCAGGCGCGTGACTACCACAAACCTCAGAGTGTGAACAGGCCTCCAGGCAGATGCCCCCCCCACCATCATCACCACCACCACCACCCTCACTTTCATTTTAACAGAGGATCCTCTTCCCTTCTGCTTCACTTGTGTATGGATGTTTCATATCGTATGACAGCTGCTGGTATGAAAAAAAAACAAAAAACTCAGAATCCACCCTCATGTACACGTGGATCGACTGAACCAAAATAGTTGTATAATTTATATGGTAATTGCTTTAATTTCTCCCACAATACCCTAGAAACATTACATCCATGCATATGGTAATTGCAGTGCTCTGTACATGCTAAATGCCAGATTATCTTCAGCCTGCCATACCTGCACTTCAAAAGCTTTTAAGTATAGAAGAGATCAAGTATACAGTAATATGGAAATACTGGCCTAATGTGTAATGGCTGTAACCAACTCACTAGAGAAAGAAAGTGGAGAGCAAGAGTGACCGCAAAAAAATGCAGTAACGTGTAATGAAATGTTTTTCTCTTGACACAGAGTTAATTGTTTCGTAGCATATTTGCGAACGAAATGGGAAGCTTTTAACGTGACTGACAGATGGATAGCACGTTTTAAACAAAAGTGGCCACTCTTTTTGTGAAATCA
Organism: Karalla daura; assembly: GCA_029224185.1. NCBI lineage: Eukaryota > Metazoa > Chordata > Actinopteri > Chaetodontiformes > Leiognathidae > Karalla > Karalla daura. The sequence goes on along the minus strand of CM055193.1, from coordinate 10,019,254 downwards.
TCCGTCTGGCTGGCACACACTCACCTCCTCGTCCATCATTAACACAGTAATCTCTGCTTTTTATCTTCTCGTTCGGTGAGGTCCACACACATTTGTTGTTCCTTTACCGTGCCTGGTTCTGATGTCAGTAGCATCCCTATCACACCTGCATCCTTCCAGGGAGCAGCACAGACCTGCAGCCATAATAAGAACACTGACATCAACACAAAATTTTCTCTCCGAATGTGTACACTGAAGCCCTAAGCCTCTCGCTTTGTTTACATATAGCGCCTTTGCTGCTAATCTGCCATGGTGAGACTTGTGTGGGCTGCGGAAAAGCTCGAATGCTGAAGCAAACAAATGCAATGGTAATATGCTCGGGTACACTGGTATCACACAAAGCAGAGAGGCCGACAAATGCAGTTCACACTTGACACATCTAGAAACCACATACAACTAAGAGGGAAAATCAAGCTCTGCTACCCAAGGTTAAGTGAGGGGCCATTGATTGGTTTAGCTTGGCTACGTCTGATTATGACAGCATTATGGTGCGTGTCATAAAAGACTCATTCTTTCTACATCCAGGGCTTATGAAGGCTAAACTGGGCAGATCCAAATAAACCATTGCCAACTTGAAGTAAACACAAAGTGAAGTCTTTTTTTCACCCTGTCTTTGCTTTGGCGCATGCTTTGGTTCAGTCCCAGGCCTAGATCCAGATCGCTCAGTCACAACTTTTACGTGATGAAGGCCAGACGTCCCCAGGGCTGACAGACCAGTAATTCAAAACCAGAGGAACTTCTGTTAAATGGTTTTGTCTGCCTTGAAAGCCACGGTTTAATAATGTGGATCTGATGGCGTGTGATGCAGCCCTGTCATACATTTCACTTTCCCAAAAGGGTTCACGTGGATGTGGTACGTCAATGTGATTGTAATTATTTGAAAAAGATTGTTTCAAGTGATTTTGTTTTTTTACGTAATTAAATTTGAATTTTTCATTTCCTCATGTCTGAAACAAATTTTCATTCATTCCTTCATGAGACCAAAATTTCCCAACATTGTTTCACTGTTTCACTGTGCTTACTGTCTTTTTATACCCATTTTGCTTCTCCATCCATCCATCCATCTTCTGCTGGACCGTGCACAGTGTACAGATACACACCATTCACTCTCATACTCACAGCTACTCATCCATGTTTTTGTGGCAGGAAACCATAGAACCATAGAAAGCCAATACAGACATACAAACATACAAACTGCACCAGGAGTCAAACCAGGGAAGAAACAGTATATTTTCCAACAATAATGTGTCCTTTTAGGTGCCTATTGCTCAACTTAGTTCACTATCTCATTGCAAACTGTGACCATCTGCCATTTGCAGCCAGTTCTGAGCAGATAACACAGAGTGGGAAAATGGACAAGTGAGCCAAAACAGTTACATCCACCTGAACCTGAAAACACTGGACTGCAGCTTTCTCTGAGGCACGGTGGAGCTGAGGTGAACTGCAGAGTCAGGGAATGATGCTCTGTTTCAACACCAAAAACAACCTTTGTTTACTGCCCCTCTGTGCATTTATGTGTTTGGATAAAATGTTCGAGACATCGATTGCCCTGTTGCATTGCATCACAATCTGCAGGTTTTGATTGCTCTTATTCAACCACACGTCTGAGACCAACGCTGCTCTGTCAGATACACATAACATGATCAATAGTCACCATTTGGATTCACTTCATTTAATTTGTGCCATTAAAATCATCAGTGGTGTCTGTCTGCAGCAAGCAGAGCTGTCACACATCTAAATGGTTGTAGTCGGATTCCTTATAAAATGTTAGTTAACATGAATTTTTAAGCGAGAATTAATTCCTCTGCACCCGAGTAAGCTGTGGTAGAACTGTGCTTCTGTGTTATTCATTCCCCTCTCTTCATCTCCTCTTCTCTGTTTTCCCCGAAGACCCGGTAGCATGATAATTTCTCATTTGATTCAGTTTTGCCTGGCAGAAGGGAGCTAAGCTCACTGATAAGATCTCCTTAAGAACCAGACAAGTTGTCAGTAATGAAGGGAATTGCTTTGATCCGTCGACAAATAGGTCATTTAGACAGTGTCTGGTTTCTGATGCTGGATGATACAGTCATGCCTCTCTCTCTCTCTCTCTCTCTCGCTTCCTCTCTCTCTCTCTCGCTCCCTCTCTCTCTCCATCCATCTATCTATCTATCTCCTTTCCTCTCTCTCCTTCTCTCTTCCTCTCACTATCAATCTCTCTTAGCCAGGCACTTCTTGTCCACTCGATTCGCATCCATTTTCATGAGTAATGAAAAAATAAGAGACAATGAACAAAAAAATCCAAACAGGAAAATTCTCTTTTTGGGTTATTATCAGGATTATTATTATTAGATGGATTCATTTGTTATTTATTCCACAGTGAAGACATTGTGTGCGCGTACGCTTGTTTCCATGTGTCTCTGTGTAAAGTGTGAGGCTGTAATGTGACAAGCGAGAGAGAGAAAGAGTTTCCCTCTTTTCATTTAAGGAAATAAAATGCAGTTACGCTGTCATGGGAAGCTTTTTTCATCACATGCTGGGCTCTTTTTTTTCCTACCCCAGATACATTTTCTCTTTTTCTGAAGCTGAAAGTGAGCACTGCATACTCTTGAAACGACAACCGCCCTATCACAAAATTCTGTGATAAAAGCAAGAGACTGAGAATTTGCAGCGAGCAGATTAATTTCCGTCATGTCTTTTATTGGATCCGTCCAATACATGACTATGTATGCATGCATGTGATATTGCATACAAATCATGTTCCAAGGTGCGTCCACATGTGTGTGTGTGTGTGTGTGCAGGCAGCCATGCTCAAATATGTGGTGGAAGCAAATGAGGCTAAGGATGTTGGCGTCGTTCCTCAATAGTTTTTAAACCGTTTGCACGAACGTTGTGGGAGGGAGAGCTAATTGGCTGGAATGACTGCAGAAACGTGCAGCTCCAATCCCCCCCTTCCTCACACCCCCCACACCCCAAGCAGTACGACTTGGAAGCGGGTGGGAAATCAGGGGGCGGGGAAAACCCAAATGGAATTATGGAGAGCTATCACTTCCTAACTGGTGAGGATTTATACGCCACTGCCAAGGCCAACGGATTGAAGTAATTTCATTTTTCATGCATGGCTTCTGTCCCCACGGAGACCTGAAGGGAAGAAAGAGTGAGAGAGAGGGAGGGAGTGATGAGAGAGAGCAGCAGAGGGGAGAGATGAGAGGAAAGGGGAGGAGTGGAGATGAGAGAGAAGGAGTCGGAAAGGAGGAGGGAGGGCAGAGGAAAGGAGAGACAAGGAGAGGGGAGGAGTAAGGGGGTATGAATGAGAGGGGGAGACAGTTTGTCAGTCGGATGTGTAATAATTGCTTGTATTTTCTAATGCGACAGGAGAGGTTGATGGCAGCCAGTGTGCTGCAGTCTCTTTGCTTTGCCTATAGAGGAGGGTAATGGCAGTACACTGAGAGTTCAGCTGAGTTGCCGGCTGGATGTTCGTTAGTTTGTTGGTGTTTAACGGGTAGAGCTTCTTTGAAGTAATGGCAGTCGATGCCTGCAGCTCGTTAATTATCATAGCTGTCAGCAGTAATTCGCTGAGATATGTGCGGAGCATCCTGACGTTCTCCTCCTCCAATTCCCCAAAGAAAACACACAAACACGCACAAATAGCATTAGCGGGATGTTGTGACAGCTCCTCTTGCATTCTTACAGGGGACCAGCGTCTTTCACTGATCGACATCTGTTTGATTTAGAGAGACACACCTCTACCGGATCTTCACCAGCAGAGTGCTCAGGATAATGTGGGTGCGGACAGGGAGGAGGAAGAGGAGGAGGAGGAGGTGGTAGTGTCAGTAATGGTGACAGATTTTTTTTTCCACCCGCAGGAAGAGTCAGGATGACACCTGTCTAATACTGTATGTCCGTGCCTTGTCCTTGTTAGTTGTTGCAGCTATTTTCTCGGCAGGGTTGAATTCCTGGTGTGTCAAAAGTGCGGCTAAATTGGTTCCTCAAGTGGTGAAAGATGGAGACAACTTTGGACAGACTTACTGTTCAGGTGCACTCAGCCTGTCCACTGGAAATAGTCATTGATTAGAAGCAAAAGGTCAGACATTCCTGTTGTCCGTGTACGTGTGTAAGTGTATGATTGAGTCATTTTGATACACCTGCTGGTATTCATGGGTAGTCGTGTAGCTAATGGCCAGAGATGGGACACTGGGAGGTTCGGGGCTCTATTTAGGCACCAAATTGAAAAACTCCTCCAAATGATTCCCAATTACACAGCACTTCAACCCAAATCACAGGCCTAGCAGTGCACTTAATGTACCTATTAGCTATCTATCAGAAAAGCAGAACCAAAATACAGGCCTATTTCTTAAAGAACATTCTGCTCCCCATCTCCGCAGGTTATTAAATAATTCTCCGCTCATGTTCCCCCTCGCACCAGGTTGGAGAATGTTATTTTCCTCTGGCCCATTTTTTACCTCCTGATTGTTACGTGGCCTGTTGTTGCTCTCCCTAATCACGCAATTACAACTTCATACATTCACTTTCCCATCTAATTGTCATTTTTGTTCAAAACCTGTCTGTAATCCCGGTTCGGCTCCAGCAAAGTTAACAGTAAATGTATGTTGATTTCATTTCTTTCCCGCCTTCCTCCCTGAAATATTGAATTAAAGATATCTCTTTTGAAGCGGTCCAATTCTGCCAAACAGAATGCATAGCGCTCCCTGCGGCAGCACTAATGGAATCCTTGAATATGTGGTAGCAAGAAATGCCAAACTGTGATGAATATGTGTATATGTGTGCGTGCGCGTGCGTGTGTGGGTGCCCTGTGAGTGTGTGCGCATTTCCAAGTGAATAATATGCAATATCAGGTTTCTGAGATTGTGTAAGGACAAAATTATTAAACTCCGGGGCCATATATCACAAACTGGTCCGTGAATAATAAACACCCCGCTGCAGCAATAGGTGGAGGTGGAGGTGGGCCACGGCAAGTTTGTTTGAGTTGACTTTCCTCAGTGAGACACAGGAAGGAAGAGAGGGAAAAGTTATGTGGTGTGCTTAGGTGCAAACACAATACGTGACATCTGACTGTCTGACCGATGGATCGATTGATTGAGTGTTTCTCTTTGTTTATGTTGTGTGATGCAGATTCGTTCGGACCAGGACCAGGACATCTCCATCCGGTACAGCATCACCGGGGTGGGTGCGGACCAGCCTCCCAACGAGGTGTTCAGCATCGACCCCGTGCTCGGAAAGATGTTCGTCACCAAACCTCTGGACCGGGAGCATCGCTCCTCCTACCACGTGAGTGCACTTCATAGCATGTCATTAGGGATGCACAATAGCTGTTCTTTCCCACAAATAACGATAACTAATAACTTCCTGCTTCTCAGAACCGATACTGGTAACATTTGTCGAAAAAAAAATAGGAACCCAGGGGCATTTTGAGTTATTTACATTTACTGTAAATATTCTGTAAATTTACATATTCTGTAAATCTGTAGTTTCTAAGCTTTCCAGCAATGTCTAACCAATGGAGATCTAGCTCAATCTCAAATGTAGGTATGTTTCTGAGGTATTCTCACCTACCTGGGGAGGTAACAATGCCTGCTCATTTGCATCACATTTACATAAGTCCAACCCCCTACTAGTCTAAGCTGTCACTGACATCTGGTGTCCGTTAGCATACAGAACAGAAACTATGTAGTAGTTTGATTCTGAATTTACTTTACTGATCCCCAAGGGGTAATTCTTTTGTTACAAAAATCTGCTGAATGACAATGAAAAACAAGAAAGAAGGAGCAAACATAGATACTTGCTTGTTACTTCGTGCTGGCTTTAGTGTTTACATTAGCTTTAGCAATAGACGGGGCAGGTTTAGCTTCCTCATATTCTTTTCATATGCCGATTAGATGTGTTGATATCCGTACTGTTTTTAGCTGTTCAGAACTGTCTTAACCTCAGCTGAACGTCTCTTTGCTCTTCAAGAAAGAGTAAAAGGGGCTACACTAGTGATAGTGAACCTATATTTATGCTTGAGGGGACGCATCCACTTCACAACAGCAGCAGAGAGGAAACAGACTGAAAATGAGTGATATCAATGCAATTTTGCCTAATTAGTTATCAGCAAAAAAAAGTCATTATCAGTCCTGTCCTAGATCAGCTGATGATGATCTGTGCTGATCATAATCTAATGTCATTTATGAACCTCCATCCATCCTTCCACCCATTATGTTTGTCGTCTTAGGGGTATGCTGGTGTATATCTCCAGCACACGTAGAGCAAAGGCAGACAGTACACCCTGGACATGGGGATAGCCCATGACAGAACACACTGACATATACACACCATTCACATCTCACTCATACCTTGCTACAATTAAGGCTGCTTTTCCTCGACACAGTTCCAGTATAGTTAGGCATGACTTGGCGTGATTTTCAGCTTTGCTATTAGGGATAGTACCTGGTACCCGGTCTCATTTTTGGTGCACACACGGTCAAGGTTGCAAGCAAGCCGAGTCAATATTGAAATGATGTGTTGGTGTCATCACAATGAGCCTGATGTCCTACACAAACAACACCTGCCATGCTGAATGTTTCATGTGAGTGGCTGTGGTTTCTGCAACCAGAATGTGGTCTGTTGATGAGACATAGACTTTCCTTTGTTTGGGAGATGAAGAAATACAAAAAGAGCTAGACAGAGTGACCCAGCGTGAAAAGTCTTTCAGGAAATCTTCCAGCTGGATATGTAAAAAGCTGTACAAAGCCACAGACCGAGGAGCAAATGCACTTATCTTGCCTCCATGTCCTTCAGTGATTATGTGTTATATGAAATATATATGAAATATATATGTATAAAATGCATGTGAAACGGCCATTATCTTTCCATTACTTCTCACTGCTAGAAATACTATGAGAGGTAATGGAATAGGACCAGCTGGAACTATATATTCAGAAACAGGCATTAGAGACTTTGATCGGTCTAAACATGCATGTTTTCAGACTGTGGGGGGACAGTCGTATACTTGGAGAAAACCCACAGAGAGATGGGAATAACATGCACACCCTCAGTCAAAGGTGACAGTTTTGCTCTGTTGTGACAGTGCTGACCACTCAACCACAGTGTCGCACACTTACTATTTAATATTTCTCACAGTTTTTGGTGGTCTTCATCTTAATATCTTTTTTTTTTTTCTGACCGGGGTGAACAGTATGGTAACTTTCTTTAAAAAAAAACTTTTCAAAGTAATTTATTTTAATATTCAATATTACATTCTCTTAGTTTTAAACAGAACTGTATAAAATTTGCCGGGGAAAACTGACTTTCTGCCGGTTGATTTGACTTATCCTTTCATTATTTTTCTGTGTATTTGCACAACATAATTATCATTTAATTAAATCTGTTCAATAAACGTTAAGAATGCTGTAGTGCTTTATTACATTAATCCTGAAGTCATTTACTTGGTGAGATGTGTCTACGTGTTGTGACGACCTGTCTTATCTTCGTGTAGTTTTATTACAATCAGGAACAATAACATCTTAAGTTTGCAGCGATGATGGGAATAATCAGATCTCCAATTTGCACCTCTTCACTCATGCAGGTGTGACTGTGTCATCTGACAGTGGATGAAGTGAAGAATGATTCGGATAATGTGATAATTAATCATTTCAATCAGAACATTGTTTTTTCATTGCTTCATAACTGCCGCGCCAAGCCACAGTGGCTCATGATGAAAAGACTTGCAGATTAGAGAGGAAAAGTGTCTAAGTAGGGAAATAAAACCCAAAAGAGAGCCAAGATGTGGGTCCATCAATGTTTTGGGATAAACTTTTATTTGCCTTGTTTCTGACGATGAAGGGGGGAAAAAAAGATAAACAGCATGTGGAAATTATGCTTATTTGCCTTCTTGCCAAGAGTTAGATGAGAAAATCAATACCACTCTGATGTCTGGATGCCAAATGTGAAACTACACCCAGCAGCTCCTAGCTTAGCTGAGCATTAGGACTGGAATTAGGGATGGGATGCAACTTTCCTGGTTATGTCCAAAGTTTAAAAACTCATTAACACTCGAGATCCTGTTTCAATTACCTCATCACACAGTTAGAGGCGTTTGTATGCAGACCTTTGGGCAGAGCCAGGCGGGCTGTTTCTTCCTGCTTCCAAAGTTTATGCAAAGTGGAGATTAGTGCTTAGCGCACTGCCGCCAGAGTAGCTATTTCCCATCCATGCACCCATTGTCTTCCCCACTTTGTACCCAATAATAGTTGTGTTTCAAATACAGTATTTTGCAAAGCAAAAAATATATTTCTAAACAAAGTACAATTACTACTTGCAGGTGTTTCCATCAAACAGTGTTTTGCATAAGAGCTGCAATTCTCATAAAGCCTTGTCTTGCCACACCTCATAACTCCAGTGAAAATTTGACTCACAATTTGCATTTCCATGGTTTTATTTATTATTGTTTTATTAGATTTTTTAAGAAGTTCAGTCTCCTCCTTTGTCCACAAATACCACTCCATCTTGTTTGAAGTGCACTGGTCATGTGACCCCCTATGTCACGTCTGGTGACGTATAAATGTGAAAAAACAGCAGCTCTATCATTTGACATACATCTGAATGAGTCTATTTTTTAAGGGTAAACATCATCTATATTATACAGTATGTACATAAAGTGATGAAATGTTTAAGGGATATTTGAGAGGTTTCTCAAAATGTAGGTGTTTCCATTGAATGTTTTTTATAGTGATATTTAGGTTTTGCTCATTTCTAGAGGTATTGAAAATGCATTTATTGCCACAGGGGTCTGTTTGTGCCTACAGAGCACATACAGGGAAAAGGCAGGGGATACAAACTACTCACAGGAAGTCTCTCAGCTTTCGGCAAGTCACCATGGGCACACATACCCCTCTTGTTAAAGCTAATACTGCTTACATGTGATAATTATGTAATGGCTGCAAACATGGCCTTGAGAAAAGCAAATTACCTGCTGCAGCTTATTCACTCAGCTGTCATAAAGGCATCCGTGTCCCAGTGCAGCCATCAGCTTTGTTTTGTCCATGCTCTGCAGGTCTGAAACCACTAAAATATTAACGCTTATCTCATTTCAGTGTCACTCCCAGCCATGTGTTCTCCTTCCCTATTTGTGTGCGCCTGTAATGTGCATTGAAGATGTCAAGAAAAGTGCATTTAAACCTTAAGAAAAGTAGTAACTTGTGGGATTGCTGCCAGAGCCAGTCTTTCTGATGCCATGAAAAGAGCCAGGAGGCTTTGATATAGCGAGCAACAACACAGGGTTCATCACTTAAAGTTTCTGTCTCTGGTTTTTGCTCTCTCTCTGCCTCTCTCTCTCTCTCTCTCTCTGTCCCCGTACCTGCCACTATACTCGTATTTATATGGAAATCTTCTCTGACTTACAGTCCTTGTGCGCAGGCGAGCCCAGCCTTTAATGGGAGCTGAGCAGATTTATACCCAGGACAAACTCCAATCAATGAGGTGATTTGTTAAGAGCGGCGGAAGCTTGCTAAAGGCTATTTAAGTTAAACTCCATGTTTGTTGTAGAGGAAAAGTGTTAGTCGGAGGAGAATACAAAGTGCGGGAGGAAACCAGATGAGACAAGGTGAAGATGTATGTGTAAACAGATGAAGAAAGGTGTTGCAGTTCAATTAAAGGCGTCTGACGCTGGATGCAGTCGGAACAACAGGAAAGCAATTAAAACATGTTGTATTAAAGATGAAGATCCTGAATTTGAGACAAAGTAAGACTCACTTCGACACTCATCCTGGAAAGGAACAACACAGACAGAGCTGGATTTTGACTGTGTATGCTCTCTTTTTTGTTTACCTCATATTTCATGCAAGGACAGATCAAAGTTACGGTCTAGTTCTTTTTATTTTGAAAGAATAACCACTCTGAAATTCAAAAACCAGCCATGTAACAAGATGCATTCTTATGAGGAGGGAAAAAAAAACAAACCCATAGCCTCTGGGTCCTGCGTTATCTTTATCAGGTTGCTTTCTCTTTTTTTTCCAAATACCCAACACTGCCTGGTATGGTCTGTTTTCTCCTCCTGCCTTTCAAGATAATAACTTTAATGTGGACCCAGAATTACATTTTGCCTTCTTTAAACATGGCGGTAATCTCTGACTCCTGCTGTTATTGAATTAGGGCGCGTGATGGAGGGATGAGGGCGGGTGCAGATAAGGGGCTCTGGCTTCTAGCCTTCTACAGCAAGGCGAGATGCGATGTGTGATGGCAGCGCACGGATATTGGGTGCAGGACAGATCAGACAATGCAGTGGAAAAAAAGTAAAGTCAAATTAACCTGAGGGAGACCTGAAGGCACAATTTTGGGAGGGCTGCAGAGTGGAAGCAGGTGGCAGAGAGGAGGAGGAGGAGGAGGGGGAGGAGGCGAGGTGGCAGTGGAGAGGATCTTCGCCTCTCTGAGGGAAAGAAGCCGGCGGAGAACGCTACTTATTCTATTTCCTGCCACAACGAGCCTGGAAGCTATTTCACTTATCTGGCTCTCATGCTCTCGCAGTGGCCAGGTAGCGTTTTTCCCATCAGGCATTCTCGGATGGAAAAGGCACCATTCCCTCAATTCTCCATACATGACAGAGGGGGGTAAAACCTACTCATGTTACAATTTTCCATCTTTTTCATCTGTATCTACCCCTTGCAGTTTTGTCCAATCTCCTTTCCAATTTTGTCAATGTCTCTTTTCTTTTTTTTTCGCACGTCAGTATCAAATTAAGTTGAGCATCATTTACCGGAAACTGATCTCTGACATTTTAACAAAATATTATTTACCGGTCTGTGTTGGGGTGCAGGATATAGATAGTATCTGTATTTATTTTTTTGCCCCCATTGCATGATATAAAGTACACATCCCCATTGCTTCCACTTGACAGGTATATCACTGAATAAGTTATGTTCAGGGATATAAACATTCCCAGGTACGGTGAAGTGAATCAAAACACCCTTAGAGCAATCCGAGGAATCCGTTTTGAAATGCCACTCCAGTGCGTTAGTTTGACCTTCGCATATGGAGTGAAAAACAAGCCGAGAGATTTTATTTTAGCTCAGCGTTTCCCTGATAATTCAGTACAGGTCCTCGCTCTTGTTTCTGTTCATTCAGGGTTTTTTTTTTCTTTCTTAGTGCCCCCCCCCCCCCCAACCAGACTTCACAAGAGAAAAAGCAGTCAGGACACATTTTTACAGCATGTCTTAACTTTGGGAGAAATCCTCGCCGGTGATTCCATTGATCTGAGCACAGCTGAGTTGAATTTGAGATGGGCTGCCTGTGTTTGTGGAGTTATAGGGAAGTGAAGAGATTCAGGACTGCCTTTCAAACAAAACCAGACTGAGTGTTGGCCTGGGATCCAACACAGTGATCCTGAAACAGACACCCTGCCTTTACCATAGAGCCAGCAAAATAAGATGTTTCTTGTTTTGGTTTCTGCTGAGATAAAGAAACTTTTGTGCTCAGTGTAAAGGAGATAAGAAGGCTGGAGAAAGTATGAGGCAATTACTCTGCAAGAAAAATGTCCTGAATCTCACTTCCTGACCCTACTTAATATTGACGTGTATGGTTTAGGAAATCCTTTTGAAAGTTTTGTACTGTATAATTCAATAATGCATGATTTTATCAGCCCCTTTATTCATGAGAAGGGTTGAATGCCAAATTCAGAAAACAGTGCAGTGTTTGGCTTTAGAGCTGCAGTGGAAGTAGTCACCTTGAAGGGTAAAAGCAAACACAGCAGCAACAACAACAGCTCCAACTGCTTTCAGTTTGTTGGTGTTTTATTTATGTTGTTTCTCCCTTTCTTTGGTCGGCTGCTGAGCTGAGACAACTGGGAATGCAAAGGCAGGGTGATATAAAGTGATACTCAATCATGCCGGCATCCATTCCAAGTGTGAGCAACAACAACAGTCACTACACCATTAGTTTCACCATTAGCATCTAATGCAAAACTCACTCGAATGAATTTTAAGAACGTAGTTTAAAAATGTTCAAAAAACGTGCCAGAGCACAAATCTGAAATTTGGTAAATAAAACAAGCATTATCTGAAAATTTAATTCGCTCAAAGTAATGAGTCGGTCGGCAAAGGTGAGGTGTTATCTCAAGAACGATATTTGTTGCTGTTTACTTTTTCCTGAAGGTCAAATGTAATGTATTCAGAATATTACAACAAAATAGCACAATTATTGTTATTAGAGTCATTGATCGGGGCTGCAAGGTGTTTATGTGTCATCAAATTATACCTGCAGAAGGTTCCTGACAGATCAGACCCATGTTGAAAGAGCCCAGAAGTAATGAATGTGAACAGAGTGACAATTGAAGATGAGTCAAAACTGCCATCAGTGATTTTCCGCATCTTTCTAATGTCGACTGGACTAGACTTTTACATGTCGAAAGTTTATAGAGTAAATTCCTTCATCCTATGTAGAAAACAGAGCTGGGAATAAAGTCAAGGATGAATTGTACTGAGGTAAATGAAATGTGCACCTGAAATAAAGACAAATATGTGTAGGACATAATGCCTACTTTAAGGTTAAAGGTCACAAAAGGGAAAATCATTGCCAACCATCTCGTCAGCTGAAGCTGATATCATTTAAGATCCAATGGTTAAAAGTTTTTATTGTCATTCCAGTTTGCACTTACATGACAATGAAACAAAACTGGTGACTTCCAATAGGTACACATAATAACTAATAATAGCGCAAGCAGCAACAGTGATAATGTAAAAATGAGGCAGGTAAAATCCATCAAGGCAATATACATAAGATGAATGATAATGGTGTGCAAATATGATAAATATGACTGCTAGATCTGAGATACAAATCAACATAATAGAAACACGGTGTGTCAAGTCACCTTCTTATCAACAACAACACAAGCAAACAAATGGATCAGGTGCTGGCTACCATAATGTCTGTAACGTTATCTCTTCTTCTTGTTTTTCCGTGTCTCACAGTTACGAGCCCACGCCGTGGACATGAATGGCAACCAGGTGGAGAACCCCATCGACCTGTACATCTTCGTCATCGACATGAACGACAACAGACCCGAGTTCAAAAACCAGGTGTACAACGGCTCTGTGGACGAGGGCTCGAAACCAGGTAATGAGATGAATGGAGGAGGCGAGGGGTGGATTGTGTGAAGTGTTGGGCGACCACCGACAGTCTACATTAATAGAAGGTCATAGAAAATAGCAAAGATGTTCGGATCCGGGCGGACGATGAAGATTAGAGGTCGGCATAACAGGGGACTGAGATTGGTTTCATTAAAAGTGCGACTGCGCCAGTGAATCTTTTGGCGCAACGGAGAGATTTCCATTCTGTGTGATTTAGCAGACAGAGGGAGAATCTGTCTCCTACAGTGGCTTTTCATTTAGCCAGCTGCAGCAGTGGCCATAAACCAAAGAGGATACTCAGGCTGGAGAGGAGATTGAGGATTAAATGTACCACGCCGTAGCACCACTGGGTCATTTTATGTCTAACCTCAGAGCGGAAGAATCACAGAGATGAGCTCTCTCTCTGGGCACACAAGTGTGTGTGTATGTCTATGTGTGTGTGTGTTTGAGCCTGATGAGCCAGAGTTTATTGCACCAGAGGTGATCTCAAGAACTGTCCAGGTGCTCGTTTCCCACTCTTTCTTTCCCTTTCTTCCGATCCTTCCTTCCTCGCTTCCTCTGTTCCTCCACCCACCCCCACCCTCCCCCCACCCTAAGCTTTGCCCCACGCAGCAGACAAGTCTCTGTGGCATTCATGACATTCAGCTGAACAATAATCATAAAAAAAGAGAGTTTTAGAATTTAGAGCTCCAGTGGTTTCAATGGAAGGCCAATTACAGACTTGAATTAGTTTGCAAATTAAAGAGTCATTATGGGGACCTAATCCTGTCAGGCACAGCTTAGGACGCCCGTACAAAGGGTCCACATTAAACCCCCTAAGAGTGCAGCTTAATGAAATTACCCCGCCGATGTGTGACACATTGTGATTCTTCATCTCCTCCTCTGTATCCCTCCATCTCTCGAAAAACGTGATGGGTGGGGGGGGGGCTGTGAGTCACTCAGCTTGGAACCACACCAAATACGGAGTCTGTCCTCCATCTCTCTCTCTCTTTCTCTGTCCTCTCCCTCCCTCTGCTCCTGCTGGCTCTTTTTTTTTCTCTCTCTCTCCTCGTCTCGCTGAGAGGCCTTTAGAGTGCTCCCTCTGGTCGAGTCATTGACAAATGTTGCTTTGAAATGTAATGAAGTTTGAAATGGGAGCTGCGGTTACAATTATCCTCGGACAGGGGCTGTCACTGGCATGATATCACTATCTCTGGCAATTAGAATCGGCTGCGAGAGAGAGGCAGCGCGGGAGGGAGGGAGATGGAGAGATTGGGTGACAGGCGCTGATCCCGCAGAGTTATGTGAGGGTGCGGAGGCAGCAAACAAGTGGTGCATTCACAGACGGGTAGTCACTCATTGTCTGCACGTAATGTACTGTACGCACACTCGCTTGTGCCTGCAGGAGCACTGAGTTTTACTTACAAAGCAGGTGAGTGATCAATAGAGATAATAGAGAGTTTACTTGCTTATTTTTATAGTGATCAATGTTTCCTTCTTGTGCATTTTTTCGCTCTGCTTACTGGGCAAGAAGTTTCACCGCATTTACCTTCAAGGTTTATAGTTAATGCGTGTGTTTATGTTGTTATACAGTCATAAATATACCTGCACACGCTGTGTCAGGGCATCAGCTGTTTTTTTTTTTTCTGCAGATCAGTCCCTAGTTTATGCCTCTTCAAACTTTCCAATAACAGATATAATAGTACAAAGTAACCAAGGTCACAAATTGCGTCATTCATTTTGAAGGGAACAATTATATGGTTCAGAAATTGCAGTAAAACTCCAGCTGAACAGCAGCCAGCGAGTCTACGAGTGGAAATAAGAGGATAACAACTGAACACTGAAATCCCCTTTCATTTTCCAAATATCCTCACATGTTGTTTTGCTTATTAGCGAAATGCTGAACATTGTGTGATAGCACCAATGATAGATCCTGATAACAGCAAACTCATTCAGCCCTGTCCGTTAAGCAGCGTCACAGTGAAAGCTACTCAGACTGGACTGAACCACAATATGCGTCAGCACCTCTGAGTGTTCTGAATCGACTCAGGCCATTTTTATTTTATTGCTGAATTCAACTTTTTTTTTACTAATGGTGGATTGTCTGAGTATTGCTTTTAAAACAAATGGCTCAGCCTGTCTCTCCACACACTTTTCAGTGCAAATTAACATTGCCTTTTATTTTCCTTTACTGCCTGAACTTTGATTTTTCTTTTTAAATATAAAAATCTATATAAAATTGAATTTAGATACCGACAAATTGCTTTTTTTTCCTCCATCAGGAACATACGTGATGCACCTGGCAGCGTTCGATGCCGACGACAACACCACGGCCAACGGGATGGTGCGCTATCGGATCCTGTCCCAGACGCCACACAGTCCCATCCCCAACATGTTCACCATCAACAGCGAGACCGGAGACATCATGACTGTGGCGGCGGGACTCGATAGAGAGGTGGGTTAGAAGATGGTGGAAAAATGGTGGCATTTTGAAATCACCTTTGTTAGATGCTGAGATGCGGGGAAGAAATTGTCTCCCTTTTGTCTCTAAACACACGCATATTTACTGCTTTTGTGGTGAATTGCCTCCCTCTGAGGTCACCTTGTTTATGGCGGCATAGAAGTTGAGACGACATCCGAATGTGTTTATTCTCGCGACATGGATGTGCCAGTGACAACTCTGCAAAGGAGTCTCGGAGACAGATCATCCTCCCAAACCGTCACCGATGACAGACCTATTAACAGCGCATCACGCCGCTGTGGGCCGCTCACCTTGTGTGTCTGCGCCTCTAGTGTGCTCGCGTACGTGTTTATCCGCATGTTTGTGTTTGTGTTTGTGTAGCGAAGATAGAGCAGAAATATCCTGAGATAGAATGCCCTTGACACCTGTCAGACAAACACAAAAGCCCATATAATCACATCTACACTCGATAAAACACAGCCAATTGCAGGGAGGGGGGTTGGGGAGAGAGGTGGGGGCAGACTGAAGGGAGCAATAGAAGGAAAACAGAGCCGGGCAGATGGGGTATTACAATGAGCTGGGAAGAAGTGAGTTTGAATTTGGCAGTGAAGATTGGGTGACAGAGACAGAGAAGCAGTAGAAGACATGGTGATGCCAGAGAGAGATGGGGAGAGACAGTATGAGGGGAATATAGAGTAAATAATCCTTACCTGAGTCTCGGCTGCCTATTTTTACTCTGTTTTGTTTCTGCATCCTGCCGAAACCCACCACTCTGAAACTTGTCCTCCCCACACACACACACACACATACACTCATGACAAGTCCTGGTGATGTCCCCAGCCCATAACTGCTCTACCTATATTCATCCAGGGTTATAATCACAGAGAACTACTCTTCTTTTCTGGACGATGCCCAGAACACCTTTAGTGTGATCTATATGCCACTGCTCCACTGGAGCAGATCTGCACTAAGGGCCCTCAACCTGTTAATGAGGAAGGGACTCAAGCATCTTTTTTACACTTTTATCAACCATAAAGTATAAACTGTGGATCCAGTTTGCTTGTGGCATTCACATTTAGTCTCTGGCTATATTGGATAAGAATGAATGCATTGTAACACACATGCAATTTTGACACGCAGGGCTTTTTTGTTTTGTTAATAGAATAGGGCAAAGTCACGATACCATATATTAGATATAACCATATATAGATACCATTTGCATGTGGCAATGAGATGTGGACTCTATTAAAATTTGAACAACTGAATCAATTAACTGACTAAAAATATAATTGACCATTCTAAAGACTGATTGAATATTTATAGATATGTATGTATGTAAGCAATTCTCAAAAGAATTGAATGTCATTGATGTGAAAACAAAAAAATGCATTCAAGACTGTAATTTGGTAAAACAGGCATCGACCTTTTGACACTTTTTTGAGTCATTTTATTAACCAACCAACTAATCGATTAACTAATCAGATGAATGGATTCATCAACTACACTAACCTCTGTCTGAACTGGACAAGGACAAATGCATTGTAAAACAATGAGTATGACTCTCTCTGTTAGTCTCCAGAACTATAATCATTGCATGTTCTCCTAGCCAGGCAATCTGGAAAATGCATGTGAAAACATGCATGTTAAGGTTGATTGGAGACTCAGAAGTACATCTAGGTGTGACAATGAATGGTGTGTGTGGTGAGCGGCCTAGGATGTATCCCCTTTCTTTGCTCTTCCAGCAAACCCTGTTACAAACGCAGTCAAGGTACAAAGCGGTGAGGATAATAGATGGATGGATCACTGCAAATCGATCATCTCTGGGTTTTGGGCAGACTTCTGTCAGTCTCTCGCAGCTTTGTTGTCAGGCACAGCAGGCATCTGTTTTCAGTGAGATAAAATCTCAAACATGTACATTCACCTGGGAAGCAGCAAACGCACACACACAGACACGGTTTACATCTGGCTGCTGAGCACAGTGGGTGCATTTAGCTGCTGAAGAGACTGATATTTCTCTCAGGAGACAAGAAACAGAGCTGTATGAGAATAATTACTGGACTCACATCTATCAGTAGACCAGAATTCAAATGGAATCATGGTTTTGCTGCTTAACTCCAATAAGTAAAGTCTGCTATAAGTAAAAACCCCCCCCGATGGGGGGGGCAGCACTCCTGGCTGTGCTGCGGGGCTGTTTTCCCACAGTCAGGTCCGTGTTTGGTTTATCTTGTGCATTTTACACACGATAAACAGATCTGTTGATAGTTTCACACTATTCTCCTGATCAGCAGGTAGCAGTGAGACATGCTGTGCCCACAAAGTCAGAGAAGGAGAGGCTCAAGTAAACAGGGATTTCGTCAATTCTCTATTTGAGATGCTCAAAAAATCGTTCTGTCTTATCAGCGAAGAAGTGAAAAATAACAATGGATGTCAAGGGGGGCAAAAGGTGACATCTGCGTTTTTCTCACAACTTGTTTCTGCTGCCTCCAAGTGGCCAAGATCATTTGTAATCACAGGTTTAATCAACTCTACTCGTTGTCAGAAGATAACCATTAAACATGTATTGACGGATACATGAGTAATAAAACCAGTTATGAGATGCAGCAAAAGTCCAAATTGTAAACAAACCGTTTGAATTACTGGAGTGATAAAATGTCATTGATGTTGACAACTTTGTAGCGCTGCCAGGTCTGCCTCCCTGATCTGCATGTTTAGACCTGATCATATCAAGAACCAACAGAGACTACGGGGATAGATGCAAAGGGTGGTGGACACATTTTATTACCCAGATAACACATGTTCATACTGCCTTTCACACTAGAGATAAATGGTTTCCTGTACTGGGTGTTTATGACAAAGCGCCTCAAACATTTAGGATTTAACCATCACGACTAAACCTCCATCTTTTCTTACAAAGACACATTTTTCCACCAAAGCAGTTCTAGTTCTGGTTCCAGGCTGGTGCTTCTGCTGGTCAGAAATGGTCCAACTTGTGAACCATTTGAGAACATTTGAGAAGTCACTGAAGTCAAGAGTCAGTAACATAATAATTTCACTGTTTTCTTCGGTTATGTAGCTGCTTTCAATGAACGCTGGCCCCAACTTAAAAACAACAATGGGGGACTACGAACTAGTGCAGTAGCAGTCGTGTCCTTAGAAAATATTGATTTACATAGAGATACAAGAGAGTAAACATGTTAAATGTGTGAAAAACTGTCAAAAATAGATAAAAAAGTCAAAATTTTGATGCTACTACAGCACTGAACTCCACAATAAGTTTTTAATTTTTTAACTAACTTTATCATTTAGCTGCTGTTTGTTCACATCCATAGTTCATTTTTGTTTCTCTCAATAACCCCACACCTCAGCCTCAGATGTACAGTAAGTGATTCTTGCTCCTGGCCCAATAAAAAGCTGGTGCTACTCTCAGTTCCAGATCAAACATCAGCTCGGATCTAACTTTGCTCTGGAAAAAGAGCTTGTGCCTTCATCATGTACTCTCTCTTAAACTTGGATTTTTTTCCCATGCATTTGAAGAATACATGGATATGTTGCCTCCATACCATACAAAAATATATCTCTGTTTTTGCACAGAGCAGTTGAGAGGACTTAAATGTTGCAGTAAACAAAATCTGAGCTCATGTTCTTCACAAAAACAGGAAGATGCACAACACAGCACATTGTGGTGCTTCCCTGGACCATTTTTAGTTCACACTTTGGCCCTTTGAAACTTTGAAAGTTTCTGCATCTCCATACCATTTCTTGGGCTTGGCTTTTGAGGTGTTAAGGTGCAACGAAACAGAAAGACAATAAGGGAAAAACACTGACATCTATTTTTGGCAGTCCACCTCCCTTGCGCCTCAGCTGCATCCACTGCTGTCTCTCATCCTCTCCTCTGTTCTCTCCACTTTTAACTCATCTTCTTCCTCTTCTTTATAAACTCCCACACCTTTTCCCATCTGAAGGTTTCCAACAGTCTGCAGTGGACTTTTAAGAGCTTGTTGACAGTAACAGACCTCAGTCCTTTGGAGGGTTTAGCTGCGGTGTTGTTGCAGTGCTGAGAGGTTCAGAGGAGCTCTACATAATTACTCCCTTGTCTAATTAGGGAGAGTGTTGTGTACACGCTGTACACTGGCTGATGGGACAGTCAGAAAGCTCTGCCACTAAACAAGATGTGGGGCGTGTGTGTGTGTGTATGTGTCTGTGTGTGTTTCTGTGTGTGTTTGTGAGCACGTGCGGGTGTTAATGAGAGTGTGTGCGCGAGGTTGGAGTTCAGCGTCTCGTCTAGCATCACGATGAGAGGAACTGAGAGGAGCTGTCTAATCGTCCTGATGTGGCGTCCGGGCCTAATTGGGATATTTACTCGGTAATTAGCAGGTGAGAGAGACACTGGGAACATAATTGGGAATCTCAGTGACGAGACGTATTATCCAGACTGTCGGCTCCAGGGCTCCATCCTTCCTGCAGCCCATTAACTGCACCATGGGATGGAGGAGGCAGGGGACGGAGGAGAGGGGAGGAGAGGAGAACGGGAATGGAGCCACACGGGCAGAAATACCAATATGAGAACCATATTTCAGCTTCCAGTGAAGTGATACATTTCAAAAGATGAAGCGCCATTTATCATTCCCTGATATTATTGCTCCATAGATAGCTGATTAATCTCTGTCAGTTGGATCATTGTCTTCACATCTGTCCATCAGTGGCACTGTATAAGCAATGTCTGTAAAGACATGCCCACGGGGAGGCTTCACAGCGCGGCTCTCAGATTGTTTGAAGTCTGGATACGTTCGGCTGTGGAGGTTTTTTCAACTCGTTCGAGTGAAAGACTTCACACTCCCGAATCTGTGTTTCAAATAAAACCGCAGGCAGCCACTGCAGAGCCGAACACAGGCTCAGATTCAGGCTCTTCTCCGAGTCACAGTCTGTGGTCTGTTTCTGCAGCGCTGTGAAGGAGAGAGCTCTTTGCAGATGAATAACCGCACACTATTTTTTTTTCCTTTTTTCTGCTTCTGCCTATTACAGAAAGTGTCCCAGTATACCATCATCGTTCAGGCCACCGACATGGAAGGCAACCTGAACTTTGGCCTTTCCAACACAGCCACCGCCATCATCACTGTCACGGACATCAACGACAACCCCCCCATGCTGACCTCCAGAACTGTGAGTTGCTACAAATAAGGGAGTGGGAAAGGGTAACGAGTTAGGAGGTGGGCAGAAAGGGTTTTGGGGTCTGGAAATAATGAGGAAAGAGGAACGGCTGGAGAGAGACTAGAAGGGAGAGAGGAAAAAGGAAACTCCTCCGATACGGCGTTTACCATAGAAGATTTACACCAGCACAGCAGCGCAGAGTTATGGAGTGTTGAGGGTGCTTACACACACACAAGGAAAGAAGTAATCCATATCATTGACATTCATCAGTGAGAAACCTAGAGCCAGCAGATCTCTTAACGATTGTTGTCATGACCGTGATATTCAGAGTGATGATTACACCACAGAAGGTCATTATGAGGCGAAAGAACAGACTGGAAGTCAGGAGTAGACTACTGCATACTGGGTGTCAGGGTGGTGATAGACAGCTATCAGAACAACATATCTAAAGGTCTGTTTCCAAGACAAGTTTTGAACAAGTAAAAGCATTGATCATTTCAGTAAATTACAATTGCTACGTGAGGGTGTTTCCATTTAAAAGTGTCTAAAGAGTCTATTCCCGCAACATCCCATAAATGTCATAAAATCTCTTCCTCTTTGGAGGAGATGGATGTCCAAATTATTGTTTTATGAGATGTTTTAATTAGATGTAAGAAAAAGTTCATTGTGATGTGTCGTGTGACTGCAAACGTCTTAGCCCCACTGCAAATTATTTGGTTCTTACCAAGATAAAGAACTCAGGTTTAGAAGTGAAAGTCAATTTATCTTTTAGAGTTTATCTTAGAGTTTATTTCTTATTTAAGTGTAGTCCTCAGTGCAATGGCATGTTGATGCAAAATAAGTATTCCAGTCACACTTTTGCGAAAACGTCTTTATCGACACAGCTGAAAAATGACGTCAACAGAGTGTAAAATGTTTTTAGAGTAATTTTATGTTTGTTTTTTTTAAATTTAGTTGCTTTTCATCACAATATTTATGTTCTGTGCATTTCCAGGGTTATTGAGTATCCTTGAGCAAGATACTGAGCCCCAAACTGCCCCTGATGCAGATGAAGTATGAATGTGTGTGAATGTTTAAATCTTCTGACTGAGTAGACAGACTGCGTAGAGCAGTATCTGCCACCAGTGTATGAATAGGAGTGAGTGGGTCATAGTGCCTGTTAGAACCAGTCCATTCACCATTTGGAGAAATGTCACAACACCATTGCTGAACTGAGGAGATTTCATTGTGTTCAAAAGCCCTTATTTCACTGCCTTTTTTACCTTCTTCTCAATGCTGGACATTTCTCTGCCTAATGTTTAGGTGGCAGCTGTCAGTGGGATGTGGGGTGAAAAAAAAAAGACAAGTTCAGAGACATTCTTGTTTTGAAATGAAATAATCCAGTTTATTTTTCCATGTAGCAGGGACGCACGTGTGTCGAGAAAAACAAAGATGGTCAAACGTGGAGTCAGCGCGTCTGCATTCTAAATTTATGGTGGGATGAAAAATCTTTCCAGGCGTCAGTATGGCTCCAGGTGTCAGAATTATTCAGTGCGTGCGCTTTCCTATCAGCGGTGATGAGAGCGCAGGCCTGTTGGGTAGATAAGGTGCTTAGCTCTGCATCTGCAGGGATCGCGGCTGAGGCGCTATCAGCAGTGCAAGCGCGCCCTTGCTCTTTGAGGCGGCGGCAGAGGAGTTAGCATTAGCATTTGCCCTGGGGGCTATTAAGACCCTATGATGATGAGTTAGCGCTGCCGGTAAGCATGTGTCAGCCATAGAGCTCATCAGAGAGCTGCTACATCACACACAGCAGGAAACATACAAAGAGAGGGCAGAGGAAGGGGGGGGGGGTACACATAAAGTAGATGGTGAGCAAAAAAAAAAAGAGAGAACAAAGAGGGGGAGAGAGGGGTTGATGAGTGGACCACCATGGAGTCTCCCGGATGAAAAATGAAGACGGGGAAAAGTGATGAGAGAATGATGGCGCGAGGAGAAAGAATGAAGGATTATTTGGTCGCAGGAGCTATTTTCTACAGCAGCAGTGATAAAGCATAGACACGGCGTGCTGTAAATCAGAGGCCACTCCTGACTCGGCATCAACCTCTGATTTAAGATTCCCCGCTGATGGCGGCGTATTGATGATGGCGGCCGGTAATAGATTTGCGTTCTCTAACTGTATTCCACCGTGTTTAAGTGCATTTCCATCATCTCCACGGGGAAGTTAATACTATCATGGATATTGATGGTAAACTTTAGTGGAGGTTTTGGACCCACAATGAGCGGAGGCTTTTTACCCACTCCTTTTCATAAATCACCCATTTTAGTGGTGGGATAACATAAAAGCCATTTGGTTGAGAATGCAGGCCATTATGCAAATATTTAGCGTTTGCAATAAACCTCATAGATCTTTCAATGTGTCCCAGAAATATAAAGTTTGGGGAATTTGTCTTTAATGTTGATGATTAATATTTCATCAGGCCTCTCTGAGGCTGCCCTATTTTTCAAAGCGGCAAAGGGTGGTGCATGTGCATGCATGTGAAGGCTGTGGCTGCCTATTCAGTCCTACACACATGCCTCACATTATTTCTATGATGCGGGGAAGAAAGGGACTGGAATAAAGAAAAGTGCACATGTCTTTTTGTTTGTATACATACAGTAGTACAATCAAGGCTATCACTGTGCTGAGTTTCCTCTGGCCTCCTTCTTTTGCAGTCCTCTCCGTGTTTCTATGATGAAGTTCCCTGTCACTTCTCCTCTCCTCCCCCCGCCCTCCCGCTTTTGTCTTTTCCCACTGCCAAAAATACTGACAGACGGATGAAGGTGTGAGCACGAGGTTTCTGTGTCAACTGCTGTGAGGAATCCAACCGCGCTCTGTGCCAATCACAATCAAGGAGCCTCCTCATCCTTCTCCGGAGTCCAGCAGTCAGGGACAAGATACAGTATCACAGGGAGGAAAAAGTACCTGATCAGAGAGAGCTATCTAAGCGTCTGCCGAAAGACCGCGCTCAAACAACAATAGATATAGAAGAATTCAGTGCTGAGCCCCAGCATGCGGCTGTGCTCCACTGAAATCAATGCCAGAGCAAGTCAGAGCGAAGGCAGCGTTCGGATAATAAAACATTAACATTGCGAAAGAAAAAGAACAACCGCAAGGTTTTTCTAGGAGAGATTTTTTTTTATCACAAATGTTGAATCACAATTTATTATTGACAACAACGCCGCAGCATGTCAAAGCTCCATGTCATGGCAATAAAAGCTGGAAGCTTGAAGAGGCAGAGCAGTCGTTAAATGGATTTGAATAGGAGGAATCTCTCGGGTCCCAGGAAAATAAAATTCTCTTTGAGTCCTAGTGTGAAAGTTTACTTTTGATTGTACGGCTCAGGGTAGAAATGCCATTTTTAAAAATGCTCGAAAATGTTCATTTCAACACCATTTCACTTGGTGCAAGAAATCAATACTACAGTCCTTTGATCAGAGATGCAAAGTGAAGAGTAACTTAGACATAAGAGGGATTGAGCTTGTCCCTGCTGCAGTTTAAAATAGCATGACATTTACGATCGCTGATTGGAGTGTACTCACTGCAAAGTTCTCCTGGTTGACTCCCTGTACATCATAAAGGTGGTATTTGCACTTACTGTACCACCACTTGAACTTATAAGGAATATAAAATATGCCGTGCCACGTTCTAATTACCAATAGAGAGATACAAATACCATTTTTATTACTCAAGTTTCCAATGCTTTATGTATGCCCTCCTACACCTCAGCCTTACACAGTGGTATTAATAGCGAGAGCTGCGTTGGACCGATCAGAGCTTTCCATCCGACCTGGTTAACTCATGCCCTCGGCTCAAGAAGGAAGACGCTCGAGGGCCCTTTAGGTGCTCAAGAGTCATCTCTGGAGTTTTATTTCATTGAGTTGGCACTGGGGAGTCCCTGAACCAAACCGCAGTAATAAAACACAGTCGAGCACGTACCCTCTTACATGCACATTAACACGCACCAACATACGACAGAGGGACGACTTATCCGACGCAGGCAGCGCGTCAGGACCACCCGGACTTGTCTGTTGTCTTAAGAATGTCATTGAGTCTCTGAACAGCTCTCCCGACGCGGCCCCCTAATCTGCCGGCTGCTGTCGGGTGTTTGCTGGGTGATGCGAGGGGTGCCAGGCAGGGTATTATGGTCTGTCGGAGTGTTTGGTCTGGGGCTTTGCTCTTTGATATCCTACACTCACATAAGCGGCTCAGTGGCTCCTCCACGCCTGTTAACCGCAGTGAGGCGGTGACTGTACGACGCTCCACGCCTGTTGCCTCCAAATGAGGTGAGGAGACGGCAACATGCTCACCTCCTGACCCCACGTGATTGGCAAAGAGCTCTCGGTGTAGGTGTGTGTGCGTGTGTGTGTGTGTTCTGCGGTTTTCCAGGGCGACTGTCACTGCTGCCGCTGTTGTTGGTTCGTCTTTGTGGACTTTATCCCCAGAGCCTGCACGGCTTTGATCAATCCCTCCCCACCATAACAGACAAATGACAGACAGAGGCTCACTCCTCATCAGGCTTATCAGGACAACGCACATGTGTTTGTGCAGCGCGGGGACAACTAAAAGCCACTCGTGTACACTCAAACAGCTGTTTTAACCCTCCCCGCCGGTGCCTCCTTTCTGCTCGGCTCATTCTCCACTTCTGTGTCGGTCTGGCTTTTAAAAGGGAGGAAATATTACTGCTCATCGAGGACGGACACTCCAAGCGCAGGAGAAACAAAACAAAAAAGGGTAGAAATTTCTCCAAAGCGCCCGTGTTGGTGTTTACTGCTTGTTTACGCAGCTCTGCTGCGACTGTGATCGTTAAACTTACTCGACCTGAAAACTTGAAAGAAAAACTGAAAAGAGAGATGGGCACTGGGTGGGTTTTTGGAGAAATTACCTCAAACGATTCAGTGAATCGTGGTCTACATAAACCAGGGCCACGAACACACTTCTAGGTTACGGCAACTTACATTGGACGCATTCAGTGTGAGCATTGGAGGTGGCATAAGTACTCTCATTTTGTACTTAAGAGGACTTGTGTAAAAAAATAAAACTACTCTGGAATAAGTGGAAGTGTTTATTGAACGCTTTTACTCAGGTAAAGGTAAATAAGTACAGGCTCTGAAATGTTATTTTTTTACTGTCAATGATATATGATACCTATTTTGGTACAAACTTTCTCTGCACTCAAAATAGGATTATTTTCCATTTTCAACAACTTGTACACCACCGAGGAAAGAAAATAAGTGAAACTAAACAAGAAATGCACAAAATGACAGATGTGAGACAAATTTCATTGGCTCTCCATGAAGATTTACTGACTTTTACTCTCAAAAATCATCTCTGAAGTGCTCATTATTTCTCATTTCCAGTTGAATGTGTAAGAATTAAATCTGTTCAGTTGGCTAAAGTTGTGAATGCAGGCATTAAAGCATTGGTAACATAACTAAGATTTAGTTAGATTTAGTTTAGGGCTGCAACACAACTATTCGATAAATCAATAATTAAAGTAATCTTAGACTACTTTTGGTAACCAATTGATTGATTTAAGCATTTGAAAACATTTGTAGAGAAGGATTTTTAAATCATTTAGTCAAGAGTCTCTGATCTGTTTCTTAGTGTTATTATATTATAATATATTATAATATTTTCTGGTGTCTTTGGGGTCAGGACATTTCAAGGCATTTGTGAAACAGACTATAACGATTTTCACCCTTTGTTGCAGCTCAATTATAGTCATCTAACTTTTTCTTCCCCCTCCTCTGCAGTTTTCCGGAGAGGTGCCAGAGAACCGAGTGGACGTGGTGGTGGCCAACCTGACGGTGATCGACGCCGACCAGCCGCACTCTCCCAACTGGAACGCCGTCTACAGGATCATCAGCGGAGACGCGCTGGGCCACTTCACCATCCGCACCGATCCCGTCTCCAACGACGGCATGGTGACCGTGGTGAAGGTAAGACAGCTTCCTATCTGAGCCCGCAGAGGTCACCCGGGAAGAAACAGATCCATCTTCTTCTCTTTTCTTTTTTTTTCCCCTGCACTGACTGTTCAATCCCCCCTGGGTTTTAAAAACAAGCAATAATAATAGACTACAAAGTTAAATGGGGACAGGCCGGGGTCTTTGCCTTTCATATGCCCCCTTATGTCCAAGTGAGAGATTGGAGGCCGCGGTGGCCTTCAGAAATAGCTTGTACGCTCATACGCAGACTTGAACACAAAGGCTGGCGAGACCACTGCAGCAAATTAGGTATTGATTTCTCAATTACAGAGGCAACGGATTTTATACACTCATAATGTTCTCGCTGCTGTGGTAAATGACGACAACAACAAAGCCGTGTCTTGTAACAACCTGTTATGTTTGTGTTCAGCCTCTTCAGACAGCAGTTGTCCAGAGGGTTTTAGCCCATTTGGAGGGAGAAAAAAAAAAGAAATGGAACAGAGAAAAATCCATATGATAAGCAGCTTATTACATATATGTTGTTTATGTGTTTCCTCCATTGAATGACGTCTGTGTTTATGTGTCTTCTCCCGAGTGGGTCATTGTCAGTGATCTCACCACAAACTGTGTGTTTGGTAGAAAAAAAAAACCCTGCGTATTAACATGACACCATGGACCCCTCCTCTTGTCCGCTCGTCTCTCACATCCTACAATAATGTTTAAAACAACAGCAATAACATCATCGTGTACTGCTACTCCCACAGCTCCCTGAGCAATGAGCATTGGCATTTTGCTTCTCTTCATTATCTCTAGATGACTGCCTTTTATAATCCATCCCTCTCGCTCCCTGATGTAAAATTCAGCAGGCAGCCGGTTAGCCGTAAGCTTCCATAGGGCCCCATGGGAGGTTATCAGGAAATCATAAAATAAGAGACAGGACACCCCCAGGGAAGGCCCGAGAAATAGACTGCCTCAACAAGTAAACACGGGAGACTCAGCCCACTCCGGCGGAGTCAGGAAGCCATAGGAAGGATGCTTTGGTGCTCTGGTTTATACCACACATCGAATCACACTGACATCCAGGCGAGGCGTCAGTCTCCCACCAGGGACCTGGCCCCCCTCTGTAAACAAGGGCTGAGGTCTCAACCAGAACATGTCACGAATTTGCACGTCTCTCTGGGGACGCCATGAGACGCATTCTCCTTTTGCCACACTGTAATAGAGCCGACAGACAAACAAACACGCGTGAACACACACACACACACGCGCTCATACACACACACAGACACACACAACAGAGCTGCTTAGGCCCAATGAGTCATTAAGATATGTAAATCGCGGCTTATGATAAACACGAAAGATGACAGGAGGAGTGGTGAGGAGGAGAGAGGTGAGGCGGAGACATATTCTGGAGTATTGAGAGAGACTGCAGAGAGCATAGATCACAGAAAGCAGTGGGGGGGTGGGACAGGAGAGGGGGATGAGGAGATATGAGGAGATAAAGAGGGGGATGGGCTACATAGTTGGAATCCTGTGCAAAAAAAAAATGAAGTAAAAGGGAAAGTGATGAACGAGGGATGCGATTCGGAGGAGATGTAAGATGTGACGGCTCATGGGTAAAAGATGGAAACCATGTTATTGACCTCTCACCCCTCTGGCTTCCCTCAGGGTGTGTGTGTGCGCGTGTGCGCATGTGTGTGTGTGTGTGTGCGCGCGCGTGTGTATGTGTGTGTGTGTGTTTCAGTTAGCCTACAGCTATATTCTAGACCTCCCTGTGCTCTGAATATCACTGGCTGTAGATCAAAGAGCCTTGAGCGTGGTTTGCCTTTAAATGGGCTCCCAGTCCACCCTAGGGTCACACACAAATACACACCCATGTGCTTACATTCACTCAGAACTCAACACATCTACATCCAGTGGCCCCTTCTCAACTCATCAGCCCTATTATGACTCCCTGTTTTCATATTTTTTCTAAATCAGGGCCATCCACCATACAGATGTGCTCAAAATCGTCAAAATCAGCCAGAAATGTGCCAGCAGTACCTGCAAGCAACACGTTTGTTCTTGTTTTTTTGTTTTTTTTTCCCCTCACCTACTTGCTTGTTGTTGTCGTCATTTGAACCTGATGCTGTAGTCTTCATTAGGCAAACACAGAGCTGTCACTCCGGTTTAGTCTCAGCCCGCAAAAGCCCCCTGTAGATTACGCATATAATACAAACACAATCAAAAGGCAGAACCATGACAGCACCCTATGAATAGTCCAAGCCCCGTCTCCTCTGCTCAGACTGTGTCTCTGTATGTGTGTGTGTGTGTGTGTGTGTGTGTGTGTGTGTGTGTGTGTGTGTGTGTGTGTGTGTGTGTTGTGTGTGTGTGTGTGTTTTGGTTATGTATTTAGAGGAGAATAGCCCAATTTATCAGGGGACCAATTGATATGACATCTGTTCATTTATCATGTCTTTTATCATCAGCAGGGTTCAGCATGTAGTCCCCAGTCACAGGGAAAAAAACGATGCGTTGACAGGCCTTTAAAACACTATAATCGGCACATGTTCAGATACTAGACATTGTTTGTTCGTACAAAGTTCTAATGATGATAGTTATGATGGTCGTGGTTATGATGATTTTTAAAAAGTGTCAGTAAAAAAACATATTTTTGTCAAAGCTAAAATTAAATAAACAGGAGAACATAATGAGTGACAATCACAATACTGCATGTACATAATTTATATTTCATGTCTGTTTGATCTTTTGGCTGTAATTTGTCGTGTACATAGTAAAGAGCTCAAATATGCATTTAATCCTGTCTTTCATGCTGGATTTCATTATCTGACTCTTTACCCCGAGCGTACAGACGGCTAATCTTTTTTTTTTTATGTTTGAAGGACTTGCATTTGGTCTAAATGTCGCCTCACACACTCACAGTAATTAATTACACCTCCTCTTCCTCCTTCTCCTCCTCCTTCTTCCAGCCGGTGGACTTTGAGATGAACCGAGCCTTCATGCTGACGGTGGTGGTGTCCAACCAGGCCCACCTGGCCAGCGGCATCCAGTCCTCGCTCCAGTCCACAGCCGGGGTCACCATCTCCGTCCAAGATGTCAATGAGCCGCCGTACTTTCCCACCAACCCCAAACACATCCGCTTCGAGGAGGGCGTACCCGCTGGAACCAGCCTGACCACCTTCTCCGCCTCGGACCCCGACCGGTTGCAGATGCTGCAGACAATCAGGTACTGAGTGAGAGGCATCAGAGAGGGGGAGGAATCCAAATTGGGCCCGTCATGACATTTTAATTACATGCCATTAGTTTAATTTCCTTCTGGTGCTAAATAATTTGGATCTGATTAGATAAGGTCCCTCACACATGGTGGTGGTGGTGGTGCAGGCGCTGTAAGTCTGGAGCCTGGCGTGCTGCAGTGGAAGTTAAGGTTGGCAGAAATCCCTCCATATACACTAACAGCAAGCTAAAAAGCCTCTTGGATAGGTTCCATGTCAGTAGTTAGGAGGTCAAAGTTCAACAAGGGTACTATATTTTGGCATCACCCATCTCTCAAAGTCTTACTGTGCGAAGTTTATGAGCCAGAGGAGAACTCCGGGTAAGGAGAGTAAGGTTAATAGGGAGCAATAGCCTCCGGGGTAATCAGAAGTGTGTGCATTCTGTAGGTTGGATGAGCACATACGTGACTGTGAGCACCCACACACACACACACACACACACACACTGAAAAACAGTGCTAGGAGAGACAGAGCGGGCCAGGAGGAGGGTGGGAGGGAGAGTGAAGAGAACAGCTGGCTGGAGCCCAAACGCCTGACACAGCATTATGTCCACCTGCAGTGTTCTTTCTCCGTGCTAAGCCTCTCTAGGTTTTAAATGTAAACCAACCTTTAAATGACCAGCAGACCTTTCCTCAGTCCTGCTGTCAGCTCGACAGTAGCAATGAGTGCACTTTCAAACTCAGGTAATCTATTAAGTACACCGCGCGCTGCACATGCAAAGCTTTTAGGGGAGGATCACACGTGTTTCCACTCATGGTCACATGCAGAATGTCCTTATCCATTAAGGCAGAGTGTATTGGTGTAAATTATCACCTCTTTTTCCACCACTTTTACACACACACACGCACATCAGCAGCCTCTTCCTCCCCATCTTCTCCAGGGACAAGATCTAAACAAATTTCCCAGTTAATTTCACTGCAAATGAGACTAAATTGGGTGTACATTATAATTTAGGAAGACGCCAAAGTCACCAGCTGGGCTCTCTCTCTCTCCCTCCCTCCCTCCCTCTCCCTGTCTCTCTCTCTTTCCCTCTGTAGGTACTTTTCAATTACAATTTTTCGCAAAATAAAAGTGAGACTGCTACATGTAGGTGTTTTCCACTGAAGGGTGTTTTGCAGTTCTCCACTTTAAAGGAGATAACCATTCAAAGCATTGTTATATTGCATATTTTAAATAGATATAGAAAAAAAATGTCTTTGATGCAAACTGGACATCTTTCCGTCACACTTTTGTGATTCACTTCGATTCTATTGAAACTTCTATTGAAAACCACCTCATAAGAGAGTTGAAATATGTTGCCAATAGTTTAGGTGTTTCCGTGAGTATTTCTTATTGCAATACTTAAGTTTGAAGCATTTTTAGGCCTCACAGAAACGCACTTCATACATCTCTTGCCCATCTCCTTTCTTCTCCTTTTTTAATTTGCCCTCTTTGGTTTCTTCCCGGCTGCTGCATGATCTGAGTGCATCTGCAGCTTTTTTTTTTACATCCTGGAACTAAGTTGGCATTTCAGCAAGAACGCTGGGGTCCGTCATGGTCTCCTTAACACAAACACAAAGCAAATCTCTATCCTCTGCTCACGTCGCTCGAGGAAGCGGGACTGCAGAGATGGCAAGCCCCACCACCTCATTCGTTTAGATCCATCTGGATAGGATCACTATCAATCCCCCCAGCTTTACACCAGTTCCATAAAAGGTATCTCCTCAACTGTGTTATGCAAGGACACTAATCACAGCTGTTCCCTCCGTCTTTTGAATTCTCATTATTCTGGAGAAGCAGACATTCGGGTACCGTGCCTTGCCAGGCAGCTTTTATCCCTTTGAACTGATCTCAGTATGCGCACCTCCAAACGCCATCAATCAAAGGCTCGGCTGACACTTCTGTTTGCATGGGGTAGACATCCAGATATGACACCGCGGTTTGTGTTAACATGTAATTTATGGCGTACGCCTTTGAATATGACAAAGAGCTGTACGTCTTCCTAAACGGATGGTGCAGATGCATAAAGAGAGGAGAGACATGGAGAAGATTTAGAGCGAGACATAAAAGCAGAAAAGTAAGGCGGAGAAGAAAAAAAAAGCTAAGGGACAGTGGGAAGAGGCAGAAGGGGAGCTGAGGATGCTGAGCTGACTCCAGGTCAAGGTTTGAACTTGACAGGTGCTCATCAAAGAAGGGACGGACTGACAGTGGCCTGTTAGGGTTGTGGGGGAGGCGATGTGGAGGGAGGGGCGTCTGACATCACCTGTCAGACACCCGACCAGTAAGGTCGAGACACGGATACCGGAGACACAGGCATAAATGATTACCCAAACCACCTTGGCGAAGCTTGAGACATGCATTTTTCATCCTCAGGGTCGGGGGTTTGAAAAATAAATGTCATACCTCTCTCCCCCCGCTGCTCGCTAGGATCACTAACCTGCCAGGCCTAATCATACATCCAGCTTTACTCACACACACAACCAACTCCCAAATGAGCGAAACCTTCAGGTTGAACGAGACCTCTGGAAAAATCATTGGAAATAAGACACAAGCAGGGAAGAACAGTAAAGCGTCCGCACAAAATATAACATTTATTCCAAACTAGCACTCGAATAAACAAGATTTTCTTTAACCTTTCCAAGAAGAGAAAGAAAATTTGGCATCACACTTCATTAAAAAGTTAGTGATGGGGACTGCCAATTCCCCACAGTATCGTTGCTGACAGTTGGGACTTGCAAACAAAAACACTGTGGGTGCTTTCACCATCATTATTCTAATGGCCAGTCGCCCCATCATTTGCTGAGCCCTATCAGAAAAAGCGAAGGCAGTGGAAATGATGGTTTAGGGCCGAGCACATTCTGCCCTCACCTTATCTGGGCTCTGCCTTTGGAGCAGAGCTGAGGATTTGTCTGTTTCAGTGTTTGAAAATTAGCTCGGCTGTGAAGATTGTTCATTCAGGACTTCATTTGCTTCATACAAGGTTTATTACGTCTGCTCTGAGGGCTCTTTAGGAGACTTAATTAAAGTGTGGTGGTGGACGGAGCGATCTGCTTTGTGAACAAACCTTTGTATTATGGCTTTTATCATCAGAGCCGACAACCACTTGTGCTGCTATCGTGTGCAATGTGGCTGGGAAGAAATGGCTTCCAGGGGGTATTTTGTAGTCCCTTATGCAGGGGAAAACAACTCCATAAAAACACCATTCGTCTGTATTCACATCCTTTGTATGTTGCTCTACTTC
This sequence comes from Karalla daura, assembly GCA_029224185.1. Lineage (NCBI taxonomy): Eukaryota > Metazoa > Chordata > Actinopteri > Chaetodontiformes > Leiognathidae > Karalla > Karalla daura. The sequence continues at coordinate 9,986,095 of CM055193.1, read as the reverse complement.
TTTTAAAGGGTCTATTAATCCAAATGACGGAAAAAAAACATTTTCTCACCTTTAGTGTGAAAGCATTGGAGATAATTCTGGTTGCATTTGGCCAGGTTTGCAGACATCCTTCTGTGAGTTATTAGCTTCCCACGCAGTGGAGGTAAAATGAGCAGAGATGAAATATTTCGGCTTTGTTTGGGAAATGCAGTTGTGCACTTTCTTGCTGGCAGTTAAATGAAGACATAAATATCACAATAATAAGTTTCCTTGTCTAGATTGAGTAAACTATTTTTTTCTGTGGTAATTCATATGTAAAGGTTGCTATCGTCCACTCCTGGTCTGAATGTTAAGTTAATCATCAACTGACTTGTTCTAAATATTATAAATGACATTTGTGTGTCACAATAACACGTTTCAATATGCTTTTCACTTTTTCTGTATCTCACTTTCACCTCAAACAATGCTGTTGCTGGAATGTAAAAGTAACATGAATCAAAGTTATTTCAGCATTTCACAGGCGATATTTCCTGCCAAATTTCTTTGCACTATATGACTACACAACAACAATAAAGTGTACACACAGGTTATTTACGCTGGTATTTCTATCGTTTAAAGGGACACTTATTATTATGTTTTTTATAACTCGTTCACTGTGTTATGCTGCTGCACTGTAATTTTCAGAGTGAGATCAATGAAGTGCATCAATCTGTCTATCGAACAGGACAGTTTGTTTAGTTTTTGATTGAGCAGATCTTTTAGTTTCCTCCTCCTCAGTAAAAAAAGTTCACCAGTTTATATATTCACTGGGAAGACAAAAAGAACATGTTTTTCTTCTCCCCGGCCTCGACACAGACAGAAAGAGACAGCTTGGCACGGCAGAGCCAACAGAGAAGCTGTCGGACACAGAAGAGCAGTGGGTATCAAGTCAGTCTTAATGAGCATATTAAAAGCAGATCATACAGCCACGCTGCTACTTCTGAATGTCACCTCTCGCCGTCGCTCCGTCCCCTCCCACCCATTCCCGATCGTTTTCCTTCCCTCTTTCATCCCACCCACCTACTGCGATGGACTCACTGTAGTCCTGGTGGTGATTTCACAGTCAGCCAGTTAGTGGCTGTGGGCTTGGCGAGCCTGCGAGAAAAACCGTCAAGAGTGTGAGAATGTCATCTCTGTGATCCCTTTCCCTGCACTGCGCTCCGCCTGGGATCATGCCCACTGCCTGCTGGGAAAAGCCCACCTCCCTGAATGCAGGAGAAAGATTATTCTCTCTGTACAGCCTCCCCTTCCTTACCATCACCCACCCCTCCAGGGTTTCATTCTCCACCATGTAAGTAGAAATCTACATGCTGTGCTTAATGTGTAGAAACAAGTGGCCCTGTGCACTGTCAGTAAGCACTCTACAATTCAATAAATATAAAAGCAAGGTGAAGGTCAAATCCATTTCAATTTGGTCGGATTTAAAAGCTGAAAGTCTGTGTCATATAACAACATGGCCTCTCTGGCCCAAACTGACATTCAGTAAATGAAATCGAAGTGGTTCAGAAAGCTTGTTGGGTAAGCTCAAGGTGTCACATGTCCACGCGCAAGAAAAGAAAAAAAGAAAAGAAAACTGAGATTGCAAGCCAAGAGCAAGGTGGTGGTTGATGAACTCCGGCACCACAAGAAGGAATGAGGCAAAGATGAGGCAAAGAGAAGATACAGACAAGGATAAGAAAATGTATGAATACAAAATCGCAGTGAGATGAGGTGAGGCGGCACGGGTCGAGAGAGATCTGATAGAATTCAAAGTGTGGTGGGGGGACGAGCCCGGGAGCTACAAAAGCCGGAGAAACAAGAACAGTTAGATCACAGCGAGATTGGGATTCAATCCTGGAGATGATCCCCCTGTTCCTCCACTGCCCTTTATCCTCAGGGAGTGTCACCACCTGCTACCACATTCACATTCCTGTTTGACGACCAGTCCCGAGATCCTATCGTCTCATCCCACACACACACACACGCATGCATACATAGCAACAGCTGCAAACATACAAGCACGGCACCATCTATGTATATCAAGCTGTCCTGTGGGGTAGCCTTGCCATGCATAAGCAAATACGTCCGAGAATATACAACCCACAAACACTTGGGCCACTGCAGCAGTGCTTAACTAGGGAGGTAATTGACTTCAATGCCTGGTACACAGGAGTGAAAAATGAGGTGAAATTGACTGTAGGCTGCAGGCTCCAGAGGAAAAGTCAATGAAGAATTAAACTGTGTGAAGGTCAGACTGCATGATTTCCTGTGAGTGTGTGTGTGTGTGTTTGCAATGGATGTATGCACAAACGCCAGCGAAACACGTGAGCACCGGCACTAATTCCTCCATCGATCTGTCCTTGTATGTCTTCAGGTATTCAAAGCTGAATGACCCCGCAGACTGGCTGTCCATCAACAGGACCAACGGCCAGATTGTAACGACGGCGATGCTCGACCGGGAGTCGGTCTACGTCAAAAACAACATATACGAGGCCACGTTCCTGGCGACGGACAACGGTGAGAGCTTGTTACATTCTACATAATCTGTCATGTGTTTACCCCATTCTTGCGCGCCTCACTTTGCAGCCCCAGACACAGTTAATTATAAAACAAAAATAAAAATGGCTGAACACTCGCACAGGCATGCACGCCGTAGAAGCCATTAGCGTTTTTTCATTAGGGCGGTAACATCATCCCAGTCTTTCTCTCTTTTCTAAATCCATTTGCAGTTTCTGCAGCTCCCATCATTAAGTATGTTTTTTCTGTAGCCATTTAAAAAAAAAAGCACAAATTGTGTTGCAGGTCTGCACGTCTTAGCATTTCCCGCGATTTGGTGAGAGCATCGCCTGGTAAACGCGCCGCATTCCAGAAAGTCCTCTGAAACTCGCCCTCAGTCATTTTAAAGCAATTCCACACTGCCAATGCCATGTGGGCTTATGACTGGAGGGTCTAATTGAGTGACTGCAAACCTTCAAACACAGCCAAAGCGTCCTTGAGCGAGACGCTTACCGTTGATTCCAGTTGAGCTGCCGAGCTGCCGGGAGCCGGGAATGCCGAGAATTTCAATCATTGTCAGAAATGATCTGATGTGTCCTCAAATGCAGGTTAGAGCGGAAAAATGTCAAAAATGTTGCTTACTGTTGCAAGTGAAAATGAAGACATTTGTGTGGATTTGGAGGGATATAAAGACATAAAAAGTCCGCGGCATTCAAGTGCGGAGCAGCTGGGTTAGAGTCGGAGAAAATCCTGGATTCACACAACTGGTCACACTCTTGATCCTCTCTGCTTTCTTATCTTCTATCCATGGCTGCCTGCTCCCTCCCTTTCTCACAGGAAGCCATACACACACATACACACACACAATAAATATATATATTTATATCTCTAGCTATATATATATATTTGTCTGCCTCAAGTTTAACTGAACTCAATCACAGCAAACAAATAAGTTTCCTGGCTCTTAAGTGGAAGTGAGGGTTTCTTCTCGACTAGAAAGTGTTTTTTTTTTCCCCTCCCAAATTGCCTTATCTGTGACGTGCAGAGGGCTGCAGTGTTTACCTTAAGTCATGCTCACTTTGAAACACTGGCTGGGTGAAGAATGGATGAAGAATGCAGTCATACAGAAATGTGTGTATCTTTTTCTATGTTTCCTTTACCCCCTTTGTGATGATTGACAATGTCAGACGTCGCCACACGTAACCCGCTGGGCTGAGGGGAGGGAAGAGGCAGCGGGATTAGAGGTTGTCTTGCTCCCGTTGTTTGGACTTCACAAAACATCTCATTTACTCCCCCCCTTTGTCTCTCCCGGGTTATTTTCCTGGACGTCTTTATCATTCTAATGTATGACTTTATTTCCTCGGACAAGCTATAGGCTCTGTTTATGTTTGTGTCACTGCACAATGTTGAGCAGAAGATGAGACGTCAACGGTTTCGTTGTGTGTGTGCGTGTGTGTGTGTTTGCATGTCTCTGTGTGTGAATCAGTCAGACTATTTGGGTGTTGCTGGAGTGCCAGCCATCATAACGTGAGAGGGATTATAGTAAGAAGTGCTATGTCAGAGTGAGGACCGTGGGACAGGACATGGAGAGGTGTTGACAGCCTGGCGAGAAGTACACTTGTATTTCTACGTTTTTTTTTTCCTTTTCCAACGTCGCCTCCCGACACAATCTGACTGCCTCAGACCCGCCTGACACACACCTGTGGTATTGTTTATGTGTTTGTGCACTCTTCAAAGAACATATGGTCGGCTTACTTCCGAGTCTTTTCACCATGCCTCACATCTCTGAGCCTCCATCAAAAAAAAGGAGTTAATACAAATCCTTCTGAGGAATTTACACAAACATAATTATTTATTTAGCTGGTTAAAACCCACATAATTCTCCTATCAGCTGTGGCAAGCTGCTTCCACATGTCCCCCATACATGGCTGGGATTAACAAGCCATTGGAATGGGAAAGCCTCTGTGTGTGTGAGAGTATGTGTGATTCAACCTGTGTGTTTTAAATTTGTGTACTGTACAATAACATACGTATGTGAGCACAGGCCGAATAAGTGCACTTTAAATCAGATTGATGGATTATATTTCAGTGTTGACAATCAAATAAAATATTCTTCTAAATTTTTAGCAGTTATTGAATAATATTTAAAAAAAAGTGCTAAATATAAAAAGTCCTTCTTATATAACCTCATTTATATGCATTCTCCAAGGGTGTGATTTCCTTTTTTATCACGGATGTTATGGACAATGATGCAAGAGTTCTGTAACCATAAAATAATTCGAGTTGTATGTTTACATAAAAAGTAAAATTGAAAGTAGCACAAAACACCCTTGCCTCCAAATGTAAGTGATTCCTCCTCTGATTCTGGTTCATGTATATAAAGCTGGATGTGTATGTGCTCTGCATCTGTATATATAGGGTTTGCACTTAATGTGACGTCACAACGTCTGTCAAATCTGCCAAATGAGTAAATGTAAAGTAATGTAATGACCATTAATGTGCAGATCAGAAAGGCAGCCAGGCAGCACAGAGGCCACATGTAGTTACCAGATAAGCAAAAAAGGGTTCCAGATCTGTGCAGAACCAGACTGTATTATTCCCACAGCAAAAATCGGATTTCAAAATGGCTTCTGAGGCATTTCTGATGAAACCAGCCTTCAATGGCTTCAATTTTAGCAGCAGAGAACAAGGATAAACACTCAACTCAGCCTCTGTCGGCCCAAATATTGCAAGATGAGCTATTGTTTCATGTCCTCCCCATTTTAAGGTGCGGTCATCAATTATGTAATCACTATGCTCTCAAAGTAGACACACTTATCCCACAAAATATGCCTTGTTATACATGACCGGGACTACTGCAAGTGGTTCATTTTCACATAGGATACCCTAAAAGTGTCTTAACCCAGGCTGTTTTTCACCTGTGTGGTTCTGGGACCTAAACGTGGCACACTCCGGTGTCAGACGCATCATCGACTGCCTGATTGATCGATCAATCAGCTGAACTTTGTCTAGTAATCCGCTGTGCTAATTGTAGAATTACGACACAGAGCCCCCAACTGTTGACAGGACGGCTCACACGGCGTCTCACGCGCCTCCTGGCAAATGCTTTGCTCTGTTGCCATGTTTAATTGGCAGATCTGTCAGCTTTGCATAAATCTTTGTAAATTACATCGGCCTTATCTCCTCCCAGAGATGGCCCCCGGGGTCGCATGATTCCATCCACTGGCTCAGCCAGTGGGGCATGCAGGGGAAATGACTCGTAATTGGTGGCAGCTAAGGGTCGTCACCCCTTGACACACACTCAATAAACTGCCCGAGCTGCATACTGCTAAGCGCTTCTTTTGTGTTTTTTCTTTTTTTTTATCTAGATATACCACACATACACATCCTCCTCTCCAGTCTGTGAATGTTCAACATGTCTATTCCTCACTCCCAGTTCTCTGTAAAAGCCCTTGTTATATGAAATCAATGCAAATGGTTTGAGGACGGTGTCTGCAGAGGAGGTGTGTGCTTGTGTTTGTGTGTGTGTATTACTCACCATGTGGGGACATAAATCTGTTTACACGGTCACGGTGTGGGGGCTTACCTCACGTATGGGGACAGAATTCTGATTCCCCATAATGTCAATCATTAAAAATTGATTGTGAAGCTTTGTAGGTGAGGAGAGGTTAGGACAAGGTTGGGCTTTGGGATTAGGTGTGGAGTAAAGGGTGAGGTTTGCTGGCGTACTTAGGTTAAGTCTCCAGGAAATGAATGCAAGTCTCTGTGCCTGTGTGCATCAGTGCATGTGATTACTTTCCAGGCCTGACAACATGGCAGTGACCAGCGGCTGCTATGGCTGCCCACAATAGTGACAGCCCATATTTCTCCAATTGTCTTAACAATTTCCAAAAAAATTGCTGTGCAACAAGCGACATTGGTGCTACTTCATCAGGACTCGGGTAACAGCTGTGCACACGCTGCCAGATTTCTCTACTCAATTTTTACCCACAATTCACAGTCGGCATGACTAGCCAGCACAGAAATTTGTTAGTTTGTGTGAGTGGGGGAAACAGACCTGACCTCATGCTGCCAGTAAAAAACAACTGGGTGGGACAGTAGATTGTGTTTGAAGATGAAGAGAGAGAATAATTACATAAAAGTTATATCATTTCTCAGAGAAGGCACCTGCTCATCAGTGAGCTCATCAATGTTTACTCTTGAACTGATGCTTTCGTTGACTCAGATTCAGATTCTGAAAATTTTATTCAACCCTGTGGGACAATTAAGGGAGCAGAGAGCAGCTGACAACGTAAATTTAAGTTCGGAAGAGTGCGGTAGATACAACCTATGCATTTCAGAGTTAAGCAGCTGTTTCTATATACAGAAAAATGCATAAGAATAGATAACGCAAAGTAAAAAAAAAACTGAACCTGAGAACCACTTAAATATTTGCATGAGAGCTCGATTTAACCTCTAGACTTTAACCATTCACACACATTCCCACCTAATGACACAGCATCAGAGGCAATTTGGGGCTCAGTATCTTTCCCAAAGGCACTTCAACATGTAGGCTGCTCTGAGCTGGGATCGAATTACCGATCCATCAACCTCCAGTCCAGAGACGACCACATTCCCTGAAGCTACTCGGTTGGCTTCAGTTTGTATGACAAATCGTGTCGTACAATCGTATTCAGTGTTCCCGCATCAGGTACAAGTAAAAGTACAATCTCATAAAATAATCAAAAGCAGTCAATCAGTTCTCTAAAGTTTTCGTACTGTGTCCCCATCTCAATATCACTATTGTTGTAGCTGTGGATCTGTATTTAGAACCAGAGCGTCTGGCTTCATCTGACACCTTCCCATCATGGAATAAACGGGAGTGACAGAATGTGCGATGTTCTGTTGACACTAAATGAATAAAACACATGAAGCGTTCAGGCTGTTGCGGTCTCTAATGTCAGAAAGCCATGGATACCATCACACAGTATAAGAGTTAAGAAACTTTGGGAACCTGCCCTGGGCGTCATGGAAAGTTGAGTAAATTATTTTCAAGTGTGCACAAGGATGGAGCACACTGTGCGCCACAGTACCCGCACTCTGAGGCATTGTTAACATCTCAGGCAGAAGCTCCTCTATCTCTAGAATCACAAATGGCTCTGCTAGGGCCTGTGTAGGTGCAGACGCAGACAGGAATTTGTTTGATTGTGTTACAGTCATCATTATTGCACCTAAGCCCTCTCCAGGCGATCCTCTGTGCTGTGCCTGCGTCTGGATCGACTCTGATGGGTTTGATTTGACTGCGAGGCTAAAGGAGGAGTTGGAAAGCGTGACTGTCAGAAGTATTTTTGTCAAGGCCAGAAATTCTCCTCCAGCGCTACAGCTCCCCCTCCCTCTAACATCACCACTGTGAATAAACAGTCTTCCTCTCGACCCTTTTCATTTCTTTTTTTTTCGTACCTCTCTTTGTATTCTCTTTCATTACCCCCCCACCTCCCGTCTGTTGGCTTTCAACTGTTGTCCCTCCTCTCCCTCAGTCGTCCCTTTCCACTGCACACATCTTCTCTTGTCAACTCTTGCTCCCATCATGATGCTATTTTCTCCTCTCTCTGTCTCTTCTCCCAGGCTCTCCTGCAGCCAGCGGCACAGGCACGCTGCAGATCTATCTGATAGATATTAATGATAACCCCCCGGCACTCATACCCAAGGAGTCTCAGATCTGCGAGCGGATGAAGAGGAGCGTCAACGGCGTCAACATCACAGCCGCCGACGCCGACACTGACCCCAATGCCGGGCCCTTCGTGTTCGAGCTGCCCATGTTTCCCAGCAGCATCCGACGCAACTGGACCATTTCCCGCATCAGTGGTGAGGAGGCGTCCACGTACGACAATAGCAGCATATGATGAATGCTGTGAACACATGAGGAAATGAGTAATTGATTACAGTGCCACTGTGAATATGAGGGAAAATGTGCTGCACATCTTTAGTCTCAATCTCCACAAATGCTATCCTGCCCATTTGCACTTATTTAGATTAGATTTTATAGATCGTTTTATAGATAGATAGATAGATAGATAGATAGATAGATAGATAGATAGATAGATAGATAGATAGATAGATAGATAGATAGATAGATAGATAGATAGATAGATAGATAGATAGATAGATAGATAGATAGATAGATAGATAGATAGATAGATAGATAGATAGATAGATAGATAGACAGATAGACAGATAGATAGATAGATGGATAGATAGATAGACTGATGCCGCCACACTAAAAAAACAGGACTCAGTATCATGTAATAACATGAAACGTTTATTGTTATAACAATTCATTTTAAGATGTGATATTTTCACATTATGGCATGAAAGCATATTCTCAGTGGTATGTTTTCATGTCATGGATGGTATGGTTTTACATTACTTCATGAAAAGCCTTCAAGCAATGTAAAATGATAGAAACGAGGTGTGAGGCAAGACTATGGCTCATTTACACAATTCAATTAAATCCCACTTAATGCTCGGCTTGAGACATGGTGAGATTCTACAGTTATTGAGCACGGTGAATGAGATTGTTATCAGTATGCTTTCTCTAAGAAGCAATATGCTGCCGTAAAAAACAGTCAATTCTGCCACGCAAAACATCACTGTACAGCAAAGGCTGCCTCTCATCTTACTTAAGACAGGCTCTTTTGAAACCCTGTCTCTGTTAATCTCCAATAATACATAAGCAAGAATACATGGACTGATACAAGGTTTTAAACTTGATGCCACCTCGATCTTTTTTCTTCCCCCACCCCCAACCAGGTGACTACGCCCGTCTGGGGCTGCAGTACCATGTTTACCTAGAGCCGGGCGTATACGAGGTCCCAGTGATCGTGTCGGACTCGGGGAACCCTCCGTTGTCCAACAGGTCGATCATCAAAGTCAAAGTGTGTCCCTGCGATGAAAACGGAGACTGCACCACCCTGGGGGCCGTGGCGGCCGCCGGCCTGGGCACGGGCGCCATCATCTCCATCCTGATCTGCATCATCATACTGCTCAGTGAGTATCTACTAGTATCTGCCACACACACAGGCTGCACAGAGTGCAGAAAGTTGGAGCTGCCTGTGATCAGCTTTTATTTGTTCCGGGCACAAACATCCACCAAGCTATAATACGACAGGAGTTTGTATAATGGATTATTGCCTCGACGGCTGGAATCCTCTCCAGCATCTCTCGACAAGGAGACTTCTGTCTTCTTTTCCTGGTTTGGGTAAATATCTGCTGCTATCTGCTGCTGCCTCTGGCACGCTTTGTTCCAGTTCATACATAAAGACAAGGCCCGTGGACAAATTACCCGCAGCGGCAGGATTTTTGCAGCACATTTTAGAATTTTATATTGTGTATGAATGAACCATTCTTTTTATTATTAATATTACTTCCATTACAAGTTTTCCTTATTTACTGTATTTTTATGCTTACTTCAGCGAGTAGAGTGCAACAGGGGTCTGGAAATTTCTCTGAAGGGATGCGAGGATCTTGCAGGGAAGATGGCATCAGGCTGAATATCGAAGTCATGACACAATGGCTCTGAAAAAGTTTAGAAAATCATGACAGCCAGTGGATTAGCCACACAAACACTGGTGAGCCTCTGACTCCTTCTCGTAGTCGAAACCTTTTGAGGGATTACTATCAAATTTGATACACCCATCAATGTTTTTATCAGAATGAATCATAATCCTTTTGCCCTGAATTTTTGTAGCTCCTAAGCCTTTGATTCAATACCCGCTATTCAAAAGTCACCGTCAGTCTTAAATTTATTTAGTAGTACTTTACATGATCATGCTAAGGCTGGTTCTGACTTCACAGTCAGTTGGATATTTAACCAGCTGAGAACCACTTTGCTTTGCCTTGAGGTGGTCACGGAGCCACTTCATTACGATACAACCAGTTTGTCCCCAAGGGCTGAGTCCAGGATTCATAATGTGGATTTTTATGGTCTTTATAATCTTTCTCTAACTCCTTAAGCTCGTGTTATTTCATGTCCATTGTGTAGCGACCATGCCCTAACCACTGGCCACTACTAGCTGCTAATTGTCTCTTACTTTGACACGTACAGCAGGACTGCTCATGCCCATTTACTCATCATTTATGCACGTGAAACATACAAAAACGAGGCTTCTTCCAAGCACAGCCTCTTCCCAATTCAGTTAGCAGCAGCTGAGCCATATGATGGTTACTTAACCAACGTCAGACTCAGGTCTATACACAAAATGAAATACAGCCCCCTTGTGGTTTGGAGGCACAGTGCCAAAATGAAACATGGCTTCTATCAAAGGATTAAGCAATAAAAATTGAGCTTTGTATGATCTTGTTGTTTTTGTCGGCCTGGATAACCCCTTAACAAGCCACTGATGATATGAGTGGTTCTTACATCTGGCTCAGCAAAGAGCAGTGCCACTCTGAGATGAAGTTCAGTCTAATGAAAAAGAAAAAAAGTGTTTTAAATTAAGCACTAGCCCCAAACCAGCACTGGAACTGCTTTGGTGGCAAAAAGGGCCCAAGAGTAAAGTGCATCCTGATTAGTTTTGTTTTTGATGTCACTGCAGCACGAAACCCAAAGTTTGATCGTGTTCATGCGCGTGTGTGTGTGTGTGTGTGTGGCTGTAGGCATGGTGCTGCTGTTTGTGGTGTGGATCAAGCGCAGAGAGAAGGAGAGGCAGACCAAGCAGCTGCTTATTGACCCCGAAGACGACGTCAGAGACAACATCCTCAAATACGACGAAGAGGGAGGAGGAGAGGAGGACCAGGTGAGATCTCCTCAGACATCGCACGCACACACACACACAAACAAACAGTCTCTAACGTGTTCACACATAACACCTGTGTGCCCCCGCGGCTGTGCAGGACTATGACCTGAGCCAGCTGCAGCAGCCAGACTCCCTGGAGCACATCATCAGTAAACCACTTGGGGTCCGCAGGGTGGACGAGCGCCCCATCATCCCAGAGTCCCAGTACCCAATCAGACCTGTGGTGCCCCACCCCGGAGACATCGGGGACTTTATCCACGAGGTGAACTCACACACGCATGTTGTATCTCACACGCAACAGTGGAACTAAGGAGTTTGAAGCAAAATTTGATCAACAAAATGTTTTCCTATCTGGGCTTAGTATGATTAATGAAACAGTGCATGCACTCTTTCTCCTCTAATTCCTCTTCCGGACAGTTTGAGCATTGGCCATTAATAACAACATAACCCAGGCAAATTTTAAGCTAAAGCATGGTGCTTAGACACCTCTACAGAATCCTAAGGTTTCGCAACAAAATTTGCAAAAAACAGTGTGTAAAATTTCTCACAATAAATTAATGGAACAAAAAAACTGACAAATTATTGGAGTTTTTTGAACTTGCACAGCTTGGGCCGACCTTCACCTAGAGACACCTTTCAAACTTTAAATGTGAGATATAAGTCCCCTCTGTTAACATGGTGTTCAACCTTTTTGATGGTTTTTACAATTTTTCATCAGTTGCTGTCCAATGATCACAGAGCCACTCGACTCTCACCCTGCTGCCGTCACCATGGCAACCTTGATTAGACTTTCCATACAGCTGTTGGAGGAGTAGCAGTGGAAGTAGTAATGATAGAAAAAAATTGTAGAGCAGTAATTTATCCTATTTTCCCACAGTTTTTCACAACATTACCCGACTTCATAGCAATGCATAACCGACAAGATTTCCTTTCTAGCTGTGAGCATATTTCTTTTTTCGTTTTTTTTTCAACAAAGATGTAAGAACTTTTATATACTCATGTTGTAACTTCTACCATGAACAAATCTGCAAAAAAAGAAGACATGACTTGACTTGATTTTGACATTTTATCCCCCTACGATTTACAAATGTTACAAGCATTCTGAATAGCTGACAGCAAAGACAGTTATCCAGGTTGATGCAGCAGGGTCAGAGGAGTAGAGTAAAGTTGGGATGTTGTCACTTCTACCAGCACCTGTGTGGATTGAATTCAGTGATCTCTATAAATCACAGTATATACAGTACATCCTTCCTACCTTCCTCGCCCTCCTTGCCTACAGCTTACAAGCATCACGCCCACTAATGACATAACAGTTTGCGAGAAAAAGCAAGTGTTTCAGTTTTCGCCTCCTTCTTTTTCGGTGTGAACAGCTTGTTTGCGGTTTGGTCGGGGAGCAGGAACAGGGCTGGTGCGAAAGCCCTCACAGTGAGCTGGCCTCTCACTTTCACTTTCCGTCAATGCGACTTTTAATGCGATCGCACCCTTCAAACTGCTGCCCGGCCATGTAAACTCCAAGCAAGGCGGAGGGGAAAAACGGCGTTTTGTTTCACGTTACAGATGCTCGTGCCGTTCCAGCTTCACCCTCACGTTTGGGGAGCGCTCACACAGACGCACACAGCCTCACACACGGCTCCAGCGTTGGCACAATGATGCGAGAAAATGCTGATTGACAGACTCGTGACAACACGTTCACACTCGAGAGGCGTTGGCAGCTGTTCAGCTTTGATCCATCCAGCCTTGACTTTCTCCCTCTCTCGCTCACTCCCTACCCCCCTCCCCACCCTCCATCCCCCACCCCTCGCTCACACATGTACTCACCTGATCGCGCTCCAGCAGGCTGGTAAAACACAAACACAGCAAACACATGGTGTTCCTGCCACACGCTGCACCCAGGGGGTGGGGGGGGGGCTGAGGCTTTCAGGTTTCCAGCCGTAGCATCTCTCTGCGTAGCAATGATGTGGATAAAGTCTTTACCAGGTCAACGGGCCTCAGTCATCAGTCTGAGTCTGAATGAATGATACATTTAACTCACTGCCAAACGTGGCTCAGCATATCTTTTCCTTTTTGCACAAAAAAAACCCACCAAATGCAGATTGGTGCAATTAAGAGAGGGTTTCATGCTGATAAGTGCACTCTACATGTCTCACGGTTCAGATTTGACTGGTTGCCTGCTATTTATTCTGTTGTACTCTAGTCTCTATAGCAAACGAGACCTTGAACTCAATGAGAATACCTGATTAAATAAAAGCTGGAATAATTCAGACCCGCTGACATTTTCTGTAGGAACACGCCACTATGAAGCCTGCTGCACATCTCTTTCATGACAGGCTTTCGATCTAACATTTTTATTTTTTTACTTTTAATACAAAATTAAACAAACGGAGAAAACCTTTAAAAAAGTTAGTTAGATTATAGCCCTCGCTACGTTAAGTATTGGCTGAGGGGAGTAGGTTTCTGCTGAAGCGGGGCTTTGCTGCACCTTATGCTTCTGTACCTCCACAGAGGGTAGGAGTGAGAAGCAGCGGTTGAGTGGGTGAGTAGTGTCCAGGGACATAGTATGAGCAATATGTGTACGACGTGTAGTTGTTGTCGATTGGGGTTGTGCAGACCTATTGTTTTGTGGCAGTGCTGGTTATCTGAGTGACTTTGGCACATTTTTACAGTGAGGAGCAGGTGGAAGAGTATGTAAGATTGTACTGAAGTGGTCACTATCTCTACTGTTTCATTGTTAGTGGTTGAAGGTGGGAGGGATTATGTTGCATTGCAGCAGAAACTGAGTTGGTTGAAGTTGTTTCAGTTTTGACTAAAATGGATACGCACCAGCTCCACTGATGGGTTCAAAGCAGGTGAACAAAAATGAAAGAATGATGGAGTAACAATTAATGAGCTTTTTCATAATCTATTTCCTATCTTATTAATTTGATTAATTTTGTGTTATGGATGACTTTACTGTTTTGTTTTGTTTTTTATCATATCTTTGGACCTCTGTGCACTGACCTCTGCCGTCTCCCTCCTCTTCCTCCCGCTCCAGGGTCTGCGGGCGGCAGACAACGACCCCACGGCTCCTCCGTACGACTCCCTGCTGGTGTTCGACTACGAGGGCAGCGGCTCGACCGCCGGCTCCGTCAGCTCCCTCAACTCCTCCAGCACAGGGGACCAGGACTATGACTACCTCAACGACTGGGGGCCCCGCTTCAAGAAGCTGGCCGACATGTACGGAGGAGGGGACGACGATTAAAACCCCGCTTCCCCGCCACCCCCTCCCCCCTCGCCCACCCCTCCCGGTCCGTCCCAGGCACCACACACACACACACACACACATACACACACACACTTGTCCCGTCAGCTGGCCTGCCACGCTCCGGCCCTCGAACACACGGGGGCTGTTACACCGTTACTAAACAATGATGCCATGATCACGACCCCCCCTCCCACACCGACCGACCGACCAATCAGATTCGCCGCCACAGAGGACCGGTGCTGTGAGCCAGTGTCCGGTGCTCTTCCTCCAACCGTCTCCTGCTCTAAGACTGAACCGGAAGCTCTGCTCAAACGCAGGCTTTCTCCAAGTTTGTATTCGCAAAACTCTCTTTTTTTGTTTTTGTTTCCTTTTTTGTTTCATTTGAAGGCTTTATGCTAGACTTGCTTTTGTTTTTTAGGAGTCAGAGTTTGTTTTTCCTTTAGTTTGTGTAGCTTTGTTTTGTCTTTTTTTTATTGTCCCCACTCTCCTTCAAATTCATTCCCTATTCCTGAGGGTTTTCACTTTTCCCTCTCTGTCAGCCCCCGCCTGCCTCTCTGCTGAAGCTTTAGGTTGAGCAGCTTGCTTTGTCTGAGGGAAACAAAGGAAAAAAAAAAAAAAAGAGGAGGAACACAGATATGAAAGTCCTTCTTGCGTGGAGGGGCCCTGGTTTATTCTTTCTTGAACTTGAATTACTTAGAACAGAAGCACTGTTGTTTAAAAAGTGCCTTCAGTGGTGCGTATTTTAGCAGACCCCCGCTAACTCAGGATCGGTTGCCATTTTCTGGGCTCACACGCCCTCATATGACCCCCCCGACCCTTTAACTCAGACCACCACCACCCCACCCCCCACCCCCAACCCTTGTCATTTCCATGGTCCGGCAGGGCTGGGGTAGCTGTAGGAGACGCCAGCGCCGGCTCCAGAGCAGCTTCGAGGGCGCTTTACCTGGACGTACTGTACATAGGCCGCACGGTCTGTCTGTAAGTCAGTAAGTCAAATCAGTAACTCTCCGAGTCCGGGCTCTTCGAGCCGACTCGACCGAATGTGATTGCTGAAAAATCACAGAAACACACATAATGGGACTGTCATAGAGAGGAAAAAGAAAAAAACGCATTGCGTGTCTTTGTTTGTTGTGGCTTCAATAGCAGCTGTGTTTGTTTTGAGCTCTCAGTATTTGCACCTAAAACTTGATAAAGACTTTGTCACAAAACTGACCGAGTCGCGTGTGTCGCAATGTTAATGTGTATGAAGTACAAATGAGGGTTATTTAAGAAGACGTTTGCCTTTAATATCATTTAAGGTTTGCATGGTTATCCCTTCACCCAAAGGTAATTAACATGGCATTAGTTATTGTGTGGTAAATGTGTCAAATGAAACTATATAAATTGTACAAACATAAGGGAAAAGAAGATACGGGATTACTTAAAATAGCATTTGGTAGGGTTACTTACAGAGTTATGAGCCCCATTCTGAGCCCCTGTCTCACTTTTTTTTCTTTCTTTCTTTTTTTTTTCCTTTTGTCGATTCACTGTTGTTTCCCGGCAAACTTTTATTATACAAACTTTGCTGCTGGTCCCTGTCACAGAAACCAGGGGGGGCGGGGGGGACTGAGCCTCAGCCAGGGATTTAGCGCCTTCACAATCTGTCTCTCTTCAGGCAGCATTTCATTCATCTGAAATTTTCTCCTGAAATTTTTGGCTGCAAGTTCAAGAGGTTTTGAAAATGAAGTTAGAGAAAGGGAAAAAGTCTGTTGTGAAGTTCTGCACTTTATCAAAGCAGACTCGCAGAACTAAAGCTTCAGTAATAGTGCTTTAAAAAGACAGACGTTCTGAAAGACAGTTTTGTTGTGACTTAATGAAAAAGCCACACTACCCATGGGCTTTTGTAATCATATTTCAGGGCCCCGGAATTCGCACGTCGGGAACTGAGAGACGAGCTTTAGTCTTTGTATTAAATGATTCGAATATGCAAAACATTTTCACAGAGGAACCCGGGGAGATGCCGGTGAGTGATATCTTCTGAACCTCGCTGCAGCCTTTTTCAACCTGATGCAGACTGACCACAGTCAATTATGAAAACATTGAAGTCAAGCTGAGGGGGAAATCTCAGTAATGACAATGTTCATGTTGAGATTTGATGAGAAGGATCCTCCACTCCTCCTCCTCCTCCACCAGCTAATGCATTGGTAGCTTCATTTGAAAATGAGGGAAAAGACGAAGGGAAACGTCGCCCGTTGGGAAAGGAAAAAGCATGAGTGTTTGAATTGACTGTAAACAGGAGGAAGAAGGTCATTATGTAATAAAAAATAACAAGGTCAACAGGGTAAGAATCGCGTCATTGATATTAGTAGATAAATGGGTGAAAATTGCACGTTGCAGCATTGGAGCTGACGGAGGCGGTCTTCAGAATAGCTGGCAGCCGAGAGTGGAAACAGAGTGGATATGAGCGAAGCAGTAGTCGCTGCTGGATAAGCTCTTTTCTATCCCAGTTGCTCCTCAGCCGACGGAAAACCATCACAAAATAAACACAGCTGTTACTTTCTCTTACTTGTGATTATTTCTGACGTATAAATGTTGTATATAGAGAACATTTTTTTATACTTTTGGTAACATGATTTACCTGTTTCTGTGTCCTTTATTTTTTTGCCCTTTTTTTGTTTGTTTTAAGTGAATACCTGTATATTTCATCACAAGAAGCCATGTGCATTTAAGGGGATTTTATCTCTATGGTTCAATATTGAGATATTGAGCTTACAGCCATACCTGTGTCAGCTGTTCCAGTTTTGTTTCGTCATTGGTGAGAAAGCTCCACATCAGACCAACGTGTACAGTCTTTACTAGCACACACTCACTCCTCTAGGCCTTATTGTATATATGTGAGTGTTCTATATGATACGAGTCCTTTCAGCATCCGTTCTGATATTCAGCTGCAGGGCTCCAGCATTACCGAAGGCCATCCAGCATTCATGGAATAAAGACATGTCTCATTAAAACCATCATGCTCTCGTGTCACGCATTCACGTTCGATTCAGGGCCAAACATAACAGAAGGCCTGCCCACACGCACACACACACACACACACACAGTACACACAGGGAAACTGAAACTTCTTAATTGTGTCACACATACATACATGCATATATAAGTGACACGATGCCATTATGAAACTGAATGTTACCAACGACTCGCAACGCAACTCATGGCAGCAAACTCCCATTTCAGATGCAATTTGTGAAGGGGAACAAAAAAAAAAAGAAGATTGATCATTTCTTGTTACGTACTTGGTCCACTTGTCTTATCGTTCTCTTGCTAAAAGTGAGGGGAAAATTAGCAACTAGTAGATCTGAGGGGAGAACTATTGCACTGCTGCGGTCCAACCCCCCACCCCACCCCTCCTCCTCCTCCCCCTCCTCCTCCTCCCCCTCCTCCTCCTCGTCCTCTGTCTGCGCCAACAGCGGCTCCTCTGCCTCTCTGACTGACTCGTGTCTCTCTGAGGACACTCGGTCTCACCTGGGACACTGCCTGACCATGGACGCACACATGACGGGAGGCTCCAGCAGCAGGTTTTTATTTTAGTTTTTTTCGTTTGTTTTATAGTAGTTGTTGTTGGTGTTTTGTTTGTTTTGTTTTTTGGTTGTTTTTTTTTTTTTTTTCGCTCTGCTACGGCCAGAACTGCAAAGACAGACAGCAGTGTTTCACACCAGTTCGCCCGGTACTGCTCAAGTCCAAGTGTACATAATGTAGTATTTTGCTTGAAGCTAAACAGACCAAGTTAGGCAAACTGTAACTGTACAATTGGAGCTTTTTTGCATGTGTCTTTTTATAATGGACAGATGAGTTCTATTACAGTAACCATACAAACATTTTAAAAACGTGTCGCAGCCCGCATGACCGAGGTTGCAGATCCAGATCAGAAGAAAGGATTCTGGTGTACCATACTCTCACATATAGTTTCAAAAGGAAGAGGAAAAAAAGAAAAAAAAAAAAAAAAAGCCGAAAAAATATAATTGCACAGTTATCGAGTCAAAAGACTTTTTTTGTAAATTGTCAACAGCACAAATATTTTGTATTGTTGTTTGTACCATTTTGTAAAAAAAAAAAGGGAAAAAAGCCAAAAAAAAAAAAAGGGAAAGAATCTGTTGTTTCAAGCGTGTGTTTATAGTGCCACTGCAATCTTGGTTTCCAAATACCGTACAGTAAATGCGCAGCCTTGCAGATCAACCTTGTAATATAGACGCTGAGCTGGAGACTCCCTGTCAGCATCATGTGTTATAAATAAATTTCCCCTCCTTATAAGAAAACTGCCTCCTGTCTTTTCCCTGTCAGCCGCCGATTCCTGCAAGCACTGCGTTTTCCTCACACTGCTGTTATTTTTAACACGCTTATGTGGTTATTTAAGACGAGAAATTGTCTCTGCCACTCAGCTCACACAGCTTTGAGCTCTGTTTGGGTCAGTTTAGTTCAAACTACACATTCATCTTATAGAAATGTGTTTCAACTCAACCACAAAACCAACCACAGGTGCATCTCAAAAAAGCTAAAAGTTAAAAATCTTTTGTCAATCATTTCATGAACTCATATTTCACATATTAACTCATATGTTGTATAATTCAAATGGATTCATTCCAGATAGAGGGGAGTATTTCAATGCTTTGTTTCTTGTCATTTTGATGATTATGGCTTACACACACATAAATATAGAGATGTACACGCACACACACAGTTGAAACAGAAAATAAATGTTTTGTTGTTACTCTTTAGCAACCATTTTTGCAGTTTGTTGTTTTCGTTTAAATAGATATTTAAGAAACACGCTACTTGTGTTTTTCCTCTCAAGTTTGTTTACATTCTTGTCTCATTTCATTTTGTGATTGAGACAGTTGTGCAAGTAACTCCATCAAAAAAGAGAGAAAAAAGGTATTAAGCTCATAATATGGAGCAGCACGTTCCAGTGGCACTATCCAAAATTTCCACATGTCCTTGTGGCACTGGATCGGCTCTCAGTGCTTCATCTCTCATGTTTTCAGATGCTTCATAAAACTTGGATAAGACTCCCCTTTTATACAGCTTTAAACATTTGTTGCATCATGTTTTGATGTTGGGATCTATTTGGTTGAGATGCAGCCACGCTGTGAACTGGAGCTAGAAGGCTGCTGCCATCAGAGCAACGCAATGACACGTATGACAGCTCGTGCAGCTTTTGTTTCAGGTCTTTTTAAGTGCTGCCCAAATCTTGTTTGTCGTCTGTATGGAGGACGTTTTACTATCCACTTTCAATATCCACTTCCAACATCTTTAACTCAAAAATCCACCTTTTTTTTCTTTACTTAATACAGTATTCCCTCTCTATTTCAGGCTTATTTAATTTATATATACAATTCTCCATTACAAAACACTTTTTTTGTCTCAGAAAAGGCTGGAGTGAAGCGAAATACTGCAGAAAAACAAAGGGTAATTTGGGAAATACTACAGAGATCAGAGGACGAAACAAGTCGGGTTGCATGGCATCACAAAGTATGTACTTCTCTGTATCCAGTCCAACTTCAACGTGGGAGGAAAGTTTTCTTGTTTGTTTGTTTTTCGTGCTGATGCACTGGTGTTTCTGATGACATCCAGCCTACCAGGTTACACTACACATCCCAGGTAATTGAGACACGCACACAAAGACGAGCCGAGTCAGGTAGAACCAATAAATATATGTAGATAATAGGGTGATATAATCGGGAAATAATAGGATAAATAGGGTGTTGCTACTTTCACCTTTCGTGTGGGGTCCAGGAACACATTAACTGAGAAACGAGGGAATACTGTAGTCCTTTTTAGTCCTGTATAAAAAGACACCATAATGTATTCCATGAAACATTTCTACAATCCAAGAACCAAATGGTTTCGAAATTATGATGTGTTGAGTTTGCGCTGGTTTAATATGTGGATGATTGAGATTCGGATTCGAGATTAGTTTTAGTGCCAGCCATGAGCAAACATAAGCTAAAATGATCAACACAATTAAGGCTGTTCATTTGTCAACGGTGCCTGACAGGGCAGTCGTCCAAGGTGGGATAATGAAGTCTTTCTCCGCTGAAGCAGATGAAATGCAGTGACAGAACTACTCGTGTCTGTGAAACACCAAGATCTGCATTTCATTCGCCTCCGTTCCTCCTCTTTCTTTTTTCCCTTTCTTTCTCTCTCTTCTCTTTAATGCGGCCCGTATATTTTTATACTTTGCGCTCTGATTGTTGTCACCATGGAAATCTGAAACAGATGTTGCTCTCACAGCAGCAGAATGAGACCAAACACAACTGTTAAATCAGGATTTTTTTTTATGCCGTTCCATTCTGCTATTTCCTTCTTCTTTTTTTGTTCTTGTTTGCTCAACTTTCTGTCAACCTCGTTTGTTTCGGCAACATGAGAGAGAAAAAAAAGTTGTTTGAACAGGTTCAAGTAAATGTAATGTTTTTTAATAGGTTTTTATAGACTATTCATTGGATGCGCGTTGCTAGGAAACAGCAAACATCGCAAAGGGAAATAAATTTGGGTGCACGGAGAAAAGCCACAGACAATGAGAAAAAAGGAGGAAAATAATTTAGATGCAGTTGTTTTTTTTTCAGGTTTCATGAAGTGGTCCAAGTCGCAATTACGAATTTCAACATCTTTGACTTTAACAATGTGATCTTCCCACCCGGGGAAGATAAAGTGAGAGAAAAAGTTAAATGAAACAGAAAAAGGCGACAGCACATTCTCCAGGACATTACATTATTTGTAGTAGAGGGGCTTAAACTACTTGATCCTTCGATTCTCCATCTCAAAGTGAATTATCCCATGCAGCTTGTCAGCGGTAAAAGTTGGGCTCCGTTTTGAAATCTTTATTCAGCCGCCGCCATGATAAAAACAGAGCGCAGCCTGACAGCAGAAAAGGAAATTAATTAGACGGCAGTCAAGACGGTGTCAGGACGAGATGACCCTTGCTTGTTCTTACTTTTAGCACAGGACATCAATGAGCTAACAGCAGAGCAGCATCTCCTGCTCATTGATTGACCTGTCAGAGCATGTCAGCACACACACACACACACAGTAAAGCCCCGCTGTTACATGCCGCTCACACATGAGCACACAAATGTTCTTCTCCGACTGGAAGAAAACCGGGGGTAAAGGAGTGAAACCCGCTCCTGGCCTCCCACCAGTCAGACTCCAAGGTTGACAGGAGAAGTCAGGACGGATTAATTCAGGCAACAGTCACATGATTATCCAAACACCTCGCCCCTTCTCCTCTCCCCCTCGCCCCATGCTGGGGCTTCAACTGAACATGTTTTACAGCCGACAACATCAATCCCGGTTTTACTACCTCTCCTTGGACGCCATTTTTTCCCCTCCCGCGTTCTATCTGGAAACCAGGCTCATTGTTGGCCGACGTCAGATAAAGGAGACGGCGTCTCATCTCGAAAAAAGAACCAACGATAAACAAAAAAAAAAAAACGACAATGAGCGAGCGGCTTCTTCCTCTGCGGAGCACACAGACGACTGGATCTCCATCACTAAGCACACAGTGTCATCACGAATGAAATCTCCATCTGGTCGGGATTTTATTTTGGCGGCGGAGCTAAAGCCTTTGGATAAGGCGAGGCAGACAAAACACACACAAACGGCAACTGTTGCCAGAAGAGGTGATACAGTCGTATAATGTGAGCACGCGGGGGAGATAAAGAGCTGCATTTCCCCACTTTGCGCTCTTGACCAGAGCGTTCCCCGATGTTAATGTCACGGACAGCATTTTGTGGAACCTTATTTAACATCTGCCAGATGAACTTGTCAGCATTTACCAAATGCTAGGCCCCATAAGCACCAATTGATCTTACCATTTCTGTTAAAAAGCTTTGGACTACGTGGCCGGGTATAACGTGAATCCGTTTATGCCTTCTTGTGTTGTGAGACTTTTGGGAAAACAAAACAAAATCGATCTGTAAAAGAAAATACATGATACTTTTAAATGTCTGTTGTTTTTTTCATTTAGTTATTACGCCTTTTGAATTTGTTGATGAACCCAACCCCAACCCTAACTTTAACATAATAAGATTTCTGCTGACCAATTGGAATTGGCTCCACCTGCACAGGATGTTGAATGTTGGATGTTGGAATTGGAATGACAGGAAGTGAAATTAAATTTGTTGCAATGCAGAGAAATTCCTCTGTATACATGCCTTATCAGGTTTTCTCTTTATTTTGAAAAAATTGGTCATTTTCTTATTATTTCTGGGAGATGAAGTATCTTGTTCCATTTCTCTACCGTTTTGATCTGTCCCTTCGCTCTCTCTGTCCATGGAAGACCTCCATCCAGCACCGACAACGCTGTTGACTTACAAAGCGAGATCATATGAGATCAGACAGCAAAAGTTTATTTTTCTGTTCTGTTCTATTTTTAATTACTTATTGGAATAGAGGCACTTAATTGCAAAACCAACATCTATGTTCGAAGCTCTGTATGTTGAGTTATTATGCGGCAACATATCCAAAGAGACTCACACACACACACACAGCATGTCTGTTCACGCTGGTTGCCTCAGTGAATAAACATCTGTCAGTGTTTTGCTAATTCAAAACTCCTACTTTCTCACGATGATGAATTTAACAAGCAAACAAGACAACTGATAGACGCCAGCACACGAGGGAAATAATGGACTCGCAATCGTTGCTTACTTTAGGCTTTATACACAAGGCTTTGGTTAACTAATTGAAAGGCTGGGATATCACACGGAGCAAAAATTCTGAATCAATAAACAACAACGTGCCTCCTCTGAACATCACGATTTGTTGTCGTCCGAGGTGGGAATTCTGTCTTGGCGTCAGAAATGCCACCCAGATGTTTCCTCGCTTTTAGAGTTTTCTCCACTTTTTAAAGAGAATAGAAAGCACCACAGGTGTTTTTGCTTTGTGTGTGTGCGTGTGTGTGTGCGTGTGTGTAGGGTTATTTGTGATAGAGCTACGCCGTATATATCTGTATACGCCCGGAGCAGCTCTGCAGACACACTTGCACCAGTCGTCCATCCATCCAAACCATTCCCTCATATTCTCATCACCCACTTTCATTTCTTCTGTGATGGCCAGAGGACGGGAGTTGGACAGAAGAGGATGAGAGAAGAGAGGCCCATGTCTGATTGGATATCTATCTGAATGGCCGCTTTAATGGATTATGGACCGGCCCTGGACACACACACACACGCACACATGGTGAAGCTCTGCATTGAAAGCCCCCTCCAAATAACGCGTTCACTCCAGAGTGATCCAAAGTGCCTAATAAGAATAAACAAATAGCCACATCACATTGGCTTTATTGTCGTACATCAGTGTTGATTTATCCACCGCTGGGGTGGGCTATTGTATGCAGATTGCCTGATGCCCCTGCGGTGAACTCCTCATCTAATCCTTTTCTTTTTTTTTTTCGGAGAGTGACTGCGCTGTAGGGGAGGAGCGGACTCTCGGGGGAAATGAGAGAGGGTTCAAACAGTCAGGAGAACCACAGAAACCGAGCGGAGGAAACAATCCTGAAACTTTACACTGGCCTTTCCACCGGTCACCGCATCAAACAGAAGATGTTCGATTCACGCTGAGACTCGCTGAGAGCCCGCGGCCGTGATGTGATGAGAGTCGTTCCGGAGAGGCGTAACAGAGGCATCTAAAAAGCTTCAGAGATCAGGAGGCGATAATGTTTCCTCGCGGGTCGACGAGACCACACCCCAGAGAGAACAGCTGCAGCTGACCACTTTATGTCTGGCCAGGGACAGAGATGGAGGAGCGAAGCTCTGGGCCCATAGTACCGCCTGAAATCAGGTTTAGATTCCATCCTTGCATCCAAATCATATTACGCTGCACAGCTATTCACAGAGTAGCTATCTATCATCCACACACACACACACACACACACACATACACACACACTGTCAACATGATCCCACCATCTGTCAGTACTTACCTACACAGAGCTTCAAGATGCGGCCCTGATGGAGATACTGTCTCAGCTATTGCTCTGACATCCTCAGTGCTGTGTGCAGCGTTCGGAGTGGAGAACAGATGCACGGCTCAGAAATGTTGCCTCAACATGCTCAACTTTATTAACAAGGGTAAACAACAACGTTTTCACACCTTCTGAGGCAATTTTCTGAATTTGTTTTTTCCACATCTGTGGAACATTTAACTACGGTGCCCCCAAACGGGATTTCATTATTTTTTTCCATTTGATTTTTATTACTGCTTCTGTATTACCTAAAAAATAATGGGTCCCCCACATGGGGTCAGAGAGAATAATCTTCTTTTCTTGCATCTATCCATCTGTGACTGTATCTTAGCTGCTTTGGACCCATTCAGGTCTGCTGGTGACTATCACACCAAAATCATGAAAAAACCCTGGACAGGCCACCAATTTGGGACACAAACACCATTCTCTCTCACACTCAAACTTTCAGCCTAAACGTGCATGTTTTTGGACTATGGAAGGACTCTGAGAAAACCCAGCCAGACACAGGGAGAACATACTAACTCCATGCAGAAAGATCCTCAATCCGACTCAGGAACCGTCTTGCTGTGAAATGACAGTGCTACCCGAAAAGGCACCGTGTCACTTCCTGCAAAAATACAAGAGAAATGAAAATGGAAGAACCACTGAGAGATCACATTGATTTGTGTTTGGATATTGAATCAAAAAGATGTTGAGGATTAACAGGCAGCAGTAGATGGACTGCATTTATACATTTTTATCCAAACTCTTCATTCATTCGTTCACTCGAGGATAGCAGGAAGCTGCCAGCTACCTTTCTTAAATGTAGACCATATATATCCATACAGTTGTCAAAAGTGCATTAACTAAAATAAAATCAATTGTATTTCCTTGATAAATGTGTTTTTTTCTTTTATACAGAACTTTGAATTCTGATTATAAACCTTATATATTATATTTTTATATTATAAAAGTTTTACTTTCAAGTTTATTATAGGTTTTAAATTAAATCTATCTTTATTTATAGAGTACTCTTTGCTCACAAAGTGCTTAACATGATTAAAAGAGAAAGCAAAGGAAGATGAAAAAGAAATTGTTTCAAGTTTCACTTTCAAGTCAATTTTTTAAGTTTATTGTTGTTCATTGTGTACCCATGTTTATCATCAACTGGTGAAACTGTCCAAGAACAATTTTATTTGCTAATGTTCATTAAAGCCTCTATGGTCATTTCTCTTTGAGCCTGGAGGGTGTTCGCGGGTGTGAGGCATCTTAATATAAACTATATTGCGTGGGAAGTCGGAAAAGAAAAAAAAAAGTTTCTCAATATCTTTGCAAAGAAAAACCTACCATGACTCCTCAGAGGCTCCCTAACAACATACATCCAAGCTCTCCTTAAATTAGTTGGTGGAAAAAAACGTGATGAGCTCTTAGCACAAGAATAAACATTTGGAAACATTTTGCTTTAAAGACAAAGATCTAAAACATTAAGCTGTAGATACAGTATTGGGATTTGGAAAAGCACAATAGGCTGAGAAAATCCATGACAGACTAAAATAATATTCGTATTGTTTTGTTGGGTGTGAAATGTCTTCCATTCAAATCCCCTTTGTACTCTCGCTCTCATTTGGTTCCAGATCCTCCATTTTCTTCATTTTCGCACAAGACGAGGCCTCCAGAGTTCCCAGTCTCCCTTATGGGGGACTTAGCTAATTGAGTTTCCATCTTCCTTTGGCTTGTTTTGTGTTACTACTGAGCTCTTAACTACATTTCATGATATTTTGTGTAATCACCACAGCCTCCAGGAACGGAGGTTTCCAAGTTCTTGGAGTTTTAACTCCAAAGACTTCTTCTCTCTCCAAATCTCTTGCCCCGCACAAAATGAGACAATGTGAAGATAACCAATCCTCGCTCTCTGCCTCACCCTTTTCTCTCCCCCACCCCATCCCCCCATGCTGTGTTTATGACCGTTTCTGCAGCAAAAGGTCAGCTGCTGATTGGTGCGCTGTGTGACCACATAATCAAGGAGGGGGATGATTTGAGGCGCCTCAGAGATGAGACAGCATTTGGCTCACAGGATAATGTGCAATATTTCAAGGGGTGAAACATGGCAGCGTCGCGTTTCTTTCAAAAAAGATGTTCCTCGTGTCCTCATTTATTGCCAAATTTCCCCCCAGCGCCAGAGAAACAGTAATGATACAAGCATTAGTTCGAGCGATAAGTCAAATTAGAAAACATAAACATGCAGCTGTAATAAAGTTAGAGCTTATTTCTGAATATACAAATCAATTACTGCCATGTTGTTTTCCCTCTCGTGGGAGCAACTGATTGGAAATTTCATCTCGTTATCACTTTGTAGCCACAAAAAGCCACCTGCAGGTTGAGGTACGAGCTCTGTGTGAGAATTTATTTACAGTGGCTTCACGCAATTAGCAAAAGCTCGGCAGAAGTTGCAGCAATGATTCACATTTAAAGCAGAGCTGACAATTAACGATTCTTTGAGTTTTTCTTTTGCATGAGAGATCAAGGTGTCTTCCACTTTGGAAAAATGACACTTGGTCTAAAACTTGTACCCCCTAGTGTGAAAAATCTATTTCCTCACTTGGCAGCTTAGTGCAAACCAAAGTGTGAATGAGTGAATGAACATTTTGGATAAAAGTGCTAAATGCAGTCCATCTACCGCCGACCATTTATCATCAACGTTCTGATTTAATTTCCAGACACTTACAACAGATCGATATCTCAGGAACTTTGCTGGTTAGTTTTTCAGTTTCAGTCTTCGTGCGCTTTTGGGGGGAGCGACATGGAGGATTTGCGTTTGAAATCCAATTGTCCAGTTTCCTCCCACAGTCCAAAAACATGCATTAAGGTCAACTGGAGAGTGGATGGATGGATATTTATTTTTGGCCCTTTTATGCAGATGGCACAACAGACTGCTGACATATCATCAACCCCAAGCTTTAATGTCTGAGGTGTTCAGATGCTTGAAGGAGACACAAAGTGGCATCGTTATGTTTCTGAGCAGAAGTTTAGACTGTAAAAACAAAAGCTATAGCAACAAAGAGGTAATAATTCAGTTTTAACTCTCTTTTCGATTTACAACAGCCGCTATATTTATTATTGCAGTTTTAATTTTATGAATGATGATATACGATGTACAATGCTTTCAGAGTATAAATCAGATTTGTTGCCCGAGCAGGTTTTTTTTTTTTTTTTTGCCCACACACAAGAATATGCCTCAATTTATTGGTGCAGAACAATTAATGTAAGAGGAAAATTGAAATAAAGATAAAAGCATGCACTACATCAAACTGAAAAATTCTATTAAAGCAATAAAAGCAACTCCTCATTCAATCAGTGCTTCGGCTGCACTATGATCTCAACATGAATTGCAACATGAAAGTTCCCTCTTCATTTATTCTTTTGGTTCGATTCAGACTTCACATAATGGACGTGTGTTTCCACCCTGACAGTGCACTTCAGTTTAAAATCGTCAGGGTCACATCTGTAAACCCACTCCAAGGCAATTAACCTGTTCACTTCGGATTCTAACTATTATTTTACAGCCACTCAGCTGCAACAATCTGAATACCAGACCTTTATGAATGGCCGTAATTCCCCAAAGTTTCCATTCCTGAACTCACTCTGCTTGATTAATACCTCAGATCAGGTGCTCTTTCTGGTTGCGAGGGAGGTGCGCGCTCTTCTGAGACAATCACACTCTGTGATCTTAATTTCCGGAGTGGGACAGCTTTGGCGTCCCCGCACACTGACATTAAACATCGTCTTTCTCTTAAAGGAAGTGGTTTGACAAAGTCCAAGCAGCCAAGTGGATGATGGGCCACGGGTGGAGCGTGGCCTGTAATTGATGGACACTTGGCTTCCTCTGTGAGCCTGGCGATTTGTAGGATCCATAAAAAGAGATGTTGAGGTAATTATGTTTGTCATGATATATTGAAAGCAGGGTATCGGCAAGCTAATCAGAATGGCTGACAGCTGTAGCATGCAGATGCTACCAGACCTCTTGTCCGTGGCGATAAAATGGAAGCGGGTCATTTTAACAGGTAACAGCTGCTCACAGCTAATTTGTTCAATTATGCACAGAGGATGCAGGCGGAGGTTGATTCTCAGCCCTCGGGGACCTCGCTTCTCCCGTCCCTTTTGCTCACAGGATCGAGCTGAGTAATGAAAATCCATATCCGAGTGTTGCAAGCGTATAGTGGAAATATAGAAAAACGCCGGCGGGGACACTCAGGTCTGTGATGATACAGGATGTTTCCCGTGGCACGGTGACAAAGTCGTAATTATTTTGAGTCATCATTGGACGCTCTGTCTTCATGACAGCAGAGCTAGAAAATGCTGCTTCACGCCGCGAGAGCAGCGAGGGAGCGGCATCTATGTATGTCCGACACCACTGACGCATGTGAGAAACCACTGGGAAACCATGGGCCGCCTCCTGAGTGGAATAATGTCATCCAATACACAAGAAAAATGCATTATGAGATGATGGTGATCACTCAGAATTGTAATGTTATTGTCAGCGATGAGAGGTTGTCTAGCCCCCAGATTGATTTAATGCCGTAAAGTTTCCTCTACAGAATGGGCTTACCCTGACCTTTTAGACAAAAATTAGATTTGTGAAACTGCCTCCTGCTGGCTGCCAAGTTGTTTCCAACCTAGTAGCATGACCTGGAAAAAACCCAGATCAATACCATAACAGCTGTTAACACCGGCCTTATTTTTCTAGTCCTTCAAGACTCACAGTGTTCCATAAAATTCTGTGCTATTCTCAGGATGGTAACATCCAACCATCCATCCGTTATTTTCACTGGTGTAAAGTGGCTTTGGGTATCCAGAAATGCACTACATGAACTCTATGTATTGTTATTATTACACTGGGGAGTTTTGGAATATGGGGCCTGAGGCATTAAACCTTTGTTTGAGGAAATTATGGTCGTAAATGTTATAATATATATGATTTTTAATGTTAATACCTTGATTGTATTAGTTGGTAACCATTGTATTGTTATTATTACTTTTATGGTTATCTTGATTGTGATTATCATTATGATAAGGATTATGACGATGGTAATTATGATTATCATTACTGTTGTTAAATTAATTTGTAGGAGCAGTACTAGTAGTAGTATCAGTAGTAGCATCATCATCCTTATCGTCATTATTAATATTATTTACATTTATCGTCATTTATCGTTTATTTTGTATCCAGTAATGTTGTCAGTTGCTGTTGCCTGTCTCTGCTTCGCAGAGGGCAAACAGGGTGAACAGGTCATGAGTCCATCACTGGGCACGCACACACACACACACACGCACACACACACACACACACCATCCACTCTCACACTCTTGCTGTGAAGTGATAGCGCTGCTCTCAGAGCCACCCCGGTCCCTACTAATTGGTGCTAATTATTCTGATTCATTCAATACCTTGTTTTTCTTTCTTTCTCTTTTACAAAATCACTTTTGAGTTTGAAGAAAAACTTTCAAATGAATCTGCTTGCTACAGCAGCATCGCACCGCTTTATCACACACACACACACACATACACACACACACACACACACACACACACACACACACACACACACACACACACACACACACTGCTCTGGGTGAAAAGTAGCAAACTGTACCAGTAATGGAAAGCTTGAATGTTTCTCATTATAATCTGAAACTAAACCTTTCAGATCTGACAACTATGAAATGTCAAGACAGACTTTTTGCCTGTTGATTCATTAACTTTTAACCAATCCGACACATCTGATTCAGGGAGATAATTTATAATCTTGACATTTATCTTTTCATTTTCAATGCGTCCACGTCTAAATTCAATTTTAAATATTTTTAGACTCTTTCTCTTTTTGTCAGGCGGTTGTTTTTCTTTTTTTGTTTTTTGGTATGCATGTATTACAATAATTCACTGTCGTGTGGGATGCCTGCTGTTCAGTCCCGACTTTATATATTCTGAGCAATTTAATATTCTATCAATGGGCAAAACTCATTGCCAGGGTACAAATAAACTATTCAATTTTAACTTTGTGTTCAATCATGTTTTTTTTGTGCTACAGGCAATGCAGTGCACTGTTGGATCCTGCGCTACCCAAATGAAAGAGTAAAACTTTACAGACATCTGTTATCTTCTCCCTGTCAAACAATTTACCATAATAGCTTTGTTTGTTATCTATTCCATTCCAATATTTTCATGTTGACTTTTTGTCCACCTTATTTACAGGCTGTAAAAGTGGCTCCCGTAGTAGAGCTGACTGTACAGCCTCAACCAGCAGCATTTTCTCAAGTGATGGGAGCAGAGTTCAAAACACAGTGTCTGACAGTTGTAAGGCCAGAACCTCCAGCATGGCGCCCGAAATCCTCCGACAGAGACAAGTCAGAGGCAAAAACAAACGCTGGCATTGGACCTGAAAGAATTTTTAAGTCAAGCTGAGTTTCTGCCGAATAGATAAGCATGTTTCGGGGCTATTGCTGATGGCGATATTTTTCAATCTATTTTGATTACAATGGAAATGGTGACAGCCGACGTTTAAACAAACCGCACGAAATAGATTGAGGGCTCGGGTTTGGGTGGATTATTTTGTGTTTTGCTGCCTGAGTACAACATTGTGCAAACACCATTACACTCTGTTCTACTAAACCGTGAACAAAATTTGTTTTTGTCAGATGACGGTCTGAAGCTCGACTGGGTTCCCAGAGCTGCTTGAGTAATGTGGTCGACCCGGGACCTTTAGCATGAACCCGACCAATCTATCATTACTGCTTCTGTCCTATATACACTCACTTATATAGCAACTGGTAGTCAGCAGATGAACCCCCCCCCGGTTCTGCCTGAGGTTTTTATGACCATTAAAGAGAGTTGTTGTTGGGCTCTTAGCATAGCTGGTTGTTTGGTTCATGTAAAATATCTTGAAATAAAATCTAAGTTGAAGTTGATCCTGGGTGTGCAATATTGGCCTCTTTTATTTTTTTGGTTGGTGCATAATTTGTATCCAATCTTCTGTTTCCATCTTTCTTTTTATAAAAAGCTGCAACAGAGCTGACCTTTAAAGAGGTGTAACAATGTGGCTACGAAGCAGTTAAAAGCAACTGGTTCTCAACTGGTTCATAAAGTTGTACCGGTTGCAACTAGCACCAGCCCAGAACCAGCACCAGAACTGTTTTGGTGGGAAAACTTGGTGGTTGCTTCAAGAAGGATCTGGACTTAAGGGATAATTACTGTAACTTCATCTGCATCTGACAAAGGTCAGACAAGTGTTGTGTGCCAATGTGTTTGTGATGCAGATGCTAAAAGGACATAAAATTGTGAATATTTATATGTACATATAAAAAAAAAAGCACTGGGTTGTTGTTGGGTTAAAGCCACTGTTAATCAAATCTAATCAAACTGATGAGGCCTGATGAAAATAGAGGCCTATCTGCTCAGTTTTGATTGGGCTTTTCGCTGAATTATCATTGATTGCTTCACTTTTAATTATAAATATTTTAACATGTTAATTATTGAATGGTCCATGACAGCTTTAGTGCACTTATGGAAGTGTGCTTTCTGTCTTTGTTGAACTATTAGCAAACATTTTCATCGGACAAACAGGTCGAACACATCTTGTTAATGTTTGCTTCATTTCTAGTCACAAACAAGCCAGTTTTTCCTTACTTTTAATCATGCCAGAATCATGCCACAAGTTATCTCAGGGCAATTTTTCAGATTGAGCTGGCCCAGACAGCGCTATTTCTAATACCATTTACAGTGACTGAACAGTTTCCACCGTGAAGCGACAGCGGCGAGGGAAAAAGTCCCTTTCGGCAGACAGGAACCTCGAGCATAGCGAGACTCCGGGTGGGCGGCCATCTGCTGTGACCAGATGACACGGACATGGACGCCACGATGGGTACGAGATATGCATGGCTGGAGAAAGCTGGTGAAGTTTGAGAGGCGTTGCAGCATTAATAGCACACAGGATACTGAGATCGTCCCAGAGTCACAGCGTTACTGTGGAGGACTTCCACCTACAGAGCTTTCAATGTGCTGAACTTGTGCAGGGAAGGCCTTGTGTGGTCTGGGCCTATCCAAAACACAGGAACTATAATAATCTGCCTTTTCAGAGTCCATTCTTCTGAAAAAGTGACTACTTGCTATATTTAAATCCCAAACGTGACTGTGCAAACGATAGCAGGGGCTCACCGGATTCACGTCCATCACATTTTTAAAAGCACATGTATATTGTAGTTCTAAAACATATCAAAAGGTGTGAAATATATCCACTCATTTCTGTAGCTGTCACTCAGAGACATTATCCTGTGAGCAGCCAGCAGCCTCTCATTATGCAAAATCAAACAAGACAGTGGAATTGAGTTTGGTGTCCCAGAGTAACATAAGCAAATACAGCCTGACAACTCATATTGGAGGAGACTTAGAAGTCTGCCTATGTCTGGATATCAAGACAACCAAGACAACGGTTGGGGCGACTCCAGGCACGAGATACCTTGTCTGCAGAGGGAAGAGAACAAACAACTTCCTAAGCCTCAAATCCACCAAATCTGAAGGAATAGAGGAAGTGCTTTGGTGTGATCCTTAACGGAAAGGTCCATCTGCCTGTGCATGCATGCATGTGTCTGTGTGTGTGTATGTGTGGACATACATTAGTCCTACTGTTTTCCACTCTAGTTGCAGAGGAAAGGGTGTCACCATGAAATCATAAGCCAGCTGTGTTTAGAAACTAAATGAACAGTCATCCTGCTTTTCAAGAGAAATAACTACATTGACTGTTATGAGTAATGGTATATGGCGGTAAAAGGTGTGCATTACATGAACCTGGGTCACTCAGGCAGGGCCATTAGATGACATATGTTCCCAGGCCAGAGAAAGGCCAGTGTGACTGGATCAAAGATGGTGCAACAGTGTCCCCCAATGGAGCTGCTTGGACGTGCAGCTCAGGTGCTGAACATCATTGCCTGGCATTGACTCCACTGACCGGAGACCTGCTGAGAATAATGACGGGCCACAGACATTTTTCCCCGGCACAATGACGTTGTTACATCCTTCTAAACTGCAGTTTCTGAGCCAGCGTTTGCTGCACCGAGCTCAAGAGGCTCCTCGCGTTGACTGAACTGTAGATCACTGAAAAATATTCCACATCCATAAAATGTCACACCCAGACCCAGACGTGAATAACGACCATCGAATTTTGGACCTATTGTACCATGTGCTGCCTCATCCACTCCATCTGAGAAGTCATAAATGTTATTTTTATTTCTGAGGAGTGAAAGAGTCGTTATTTTTCCTCAGAATATGACAAGGACAGATTTAAGCCTGTTTTGTCGTCGAGGTGTAAAGTCAAGAGGCAGAGAATGAATTTATAGAGATGAAAGTGCACTCACACTCACTACAGTGGATGCTTTTAGACATCTGTGGCTTACATCGTAAAATATCTCGGGAAAGGAAGCACAACTGTTTTGTTCGGGTCTTGTTAGTAAAGCCAGGGCAGATTTTATACCTCAGCCACAGAGCAGGTGTTTCTCTCCAACTATCGG
The DNA here is from genome assembly GCA_029224185.1 of Karalla daura. Lineage (NCBI taxonomy): Eukaryota > Metazoa > Chordata > Actinopteri > Chaetodontiformes > Leiognathidae > Karalla > Karalla daura. Next base: position 9,952,047 of record CM055193.1, on the reverse strand, counting down.
CAGCTCCTTTGGGGCCACCGACTCTTCGGCACTGACCTGAATCAACCACAGAAAGAGGACAGGTTTAAAGCCGCCAGAGGCGCGAGATTTACTTACATGACAGCAACACTGTACAGCCAGGACTGTAGATCACTGCTAACAAAAGTTAAGGCACAACACATAGCATAAAATCCAGATCTGAGAGGCAGCCAGACCAGCAGACTCAGCAGAAACCTCTGTCGTCTGGCAATTCAGACAAAGGAGCTCTTCATCCTCAGCCTCAGGTCAGATGCCAATCAGCAGTGAGGAAGAAAAGCCAGAAAGAAAGAAAAGAAGCCCCAAACAGCACAGGAGACTGAACTGAAGTCTACTTCATTAAAGATGAGTGCTACTTAAGGCTGGAATAAAACGCACAGCTCCTACGGACTCATTATATATTTTTTCTTTAAAGTCTGGTATACTTGTTCCTCAGCTTCCTTATAATTGTTCACACTGCGATAATCTCAAAGAAGCTAAAAAAATATGTCCTTGATCAAGAACAAACTTCCATAATACCATTTCCATCTTAAGTCTGTTGACAGGGGGAATGATTAAAGTTTCAAAGGTCAGTCTGTAAAACTGTCTGACTGGGAGCTACTGTAGAAAGTTAAACTCTCAACTCATTTAAGTCACTTCAACTTTACCTGTTTTACTCATTTTAAATTGCATTTTAATGCCCATAATTGATCTTTTGAATTCCCCAATGTTTCCCATATCTTTTCAATACCTTTAAGAAAAAAAAATGCAAACTCCTCACAGACAAGCACTCGGTCTGACCCAGGAGACAGACCCGTGTCCTTCTCGCTGTGTGCTAACCTCCCATTGACCGTGTCACCCCCTTTCAGTCAATCAATCAATTAACCAATCAGGAAAGCGCAGTCAATGCAGTGGATCACAGTGACATTTGAGGAAGCCACTAAGCTCCAGTTAAATTATGGATTTCCTCTCATCTCACAAACTTTAAACACAATCAGAGGAGGATTTACATTAGCATCCCCGCGCCGTTGTCATGTAAGGAGACACGGGGGAGCGAGTCTGAGCCAATGATTAAAATCTTATTTATAATGAACAAAACAGCCTTTGATCGCGCTTCAAGGTTAGAGGCAAATTAATTCTTTGTCTAATGCCTTATCCCGCAGTAATGGGCCCTTCATTATGTGATTTTGAGGATACAATCACCACTCGCCCTCTGCTGAGATATTGAATGAGCGTGATAAGAACACAATATTAACAATTCGGTTTTTAAAGGAACAGGTGAGTGCAAAGGTGGCGGCTGGGCCGCTTCTACATCCGCTAAAACTCCAAAAGGCTTTTACAAGACAACATGAATCTGCATTATGGAGGAGAGTCGGCATTATGATGCTCCTTTGGGTTTCATGCGATAAGGGCATTTTGAAGAGGCATACACAAAAGCTCTGCTGGAGATCATCGGTTTAGTTCAAAGTATTTTGATAAGGGCACTCAAAATAGCTAGCACGTCGATCGCTGAGATTCCTGTCTGATGGCTCTTTTTAAAATCCAGATTTAATTTCATTCAGGGAAAGTGTCTCAAGGCCTGGGCGGCAGAAAAAGGAGAAAAACCCACCAAAAGGCTCTCGTCTTTCATTATATTTTCCAGCCCATATATACTCACCCATCTCTTTATTCACTGGGCGAATGGGGAATTATGGGGAATTAGGGGGCTTTGCAACAGGGTATTTCATCGTAGGACAGTGTAAGCAATTTGGCCTCAAATCCAGATTCATCCATTATCTTACCTCCTTTGTAACCAGCAGGATCATGGGAGTCTTTTATCTCCGGTGCACATAGGGCGAAGGTAGGGAGTACACCCTGGGGAGCTCGCCAGCCGCATCGCAGGACACACACTTCATTCACTCTCACAACCAACACACAATGTCGAGTCTCTACCTGACCTAAGTGCATGTTTTTAGACCATGGGAGGAAACTGTACCCACTGAGTACCCACAGAAAACCTACTGGGGCAGAACATGCAAACTCCACACAGAATGGCCAGGGGACCAGAGTTTTCTGACTTTTGGGTCACAAAAACTTACAAGTCAAATGCAGTACCAGAGGCCTGATGCAGCCCATTTTCTTTTGCCCAACCGGAAATTGTGATCTGAGCCTGCCATCAACCGACTTGTTTGGCACAAAATCAAAAAGCACTCAACACTCGAGGTCATACATAAAAACTGTTCAACTAACCCTTTCATCACATGGCATCAAGGGTTCTGTCAGAGACACAAGTTTTCCGGTGAACCAGAGTTCACTTGTTAAGTCAGATCCAGAGTTAAGGCAACCTGTCTGGACTATGGTATGAAAGCACTAAAAGTCTCCTTGGTAGGGATGTCCCCGATTTGACCACATGATTGGAAATGGGGCAAATCATGTAATTTTCAAATGGGTGCAAAAGATCCGGATCAATGATTTGTCCCGAATCGTAGTTCAAAAACTAATCGTAATCGTCTAATTCTCAGATTTCCAATGGTACTTGAACACACCTTGTGTCTCAACACAACCCCCTCTCTCTCTCTGTAAGAACCAGACCTTTTACCGTTTACACTTAGTGTTTGGTGCGTAGGCTCTGACCTCGACACTGCCTGCAGACAGGGTTTCAGAAAAACATCGGGGACTGATGAGGGAATATCTTGATCCTCCCCCCACAGAGAACAGCGAGTGGCAGAGTCAGTGGCAAAGGCAAAGGGAGAAATGGGAAAAGCTTTACAGCTTAACGAGATCTCCCATTTGAGAGGGTGTGTGTGTCACACGAGTAGGCCAGAGCAACTCGAGTTGTCTCCTCTCCATTTTGTCTTCACAGAGTCTGCGTACAGATAATGAAGGGTGTTGCTAAGGTGCTGGACAAGAGCCTGGAAGACCCCACAATTATGAAAACAATCAAGATATGTTTTCTCTGTTTGTTTTAATAGAGATCATTCTCTCAATCCATTGTAAAATAGCAATTAGAAACTTTTTTTCTCCAATTCAGATATTTACATATAAACAAGTGTCTGTGCAAAATTTACAAGATATGGCAAGAAAAGCATCACATATTTGTATCATTTTTTCTCCTACATCCGCTGCAGGTGAGAAATAAGAAACTTGCCCAATTACAAGTTAACTGGTAAATCTACAAACACCCAAAAGTATGTATGTACAGTCATAAAATCTGCCGATAAACATTCTTTCATAAAATGACAAATAGTATAAAGATCAAAATTATTATGTGCGCTAAAAATATAAAAAGTTATAAAGTGGGTATGTTTAACTGATCGATTTGTTTTAGAAAAACTGATCAAAGTGCCGTTCCCGCTTTATATGTCAGGCCCACATTCACTCAACATAACCTGCACCACTCGCATGTACAAAAACTGTGAACGTATTGGAAAATATTCCCTTGAATATTGGTGGGATTCTGGGATAATCACTGTTACTTGAGACCCTGGATTCTTTACAATATTAACAACCACGGTTTTATTTCCCCCCCAAAAACTATTTCTGACTGGTTTTGATTGTTTAACTAACATCAGGCACACACAGATATCTGTCCTTTTTCTCCCTAAATGGTACAAAATAGGAAGACTAAAATGTGCTGGAGAGGATATTTTCACTGCAAAGTATTCGTTTGAAAAGTCTGCAGCTCTTTGGGTGGCATTAGTGAGGAGGAAAATGACTTGAAAGCTTTGCTTCTTGGAGTTGAATTTGCAGGAAATCTCGTTTTTATGACACGGATATTTGATTACTCCTCACACAAGTTAATTGGCATGACTTGCTAAAGCACAGTGTGCTTCACATATGATTAAAAAGAGTGTAACATAGAAACAGTCTGGGTGGTTAAAAGTGCAAGAGTCTGGATTTAAACTGCAAATAGCCTTTTCTCAACTGTCTGTTAAAATCCCTACAGTGGCCAGATTTCGATTACCAATACATAATGTATAAATAATAATTTTCTGATTCCCGTTGAGCAAAGAGAAACAAAGAAAGCACACCACAAAATGATAAAGCACACTTGCCACGGATCTGGAGAGAGAGCTGCTGGATAGATGAGGTTACTGAGGCTGATGATCGACACATCCATATGGCTTAGTTTGGTAAGAAGGCAACTCAGCAGATGAGAGGACTAGTTCCGATCAGTCTCTGTAAAAACAATCCACAGGCATTAATATGCTACTGAGATAAGGTGGGATAAGATTAAAATCTCTGTTAACAACTTAAATAAAGAGTGTAGACGACACGATCGATAAAAGTTATCACTACTGCAAGTTTGTTAAAAAAAAAAAAAAACTCTGGCTGGTGCACCTGAATGTTTGAATGCACATTTATCTAAAATGGAAGCACTTCAGGTATTCGCTGCTACAACAGTGAAATGACCCTGACGGGGCTTTCAGATCTGAAGTGTTCGGTTCAGTTAAAGACGTTTTCCTTGTGTGCAGCATGAGGCAGTGCATGAGTGAAGTGCGGCCTCTGAAGAGCGAGCCGAGCCGAGCTGAGCCGAGCTGAGAGGCACGCTCGTATCAGGGCCCAGTTCCAATATTTGCTCCACCTCCTCACAGGGAGAATACAGAGAGGGCCCCCGTGCTTGAAGAGCCTTTCAAAAGCTGATGTCCTTTGAGGGCTCCAGATGATTCTCCCCCCGCGGTCGGACGTCTCAACGCTCGGCAGCGGGTGATCAAAGGAAGTACCGTCAGGAAGGGTCTGAGCAGACGGTCAACTCTGCTCCGCGGGCCGCCGCTCAGGCAAAGCAGCCATTTTAATGCGGGTGCTATTTGAGGAAGCCTTTATAGAGCAGTTGTGAGTGACTGGTCCCTCGTTCGTTCTCCAGGCAGAAGAGCAGGTCCCTGAGGTTCACTCTGGTGATGCGCTGTCTCATGAACTGTCTGGAGCCCGCTCCGCCAGAGCTTCCAGGCTGGGAGGGGCCTGCCCCTGAACCCTGGGTGGACAACAGGGGAAAGACGAGACAAGACATTATATTTCTTGAAGAAATTTTGAGAGTGATGTTGTGCCATGCTGCCAGCTTACATTGTGAAAAACTGCAAAAAATGATCACCGCTACAGTCACTACTACTCCACTAGCTATATGGAACCTCCTCTAATTACTGTTGCCATGGCGATGGCTGAGGGGGCTGGAAGGTGGATTTCCACCACGCACATACAGAACCTCCAAGTTGCCACAGTGTGGTGAGGGGGTTAAAGTCCACAGGCTGTGTGGAACTTCCAATCAAGGTTGCTATGGTAACTGCAGCAGAGTGTTAGGGGTTGATTCAACCAGCTGTGTGGAACCTCCAATCAAGGTTGCCATGGTGATGGCTGCAGTGTGTACAGTCAAGCAGCTGTGTGGAACCTCGAATCAAGGTTGCCATGGTGATGGCGGTAGACTGAGTGGAGGTGTTCTGTAATCGTGTTTCCTGGACAGTGACTGATCAAAAACTGGATAACATAAAAAAAAAAAAAAACATTTCAAAAGTTGAAAACCACGTCAACAGAGCAGACTTGTGAATGGTGTCTCGAGGTGAAGGTTGAGTTGACTCATAGATGTTTGAAAAAGTCCAATGAGCTGTCAGTTTTCAGGATATTTTTCATTTTTCATTTTCGGAATATTAATATTCTGCAGAGATATCAAATAGCACGCTGAGCTCACTCGACCTGCGTGTTTTGGAAGATAATTTACAAGGTGCTCTCAACGGTCAGGTTAGTAACAATCAAAAAATGTTCAGAGGAGGAATAATAAGGAAGAAAAAGCAATAACAATGGGTACAAACGATTCCACACAGCTTCTCTGCTGCAAATGGCTATAAATTTCTCACCTCTGCACTGGCGCCTCGAACTGGAGAGTCCATTTTCCGTTTTTTCCTTGGACCGATCGCTGCCAGCGCCGTTAGGTTGGCTTCTCTCTGTCTGATCTGAGCCAGCTCCTGCTGCTGCATCTGGAATACAAGTGGCGAGAGCGGGATTAGTCCCACAGACAAACTCATCACAATGCCTGGCAATGAATGCAGTCGCAGGAGGGGCCACTCGCTCGCAGCACGCTGCATACATACCTCTTTGGCCTTCTGCTTGAGACGGAGCTGCTCGGGGTCTTCTTGCCGCGACCGTGACTGCATGAAAATGAGGGACATTTTCATATTTCACGATGGGTATGTTTAATTTATTTGACAGGTTTATTCATTCAGGGACCAGATTTGTGACAGCCAGTGGGAGGAAATGTAAACTAATGACTCTGAACTGAGATAATTCTCCATGTCAATGATCCCGCGTGACCTTGTTTGTCTGCTCTTACCTTGGCAGCTTTCAAGAGAATCTCCCTCTCCTGCTCCTCCTTCCTCTGCTTCTCCATCTGATCAAGCTGCTCGAAGAATTTAAGCTGCGCCCGTACGTCGCCCACCTGCTCGTAGCGCTCATCTTCCTGAAGGACGCGCGAGTTGAGAAAAGAGAGGAACAACAGGAAGGATTAAAGCAGCGGGATGAGGGGCGGCACTCGTCGTCTCTCCTGGCGTTGAGAATAACCGTCACCTTCAGGGTCGAGTTCTTCTGCTGCGCCACTTGTGACACTTTCTCCAGCAGGTTCTGCAACCGCTGCTGCGTGGCGTGGGAAATGTAGTTGATCACGTCGGCGCCCAGCTCGCTGACGCCAAACTTCTTACCTGTCGTGGGAGGGGGCACACACGTATCACACATATGGGTTTGAGACAGGGAGCAGGGCGCCCGGCAACACATCGTGCATTTTTTCGTGCTTCTCACCGATCTCAAGAGCTCTGCGAGTGAGCAACGAGGTGGAGAGGAAGGTCTCGTCTTTACAGGAGCGCGTCACCGTGCCAACCAGCTCGGAGTTGGTTGCTAGGATACGGGCGCTCTCTTCTGACAGGTTGACTCCCGCCATGGAGGCCACGTCGTTGATATCATCGTCATCCCTGGAATAGAACAAGAGAGGAAATGTAAGACATTTGTTTGCAAATTTATGCAAAACAATCTCAAATTTTGGCACTCTGCTTTTTTTCTGGCCTCTCGCAGCTGGTGCAAAACACAGAGTGTTGGTTCCGATTACAGACTCAAGTTATCGAACCTGAAGAAAACAGTGCACTTGAGCAGTAAAAGTCAAATCTGACCACTTTGCTGCGTCACTGCACATAGAAATTGCTTTATCGGGCTGTAAACTTTACAAACAGCCTCTGACGGCTGAAATGACCTCGTCTAAGACAGAGGCGGCTCTATCCTCAGTACGATAGAGGAAACGCTCTGTGGGAGAACAAAGAGCAGGATGCACAAATCCACACTATCGGGTGGGTTAAGGGGGTTAACTCAGGCTTGGCTTCTGATTTGGTCGCAGTGCTCTTCCTATAAAACAACCAGGACAATAAAGTCTAATATGTTTTTGTTGCCCCCCAGTGGCAGACCCAGGGACCCAGTATCCTGCATCTACATGCAAACCATCTGAATATATGATACAAAGATATAAAGAAACATGATTCTCACAAAATGTGTGCTCAGAGCAGTTTCAGACTGCGGCAGGACTACTAAAACATCATTTTAAATGTCTTCTTATCCACCTTTCAGGTTCTAAACAATAAAAAAACTAGGTTTAGATATAGTGGCACTGAGGGAATGACAGGAGGCAGGAGAAACTTAAATGTTGAGGTTCTCGTTGGGAGTGACAAGGACGAATGGGATGAGGAACGAGTACAACAGAGGGACAGCACATGTTGGATGCTTTGGGGATGAAGTCAGAAAGGCCAGACGCAGATAGTTCAGACGGAGAAGTAAGTCTGAAGAAGGATGCTGAGTTTGGAGGAGGATCAAAGAGCAGATTAATGGATGTGGTGAAAGAGGACGTGAAGTTAGCTGGTGTGAGAGAGGAGGATGCAAGGAGGAAGTTAGATGAGACTGCCTCCAGGAGACTGCCTCCGATATATCCAACTTCTCTTTCATCTGGCCGTCAGCTTGTTAAGCAGCGACTTGATCAACAGTCATGTGTTTCTACCTGCTACGCCAGCCAGAAATCCAGGGCCTCCCTCAATCACATTACTATTTTATGTTCGCGAATTGGTCTCGCTTCATAAACCACTCGATTGGTTACACTTGTACAGTTTAATGCAATCCGGTACAATCGGCGAGTGATAAATCCCAGCTAGCGCTGTCTGGGTGCCAAGCTGCCTCCAGGTGACATTACAGCTCCCTCTCCCTCCCCTCCCCCTGATCTTTATAAATGCAGAAAATTGTTTTTGTTGACATCGTGTCAGTACCGTGATATATTACCCGTGACCACTTAACGCTGCCGAGGTCATTAATTACGATAATTGCCGCATTAATTGGCAAATAATGTGTCTGTGTTAACCGATTTATCATTAAAACACAGGGTGGTGACGGTGGAGCCGATGCACTCTGTTCCCGAGGCCCTCGGCTGCTGCGGCAGGATGAGAGGATGTGGAAAGACGTCCTCCTCTTGTGAGACTTCCATAGATGGCCGACACTTACTGACTCGATGTCACTGCGTGGCACAATGAATGTGCTTGTGCAGATGCATAGACAGCGTTTCCACAGTTTCTGCTTAGTTTTTCTTTCATTCCTTGAACGCGCCACTGTGACTTTATCGCATCACTGCATGACCCCCATTACAAGGAAATGAGTTTTTCCACATCATGAAAATTTAAGGAGCGAGCACGCTCGACCAAAGTCTAATATAATCATCAACTCTGTGCACACAGTGTGTCTGTGCGTGCATTCAAATCCGCACACAAACACAGAGGAGAGCGGGACCGTACACAAAATAAACACAATACAGACGACAGAGAAGGTTCACGTGCTGATGAAGCTTGAGCCATCAGAAAACAGAGGAAACAGATAGGGGGCATCTTTGCTCGGTCCATTTGATTTTACATCGAGTTTTGATGCCACACCGCGACATACACACAAGCCTGCAGTTACAGAAGATTTAACTCTCACTTATCTAAAACCAGACGCCCTTAAAGACCTTTAAGAGTTTATAGAATATTTAGCATTCATTAAAGTACAATATCTATTATGTAAGGAATTGCAAACGGCATCCTTTATGTCTTCACAACAGAAAGTAGTGATGAAATCTCTGTTTCATTTCCATTTCATTTTTAATGCGGCGCTTCACCCCCCCGTTGTCAATTTAATTGCGCTGGCCCTGTGACTGCGCTCGCTCCGCCGAGCTGCTGGCTCAATCAAAGATCAGAAGATGCGCTGGTGGCACATCCCTCTTCGAAGGAGCTTTCTGAGATGAAAAACGAGTGGGAAATTACAATTGGAAACCGCCGCTGGGAGCGCTCCGCTGACACCCTGATGAACAGGCGCGGCTAATTATTTAGATGAAGTGGAAAACGGGGAAAGTGTAGCCAACCTGAAGCTTCCCCCCCCTGCTTCCTTCAGCTTGTTCTTCTGAGCGGCCAACAGAGGAGCCTGGCTGACCACTTGGACTCCTTTGATCCCCGGGGCCAGCGTCTGCTTCACTGCTAATAGAGACAAGACAGAGGATGAGCCGAAAGTTAGGTTTTTACTGCCTGCGACTGCAAACACTATCCGTGACATCGACTTCATTTTCGCAAATTTATTGTCATTGTAAATTGTTATAATCCTGCACTTACAGGCAGAATCCACAAGGCGGAGCACTTCCATATTGGGCTTCAGGAGTATTGAAGATAATGTAATGAGATTATGAGAGTATGACGGACTATCAGGGCCATATTGAGAAAAAAATAACTCACAGACTTCGAGAAAAAAGTCATATTTTTACAAGAAAAAAGTCGTAAACCTATGAGAATAGTCATAATATTCTAACCAGTAGTTTTAGAGGAGGAGAGTTGTTCAAATGATGGCCCTGGATCATTCAGAGGCCATTCAGAGGGGTTTTGAAACAATCCAACGGAAAATTAAGATTTTGGGTCTAGAGAGATTAGAGTTGCGGTGCAAATTGCAACGTTTTTATTGTAAATTTACAACTTTATCCTCATAAAATTTGCCACTTTATTCTTTCTTTATTATTATGACTGTTTTGTTGTAATATGATGACTTTTTTCCTGTGATATGACTCACTTTATTATAACGTCCTTCTCAAAGTTTTTATTAGTATGGGTGGTGGCAAAGGTACTGGTTTATGTCTCTGTGTGTGCTTTGGTCCTCTCTACGTACCACAGCTTCCCCCCACAGTCTAAAAATAAGCATTAAGGTCAATTGGAAGCTCCAAATTGCCCCCATGGTGTGATAGACTGGGGATCTCTCCAGGGTGTATTCCCTGCCTTCGCCCCCTGTCCTTATTAATTAGGTTACGCATGAAGTAAATGAAAAATAAGAAGAATTTAAGATAAAATACAAGCAACAACAAAGCTGTGATTAAATAAATGGCTTAATTTTATAATAACGAATTCAAAAGATTTCCCTTCACGCTCTTGGGAATTTAACAGCTCTCACCACTTTTCTTTTCCACACTTAACTGGAGAATTTATAATCTCCAGTCAATGGGCAATTAAATTAATCGAAATCCCCTTGGACAGACAGTACCTTGCTTTTATATCGTCCATTTTCTGCAATCTCATATCAGATTTAGTGGGTATCTTTTTTCAGCGTTCAGTTTCGTAGTGCTACCGCCTTACAACATAAGAGAGTGGCTTTGAGCTTCCTCCAGGACCGTCCATTCAGGAAAAAAAAAAGTTAGCGCTGTTTATTTTGTGTTGGTAAGAGAAAGAAATCAATATGTCTATAGGTCTAATAGATCATGCGCCTTCACTCTGACTCACTCACTAACTCACTTCCTGTGTGTTACTTTTATTGCTCATTATTCATTATTTACTCAATTACTCATTTTATTACTTGCCCTGTGACTGCGCTGTAATGCACCATCTTGTATTTTACCGTGCAGGCAGAAAAAACGAGATGTCGGCTAAAATGTAAAGCCTGCAAACTGAAGAACTCAACGGCTGGATGGTGACAGCTCTGGGCCCACCTGTTGGTGTCCTCAGGTCTCCATAAATTAATAAATTAATGAACCCTTTCTGCCCTTTCTTCTCTGTGACATCAAAGCTAGGACACGCTTTTTACTTTGGCCACTGGCTGAATTATCTGCTCGTTCAGCTCATTGCAAAGAACAAAAAATATAAAAGGAGCCGGGTGAACGCACCTGTCTGCAGCTGCTTGACCACCTGCGGCTGGCTCACAATGATGCGGCTGGGAGTCTGTCCTCGGAGCGCGACCATGGGAGACTGAGCCAGCGTCACCTGGGGCCTGACTACCGAGCCGTGCTGCTGCGGCACAATCTGTGCACGTTGAGACAGAGGATGAACACAGACCAAGGGAAGATGTGTGACCTCTCACAAGGTGTTTGTGTTTTACACGTTTGAGGTGTGAAACCCTGTTTGGCGGCATGATTACCAGTCCGGGTTTGCTCTGAGGCGTCTGGGTGAGGCTGATGACCGTGGTCTTGGCGGCGGCGCTGGTGGGAGTCGTGGCGGCGGAGGCGAGGGGCGGCCGCAGCACGACGGCGGTGAGGGCCGTGGACGTGGACGTGGACGACGCGGCCACGGCCGCCGTTGCTGGGGTGCTGGGCTGAGGCAGCAGGCTCTGCTGGATGAAAGCCTCCGAGTCTGGGGTCATCTGTCGTAGAGCTGGGAGACTTCTCTGAAGAGAGAGACAGAGAGAGATATCGAGAGAGACAGAGACAGAGAGAGATATCGAGAGAGACAGAGAGAGACAGAGAGAGACAGAGAGAGACAGAGAGAAATATCGAGAGAGAGAGACAGAGAGACAGAGAGAGACAGAGAGAGATATCGAGAGAGAGAGACAGAGACAGACAGAGAGAGATATCGAGAGAGAGAGACAGAGACAGAGAGAGATATCGAGAGAGAGAGACAGAGAGAGACAGAGAGATATCGAGAGACAGAGAGATATCGAGAGAGAGAGAGAGAGAGAGAGACAGAGAGAGACGGAGAGAGACACAGAGAAACAGAAAGAGAGAGAGAGAGAGAGACAGAGAGAGATATCAAGAGAAAGAGAGAGAGACAGAGACAGAGAGAGAGAGACAGAGACAGAGAGAGAGACAGAGAGAGAGACAGAGAGAGAGACAGAGAGAGACAGAGACAGAGAGAGAGAGACAGAGAGAGAGAGAGACAGAGAGAGAGACAGAGAGAGACAGAGACAGAGAGAGACAGAGACAGAGAGAGAGAGACAGAGAGAGACAGAGACAGAGGGGGTATTTATTTAGCAGGATTACTCGCGGATGCTTGTCCACACTATTGGGCAGATTTTGGTCGATATGAAGTAGGAGTAACAGCACTGAGGTGTGAAGGACAAGTCAGGGAGTCTGCAGGAATCCTTAAGGTAAAATAAATAGCTTCATAAGACTTCTTAAAGACCTTTCGAAAAACTTGAAGGCCTCATCACCATTTCAAGAAAAAATAGCAGCATAAAATCAACAGAGCACAACCATACAACAGACCTTTTAAACTAGTGTGAACAAGTGACAGCCTTGACTCTCAATCATTAAACTTAAATATATTAGACGTGCTGCAGACCAGCTATTTGGAAAGAACTCGAATACCAACTACATTTAAAACCTCACAAGACTTGTTAATACTTTTTAACGGCTTAATTTTCCCCAAAATTGATTTATCAACTTTTAATCCTTTAATACTTAAGACCCCGTGGACACCCTGCAAGTGCAGAGAATTTAACGTACTGTATGAGGTGCACCTTCTGTGAAGTTCACATTCATTTATTTACCACTGGGAGAACAGAGCTTTAGTGAAAACTACCAAACAGCTTTTTGCAACGTGAAAAAGAAATAAGAATGTGTTTTTCAATTGTCTTCAAAAGAAGGAGATGGAACGCCCCCTTTACATATGTACATGAAAATCAACAGCAGTTTCAGCACCCTCGTTGCCCCGCCTTTATTTGGAGTTTTGTCTGTACACAATGATTTGACTCGTTTCACACTCTTCGATGGTTGTGCTAGAGGGGTGTTTAACATTGCTGATATGTGACCACACTCAGTCCCAAGAAGAGCTTTCGATGCTGTGAATGACGTTTCTTCATGTGTGCATTTTATTCTGTATGTCGACTCAGTCCCATATAAACCAATGCAAGCTGTCAGGGATTATAAACTGTATAGACAATGATATAAACTTTGCAGACGGGCAGCTGGTTCAAAGTAATAAGCCTGCTTCATCTCTTCAGAGTGGGAAAAGTACAAAGCGTGGTCATGCAAACTCGCCCCATCCATGAGGGGCACTGAGGCGTGTATCTGACAGAGAAGCTAAAGTATCAAAAGGAAATATTGATTTTACGCTCCACAGTTAATAGTCTCACAACACCGTTGTAATATCTGTTTTCTCCACTGTCAGAGTTAGAAATAATGGCCAGTGACAGACCGGTGAATGTTTCAATGCTCAATTCATCTCAAAATGAAAAATGTCGGAACATTTGTGTGTAGTCTATATAAACTAACAGCTATGACAGTAGCATTAAGTATGTCTTTCTCCCTTGTTCCATCACCTTTAAGTGATCGTCCCACTCGTGCAAAGCCTGTTTTTCATCTTGGACACCGTACTACCGCAATTAGCCCGCTAAAAGCCATCACCGTGCCTTCGTATGAGAGAGAGAGAGCACTAAATGTGTGGTAGAGCGTGCATCACGCTCGGCGCTCGCTGGCTTCACAAGAACAGACTCCTCTCTCTTGGGAAACTTTGCGTGCCTTCTGGCACTTCACAGGGGGGGTGGGGGTTCACAAACCGTTTAAGCATTGCACTATTTCAACACACCAACCTTTCCTTTGATGCAGAAGAACAAACCCTCAGTGCTTAACTGCTACCAAAGGTCAAGTCTCTCTTTAAACTTCCGTTGCCAGCTCTGCTGAAGTGCACAGTTCAGCCGGTCTGCGTGGAAGCGCGTTTGCCAAACAGGGGTGTCCACTGACACTTCATTCAAGGTTACAGCGCCAAGGCGAGATTCAATTATCTGCTCTTCTCTGTTTTTACAATGCCGATTAAGTTAAGGCACTACTTGTAGGTGTTTCTATTGGATGGTGTTTTCCACATGAGCCATGATTCTCATGGTGTATTCCCATAACATTGTATAATTTTGGAAAAGATTTTAATTTGACTCAGAAAAAAGTCCCCTCCTCTGTCCAGACAGTCTTGTTTGAAGCAAACTGGACTTGTGATGTCATTTTGGGTGATGTGTAAATGCGTATGTACTTTATCACAATAGTAGAACAAACTTATACAATGTAAATGTTTACATTAACAAAGTTGTTTTTGTGCATTTCTAGAGTTAATGAAAATGTACCAAGTGTGTGTGTGTGTGTGTGTGTGTTGTAGTGCCACTGAGCTCACCTTCAGGAAAGGCACAAGATACGGCTGCGGTGAAGAGCTGAGCTCTCGGTATAAGCGACTGGTGAAATCTTCAGGCTCAATCTTTGCCTCCTGTTGTGCAGTAAAATAGACAAATAATCATCAAAAATATTCACTGGTACATTCTCTCCAAACACATACCGGAATATGGTATAATGAAGAGATTGTGCTTTATCAAGAGTAGAGAAATGTACCAGCAGCTGCTTGACCAGCTCTTTGACGTTGGCTGTGGTCTCTGTTGACTGTTTGCCAGTTGCCAGTTTGATCAAAGCAGACAGAAAGTTTCGACACTTCTTTACGTTCTCTTGCGTCTCCTGCAAGCACAAAACATCACGTTTGTCTCCTTACATACGCACGCAGGACTAACGGCAGAGTAGAGGTACAAGGCAGAACTCAAAAAACACCCTCAGCATATGTTAAGTGAGCTTTGCGATTTCACAAAGAGGCGAGGATTCGTTCAAGGTTAGCGCTTCTCCCCTTACAGCTGAGATGGCTGTTGGAGTGACAGGAGCCACCCGCTGTGTGACTGCTGTGGCTGCAGATCCGGGCTGCACCGTGGTGGGCATTCCCAGCGGCTGGCCCGGGGTGCTGGCAGTCCCTCCCAGCATGATGGTGTTCTAGAAAAGTCAGTAAAAAAATGAAAACGTGAGACGTGACTCACGGAAAATGACAAGGTCAGGATAACAGCTCTGACATGTCTGCTCCCCGGGGGCACAGTACATCCAGCTTCTCTAGGACAAGAGACAAATGTTTCTCCTCCAGCGTTGTTTTGGTTTTTTTTCCAGGAAAGTGCCACGCTAGATCACACATGCTAACAATCACCTTTGCATTTTGGTCGAATAATAATTTCCCTTAAAGTGCAACAGAGAAACATTTGTGAACTGGTGCCAGGGATGATGGAATTCCAGAAGCATCTTGTGCTTTCCGAACTAATGATCCGGTCTGACAGCCAATACAAACCCACTACATAAGACAGGCCAGAGCAGACTGTATCTGCTAAATGCAGCAGGGTTGCCAGGCCTGGAGTCTTTCCCATGGTTTTGGACTACTTGTGTTGATGCAGGAAAAAATACCGGTTGGGCTACGAATGAGATTAAAACAAGTTAGCTGAATGGATTTCAGCTAAGTAAGGTAGTAAGGTATTCCACATTATATTCCATATTATGTTCTCCTAATGCAGTAAAAACTCGTAGGACCTACAGGTAAAAGAACAGTTTTTAAGAATGTTGTTAATGTATATTGTGTATTTTAGTAGTATAGCATTAGCGCGTTTTCCAATTATAGCAATGAAGTTGGATTATAAAAGCAACACATTTGGATTTTCATGGGGAGATTTTAAGTTCTGGGATAGCATTGGGCTGGTTTTGCCTCACAGACCTGGCAACCCTAAAATACAGGTTGTCTGGAGGGCAGGCCTCGCTCCTGAGATCATTTTTTTGTCCCTGGTGACAGGAGGAGACTCGACAGACTGATTACCAAGGCCAGCTACGGCCTGGGATGCCCCCTGGACCTGAAGGTGGTGGGAGGAGGAGGAGGAGGAGGAGGATGATGATGATGGCTAATCCATCATCCCTGATGAGAATGTATCTTATCTTGCTAGCATTTAACTGCTGCTCTATCCACTCCACTGCAGGTTTCCCACCTGTGGGATTAATAAAGTATTATCTCATCTTATCACAACGTGCTAATGCAAGCTGAAAACCTGTTAATGACTAATGTAAATGAAAAATGTATTAAGTTTCACGGAGGCGCCATGGCAACCTGAACACATTAAGAGCTCCCCGTGAGACCGACATGAACAGCAAGGTTTGCAAAGTGAGCAAACAAATTGGCTGCTTGGAAAATACACAGATATCAATAATAAAAAAAGGCTGGCCATGGTGGAAAAACGACACGTCCTTTAATTGCATAGTAATGAGGCAAGACAGGAGAACAAAGACAGTCAGGCAACGACTCTGGTTCTGTCTTGAATTTTAGAGTAAGCAATCAGTCCTTAAGAGATGCATGCATCCTCGCTTTATGCAGGACTAAGAGCTGCGCATTAACTATCCCATTGAAGGAAATTACTCCCATCTTTTCCGGGATTTGGGAGAGCTGCGCAGGTCTTCCCAGCAGGTTGAGGAACCAGTGCACATTCAGTGAAGGTGAAAACGTGAGGAACAAACAACCAGCACATTTTGCTGTGAAACAAACAAGAATATAAAAATCCCTTTCTCACATTGTGAGTGAGGTAAGATGTGTTGGGACTAACTGTGCGAGCTCTGTGGGAGCAGAAACAGTGAGAGTAAATGGAAGTTCTTGTGCTTAGAGGAGAGGGAAACAGATTTGGCAGACAAATCGCTTTGGACGCTTCATGTCTTGAGTGATGTGGGCAGGTGAGAGTGAAGGCATTGTGACGCCCAATGCCACTGACGTCATATGTGTGTCGCTGACTCACAGGATGGATCAAGCTCGCTGTGGCACCGGCATCAGAGGTGGCAGGTAGAATGTATCTACAGTGCCTTTCACTGCAGCTATATGAAGGAGGAAACATACTTCATGTCTGTGGCTAAATCTGAGGCCTGTGCTGAAGGAACTTACTGTGCCTTGTACCATACAGAGCACAAGAACCCTTGAAGGGCTGAACAACCCTTGAAGTTAGATTCAGTGGAGGTGTGATGGAGTTACCTGCAGGACAGGGGGCCTCTGTAGCGTGGTGGTGGCCGTCACAGTGGTCTGGACCGTGGAGCATTGTTTAATAATGGTGGTGGGGGTCACTGGACGGGCCAGCAGAGAAGCACCAGGAGCCTACGGGAATGTGATTTCTATCAATGATGATGAATCATGAATCATGAATCAAGCCCAGTTTTTTTGTCAATTATTTTAGAGCTGGATACAAGACAGGATACATGGTAAATGAAATTTGTCCTCTCTTGAGATTGAAATTCGTTACTTACCATGCAGGAGAAGTGCACATGTGAAACGAGTTGCCAATATGTTATTAAATCGAGCTGCATTACAAAATTCAGATGAGTGACCACAAAGTCAAACTCATTGAGATCGACTTGCTGTTTGCAATGTATATTATGTTTACATTTTATATGGAGGTTTTAACTCTTCTCTATCTTATTACATTCCTATTCCTGAAGTGGCAACTGCAAGAGACACACATTCCCTCCAGTGATTGATGAAGTCTGATTCTGAACTTTAAGTCAAAATGATGAAACAACAATCATTTTAAGCTTGTTCATTCTGAAAATATTGTTCTGAACAGGCTTTAAAATGTGGAAATGTAGCAACAATGACACAATAAACCAGCATTACAGGGGAATCCATCACATATGGTTAATACCTGATCCGTTCGATAAGGTTGTTATCCACGTCAATACTGATCAGTTAATCAGATCTGTGCGTCACAACCTAACATAAATGAGTCACGGGTTCTGCGCGTCCTGCAGTCCTGGTACCTGCAGAGATGTGATCTGGACAGGTGGAGTGCTGCTGGGAGCCGCAGGCCGGGGTGTCATGGCACTCTGGGACTGCGTCTGAGCCTGCATCTGAGCCAAGGTCTGCTGGTGAATCATCAGCAGCTGCCCACTCTCACTGCGCACCAGGACCATGCCTGTAAAAGGCAAATGTCAGGCTGGGTTAAGAGGTCAAAGGGCATTTCTGCTCTCAGTAACGTACTGTTTGTTGAGGGGGTGAGAATTACTCGGCTGGATGACCGTTAAAGATTGATTATTGGGTCAGAGGGTCTGAAGTCAAAGATCGGACAGTTACAAATGTATTCCCAAATATAATTATGCCACAAGAAGAGGAACTTTTGAAGGACAATGAGAATCACTATTTCTATGTATAATCTGGAGTTACAATCTGCTTGCTATCCCTCAAACTGAGTGTAAGGATGTTAATTCTCTTTAGTAGAACCAAGCCTCAAAGAGGCTTTACAGTATCAATAAAACCGTACAAGCACTTTTAGTGCATACATGATATCAAATAGCATGACTTATTTAACAACCCAGTTTTGAAATCTATTATTTTGTGACCGGCCCCTTTGTGGCTGGATTAACTGTATTGCACTATTTGAATAAGAGTGGCTTATGCCTGAGAAAATCTCAAATTATCATGTTCATAGAAAAACAAAATCTAAATTCACTGCTGCAGACTTTGAAGAAACATCTTGAGTGTCCTGACCTGAGAAACTCAGAATTACAAAGCTTAAAACAAACACTGGACACCTGTTGTTATGAGAACAGTCTGCGTCAAGACACAACAGGACAAAGTAAATACGAATAGTTTCAACAGGCAGGTAGTTTGATTTTCCCAAAGAGGGAAGAGTTCTCTTGAGTTTGGTCTGCAGTAGTTTTATTTTTATGACCTCAGATCATTCTCGTCTTCTCTCCCCCTGCCATAGTATCTACGAGTTTGTATAGCTATATGTCTGCAGCCACCTCTGGCTACAAAAAATGATTATTTTTGTAATCAATGAATCCGTCGAAGAATTTCTCAAATGATCATTTCATTTTTGGGGTATAAAAGAATGCCAAAAACCAGTAAAAAAATTGTTAATTCCTGTTTCACACAGGCCAAGATAAAGTCTTTCAATACTTTTTTTGTCCTCACCTCAACATCCAGACAAAAGAAAATAGAAAATATTCACATTTAAGATTCTGACAGCAAAGAATTCTGACTTATCTTTAAATACCTCTTTAAAGGTTTTAATCGACTGATTGATTGTTGAAATAGTCCATTATCTTATATCACGTATTGATATAAGTGACTGCAAGCTCCAGTCCACCAATTGTCACATTTGTGGCCTCAGATTATTTTTCTGTTCTCTCCAATTCTCAACACATTACAGTATATATGTATTTGCATATGTTTACAGCCACCTTTGGCCTCTGAAGCAGTGTAACATGACAGGTTTTCACACAAATCGTCCACATAGTCTCATTTCAAGTAGTTTGACATATCAGAGGGGAGATTTTGCCTAAGTTTGGAATTTGGGCAAACTGGTCTGCACTATCTGTTGTTAAATGTTCATGGCCAGAGGCCCTGTCCCTGTATATGAACATGTCTGCAGATCTGGGCTATCTGGAGCAGCTAGTGAAAGTTATCACACAAAACGTGCACATAGGTAGTTTGACATCTCATAAATAGAAGATATATTTTAAACTTGGAATTTGGGGAATTAGCCTGAACTGTGTCAATTTATCGTTCTGTTTGTTGCCTCAGATCATTCTTTTTCCATGTATATACATATATCAGTGAGACAAGTTATCATCCAAAACATAGCCTTACTTCATAAATTTGGTTTAAACTAGTCTGCACTTTATTTATTGTTTTGTGTCTGTGGCCTGAGATCATTCCTCTCTTATCTCTACGTATACATATGTCTGCAGCCACATCTGGCCTCTTTGAAGCAGGCCAAAACAGAACAACATGACAGCAACAAGTTACAACACAAAGTTAAAGAGTGCACAGGATCTCAGTGAAGTTGTAGGACTGTTCCAGACTGCAGTTACCTGGTGGGAGCTGGATGTTTTGGATGTTGGGGGCGTTTTGCTGAGGCTGAGCGAGTCGAGGCGCCAACACCTGAGGAGCAATAGCTCGTATTCCAGCTGTGGGCGCGGCGGTGGCCGCGGACACCGTCGACGGTACCGAAGTCCTCAAGTTATGCAAAACAGTCGGGGTCCTCACGGCCGCCGTAGTCCCGGTAGAAACCACGGTTTTATTAACACTAACCACCGGAGACGGCACAACCGTGGAGGGGATTTGCATAGGTGGCCTCACCAGCGTGACAGTCGGGACACTTTTCCCCACAGGGCTCGTCGAAGAAGAAGGAGAAGAAGAAGTAGTTCGTATAATAGTACTTGGTGCAGTGGACATGGCCACCGAGCTGCCTATGTTTACGCTGACAGGTCCGTTGTTGACAAGCGTGACAACCGGCTGAGAGTTGTTATTACTGCCGCTGCTGTCAGTAGCAGCTGCTGTTGTTGTTGTTGTTGCTCCGGTGGGAATGTGACAGTTCACCACCACCGTCGTACTTCCATTCAAAGTTTGCGCAGCGCTTGTTCCCGGTTTTCCCGGCGACGGTTCCGACACCACTACCGCGACGACTCCCCCGGGTGTCCCCGGCTTGGGTTGACTCTGTGCGGCTGCTGCATCCATGCTCGAACCGTGGGACTCCGTGCTGTTCATGACACCTCCTCCGGAAACACATGAAAACAAGAGAGAGAGGCTGTCGAATAAACTCTAAAATTCGCGTTAGTTTTCGCAAGGGGAGGAAGGAAACACACATACACACAAGTGGAGCCAAGTTAGGGACTAACAACGTGACCAAAATTAGCTGATGTTAGCTAACCGGATCGGGCAGCTATCTTACCTGCTTTAGCAAGCTCTTGTTGTGAAAGTCCCATTTTGCCTGCCTGAACATTGGAATTACTACTTACAGCTGAGTTGCCGGCGTAACTTGCTGCAGACTGGACTCTGGCTGTTGCCTTGACGCGATCTGATCCAGACAGTTCACACTCCAGAGATCCCACCAGATCACTAACTACTTTTTCGTCCACCTCTGAGCCCAGGAAAACATCGTCCAGCAAATCGGAGCTCGCCGCCATCTTTGCCCAGCTACGCTCGATCGTGAGACGCATGCGCCGATTGGTTGTGCCGACCGTGACGCAGCACCATCGGGCGCTGTGATTGGCTCCTGGGGGAAAATAAAGGTCGGAACAGCGATTGTGGGTTGTAGTGGTGAGTGGCAGTTTCAAGGGAAAACAACAAAATCTCCCACAGTCAGACACACATCACAGCGAGGAGAGCCTCGATGTGAGTGTCAGTGTTGCGCAACACATGAATATACAGTATCCCAAGCATGTTGTGGCCATTTGTTCTTGTCGTAGACGACTCAAAATGGCTGCGTTGTTGCTTTTTTCCCCCGCAGCAGCTGCCCCCAGCAGTGAAGGTGGTATAGCTTATAATAGGATTGATTAACAATTTCCTATCAGCGTGCATTGTCAGCAGCATACTGTTCAAGACAAATTTGATTTCCATGGCAAATGGACTGTGGAAATCTTCCTCTGCGCTTCATCTTTTGCTGAGGAGCAGACGCAGCAGACGTCTTCTCTCTTCAGTTACCTATTATTTACTACCTGTCTGAACTATTTATCATTATTACTACTGTTTATCATTTCTTATTCTTGTTATTATTGCTGTTGTTATTCAGCTATTTTTATTTCGTTATTGTAATACCATTTTCCTCACTATATTTTGGACTACTACTACGATAATACTATTTATTATTATTATAATTTACTATGACTATTCCGTGTAGTTGTTGTTGAATATGATGTTGGCTGATGGAAAGAGCAATTTCCCCTCGGAGATAAATTCAGAACTTATCATATATAGCGTTTTTCTAGTCTTCATGACCATTAATACAAGTCACATTCACACATACACTGGTCACAGAGTCAAGCTGCTTAACTAGAAGTGTCAAGCGTTCAGATACTGATGACAGGATTAAAGGGTTCAGTTACTTGCCCAGAGATAATTCGATATGTGGACTGCAACGGGAGGATCCGAGCCGCAGACTCTCAGAGCCTGTGCCTCAGTATAGCGCCACCCACTGTGCAAAAGTCCCGCCGAGGGCTGGCTGATTACGTAATCCCAATCAGGTGCGAGTTCGCTTTAATTAGCCAGTGGGCGTGGTTTGCAGTCACCAAACGACGCCAATAAATACTTTCTGGTCTTCGTCGACGGCTCGAAGTCTGCCACGCGACGTGCGTTTTCGTGATGGATCCGGGAAGGGCGTACATTGGTTGTAAAGTGGGTCTAATATCCAAGGCCCAGAATCGTTATGAGGGGATTTTGTTCACGCTTGATAAAGTGAACGCCACAGTTGTGCTGGCCAAAGGTGAGTGGTGTTGAGGCAATGCCTGGTAGCCTACCAGCATGTCCAAACATTTTTGGTGGGTAAAGACTATTGCAACGCATTGTTACATCTTTAGGTTCTTTTTTTTAAATTCTCATTTGCAGTCAGGTGTCTTGGAACAGAGGAGCGACCCACAGAGAGACCAACGCCACCCAAAGATGATATCTATGAGTACATCACGTTCAGGGGGAGTGATATCAGAGAAATCACAGTGTATGAGTGGCCGGGATATTTCCAGGGCCTACCCTTGGATTCTGCAATAGTACAGGTATACAAGAATTGCATGGCTTACTACCCACTGAGTTTGAAGTTGTAGGAAGGATATAAAAGTTCACATGTGTTTAAATATCTTTTTAGTCAACCACTGCGGTCCCCCCAGCCGTCTACTCCTCTTGTGGCCCACTGCACCCTCATGCGTTTCCCCCCTACAACCCGCTGGCTCCAGGCTCTGTAATTAATCAACAGTATGCTGCTGCTGCTGCTTTTGGCCTTGGTAAGCAAATGTGACTCCAGTCCCACCAAACAGACCGGTTGTATCTGAATGTTTAAATTCATTGTTAATCACACCTGGTTGTGTGCAGGGCCCATGCCAGCATTCACATTTAGAAGAGGGTCTGTGGTGGAAAAGGGTGTGCAAACTCCTGCCCAGGGAGAAAGACCCAGGCCGGAGAGGAGAGGTTTGACTGTACCCCAGGAACCGGAGCAGCGACCAGAGAAGAAACCGCAAAAACCCAAAGTGCAGAAGGTCACAAAAGCCACCCGTAAGTATTCAATGTAGAAAAAAATAGTGTAAACTTTAATCAAATTTCCTGAAACATTCTAAATGTCATATACACGTGGAGTAATCTTCTAAAGAGTGTCGTTTTTAATAGGTGCGTCGGGCCCCAGTTTGCCAAGTAAGCAGCTGGAAATTCGGCAGCAGACTCCTGCAGGCCAAAACAAACCACAACCCAAAAGAAGACCAAGTAATGTTGAATGAAAATTTTTAAGTGTTCTGAATCAATTTTCTCTATGTATACCGTAAGAATCCTGTTGAAACATCTTTTATTTTTGTGCTTAAGGGGTTTGGAGGCCAAGGAACCGCCGTAAAGGTCAGCTGAAGGCGGCTAATGTTCCATCTGCCAAGCTGAAGTTCGACACAGACTTTGATTTTGCCACCTCAAATGCTCAGTTTGAAAAGGAGGAGCTCAAGAGGGTGGTGCCTGACATGGTAAATGTGAAAGGTCAGTTCTTTAGCCCAGGTGACCACAAGTGCATCTCTATTTTCTTCCCTTGAAAGCCTTAAATTGTCAGTTCAAACATTTTGCAGCTTGACTTACTTTAACTTGAGCTTTCTTGACTATAAAGCGTAGGAATCCAGATAATTAAAAGCATATATGTTTCTGAAGGAATAAATCTCCTTTTTTAGACCAACTCAACCTGCCAAGTTTCTCATAGTTGCATTTTCCTGCAGAACAAAAAAAAGACACTGAAGACAAAGAAAATGAAGTGCAGTTGCCTGCAGAGGATCATTTTGAAACGAAGGCCTACTACAACAAATCAAAGTCTTTCTTTGACAACCTCACTGCAGCCAGTTTCAGGTAAATCAGTTCTATTCATGTTATCCTTGGAATCCATACCTTTGCTTCTGCTGTGTCCGCAGTGTCTCTGTCTGTGTCCAATGTTTTCAGACTTACATGGGCAGAGGAGCGGAAACGCAACCTGGAGACTTTCGGGGTCCCCGGATGGTTTGTGAGAGGCCGAGGCTTCAGAGGTGGTGGTGCACGGCGCAGAGGGAAAGGCACCGCTCCGGCTGTCCTCCAAGAGAAGCGGGAGTGACCTGCAGAGGCCAGTTTGACGCTAAGGCACTGAAGCGAGCCACTGTCCAATGATCATTTTCTTTGTGTATAACAAACAGGACTGTGACCCATTATGACAAGCCAGAGCAGCTGTGACGGCACTATGTGAAGACTGCTTCTTGTTTTCTTGTCTGAGGTAGTTATCCTGCCCCTATTTTGTCAGGATTTTGATTGTGGGTTTTTTTTTTGGCCCAGTTTTGAAAATGCACAGCTCAGTCAATGGTCTGCTGTATGAGACTACTTTTTTTCCATGTTTACAGGTTTGTTTTTTCAACGGAGTAAAATGTATTGGTTTTGTTTAAGCATCTGGTTTGCCTCTTGGGAGCAGTCATACCAATTTATTCTTTTTAATTTGATCAAATGTTTCATTGACAAATGTCAAAATGAAATTAAGTGCACTTAAATGTGTTTAATGGCTAAAGCTTCTGTTTTGCCTTCTGCTGTCATACCGAAGCAGTGCGATTAATGCAAATAAACTTGAATGCAGATATGCTCTGTGCTTCATCTTTTGTCCTAAGTGAGCTACATTCATTGTCTTGAACACAACTCTTAGCTCCAACCGACCTGCATATTTTTGCAGGAGAGACCAGCATACTTGGAGTGAAAACACGCAAACATGCACTTCACTCAAGTGCCCTAAATCCAACCCTTCAAAGGGGCAAGCATTGTCTCCCTGCATTCACCCTGATCAGCAAAGTGCCACTTGTCCCATGGGTATGCGTCACCAGATAGTTGGCAGCTGCCAAATGTTTGGGGAAAAGAAGCTGCAAAGTCCTGCAAGGTCATTACAAATCTTCAATTTGTATTCAATTCTCCTTTTAATACAGGGCAGGGGAAATGTGACTAGCTTCACTTCATCTGAACATGCAGGTGTATCTAATTCTGGGAGGAGAATGTGGAGCAGATGTCTGACTTATGGTGATGATTTACAGGAATACAGTCATCAGACCATTGTGTAATTTTTTTTCAGTTTTTCAAAGAGTGCTATTAACTTTTGCAATCACTTCTCAACAAAACACAATGTGGACTGATTGGCTCTCCTGACTCAAAGGTAGAGTGAGGGTAAAGTGGTAGGCTACTCACTGCCCGGAGTGTACCAAATAGCGAGGGGTGGCATGTTTCTTCTCCAGTGTAAAGTTTAATTATATTTTATACATTCCTTGCAGACTACTAAATACTGCTTTAACCTATTTTAAATACTTGATTACAGCCAGAAAATGTAGGTGTTCCTTCATTTTCCCCACTTAACGAGATACACAAGACATTACCCCGCTCCCCCTGTATTCCTCGGTAATGGACAAGCCATAACCAAATAGAGGGCTGCGCTCAAGATAATAAATATTAGAATAAAAGACGCGCTTTTATTTCCCATATGACAAAATGTCGGTGGCGTTTTCATCGGCTCGCCCCAGGAGTAAAGGGGAGGTGACACAGCAAAGCATCCAGAAGGTAAAAAGAAAAAAATAAAATAAAATCTTCTAACGTCGCTGATTAGATATTCCAGTCTGGCTGGGAGTGTGCGTCTCCGCCGCCAGCGCAGAGAAAGTAGCCTGTGGTGTGTAATCAGAGGAAATGGCAACTGGTATTGGAAGGTTAGAGTCAGCTGAAGGTGCGAGGCAAACAAAGCCCTGTCTGCGATGGAGCCAGCCGAGATGCTGCTGCTGCAGCCGGGAGGATGCTGCGGTTGCTCTCTCTGCATCTTCTCTTACAGACGATGCTTGTTGTCAGTGCGCGAAATAATTATGCTGTTTTACATTTTCGGACTTGCTTCCAAGTGTTTTACAGGCGCGACACCGTTTCATTTATAAAGCGTCATTTATAAGCGTCCTGCCAGACAGCGTCTCAATAGGCTTGTGAAGAGGGTTTAAGTGCATAAACACGTTTTTTTTGAGCATCCACTGAGGAAGGGTGTGATGATAGTTCTCGGTTGGATGGTGTCTCTGCCACATCCTGAAGACTTTGAAGTCGGTGTCCCAAATAGAGACAGTGAGAGGCTGCTGTTTCATTTTGCTCCATTATATAAAGAAAAAAAAGAAAAAGAGAAAAAATGACCTAGAAAATGTCTTGTTGAAGTTCTGAGAATCCAGGACAATATCCCAGTGATGTCTTAATAGGACAGATAACAGACTGTAATTTGCAATGCACTGTGGGCAGAGATAACTGAAGTAGTTTTGTCATTTTCTTGAAGATGCTGGATGAAAATCACCATTTAATACAATGCATAATGGATTACCAAAGCAAAGGCAAGACAGCTGAGTGCACACAGTAAGTGGACATTTTGCTGAAACTCCTGACCTTGCCACATTGATGTCAGAGTATAACTATGTTTTGTCTTCCTTCTTTTAACAGGTATCAACAGATCCTACACAGAAATCTTGTTTACCTGGCCACAATAGCAGATTCAAATCAGAACATGCAGTCACTACTACCTGCAGTAGGTCTTGAAATAATAATCCATTGCAAAACTCAACTCATTTAATACTGCATAGGAGTCAATGTTATATTTTTTCTGTAATAGGTCGACTGATAAATCTAAAGTAAACAAATACATCACCCTATAAGAGATAATATCTGTAGGAATTAGACTCACAAGGACATCATAGCCTACTCCAGGGTCTATTAGAGCCAATCCCAGCACACATAATTATGTTTAAATTGACCAACATTGACTTTGTTTTTAAGCCTCCCACCACCAACATGTCCATGGGTCCGGGAGGGATGGGCCAGGGTGGTGGACACACTCCAAGCAACCTCAATGAGAACATGGCAACGGGGCTGCCGCCCACATCCATGTTGCAGAGCCAAATGAGCAATGGTGAGAGATAAACAGACAAGCACATGAACATTTACTCCATGCACACACAGACCCACTGTGCTCCAGAACAGCTCCATCTCATTCCGATTCTTGTCCCGAGTGCTCGTCCGATCTGGGCTCTGCTGCATGCTTGTCTGTCACTACACCTCTTTCATTTTTTTTTCTCGTTCGTTTGTTGGCAGGAAACCTTTGGTTTCTTTGGATCAGTTACAGTCAGATTGTACGGCAAACTTTTGCTTTCATTTTGCCGCTGGTTTATTTTCACACCCATTGTTGACAACTCAGCTTCCTGTAAAGATGAACTGAATGTGGGTGCGTGATTAACTTGCTTTGACGCGGCACAGGAACGTGCGCAGGCCGCTCTGACTGGTGCGTGTGTGTCATCAGGCCCCAGCCATGCCCCCATGCAGCAGCAGTCTGGCCAGGTGCAGGCGACCATTCCCCCCGCGTCCCATGGCCTGCCGGCCAGCAGCTACAGCAGCTCGGCCTCGGCATCCAGCTACAGCCACCCTGCGCCCTCCTCCCAGGGCAGCATGATCCAAGGCCCCGGGCCTGGCTATGGCTCTTCCTCCTCTTCTTCATCCACCTCTTCATCCTCCTCTTCCTCCTCCCGCAGCAACCTCAACATGCAGTCTAACCAAGGTGAGCCAGGTACAGAGGAGCCAAACAGGAGCCAGTCCATTCCTTTATCATGGAAAGCAAGAAGAACATGTAGAATTAGACAGGGAAGGTGCAATCTGTCCCATTTGTTTGATCACACTGAGGAGGAAACCATATGGTAGCAGTTGGGTGATTTTTGAGATACCTCTAAATGTGTTCATGGCAAGTTCCCCCCTTCATCTAGTTCAAAATATTTAGTCACATGCAGATCATCAGTCAGTAAAATCCAGTGGAGCCATTACACTAACACATTCAGTTCATCAGAGAGATGTCGTGCCTCCCTCCTTCCCTCTGCTCCAGGCTTTACCTCCCCTAATCTCTGACTCCTGACCCTGAGATGCAGCCTTCCTCCTCCCCATGGATGTCAATGTGTATTTATTGGACCTCTGGTTATGCACTGACTTCACTGGCTTTCTTTGACTTTGAAGCAGCATCTTGAAATCATCTCCTTTCTTTACAAAAAAACCCTGACTTCAATGCCCTGTGCTCGTATTGCTCTTATTTAGCTCTTTCTATATTTATTTGTCAGTTAAATTCTGCTCTTTTCTGCCTGCCAAAACACTGTGCTGCAACTGAATAGAGCTGCAACAACTTATAGTGAAAACAAATATGTATATAATCAATGAGTCAATTTGAGCATTCAAAATGTCTTCTCATGTATGTTTTCTAGAAATCTGTTTTCTTTCATCTTGTATCACCACAAACTGAAAATCTTTCATGTTTGGACAAAACAAGGTCTGAAGCAGCTGATTCTATTTTCTCATGATTTTATGATGAAACACCTAATCAAGAACATAATCAATGGCTTAACTGACTACAAAAATGTGTTGCAGCCCTACTGCTGAATGGCCACAGTGTGCATACGTATATATTAATGTATGAGATCTCTCCTTCCAAACCACATTTCCACCCCCCTCCCAGTGTCTATGATGCACCATCAGTCTGCTCCACACTACTCCTCAGCCCAGACTGGGGGACAACACTATCAGGGACAGCAGGCCATGGGCATGATTGGTCAGGGCAGTCAAGGGAACAGTATGATGTCCCAGAGGCCCATGGGATCCTACCGTTCCTCACAGCAAGGTAAGTGGCAGGACATAATTGAACTACTTTGGTAGTGAGCGTAGCAAGGTTGAGTGTGTGTGTGTGTCAGCGCTGTGTCTTGAAGTCACCATATGTGTGACTGGAGTTTGAAGCTTGTTCATCAACAGGTTTCCATTAAATGTTGCTCTGAATGGCATTCTTTCAGCTTCCAGGCTGTTTAGGATGAGTTTCTGTGAGCTCATGCGTGGTTTGAGTTTCTGCGAGAGCCACTCTGAGGGCTGGTGAATTGGTGCATCCCAGTTACCTTCCTGCAACTTTAAGAAGTCGAGTGGAGATGTATCACTCGTGTCACATTAGGTTCCTGTCTGTGCAAATCATTTAGCTTGTGCTGTGTCAGCATGTGCCTAATAATAGCTCCATCCTGCCCTGTTCTGTCTTTTGAAGGGTGCAGGCAAGGCATGCCGTAACTCACATATATAAAAAGGATGGGATACTGTTTCCAGGGCAACAGCTCGTGTTTGTTAAAAGTCCTCATTCACCCTGGCACAGAATTATCCTTGCACAAAGTGCATTCACAAAGAGGTATGTTGTGGAGCTGCTGTGCCCATAGTTGGCCTATGTGACTCATTCTGTTGCTAGGGCTCCTCAATCAGCTGCAGCTCCTTTACATCAGGAGTTGTCAGGTATGCTGCTCTGAAAATGGCTTGCTACTGCAACTTTCCCTGACATTATTTATGCTGCTGCTTATGTCTGCATATGAAAACTCAGGGTCAGTTGTGGTTGATAAAGCAATGCAGACAGTGTGAGGCTTTCTTTTTTTTGTTACACTGACTTTCTGAGTTTGTCAGATAAACCTGGAAGCGGAAAGGAAGGAGTGGAATCTGGAATTTCTGCACACCACCACCAAACAGAGATCAGATTCTTTGTGATAGCTCGCTTTCTCTAATCCTCATTTTCTCCGCAAAAATTACATCTCGAGCCACTTGTCATGGAATTATTCATCGCAATTGCTCTGCTTTAATTAGTGCTCCCAAAATTTGGGTTGGCCAAAAATAGCTTTGTATTATTGCAGTCATGAAAAAGATAGAACACCGGTACAATTCTCCAGCAAGTTTATATTACAATATTTTATGGAGGATTTGCGGGCATTTGGAAGTCCTGCATGCGCTGTTTGATCATTTGAAAGCAATGTGAGACATGCAAGTTATAATAATAACAATGAATAATAAAAACAGCACTCATGCTAATATATAAATAAATTGTCATAATAAAAAAGAGCATGTCATAAAACAGTCCCTCCCCAGTCTCTGCCAATGCAGTGTGCATACTGAAACCTGCCTGCCAGAGAAGGCACTTGCTGTGAATGGGCAGCCAGTTTTATGACTCATTAATCAGTAATTTACAAGGTTAAGAATATATTGTTAAGGTACATGTATTATTCATTCTCGGATCATAATTATTCACGACAGCATTGTGACTAAATGATGACTTCCATGGAAGCTGTCTTATTCTCTTCTCGGTATTTATAAATTTACAACATATGAACACATGTACACAGGCTCCAGAATATGCTACAGTCCCCCGGCCAAGCCCAAATCAGTGCCCAACTCAGCGTCCAATTGGTCCAACCAAGTGTTTAATCAATGGTGGTGTCGCCTGTCTTGCAGGATCTGCACAGCAGTACATGGGACAAGACGAGTTCTACGGAGAGCAGTATGGACACACTCAGAGCTCCAGCGAGCCCATAAACCAGCAGTATTACCCTGATGGTAATCATGCACATCCATAAACTTCATACACACAGTTCTCAAACACACAAATCCCCCCCCCCTCCATTTTCGGACATGCCATTTCCTCTTAGTAGTATTCTACAAATTCACTGCAGATCTGAAGCTTCAGCTCTTCCTCCCAGTCATTGTCCTTTTCCCTCCCTTTTGTGGGAACATTGAAAAAAATGACCAAAGACTGACATTGGTCTCAATTCTGTTTCCTCCCAGTGTGTCTGTGTCCATACTGTCCCCTTTGGTGTGCCGAAATTTCAGATTTCAGAGGGAGCTATAGCAGAGTGTTGAGGAGAGAGTGCAAGCTTCCTCCAGGGTGTTTCTTTGTGAAAAATCCTTGAAAATGTTGTTTGTGCTTTGTTGTGGCACATGCATTATGAATGTTTTGGCTTCAAACCGAGCGATGATATCCTCTTCGATATGCAAGTGTCTTTTTTCTCCTTTGCAAAGGGAGTTTCCGCACGTGTTGAATCATGTTCTCCACAGGTCACGGGGAGTATTCGTATCAGCAGTCCTCATATGGCGAGCAAGGCTACGACAGGTCATTCGACGAATCTTCACAGCACTACTATGAAGGAGGTACTGCTTTCTGCAACTTTCAAGTAGGACTGGATGTCCTTTGGGTCTCAAAAAGTCCTAAAATTTGATAAATCGATTTTGGGAAAATTAAAATTTGTGGGGTATGGTGTATTTAAGGTGAGTCAGATGGTCATTCGTTGAGGCCAAAGGTATATTTTGATACACATTGTCTTTTGTTTAATTGATTCTTTTGAGTTTTGTTCCTGCCCAGCTGATCTGGGGTCTGTTGTATGGTTGTGCTCTATAGATGCAATTAGAAACTCCAACTTGCTGATTACAGCTTGAAAGGGTGATGAGGTCTTAAAGTTTTTTCTAAAGGTCTTTAAAAAGTCTTACTGTAAAAAAGATATTGAAATTAACTTAGGATTCCTGCAGAGCTTTATATTTATGCTCTTTCTCTGATGTGTGCACTTGCGTATATGTGCCTCCAGGCAACTCTCAGTACAGTCAGCAGCAGGCCCAGTACCAGCAGGGATCTGGCCAGCAGCAGCCCTTCAGCCAGCAGCCGTACTCGTCTCAGCCCAGCTACAGTGGACAGCCACAGGGATACGGTTAGAGCAAGCAGCGTCTTATACTTATCCTGTGCATTCACATCAACACACACACCGAATAAATGAACTGAATGTAACCCCTCTGCTGCAGGCCCTGGTCAGGGGGGGTCCTCCCAGTACTCCCAGTATCAGCAGGGTCAAAGCCAACAGTACAGTTCCTACCGCTCCTCCCAGGGAGGCCCTGGAGGACAGACACAGAGGCCCTACGCCTACGAACAGGTACTCCAAGTTCCAAGTCCCAGTTCAGCAATAATATAGGAGGTTTTTAAGACATAAACGCTTAGATGTACTACATCAGGGGCTTCATACTTTTGTCAGTCTTGTTACTTGACGCTTATCTTTAAAGAACTTGAGAGAGTGATATGGTGACATGCTGTTGTGAAAAAGGACGTTTGTCAGTTTTTTCAACTGCACTATTGTTTTTCACTCATTATGTTGTGGAAAAATCATGTTTTGCAGGGAAAAGGAATAGCACACAAAGTCCAATCGAGCTGTATTTATGGTATATAATTTACCTGGGTGCTTTCAACTGTTATGTTGCCATCAAATGTGAACAAAAAACAATAAGGACTAAAGAGGAACAACTCAATGCTTTGCAATCTGTTAATAAAAATGTGACTCTTTTCCCAACCATAAGCATTTCAGATGCCCAAAATGCCTCAAGTTGTGACAAAAAAAATTCAAATCTATTTTAATAAGTGTTAAATAAATCATGATACCTTGATTGGAGCAAAATGACCTTTTATTATTTATGACTTTTTTATTTTCTGTGTTTCTAGTTCAAGTTCACTTTTCCTTCATAGTTTAAAGCTGGTGTAGCTTGAGGCAAAAATACACAATGACCTGTTTTCCCTAGTGAGCCTCTGAATCCTTCGTTTGAATCCTTCAAATCTCAAACATAATTTTGTGTTTCTGCTTGTTAAAATCCATTTCAAGCATGAAGAATTAGAGAGTTAAAAGCACAGTCCAGGCCGTGTTTCTAGAATAAAAAAAGATCGAACCATGTACGACCTCCAATCCAGTCTTAAAACATTAATCGTTTTGTCTTGCAGGGTCAGTATGGAAATTATCAGCAATAAGATTCTCCATTGTCCTCCCGCTTGAGGAAAATGAAGGGCAAGGGTTCACCAGTGACATGTCGGCTCAGCAGTGGAGTCTGGGATCTGGCCGTATCATCCTTATTATCCTCACATTAATATTCATTTTAGCTACAGTAAGAATAACTCAACTAGACATACAGTATGTTAAGCTTTCCTCACCTGTTTTTTTTTCTCACCGCGTAGGATAAAGTGCCACTGGCCATGCAACAAAGAGTCTGTGTGCTTGTAGAATGAGGAGTTCACATAAAAATTTAATAGGGTCTGAAAAAAAGAGCACTGAAGTTATTAGATGAGCCTAAGCAAATTACCCATATCCCTCTTTCTTTTATGTCTAAGCCTTTCACTTGTCTTTATCTCCTGCTTTTAATGTGAACTTTACTTTGGAAACCTGTGCTTTATTATTTACTGACACAAAGCAGGTCTGTGTGGTTTGTGAGCCTTTAAAAGCAAATTAGCCTTGAAGGAAGTGTTCCTTGGTGTTTGTTTTATAGACTAAGGTCTTTATCTTGCTTTTGATCTTAGCGGAGACACTGTTATTTCTCATTGATAAGGGAAATTAATTTTTATGAAGGTGAAAACGTTGGTCCTTAAAGCCTGATTTTGCTCAGGTTTGTCTGTATTAGTCAAACTGTGCTGTTGTTGCTGTGTGGTCTAACATGATGTGTTTTCACTCTCTACATATGTCTTACTGAGGTAATAGACACAATAGGTAGCTGACTGGTCCAGACTTAAAAGTATGTGTCATTGTCCATGATAATCATGCATCGTGGTAGTATTTTTTGACGTATTTTCAGTGACACGGCTCTACACAGATATGAAGTGTCCTGTACTGTGCAGAGTTGTGATGGGTCATGCACTTAATGACACCATTTTACATGGACCATATTGCCAATTTGTCTGCACTTTATTTTACACTTTGCAGTGACAGTGTATGTATTGTCTGATATTTTGTATTGTAGTGCAATCCAGGCTGTTTTTTTGTTGTTGTTTATCAAATAATCCTCAAGAAGCCAAAGTAACACAGGAACAGAGCAGTAACGGGTCCTGCACCTCTTCTTCAATAAGTGCAATACACTCAGTCGGTCATATTGAGGTTCGTTCTAATACTGTTAAATGTAGCATTTTAAGGCATAGAGACAGGTTTGTCTTTTGTAATTAAATGTTATTTTGCAGGTTTCAACTGTCGTATGTCAAGTTTAAGTTTTTTTTTATTTTCAGTATCATCATATTTTATATTAGATGATGAAAATATTGTCAAAAATAAGACAAGATTTAAATAAGTGTATGTCTTACAAGCACACTTGCCTTATTTTATATAAGTTATGTCATTCATATCTATCTATCTATCTATCTATCTATCTATCTATCTATCTATCTATCTATCTATCTATCTATCTATCTATCTATCTATCTATCTATCTATCTATCTATCTATCTATCTATCTATCTATCTATCTATCTATCTATCTGTCTATCTATCTATCTATCCATCTGTCTATAGTTCATATAGTTATATGATAGGCATATACTACACTGTTTATTTAGTGATTTCTTTATTTAAAGAAGTCAGACGACTCCTCTGGTTGTTTCTAATTTGTTACAGTTTGAGCAGTAGTATGCAGTCATAGTGGGACTAAGGGTCCAACTTTGCAGTATTTTTTGTTGTAACTTGAGTCATCCCCGACAGTTAAAGTAACACAATAGTTACAGTCATTTTGCAGGGTTAATAAAGAAAGCAAGATACCTGGCTGTCAAACAGCTGAATAACTATGTACCACTCAACAGTGACAATCACAAGCTTCTCTTTACTACATAGAATTTGTATCAGTGTTTCATTTTACTGTGAATTGAACATGACACATGTTTTCCAATTCTCTTTAGTGTGTCATCACTGATGTCGGTGGTACGCCTTGTTTGTATATTTGTGTGTATGTGTCTTTATGTGTGTGTGTGTAAAAGTAGATAAGGAAATGAGAGTAAGTTGCAAGCATAGTGAGCATATTCCAAATATGAATGTCATCTACTTATCTACCGTAAGACTGCATTGCCTGATCTTTTCTGCTGTCTTTTGTTACTGTTTGTTATATAAAAAAATAAACTGACGTTCACCTTTTCCATGGCTGACTTATTATCCATCAATCTATCCAACATCTTACCCACTGGTGTCTCAGGATTCTTCTAACATCTCCAGTTCTCATATGGGAATGCATTCTGGACAGGTCACCCATCTGTCACAGGACACACACGACATTCAATTTAAATGTATAATCCTCCAGAGACACAGGGGAACATCATACAAATTGCACAGAGGCCGTCAGAAAGGGCCTTCTTGTTGTGAGAAAACAATGCAGACCACTAAATCGCCTGAAAAAAAGAGCACATTCTCTGGCATTCCATCACATCCATTACTATTTTACAGAAATTGAATGAGAATTTTAAATTATGTTTAAAACCATTGGTAAACATTTCATTATTTCTTTCACTCTCCTCCCTTATCTCATCTACTCTTTTTCTTTCCTTTCCTTGCAATACATACTTCAGCACAGACGAGAGCGGTAGAGAGCTAACTAAAAAGGCGAACCGTGAATGTGATTCTTGTCCCTCCTCGTGTCCCGTACACCGGGCAGACTGCGGACACGGGAAGCATGGTGGCTGCTGTATACATTTTTAACTGATTTTAACAAATGTCTGTGTACTGTGAGTAGACACTGTAACCTATCCAGTATCTTATACACTATAATGCTGACTGAACTGCCGTTACTGGTCTCTGTTGGAGGAGCTCTCACTGTCTCGTTATCAGGAGCATAACTTGTATACATGTTGAAGGACAGTATGTTGGCCATGTTGACTAGGCATTCTCGATGGCTTTCTCGGGACTCACTCCTACCATACGTAGTCGGACAGCTGGTTCTGAGGAACGAGCTGGGCTGGTTTAGCCCCACTGGTTCTCCAGTATCCGCAGCATGGAGGCGGAAAGACAACACTGGTGTCAGAGGAATCAGCACCTGCTGTCCCCTGCGTAGCAAAGCCCGAAGAACCAATAAGAGGGAGATATCGGAGAAGAAGCTGGTATGTAGAATCCACATTCTGTATCATCACATCTGTACTCTAAGTCTTGGTTTTAACATACGAATATAAACAGTATACAATGTCTCTGATGCAGAGCATACTGTACTTTTCACGGCGTGTCATAAGTTAGGATGGAATCAGTCCACTACCACAGGATGATGGATAGATAGAGCGGTTTCCTGGTCGAAATTCAAGCTCCAGTGTACACCACAAGTTTGAAAGTAAAGTACAAATGATCAAATATGGTTTATTGATTTCTCCGTTGTATCACATAATTCCATATGTTAAACACACCTACACACACGTTGCTACGTTGACATTCCATAACAGTTACATCGTTACCATAGCTTCCACAGCATAGTTACATGGTTGCCATAGTTACTATGGTTATTTTGTGTGAGAGGGCTGAAAAACAACAGTACCGCATATCTCTCTCTACAATTATATATGTAGAGATAGCATATTAGTAGTAAGTACTTAGTAGTAGTTAAATAGAGTATATGTGAACTTGAAGTATATGTATAAAAATAGCAGTAGCAGAAGTTAACATGAAGTACATATATATATATCTATATCTATATATCTATGTATATATATATGTATGCATGTGTATATATATATATATATATATATATGTATATGTATATATATATATATATATATATATATATATATATATGTATATATATATATATATATGTATATACATATATAAAAGTAGCCGCAGTAGTGGTGCTGTTGATGTCCTATATTGTGGTATTGCAATGTATGGGTGATATGATATGATATGATATGATATGATATGATATGATATGATATGATATGATATGAATGGATGGACAGAGAAAATTTGAGTACAAAGAAAGTTTTTCCTCAGTGTCATATTTTCAATTGATTACTTAGTGATGGATTTTTCTGTGACTTGAAATGTGGAAAAAATACATCCAGCTTTCGAGAACTTGCATACTAAGCATGTTGCCTGAGCCTTGTATAAGGCTGCTGTCAAACTGTGTTTTCCCTTGGCCAACAGACCCACTACTTTAAAGACCATCGCACTGTGAAGCTGGTGGCAGGGTCAGGCGGTAATGGCGTGGCCTGCTTTCACAGTGAGCCCAGAAAAGAGTGGGGTGGACCAGATGGTGGGAATGGAGGTGACGGAGGATGCATCTTTATCAAGGGTAAGTTGTGTGTGCTGACACACCTTGCTTCAGTACTCGTTGGAATATAAATAGACCATCTATTTATTCATATTTTACTGGCTTTGTCCCCAATATTGTTCTGCTGGTGCCTCTCTCCAGCACACTTAGGTCGAATGCAGGGAAGGTAGTACACACATACTATTCTCTCAAAAAATAAACAGCATTTTCAATAACAGGGATCGCTTTTTCATATGGAATCATGGTGAAATAGTCGTTACTGAGCTCAGTCTGTCTGGGCTTTGTTTATTTATGTCTAATGAAGAGTTTGGTTTCAGACTCTTGGTTGCAGCTCTAAATGTAAAGTGAGATAACATTGCTTTGAACTGGCACTGAACTGAATTGTGTCCTGACAATGATTTCACTTGCTTTCACTCAGCTGACAAGTATGTGAAATCACTGGCACACATTTATCCAGTCTACAAAGGAGAAAATGGTCAATCAGGGGGCAGCAAGAACTGTTTTGGCAGGAATGGCAGTCCAACTTACATTCACGTGAGTCTACATGTTTGATGTTAAGTTAATCTTTGGAGGTCTGTCTTGTCCATTTGCTGACCTGAATCCCATGCATCTGTCGATTGTTGCTTTGTTGTCATTCAGTAGTTATTGGCATGCAAACTGGTTTCAACTGGACGCTTTATGAATAATTTCTAAACACATTTTCATTCCTCATTCTGGGGGTTATGGTCAGTTTCCTTACGTATTAAAAACTATGTAGTTGTTATTTTTAAGCAGATTTGATTATATGACATGGTCAATTGTTTTCTATTTTTAAGGTTCCAGTTGGCACCATTGTAAAGGAAACTGGAAAAATAGTGCAGGACCTTTGTGAGCATGGCAAGGAGTATCTGGCTGTGTTTGGAGGGGCTGGTGGAAAGGGGAATCGATTCTTTCTGTCCAATGAGAACCGCGCCCCAATGACTGCAACCCCAGGACTGGAAGGCCAAGAGAGGGTTCTCCAGCTCGAGCTCCGCACCATGGCCCACGCTGGACTTGTGAGAAGAAGCTGCTTATGTCTGAAAAATATTTTGCATCATTCTTCTCATTATCATAAAACCGTTTTTCATGGTCTTTCTCCCTTCAGGTGGGCTTTCCCAATGCTGGAAAATCCTCACTCTTGAGAGCCATCTCTAATGCCAAACCTGCAGTGGCAGCTTATCCTTTCACAACGCTGAACCCACATGTGGGAATCGTTATGTACAGGGATCACGAGCAAGTTGCAGGTACTTAATGTTCAGCAAGACATTCATGTATTATTGTTTTTCTTCATTAACAGAATGATAATATTTTGATAAAACCACATGCCCCATTTGCAGCTTGTTGTCAGTGTAATGTCTCTGTCTCGCTTTGTTCCTCTTTGCAGTCGCTGACATCCCAGGCATCATTCGTGGAGCCCATCTGAATCGCGGCCTGGGACTCTCCTTCCTGCGCCACATAGAGCGCTGCCGTTTCCTCCTCTACGTGCTGGACCTGTCGACCCCAGATCCCTGGACTCAGCTCGAGCACTTGCGCTATGAACTGGATCAGTACGAGCCTGGTCTGTCTCAGCGGCCTCAGGTCATCATAGCCAACAAAATGGACTTACCCGAGGCCCGTGAGAAACTCCAGACTCTACGAAGCCTCGTCACCCAGAGGGTTATCCCTGTGTCGGCTCTCACGGGACAGAACAAAGAGGAGCTCATCCTGCACTTAAGAGAGCTGTACGATGGCTATCTCCAGGAGGGCAGCACTGAGAAAGACAAACCTTATAAGTGGTAGTAAAAACAATTCCAGCCTCTCTGCATATTTATAATGGAATATAGAATGTATTTTGATTATTTAATAAATGTATCAACGAAACAAGGTATTGAAATCCAGTTTAACACTACTAAGCACTTCACTGCATTTCACTCAATTTTACCATAGCTCTTTCACTACACAAGATTCAAAATGTTAGTTTTATCCAACATTTGTCTGGGGTTAACCACTGTTAACACACTCTTCAAAGGCTCTTCATTTACATTATTTAGGAATCATGTTTAGTTCTGTAAACATGATTCCTAAATGATCCAGCAGGGGGCAGTCATTCCTTTATTATCGCATCCACTTCGCAGTGGAGTCCATCTCTACCTCATATAGGGCAAAGGCAAAGAGTATACACCCCAGGTGTATACTCCCCCCACACTATTCACTCTGGCACACCAAAGGGCAATTTGAACTCTCTGATTAACCTAAATGTGCATGTCTGGTGACAGTTGGAGGGAAAACCAGAAAAAAACATTGCAGGCTTGGCAAGTTTCTCACAAAAAGAGAATTGGTCCCTCCAGGATTAGACCCAGGAAACCCTACAGAATCCACTGTATTGTAATTATTCAATTTCAGCGATGTCCCTCCTATTAATTCCTATAAAGTCATAGACCAATGTGTACTCATTGGAAATGGGAGTTGAAATAGCAATGAATGGAGTGAACTGACAGATAATCACATGAAAAAAACACTTGTCAGTGTTTATTGCTTTGTCAGTGCCAATCAGAGGATGAAAAAACAGTTTGTGTAAGGTGAGTCAAACCTGTCACTGTTTGTGCAGGTTTTTAATGTTTTGTCACAATCGCGCAACTCTCGGTTCCCCTGCCTCCACAAGCACAGTGACTCATGTATTTATAGACTCCTTTGCCAGCAGCCTTTTAACTGATGTCGGTTTAATGGCGCATCTCCTGTTTATTTTGAACCTGGATTTGCCTCAGAAAGAACTCTGCATTCTGCTGTTTCACTGTACAATAACCCTGCACATTTACAGCCGTGAAACGGAGAGGAATGAGGCGGCACAGGGATAAAAAGAGCTTTGTGCTGCATTCAGAGTTACACTTGGTGTGAGAGAGGGTTTGTGGATGAAGGAGACCGATAGAGGACTGTTATCCTACAGTGACTACTATTGAAAAGGAACATTCATGAATAGAACCCTCATGGGCTGAAAGTAGGCCGAACTGATAACAATTACATGTCAGAGGTAAAGCTTTCAGTGGTACTGAGCCATTACTGTGATTTCCTGCTGATGACTGATGACTCATGTAAATCAGCCTCTGTTACAGTATGTAATATACAGCCGAAACGGCATAATGATAGACTTTTAGAGAGTGGTTCTGACGTATTGTTCAGCTTTGTGTTAGGGCGACCTAGGCACTGCAGTGGCTCAGTGAATAGTGCTGCAGTCCACAGCAAAAAGGTCCTTGGACCGGCCTCTCTTGTGTGGGGTTTGCATGTTCTTCCCTTTATCTGAGTGGGTTCTCTTCAGGTCCCACAGTCCAAAAACAGGCATCTTTAAGTCGATTGGAGAATGGATTGCCCCGAGGTGTGAGTGTGTGAGCAAATGGTGTGCGTGCTCTGCAGTGAACTGGCCACCTGTCCATGGTGTAATTCTGGCTATCTCTCCCAAGTCAAGTGCATCGAAATGGGGATTCATGGACACACTTTTCTGGTCTTTATCTAGCTACTTTATCTGCCCTTTCATCATGTCTTCGGTTCACTTGCATCGAGAGAACAAAAAAACAGCAGACTTGGTCTAAATAACCATGCCCATAGTCTCTGATGTCACTGGTTGTGTTCGAGGCAAATCTGAACTTATCTGATCTGTACAATGGATGCAACCAAATGTCACTAATGTCGGAGCTACAACTTCTGAAACTTTAAAAATAGATCAACTCTTGACTGCCTTGAGAATCTGTTGTCTGACGTCAAACAACAATGCAGA
This sequence comes from Karalla daura, assembly GCA_029224185.1. NCBI lineage: Eukaryota > Metazoa > Chordata > Actinopteri > Chaetodontiformes > Leiognathidae > Karalla > Karalla daura. The sequence continues at coordinate 9,911,403 of CM055193.1, read as the reverse complement.
ACTAAACGATGCACTACATTGCAGGTCATTGGTAAAATATTGCTACAAATGTATTTTAAATGCCAATTATAACTTTTGATTCTCTTTCACCTTGCCACAAAAAAGTTTGCACTGGTCCTCCGTATTGTCTGTTTATCCTGACCTGTTTCAACTGGGAATCCTGAGTTCTGAGCTGGTTTAACCATGGTCTTATCTCCAGCTCAGCAAATTTGGAACTAGTTTTTCTGGATTTTTTTTTATCAGTGGAAATGAAACAGTAGATCAGGGCCAACTGTAGAACTGCATCGGTGAAAAAGGGGCCCATTGTGTGCTCCAATACCATTGAGTGCAAAGCAGATATGATAATGGAGGGATTGTGCAATGACGTTTGCTCCCTTTCTCTCAGTACAACATGTTTCATAAGTGAGAATGTTTAAACAGGGTGAGAAAGAGGCCAGGATACTTTGGGACCGCATTTGTCATCATTATTAGCTGATAAATTGTGCCATAATCACTAAAACCAACATTTCAGCTTTTCCCAGGCTGCTCATATCAGCTGTATGACCCCCTTTCTGGCCACCAGGGGACAGAAGAAATCCAAAACAAACAGCTCTCTCAAATTAAGCCTGTCCAAATATCCAACAGAGATGCATAAGGATCTCAGGACTGCCTGATTCAGCCAATAGACGGATCTAAGTCACTAAGCTTCTATGGGAGCTTTTATCTTCATTGAGCCCAGAGGAAAGCATGGAGCTGTCGCTTTGCGGCTGATCAACTTTCCTCGGCAGCTGTCCTTTGTTTGGTGCGAGACAAGCCGAAAAGCTCTCAGCTTCTCGTAAGAGTAAAGTTACAATTCTCTGCGGATTAGATCACTGCTGAGGAACTACTTGGCAAATGTACTGGAATTATGCAACAAGAGATGAAACATTGGCTGTCTATGGCGGCATGGTGGACAGTGTCTGGGATGTGATGATGAGCCTGTTTAGAATTGACATTTGACATTTGACACAGGGTAAAAATGAATAAAAACTCCACTTGCAAAGGGTGATCTACTCTTGTATGTGAAGCCTCACAATATGAGCTCCGGTGTTGCATTCTTGAACATGTATGCGCAGTTTGACAGAACTGTACTGGAAAACACACAAAATCCCCAAAACATACACCTGAGAAATGTCATCTTTAAGCCCTCTTCTCTTGAATGATCAATAACCCGGTTTTCATGATCCATTTTGATCTCTTCCACATATCTTCCAGATAATCTGGATGTATACCTGCAGGAGACTGAAGTTCCAAACTTTGGAGACACTAATGGCTTCTCCCACTTCAAGGAGTCCTAAAAGAGAGGGGCACTCCAGGTAAGAGATCTCTGGATGTTCCCCCCCATGGAGCCAAGGGTTCATGCCAGGTTTGTATGTCACTTACCATACTAGGTGGAGCTCAGACGCCATGACTTCACCCCATTCAGGCATGTCTGAACGCCTTCACTCAACTGTTTGAGGCTGGCTCAGCTTCTCATTTCCATTTGATACTGATATGTGACAGTCTGTCATCTTACACTGCCACTACCTTGTGTGTGTGTGTGTGTGTGTGTGTGTGTGTGTGTGTGTGTGTGTGTGTGTGTGTGTGTGTGTGTGTGTGTGTGTGAATGGGCGTCAGATCAAAAGAGCTGTAGGGTGCGTTCGCTGGCACATGCATGGTTTTTTCCTGTTTTCTTTTGATGACCTTGCTCTTCTGGTGTGATTAAGATCACTTAATGCTTAATTAAGGTCACTCCCAAAATGACTCCATGAAGAGGAGCAGCATCCACCCGGTGTCCTGTTTGCACGTCACTGAATCACAGCCCTGCTACGCTTTCAAATTAAGAACTTACACTGTGTTTTCTACTGCTAGTCCTCACACCATCAGAGAAACATCCAAATGCTTTCGATTATTAAGAGACACACATTTTTAACTTATACTCCCAGTTCGCAAAGAATTCCTTGTCATCTCTGTGCCCCTGGACAGTTTGCTCATTAGTAAGAGATATTTCATCTCAAGACAATTCTAGAAATAGTGAAAAGACTTTATGAGCAAGAATCCAAACTCCAAGGAATTGCTCAAAAATAAAATTGGAGATCGGTCAATCTCGTTCCCAGATTTGTGACTTTACAAGGTGATTTCCGCCTCCTCACCCAACATATTTCTGTGTTTGCTGTTCAGAGCTGAAACAACATGGTGGAGTGGTGTGTTAGGTGTGTGTGACCAGTAGTGACATGATCACATTGAAACCACTAGGAGTCAGTATTAGTCAGTATATCATGCAAGGACAAAAATAAGAGGAGGTATTTGATATAAGACTTAGAAAGCCTGGTCATCTGTTGAGATGATTTGTACCATTAGATACATACTGTATATTGACACACATTTTTGGTATATTTTTCAAGTCACTTGTGTTGTGACCTCTGGGTCCGCTCCCTCTTACCTAAACTCCTTCATCCAGGTCTATGCTCCTTCTCGAGCATACACTCCTCCCAAGAACGTCTTGCACTGCCATCCCCATGCACAAAGCAGTCTCAGTCCAGACTGTTTGCCTTTGCGGTCCCTAAGTGGTGGAACAAACTTCCAAACACATTCAGAGTGGGAAACTCTACCCATCTTCAAAAATCTCTTGAAGACGTTCCTCTTCCAAGAACACCTCCTTTCTTAAACTTCTTCTTAAACAGTGCTCTACCTCCTCTAATATGAAAAAAATAAAACAGAAAAATCTGTCCTATCTTTCTGTTGAACCCTTATCTTATCTGTCTCATCTACCTCAACTATTGCCTTTTGTTGCACTGTAGGCACTTATACTGTTCCTCAACTATAAGTTGCCTTGGATAAAAGTGTCTGCCAAATGAGTAAATGTAATATTTTTCTATGGGTATTTGGTTTCATTCATTATATTATCTTATCTGCAGGACACTAGTCCATTGCAGGGTACACACATCACTCACGCTCTCACTAACACCAAAGTGTGGAGTCTCCAATCAATCTAAACATGCATGTTTTGGAAAAAACGGCGCAAAAAATAAATTAAATAAAACAACTCAGATGTGGAAAAGAACAATCACTGGATGTGCTAATGTGCTAGAGAGTATGAGATTAAGTAGCCTCTTGATTGGAGTGGAGTGTGACTACCATGTCACAGGCATCAAAGTCTCGTTATGATGAAAGGGTTTATGGGATGCAAATGCAGAACTCAGACGTAGAAAGCAAGGTAACAGAAGACTGGAATCAAGTAAAGTCAAGTCAAGTTTATTTATATACCACTTTAAAACCAACAATAACAGCTGACCAAAATGCTGGACAAAGAGGATAAATGATTCAACAGACAAACAGAAAGCACAACACAAAGTGAACATGACAAAAAGAGATGCAGACTAAGAAATCCAAACTGTGGTGAAAGCCAGGTCATAAAAATAGGTTTTTAACGGTGAGATTTAAAAACAGCCTAGGAAGGAGCCAGGCATATGTGCAGTGGCAGCTCATTGAATGTGAATGAGTGACTGATGAGTGAGTGATCACACACCAGACACGACTGGGGAGACACAAGAGGGAAAAGACCTAGTTGGTGACAAACACTAAACATATGAGGAAGAGCACGAGGTGTGAATGAAACATCTCGTGATGCAGGAGCTGAACTCTACAAAAATAAAACTCTTAAGGCTTAAGGAGAAGTCACCAAGAAGACATTTTTAGAAACTTGTGAAATATCTGTACTGATCTGTATGTGTGTGTGTTTGGAGAGGATAAAATCACATTTGATTCCACCGATACCTACTGGCGCTGAGACCTGTGTAGGTACTCACACCCAGGAACAAAACAAAACAAAATAAAACTGGCTTGACAAGACTGCAATGCATGACCTGAAGTACCATTTGTATCACAACACCTAATCCCAGACTTTCATCCCTCCATGGAAGTATTTCTTTAATGCAGTGACACACCTGCTTGTTCCTGATTATTTGGAATTGTTGCATGAAACTACAAACCTGATTTTGTTTCTGAGGAACTACTTAACATCGCATTGTTAAGACTCTATGTTTTATGCATGTTAAAGCAGACCTGTATTAGCAGAAATGCCTCTGTATGATTTGTTTGTAAGTTCACATTTTAATTGTTTTTGTGCTCTCCTAAATAAATAATGCATTACTCACCAAATCTTTAAATTGACTAAAAAGAAAATAAAAAGAAAAAAAACAACATTTTAAACAAGTCTGGTACACAACTTAAAATCAGTTGAGAGAAAACATAGTCCACAACCATTAAAACCAAAAGACTTAAAAGCCTACTCCCATATCTGGTTTTGCATTAGCCTTCCTCTATCCAGAGGAAATGTATGTGGTATGCAACTGCTTATACTTAAAATCGGAGCCTTGATTCTTTAAATCTTGAGTTTTATGCCAGTGATAGTTTTCCACCTTCCACTCACGATTCTCTGCACAGGAAGTTTTTGCACTGTAAGCAGCATATTCACGAGGCATGCAGATTGAGGCCAGGGTAGTGAATTTAGCATGCTGGTCCTGATGCAGGTCCAGCTCCAAGTCCGGCTCAGTGGGAATATAAAGCATGGATAACTCAGATCTGGCCTCTTGGTCTTCCTCCGTGGCATATACAACAAGGTAATCGTTACCCAGCTCTGCTTCATCCACCCAACGTTTATCCAGCATCTACAATTTATAAAGGAGGAAAAAAGAAGCGTTATTAAATAAGACACAAAAAGCCGTAACTTTGCACGCCTTACTGAAGTCTTTCCATTACCAGAGTGAGGGCACTGTCAATAGTTTTTTTGTGGTTAGCAGCCTCAGCAGAGCATGTCTGAACATCTGTCCGTTTTTCTGTCCATCGCTGGGGAGTTAGAGTCAGTATTCAGTTGTTCAATAAATAATAATAATAATAATAATAATAAATAAAGCAAAGTAAATGCTAATTAGTGTGTAGTTTGCAGTACCTTGTGCGTAGAGCTTCTACCCAGATATCCCAGTGTCCCTGTGGATGAGGCTGTCCGAATGTCCTGGAATATAAAAAAAAACAAACAGAGTGGTTAATTTAGTTCAATACGTAAGCAATATAGTAGCATTTGTAAGGGCTTATTAACCATCTTCATACTTGTCTTTGTCTTTCTAAACATAATGTGATAATAGTAAGAATCATGATTTCATTACCCGATACGTTCTCTCTCTCGAAAACCGTTGGTCCTGATCTTGTGTAACATGATTGGCTGTGCTCACAGTCATCTGCAGATATGATTGGACATGTCGAAATTAAAACCTTTCAGAGAAATCACATTAAACCATTGAATTTGGATAATGTTCTAGTTTTAACCCCCTTCACCCAAAAGGACTGATAAAAGATTGCGCACCGAAGAGTGGCCCCACATTGACTTTGTCTTTGACCATCTACCAACTGAGTCAATTTCAATCTGCAAAAAAAATAAGTCACATGATGGGCCATACCAAGATGCAAAACCAATGAAGACAGTCTCTTTGATAAGTTCACTGTTGCAATTTTCATTACTTACTGGTCTCGGAACTTGAGTTAAAGTTTGCTTGAGTGTTTTCTTAGTTTCTCTTTTGTTTAAACGATCCAAAGGCACCTGAAATTTCAATAGAAGACACAGTAAAAAAAAAAAAAAAATTCTCATTGTTGAGTACAGGCTATCTACAGAATTTCAAAATAATTATGTATTGAATTGATCCACCTTGAAAGCTTAAAGCACCACCTTGAAATGATTAAAACAAACAACAGCATAATATCTTGTATCTAAAATCTTTGAAAAAGTAAAACTTGGAAAATATAATTTTACTATATATGAGATACAATTAGCAAATTTCTAAAGTATCTTATATCACTCATTTGTTCATTTGATCTAAAATAATGAAATTATGAATGTAAACTAGGTGCGAAATACTGTCACAAGCACAAAAAAATGAAGTGAAAACAATAATAACAAAGTCATGAAAATATTTACTTGGCAATCAGTTCCTGGTGTCTCTGTGGCAGACTTGATCAGTTGTTGGCTGGTGTTTCCATCAATTATAAATGTCTTTCTCTCTTTGACGGACGTCAGCAGAAGCAAAAACAGAAATGGAACTGCGATACAAATGCAAATAGAGACAAATCAGTTTTAATAATGCTGTTAATAATACTGTTACAAGACTTACTTTAGACCTTACAGAGGTCTAGAAGGTGGTGATTCAATTTAGTTCACCATTACTTTAAGTAAAACTTAATTCAATCTTATTTGCAATGTTTTGAAAAGCATACTACCTAGGAGCAAACTGAAAAAAATTGGCACAAGCACTCCGACTCCTGCTCCAGGGATGACTTCACTGCGGAGGCGACAGTTTGGCCGGGTTGGGTCCAAGCAGCTGCACACAGTCACTGACACGTTGTGTACCGTGGTCTTGTGCTGACGGTCCGACACCTCCAGCAGCAGCTCAAACTGACCAGAATGGACTGAGCTCTCTTTCACCAGGTTGACTGAATACCCTGGGAAAACAGATCAGATGGTCATCGCCATCAGCACGACTTCTTCATTGTGGAGGAGGTGACGTCATCTTCGCTCACCTTGATCAGGATCTATCCTCCACTTGTTCTCAACGTCTCCACGGAGCTTGAAGTGGAAGGGTCCACCGTAGGGGTCATCGTCCTGGTCTGAGACTGTGATGTTGACCATGGAGGCGCTATCGGTCTGACACATGTCGAACGTGCTGATGCTCAGCACTGGATTGTTGTCATTCTCGTCTGTAACGTAGATGCTGAGGGTTGCCGTGCTTGTCATTTGAGGAACTCCTGGTGGTGACCAAAACCCAATGGTGAGCATTGCTTAGAAATAAACAGTACAATATATATTAATGAACTCCAGGACGGACCATTGTCAACTGCAAGCACTGTGATGACATAGACGTTGTCTTTCACGTGGGGCGACTCGCGGTCCAGGCTCTTTGCTGTGGTCACCTTCCCTGTCAAAGGATCCACTGTGACCCAGCCAGCTGGATCATCTCCCAGCTTGTATCTGAATCACACGTGTCAAGTTAGACTCAGTTCCCAGCAAGGCGGTAAATCGTTCTGGGAGTGGGACTTACACAACTGTGCTGGCGCCGGCGATGTCTGAATCTTTAGCGGTGAATGTTGCCAGGTCTTGTCCCGCCGCTATATTCTCATTCATCTTAACTTTTTTGATAGATTCCAGAAAGCTCGGAGGGTCGTTGACGTCGATCACATGCACTGACACTTTGCGGGTGGACTGCTCCATCATCAGTGTGTGGTCCATACCAGTAGCACTGGCACTAGTAGTTATTTCCACTTCCCACTTTACAGCCCTACGTTTTACCACTTTGCACAACCGATATGGGATCTCATTCTCAACATTGATTGTCAGGTTCTTCATAGAACTGTCTTCAAAGTCCAGGGGCTGTGAAGAAAGAAACACATCAAACATTGACTGAAGGCAGACAAAAGGCAGATATTAATACTGTGGTTTAAATTTATACCATAGTGTAAATAAAGTTCAACTCAGGTTTCTGCAGAGCTAAAAAAAACACTCCTTCTTTAAGCATCAGTTCCTGCCCTGGTTTTGTCTGAACAGTTGTGTTAATATTATAAAGACCTGATTCACAATATCAGCACTGTCTACAACTTCCTCCTGATGCCTGGGCAGGATTTAAATACATATGAAAATATATAATGTGATATATATGACAGGGCAAAAATGGATGATGCTCTTCATAAAAGAAGGACAAGGAGTGGAAATGAAACCATTAATTTCAATTATAAGTAATCAGCCTTGATATTCAGTGTTACTCAAAGAGGTGAAATGACACACCTGTCATGGATCTAATCAGTGATCTGTATGATGTAGCTAATGTTAGTAAAATTAACACATTTCCCATGATATATGCTCAAGAATATGCCCTTTTTGCTATCATGTAAAAATAGGAGTCTAGCTTGGATAAACACAGACAAAATACCTTTATCACATACAACAGTCCATCGTTTGTCTCAGGATCTGTGGATATATTGAAGTTGTTGTTTGTGTCTCCGTGGATGTGATAAACTGCTTTCCAGGCTGGACTGCCATGGGTGTCTTGGTCTGTAACGTGCAGTTGTGAAACAAGAAGATTTACCTCTCGTTCTTTCACTTCGACTAGACGCTGTGGCGACAAAAAAAGAAACAGGAGAAGAATTAACATGAAAGCAGACTGATGAGTTAAAGGCAGCATCTCATTCTTGAGGGTAATTGAAAGTAATAATTGCCCACTGTTTCTCCAGTGATGACAGGCAGATGATTATTTCCATCTTCTATGTTGATTATGATGGTGCATGAGCTGGAGAGTTGTACGTCTTTTCCATGGTCTTTGGCCTCCACTATAACGGTGTACTTCTCCGCTTTCTGAACAGTGGAAATTATAAAGGCTTATTCTTTTCTATTCTGGCCTATTCTGTCCAAAATATACTCTTTGAGAGTGAACAAGTGAAAGCAACAGTCTTCTCACCTCATGGTCCAGACATCCTTTAAATGTAAGGCTTCCAGTTTGTCCTTGTATGTTGAATAAGCTGAACTCCAGGTCTTCTGGTGCAGGAGTGACTGAGACTATTGTGAAATCAAACTTTCCATTTTCCTCACTGCTGTCATCATCGGTCGCCTTGAAGGTAATTATTTCCTTTTCTGAAAGCAGTCATTTGTTTAAATTTCTGTATTCAGACTTTATGAGATTGAGAAGAATTTCACTTGATGTGAAAGTCTGAGACATTACCTTGTTCTGTTGATTCCGCGATGGTAACTTCGTACCTGTCTCGGTCAAACTTTGGGGGGTTGTCATTTGCGTCTTTCACCACTATCTCAATGCCCAGGCGGGTATCTACTATCTGCTTTTCTATGTTGAATGCCTGAAATGCAAGCTGTAATTGGAGGACAAAAATTATGAAATACAAATCAGCGATTGTGCGTTTTGGCTGATGGTTGTAACAAGGTTATAACAAGGTTTGTTCCAGACCTTAATAACTTTGAATTTCTCATAATCCACTGGGCGATGGACAGTGATCTCTCCTGTTTGGCTGTCGATTTCCAATGTTCCAATGGGCTCCTCGTTAACACCTTGACCAGTGATTTGGAAAATGGTGAGGTCTCTCTCTAGTGTAATCTGGAGGGAAGGAAGCAAAATTTCTGCATCTTGTGTCCTTCATATCCAAACATGGTGATTCTCACGCTAGATACTCACTTTGCCAAGCGTATATGGGAAGTTTCCATTGTAGCCTTCATCGATAGTGAAGGAATCAATGATCCAGTTTCGCTTTTGTCGCTGCAAAATGTCTGAAGATGACCTGTGGACTAACAAACACTAAAAAAAACGAGGACAAAATCCATTGAGTGAGTTGTAGTTATTATTATTTTTAAAGGTTTGGGTTTTTTCTTATGTCAAACTTAAGCTCTGATCAACTGAATTCGCCACTTATGTCTGACATTTCCAATCTGAAAAATCACAACCGAGAAATATTTACTTTCTCAGAACAAATAATTACAACTGACATATACAGGTATATGGGAAGTATCTGCATATTTTTCATAGTCAATTGCTGGAGTGAAGAGCCCTTACCAGTGTCAAAATAAGACAGAGATCTGCAGTCTCCATTCCAGTCTTGTTGTGTGGTGTTGTGTCGGATTGTGTGCCGCAGACACTAGTGCTTCAGAAAATAAACATTTCCGCGTACCCGGATGACTGCCATGCTTGGCTGATTCACTTTGTTATTCAACCTGCGAATGGGAGGGCCCTTATCAAATCAGGTTGCCTGGTTTGTGTGTGTGTCTGCATGTCTTAGCACCTCAATGTGTAATAGTCAGGATCATCAGTTAGAAATATAACAGATGATGAATAAATAAACCTTTTATGAAAAACAGACTCATCTTTTATGTAGATTACAGATGTATATAGTATTGATGTTGTGCCGCATCAGATTGGAAAGATGTATCAATATATTATATGACATGATGATTCAGACATAATGAGCTTTTAAAAATGATTTTAAATAACAATATTTATCACAGATGTTGTGTTATCAGTTTGACATTAACAGAGGTTCTTACAGCCCGCTTTAATTTATTTCCAACTATTTACCATAGTTGGTTCCTTAACATAACCTTTCTCAACCTTTTCCTCAGTTTTTTTAATCCAACGCCTGTGTTGAGACTATGACAACAATTATGATATAATATTTGGACGGCCCAATCTGCAAATCTCAGCTCAAGTAGGGTCCTCTTTAAGTTGACCTTACACCGCTGGAGGTGAGAGAGCTCAAATGCAGCTCGCTCAGGGTGCCAACTCCTGAGACCTAGTGGAGGAAAACCTAGATTGCTAGCTTATTATTATTAATTTTAATCAGGGCACCACCCTGTGAACCAGGGACCAGCAACCAGGTTAACCAATCAGTCAGATCATCAACATCAGTTACTTCTAGCCTCGGTCCGGGCGGCTGGAGCTCCTGACAGTCAGCTGAGCTGAGGCGGCGGTGAAGAATGCCGGGGTAAGAGTTCTTCTTGCCCCCCTGGGGATTGGGGTCCACACCTCCAGGTTGGGTGTGCCAGGTAGGCACACTGGTTTTGTAAGAATTGCCTCATCTGGTGACTACCTCTGTAATCTGTAATCCTGTGTATTTCTCCATCTGGAGCGAGGCCTGGACATCTCTCTGTCTTAGAGGGTGTCATGACTCCCCTTCAGGTGGTACACATGTTGTTGGGATAACAGCAAACTCACAGAATAAGACAGTGATCTGGGTGTTTGACCTTTGACATGGTGCCCACGGTAGAGCTAAAACAACAATGTGCTTCATGTGCTTTTGAAGGGCAACTTTGTCCTCTATATCTGCGTTGGGACATCTTCTATGCTCATGTGATCATCTGTTCTTTATGTTATGTCTATGCATTTATCTATTTGTGTCATGTTGAGGAGGATGCTAAGACTGTAGTTTATTATTCTACAGGTCCAAAAAGTAATAATCCACTGTATATAAGTCTCATGTGGCCATGTAGCAGTCACAACACCGGTAAATAGACTCAATGCTTAATATCTATTTTCAGGCCAAGAATGATTCATTTTGTATGCATGTATATGTGCACGTAAAATGTTGGTTGTTGTTAATGTGTTGTTGTCTTGACCTGCTCCAGCCTTGCAAACCATTTACTTCATTTGGTAACTTCTTGATGTAGGGATTTCCTTTTGTTCACTGGTCTCAAATGCAACTGGCAGTGCATTGAGTGCATTACCCTCTAACTCAGATATGTGCTGCCGAGTCAACGAGTGCAAGCTGAAGAAATGGAGGACGATGGCATGCGTCAGATATACACTGTGAGCAGAGTTGAAGGATGGGATTAGATATCATATCAGTGTCATGTCATTTCAGAGGCTTCATTCTCATTGAAAAGATTCACTCCAAACAAGTGTCTCTCAGTCCTAACTGTTACTCCTTAATTCCAGTTTATCCACATTATCTGTTTTCCTTGTTTATTCTTTCTTTTGAAACACACCCTATTGTTTTGTCTGAACTCACTATCTGAAAAATGCTGCCCAACAACAAAGTTCCTCTTCTGGGCCTCGCTTACACTGGCCTTTAGTGTCTGAGAATCTCTGTCATTTTCCATTTTCTATATAAGACTATTGTGTCAACCATTTGTGCTATAAATTTGAAACTATTTTTTTCAAAAACTGTTTAACTTATTATACCTATCTCCTCCCACAAGCTAGCTAAATTTAGCTAAGTTGACACCAAACTTGGTAAAGAGCATCTTCAGACTTGTACACAACCAATCCACACAGATTTTTGATTGATCAAAAGTTGAGCCTACAGTGTATCAGAATATTTGACGGTATTTCTGAAACGGTATTTCAAAATAATACTTGAAAATGTTTGCTAAATACATTTTCTGTGTTCATAAAAAAATGACTACATTTTGGAGCCAAAATGATGCTTAGATCATGTTTAGAAAATAACAGAGTTTTATCTCAAAAACTGAATTTTTTACAGTATTTAGAATTTGCTCTCATGCGACCAATTGGAATCATGCTGTCTACATTATTTTTTTTTGTAGATTTTTGTTTTAATAACTCAATTCTGCCTTTACAGCTGTCAAGTGACTGACTGGCTTAGTCAGATTGTGTTACATGTGACGTTGCATGTGCATCTCCTCTTGCCAATGAGCTCAGTGAGGTAGAAGATGGTTCTTGTTGTGGAAGGTTGTAGGTATGAGTAGGACTTCCATATGAGAACTTCCATATGAGAAATATGCCTGAGCTTTTCAAAATAGTCATAATCAGATGTCCTTAACTGGAAACACAAGACAAAAATTCCAATGGTGGCGCTGGAGCAGGCCTATAAATCTAAAAACTATAAACTCTAAAAACTGTCTAAAAACAACAACAACCACAATCAACCACACGTGTTCCAGCTTTGGAACTTTCATTTTGCGTTAAATTGCCCGATACCGTCCATTGCTGAACAGCAGCTCTCATTCAGTGGTAATTGCTAGTATTAATTCATTATCACCCACGATGAAATGCAAATATCTTGGCTACCTGTAAAGGCACGGAACAAGAGTTTTGGCAGGACGTGACAGGACAGGAGTCAGCAGCTCCTCTGGCTGCAGTCCCGATTGTCTGAACATTAAAACTGATGTTCTTCTCTAATGCCAGGATGACATAACCTCCTGTTTCTCACACTTTAACCTTACAGAGCAAGCACATAGTCTCATTTAAAGGGTGCACTGCATAGCAATTGATGAACGCATAATGTAAAAAATTTGTTGTCATTTTAGGAATTAAAAATATAGCATATTCCTGCCATTCATGGTTCTTTTATAGCACTTTTCCAGTTTGCATAACCACTCAAAGTGCTTTTACGGACACAAGTCACCTTCACCTCTTCACCTTCCTTCATACGCTGGTAGCAAACACTACCATGCATGGTCTACCTGCATTAACCAGTAGCTTTCACCAGTCACACAGATTTTTTATGGTGCATTTTTAACAGGTATGCACTTGAAACACAACAGCATCACAAATGAATAATGGATACGTTTTTGATGTCTTGGAGAAATTCCCTTCAGGAAACTTCAAGAGCTGCAGCTTCTGGGGGAGTAATTGGGGTAAGGGGCCTTGCTCAGTCAAACTTCAGGCAGGGAGGGTTGCGGGTTGAGATCCCTCACCACCACAGCCACAGCTGAGCACGGAAAGCTCCAACCTCATCAGGGCATTTCCCTCTATGAGAAAATCTTAAGTAAAAGTAATAAAAGGCAAAGCATTTACTTAATCTCAAGAGAAACAAGGGTGCTTTTATACTATTACCCTAACCCTATGACCACATCTATAAAAAAAATAGATTTTTTTAAATCAGATGGAAATTCCTGGTTTAATGAAGGCCTCATAACATTTGTAATTCCACAAGCTCTCCCATGGGAAATTTCAATCGCGATGTAGTTCAAAGTAAAAGGTAAGTAAGTAGTAATTTGTTGCAGTTTCTTGTGACTTTCATGGCTATTACGATTGTTTTTGGGGGATTTCAGTTGCAAAAAAACCATATAATATGTAGAGAAAGTGAGAAGAGAAAGACTGTGATATCAAGTTTCCCAGGGTGCGGTCCCGATGGTAATCTTACTACTAACAGTCAAAGAAGAAGGAAAAAAGAAACACACTCTTCAGTCGGCCACAAGTCCAGTTACCACTGTGATTTGAAAAAGAAACTTAAGAGAAATTAACGTGAAGCAATATTTTTTTATTTTTTTATTCTTTCCCAGGCATTTTAGCCTAATATAATCTAAACCTGTAGGCCTAAATGTTCTCAGGGCAGCTACTGAGGTAACAAAATTCACCGTTACTGAATTGGGAGGGTGCGAATAAATCTTATCATTTTCAGTTCAACATGTTCCAGCTGGCACGGCACTGATGGTAAGACTCTGTTGTGAAACTACATACTGGAAACTCCAAAGAAGTCAGTTCCAAGGAAGGGGAGTTGTCAAGATGATCAACCTATGTATGGCAGTTCCACACAAGAGGCTTATAGTCATTGACTGATTTCAAGTGACGCACTTAATCCTCCTCTGTTGTCTCTAGGAACATTTAACTCGGCCTTTAAGACATTTGATTGACAGCAGATTTGTAATATACGATTACTTGTTCTTTGCTCATGTACTATTTCCTATTACAGTCTCTTCATTTAGCTCCTTTCAGAAAGGCTTCTTTTATGTGATGCTGAAGTTTAACTTTCTGTGTATGTGTGCGACTGTGTGCATACTTGCGTGTGAGCGTGTGAGTGGGTGAAACAAGCTGAAACCAGTGCCAGATTTGCATATTAGTGTCCGTGGCAGTGGTTTGCCAGACGAGTTCTGTCACTTTTGACGTACGTAAAGCCTCCTCCTCCTTGTTACTGCTGCTGCAGTTGATTTTTGTAAAAACATTGCTCAGATATTCGTGAAGCATAACAAAGAATAACTAGCATAACACAGATCTCTCTGCCCTTCCGACAAGATGCACAACATTTCTGCTATTGGCACTCCCTTGCTACGTAATGCTTTACTGTATAAAAGCGCTATCCCCAAAAGCTTATGACCAGCATATTGTATTGTTAAGTAAAGGCAAAAAATTCAAAAGTATGGTTGAAGCCGTTTCATGTTTTCTAAGAAAAAAAAAACTTAAGACAGCTGAGGCAAATGTGCACATTAAGAAATACAAAACAAACAAACAAACAAAAGCAAATACAGCTTATGGTGTCCAGTTTGGTCATCCCATGAACAATAAGCCGTTGTCAGTGCCTCTGATTAGCAGGTAGTTTATCCACTGAACAATATTCAGCTCAACCAGGCAGAATTTAAGGAAATCTTGCAAAAGCTTTGTCTCGGAAATGTGCGTCCTATGAAATATGAAATACGACAACTTCCGTAGATAAACTTATAGCTGAAAAGATCAAAGTAATACAGCTATGACAGAGTCCTCCTCCGGTACTGGTGAAAGCACTGCGACTTGGCAGCAGTCACTCCTGAGGCAGCACAACAAGTGCAGAAAACTAACAAACAAACAAACAAAAAAATAAGTGACCACTCCCATTGTCAAAATGTCAAATTTCAAAGTCACTGAACCATGACGGCTCTTTACATTACATCGATTCAAACATTATGCAAGCCAAACACAATCGCTACCACGTTACCCCACCTTAGGAGCAGATGCCAATGTACAATAAGATCTGGCTCTAAACGATGTCCAGAGTCGGATTCTGTGAAGCTGCTTCTGAAAGCGTTCCTCTCTCCCAGGATCCTGTCAGATCAGTCTGTAACCACGTCCTCTTTTTTTTGGAGCAAAGAGAAGCTGACATACAAAAAGAAAAATCCCAGTGCAGTGCTGTCAATCAAATCTGGATGTTTTTCTCCTTCAGCGACTGAGCACAGATGCCTCCCAAGGTCTTGAACTTCGGACCGAGAGTATTCAGAAACTTCAGGTCCTCTCCAGGATCGCAGAGAGACAGCTCGTCCAGTGAATGGCATTTGCTGCCATCTCCCTCGTAGGCGTACTCATGGGGTCTGTAGTTGAGGGCATCCACCTCGTTTGCCTCAATGCAATACAGTCGCTGTGGGGAACAAATAAAACAGGTCATGACAAAATACATGTAAAAACAATGGGTCTGCATTTATACAATTATATTAAGTTATATTATAACTTAGACTCTTTTCTACTGGAAAAAGCTGAGGAGGACTACTATGGGATTTCTTTTTTTTTTCAATTTTCAGAGGCTGTGTTTGGTTTGAGGCTTTGTTTCAATGAGTGGTTATTGCCAAAGTAAATTACAGCATTCTTATTTTCCAAACACATCCTCGCACGCTGGTGCCAGCGAGCTGTCATGTACGGTTCCACACAAAAGACAAATTCTCTTACCCTATCGAGGTGATCTGCAATGTGTTGATTAGAGCGCAGGCTGTAAGAGTGGCTGTACCTTGATGAGCCTCTCCCCTGTTTACAGATAAACATGGTATGTCAATAAGATAAACACATGACCAGGCAATTAAAGCATTGCAGTTTATTGAAGAGTCATACTTACGTAGGTATCGCCTTTGTTTGTATTGAATGTGGAGTACTGAAATGAAAGACATCATTATTTCCTTGTCTATATATCTACCATCTATCTGTATAAATATACATAATTACATATCTGCTATCAAACAATATTAGCAAGAAGTATCGAGAGCTAGCAAAAGATAATGTCAAATGTATTTTTATTTACATAACAAGAGCTCTGCAGCATGAAAAGACAATAATAAAGATTAAGCATGATTGTGCAGTGTTGACACTAAAAGTCACATGTCAGGTCATCATTCAATCCATGTTGTGGCACCATCTTGTGGTTGGCAGTGTACAGAAACATACCAAAACACTGGGATGCCACGTGATCACATTGCCAAAAGAAGCCAAGAAAAGCTAGCTGTTGTAATGACAGTTACTCACCATTGACCGTGACCTTTGGCCTCTGTAGTTGTCTCTTACGGACTGAGAGTGAGACTGAGACTGAGAGTGAGACTGAGAGTGAGACTGAGAGTGAGACTGGGTCTGCATCTGTGTCTGCGTTGACTCCATTGTGTTCACGTTCTGAAATGTGTTCTGATACTGGAGAGAATTCAGAGTGATGTTAAATCAGGGTGGGAAAGGTGGCAACTGCGGTTTTTCATTTTACCTACACACAATACTCTTTGTTCCGCCTTTGTTTATTCTTTGGAAATCATTGCCATCTGCTGACACGACGATCAACAACCCTCATCATCACTGCGGTTCTTTGCCTCGTGGATGTAGCAACACACAAAGAGGAGACATTTTAAAAACGTGCTGCTTACCGAGGTGAACCTGGAGCTGCTGAATACGTCCGTGTCTTGCATCATTACTGGCATCATTGGAGACGTCTGAGGCATCTAGTTGGAGGAAGCACAATCTTAACTTAACAATCAGAGCCCAAAACATTTTGCATTTTGTTATTGTCGTCACTGGTTTGTGACCTCTACTACGGTCTCACATGGCTACTCCCTTGTTTATCTGCCTCACCTGTTGAAGACAGGTGACACAGTAACTAGTCGTTACAGTCTTTCAGGCCTCCACAAACCAGGGCGCAACATGATCACAGGACACACATACATAACCACACAAACCCAGAGTGGATTTCAGGTGTTTCCACAGTATTTAGAGCTCCAAACTAAAAAGAAAGGCCTTTTTTTAAATAGAGCTGCTGATATAACACACTGTGTGGGGAGGCTTAGGTGATGGAAGTACCTCGACCATGGCCTGCTTCACGCCGTCAGGTACATTCATGGTGGGAATCAGGAGGGTGGGCTCAGCCTGGCAGAGAGGAGAGAGACACACATGATGGAGTGAGTGGTGGAGGATCCTGGCAAACTGTGAGACTGGCTGTAAACTTGCATGATAAACACACCTTGCATTCTGCACCGCCTCCCTCCTGGTTGTACTTGATGAGGGTCTGGCTGCCCTCATCTTGAAACATGGGGATGTGTTTGAACTCTTGACTACCACATTCGCACACAAAGAGGAGCAGCAGCACTGTAGACAGAAATTAGATCACAAACACTGAGAACCGAGCAAACAAGCTTCCATGTAATTGGTACAAGCAATGATGGCGTCAACTGGAGAAGTCCCCTGGGCATGGAGACAAAGCTGGGTAGGGAACGTGGACAAACAGTGCTTGCTCCACCCTAATTACCAATCAACAAATGAACTTTCTGGGGTGAGAGTAAGTGATGTAAACACACAGGAGCACATATTGAGTAATTCGCCAAATCAAAATAACCAGAGAAAAAATAAGAGCAGTTTGGAGAGTCATTAACTCCAAACTGCTCTCATTCTTTATCTTTATGAGACTTTTTTGAACTGATAGATAGATAGATAGATAGATAGATAGATAGATAGATAGATAGATAGATAGATAGATAGATAGATAGATAGATAGATAGATAGATAGATAGATAGATAGATAGATAGATAGATAGATAGATAGATAGATAGATAGATAGATAGATAGATAGATAGATAGATAGATAGATAGATAGATAGATAGATAGATAGATAGATAGATAGATAGATTTTGTACTTACACAAAAATAAGAGGAGTCCCGTAATCATGAGTCCAATAGCAGGTCCCCCAAAAGTGGCTGTACCTGGATCTTTGGCACGGCAACTGTCCCCATCTCCGCAGTCACACACCGTCACAACCAAAGTGTCTTTTCCCATCACGTTCTGCTGATCCCGGATCACCAGTGGTACAGAGTAATTGCCATAAGGGAGTGACTTCTTGCTCACAAGCCCACCTACCATACCTGGTGGGAAGAGCAATGTTAAGCGGCTGTACATCTGAAACATTCATTTGTATTGCAACAGTGGTTTTCAGATTTCATCTAACCAAAGGCAGGATCTAGTTTCCATCGCTCCGCCAAAGTTTTGTCGTCAGGCCCAAGGATGAAGGAGAAGGGCCCACTGAAAGGAGGAACGTCTGCATCCATTGCTGCCACAGGGACAGTATTGACCTTGTTTCCACACATTACGATGGTCTTGTTGATCAGATGAGGCACGTTGTCATTGATATCACCCAGGTGGATCAGGATTGTACCTGTGCCTGTGGCTGGAGGCTCGCCTTGGGAATCACAAAAGAAAAACAAATATCAGACCACAGCCTTCACACTGTTTAAATTGGGATTTGCACTTGAATGTCCTCATACCATCGTCTACGGCAGCTATAAGGACTGTGTATACACTGTCAGTGAGAAAAGGTGCCTCTCTGTCCATTTTCTGGATCGCCGTCACCTCCCCCGTTTTCTCATCGATGGAAACCCAGTTGGCCGGATCATCTAAAATCTTATACCTAATTACATGAGATTTGAAAGTTTAGCATATGAAGCAATGACACACACCAGGAAACAGTTATGAAGCTTTGCTGGATTGATCTCAAACTGAAGATCAGGGGCAGGAGGAAACTATCTGAACTTAAAATGTTTTTGTGTTCTAAAGGATTTATACACATTTAAACTCAAATAAAGACAATGACATCTTGACAAGACACTAACCTGATATCGCTGATTTCAGAGTCGACATCACGAACCTTTGGAGTCATCAACACAGCTCCTTCTTTCTCCTCCTCTTTCTGGTACACAATTTCTGGATTGTGTAGAAACTCAGGTGGATCATTGACGTCAATCACTTTGATTGTGATGTTGATCGAATTCGGGGCTGGACGTGGAGCTGATTTGTCCCCACAAACAAATAATTTTTCCTCATTCTCAACTTCAATCACCAGTGTGGTATTAGTTGTCTTTTCAAAATCTTTTCCCTGAAAGAAAACATGTTTACGTCAGCAATGGTATATACATTGGCAGAGATACCGGTACTGGATGTGTTACAATTGCAGTATTACCTTGATGATGCTCAGAATCCCATCATTTGTCTTAGGGTCAGTTTTAATGTCATAGTTTTCTTCCTCATTTCCTTTGACAATTTTATATACAGCACGCCAACCAGGAGTGTTAGGGGTATCTTTGTCCTCTACCGAAATTCTCAAAAGATTAGGCATGACGGTTGATTCGTTCACTTCACTATGGTACTGTAAAAAAGACGCAAAATCATCCTTGATATCATATGTTAAAATCATAAAATCCTAATATGCTAAAAAGTAACTGTAATGAGAGTAATAACAATGATACATTTCTACCTTTTTGTTGGTAAATGTTGGTAGATGAGTGTTTGCGTCAAGGATATTAAGGGTGACTGTGGCGGTGGAGGAAAGAGCTGGTATTCCAAAATCTTTTGCTTCCACCATCACTACATACTTCTTCGTTTTCTGAAAGATAAACATCAAGATAGAAATCAAAACTTAGAAATATTGCTGACAAATCCGGATTAGATGTAGCTACAGTAAGGCACTGAGTCTTACATCGTAGTCAAAACACCCTGCAGAGTTGAGTCGGGCCATTCTGCCATCAATCTGCCACAAGGTAATTTCCGGGGTTTTGGGTTGTTGTGAAACCACTTTCATGAGGATTTTAGAGTTGCTTGTGTTTGCTTGATCTTTGTCAAAGGCAGTCAGCTCTACAGGTAAGGGCCCTTCAGGAGCAGACAAAAAGGAAAAAAATAAGAATCAATATGTAATAAATAGTCGGTTGTGCAACACAGAGAAATTATTTATACATTATGCATCATTTATGTGAATTCTTTACTCACCCTCTGGTGTATTCTCCCTCACATTCTCAGTTATCACAGATTGGAAGAATCTAGGTGGATTATCATTGATGTCCTTGACTTCGACATCAAACGATAGCTCCCTGTCCAGTGGTTTGTTAGTCTTTTTGTCATAGATATCAAATTTGATCTGTGGATAAAGACGGTTATATTCATTTATGTCTAGCAGGTAAAAACTGTCATCACAGGGATCAATAATGCAAAATTAGCTCACATGGAAGGGCTTGAAATGCACTTCTCTGTCAATCTTTCTACGGGCAAAGACAGTTCCTTTGTCTGGGTCAATGTAGAAGATGTCCTTCGGGTCCTGATCCACGCCCATTCCACTTATACGGAACTCGTGATTTTCACCTGTCATGTTATTGAACATCTAGTGTGAAGACACAGAACATTCATTCACGTTATTGTTTGGCAGATTGGGACAGAGAGGTGACTTTTATGGACAACTTTAAGGTGCTCCACCTGCGAAATTTCCATGGGGTAATCTCCTTCTCGTTCCTCCGTCAGTTCGATCGTGGACAACACCCACCTTCTTTTGGAACGTTTCAAAACCTCCTGTTTTAAGCAGAACGTGGAAAAAGCGTAGGTTTATTTGACTTTTTGCCTGCAGCCAAAAAATAAAATAGAATAGTAATAATAATGTGAGAATGAGACTACAATTATGAATGTGGTGCAGTTACCCGTTTGGGACGCTTTCTGTGGCTGCCACGGCTCCTGTGACACTCCACCAGAGCTGTGAACGCAACCTAGAACAAATAGAAGAGGTGCGCTGTCACACTCAGTCTCTACTTTGCATTTACAGGCAATGCACAGTATCTAAACAGAGCTCCTCTTTTATGATCCATGTTCCCATACCCCGAGTCAATCACAGTAATCACATAAAAAAATGTAAATATTTCAATAAATAAAGGAATATTGTTTCCATGTATCTTGAACTTGAACTACTTGCAACTTAACTTTCATCTTCGCCCCAAGAGTGTTTTTAGACTTCAAAAGCTTGTCAAAAGTTCTGTACTGTAAGTATGCCTATCATGATCTGGATAATGTTTGGAGACTAACTGCTCATAAAGTTCACTGAGATCTTTCTTCATTAGAGATGTATGCATAACATACTTATGCAATGGAAGTACATAATGTGCTTCTCTGAAGTCTTTCAATGAGCCTCAATTGAATTGACACCACATTCAGGGAACATGCAGAGCAATGTTATCATGAATCATATGATCCATTTATTTGATTGCTTAAAAAATAAAAACGGGATTCACTGACAGCCTGAATATATTAATTAATGGTAACCTTTGTGATTGGATTTTTAATAGGGTGAGATGAAACCACATTTACCAGTGAATTATGTAAATACACATAAGGTACGTTGAAGTTTTTTTTTTTAATTCATGTTGGTGTCTTTTTCAGTGTGCCACTAACCAGGATTATCTATAATGTACTATCAATTTCTACGGCATTTAAAGGTGTGGGTGCGGCATGGGCCAAGAATGATAATTAAAGTTTGGAGCTGAGTCAAGTTAAGAGTCAAATGTTCATTAAAGAAATAATTAAAATGAATTAAATGCTTTGTGGTTCAGTATCATAAGGTTTAACTGCAATGTAAACTTAGAGATCTAGGACAATGTGTGATCCTGAGAAAAGGAAAATGTAGTTTTCAGTCAAACAACAACTCGTGAAGGTGACCTTTTGACTTGAAGCAGCTTTTATCAGGTCTTCAAACTGTAATTATAACTAAATGGGGACAGTTTTTGTTTTCCTCTTGACCATTTTCAGATTGTGTCAACTAGCGACAATTCGATGTTCTTTGCTCAAACAATGTTCTGTCCTTTCTCCAAATTAACAACCAAACCCAAGACAGCAGCAAAACCGGACAGTAAACGCACAGTTTGTTTTCCAAGATGGTCACATCACATTTTAACACTATGATGCATTATGCTATTGAAATTACACAAAGATAAAGATCCAGAAATTGATGCCTACCAAGAGAAGGAGGTAAACGGTCCTCATCTTGGTCCGCTTCGCTTGATATCCTCAGTGGGAGTGCTTCAAAGAGTCAAAAGCAGCTTGAATAGGAGCGCACAGAGGACGGCCCACAATGCCTGCAGGCAACAGGTTGGCTCGCTCCCTAAACAACAAAGTCTTGTTTTCACAGGTATGTGCGACACTTTGGTGCTCCTACATGCACTATGAGTGAAGGACAGGAATGGTTGGGGCTTTGTGCACCTGTACCTGTGAGGTTACTCCTATTTTGTGCGAATGCACTAGCGCCAGAGCGAAACTATCAAACCTCTATCATAGAGGCTGTTGCTGTGTAGTGCTGAGAAATGTCTCAGCTCAGGTGTACACCCCTCCGGCTCTTGAGCTCAGGTTACCATCTCTTATTTACTGCCATACAAACAAACGTTGCTGCACACCCTATAGGCCATGTAAGTATTTAAATACATGACTGAAGCGATGTTTTAATCCAGTTAAACGTGTTTCTCTCACGCCAAATCAGCAGTTAATCACATACTCCACATTATGTTGTGAGTTTTTTTCCCCCCTTTGTCACATATGGATTGCCATACTCTAGGAATATTAATGCCTTTTGGGTCTAGATTAGTGTGAATTTGCCTTTAATGCTTTCTTAATGATGCATTGTTTCATTTTGACAGTTATAGGATTACGTGACACATAAGAGCACAGTCATTTAATCCCCTAGGTATTAAACATGAACATATCCAGTTCTTGAAAACATATTTAAGTGGCAGATTTCAGATCCTTTAAGTCAGATGTCTGTCTTTGGATGTGAGTAGGAACTGCCAAGGATTTTAATTGCACTACTTTCCAACTAACTAGTCTGTATGAGTTGCTCACACGCACATATTTCGAAAAAAAAAAAACCTCAGTAGAGTACAATGAGTACAAGTCATTTTTCACATTATTAAATGACTCATTTCTGTTTTACAGCAGTCTAGTTTTATATGTATTCATTGTATTTATGTCTGCAACAAATATAACAGTAAAAATAGCACAATAGCAAAAATATGAAAGTAGAAGAAAGCTAATACTGTAGAGATGATGTAGAGATGTCCTGTGCCTTCCACTTATCTGGACTTTTTTGCCAAAACAACAGGCCCAGACCTGCATGCAACCTTAGTATACTACTAAGTATACTGCTCATCTAATGCCACATTTGTCACTTATCTACAGTCTGTTCTGTTGTCTGAAATGTGTTTAACAACATCTACTTATTTCTTTGACCAACAAAACATCACAGACAAAAAACATCACACTTGAAGAACAAAAAGTTTTGCAGTCGCACTTTGCAGCAGCACTTTGTACCAGAGTCTACCAGACTTGTGTCAAGGCCAGACACATACATGGGAACGCGCTCTTAAATCTAAACTAAAGTGTTAAGTCTTTCTTTGTGTGACAGAGCCCCCTAATGTAAGACATGATGTTAAATGTCATGAGCTGCCTCAAGGCATGTTCCATCTTCACAGGTGGAGTTTGAGAAACAGTGTTCTCTGCGTTCACTAAGTTATACCAATATGCTCTAAATTATTTTCATCATTCTAGTTACCAGCTCTCATTAACATTAGTAATGTGATCTTAAGACATTCAAAGGACACACGGTAGAAAGACTTCTGAGATAAAGCCGAGCCTGTTTTGCTAGTTAGTGTCTTAGCAGTTTGGGAGTATACTGTCTTAACTGTCTTGTTTCATATCAAGATATGTCTGGAGGACGGTAAGTCATAGCAGAACAATGAACCAGAGCTCCTCCCTATCAAATTAGCCTCAGGACACCTTTTGGTTGTTTTGTGAGTCACGCAACTATCACCTGAAGTATTTTTTATTGCTAAGGCATCTGCTTTGTGATGTGTATGAAGCCTTTAGATTCTCATCAGGGCAGTGACTGTAGACTTCACACTGTATTACACAAGGGGTTGTAGGCAGGATGCAGTCGAGGTTGAAGAACCAGTTACATAAAATATTGGTCCCCCTTGAGACATTTTACAGGCACTGGGGAAACTTGCTGAGTCTTGCTTCAGTTTTAAGGTGGCATTTTGGAATAGGATCAGAAGCCAAAGAACCTTTACTCACCAAGTCATTGACAAATACACATTCAGCTATTATCTTGATGGAGTAGAAGTGAAGAAAGGATGAAGTTACAGAACCTGTAATGTTGATCCTCCATTGAGAAGTGGTTGAACCTATTTGTTTTGTTGACTTTGGGCACTTGGTTAAATATTGGTTAAACTGACATCACAGACCAGAAAGAAAAAAGGCAAGTAGTGAGTTAAGAGGAAGTCGATTTGTTTGCCCATTGGCGAGATAATGACAAGCCATGTATGCCACAGGGAAGAGTGTCGTCAGCATTTGAAAACACACATAGACACAAGTGACACTGGTCGCTGCCATGATGAGGCAAGGCAGATAGACATGTCACTTGATGCTTTTCACTCTCTCTGTCCATTGAACAGTGCCTGAATGAAAAATATCTGTTTGTCTGTCTGTCTATCTGTCTGTCTGTCTGTCTGTCTGTCTGTAGGGGTCTGCTGGCAGCTGAATAGGTCTCCCTGATCAAACTTTGTCTAAACTCAAAGCTGCAAGCAAAGTTGTTCAACTGGAAGAGCGAGTGAGAAGGAGGGGACGCCAAAATCATTTGCACGTTATCAGACACGTGAACATGACACCAGGCGTTTCATTCAAGTCATGTGCAAGGTTACAGCCCTGAAATTTCTTTTTGGTTGGTTTCCTTCTTTGTTTTTTTTGGTGGCCTGAACTCTTTATGTAACCATTGATCTTGAACATACATGACAAGTGTAAACTACTGAACAAAGATCACACACGGTGTGACAGCCATTACTGGGATTGGCAAGATGTTTGTGGGCGTGTCCAGAACTAGCAGCCTTAGCTCTGATTGGCTGTTTCAAAATGCGTTTTTATCATCCTAAAGTATGATTGGATGTCTGCCAAGTGAGAGACTGAACCAAATGCATTTGTTCTCTGACTTTGGAAATAATATGTCTTATGAGGGCCTTCTCGCTTTGAGCATTTGTTTTAAAGGAATGTAACAAATGGGGAGATATGGAGATTTCTGTGATTTAAAGCACAATACAGAATTAGTGCCATTACAACCTATGTGTGTGTGTCTGTCTGCAGATGTGTGTTCTGTGTGCAAGTACAGTATGCTGTAGATCATATAATTTAACGTATGCCCCATAAAAGTAGGCCGCACCTTTACCTCATTCCAACCCTCTGGCCCTCCTTGGATGTTGTTCCTTGACATTCTGCTCTGCATAATTAAATGTATATTATCTATTATCTAAGTTTTTTTTAAAGAAAAAGACAAAACAATTCACTATGTTAACTATAAGCATACATACATACAACCGCTTTAATGTCCTGTACTAGTTTCTCAGCAAAGTTGACAGACTTGAGTACTTTGTCTTGGGACATGTCGGATTGGGTCCATGCTGTGTGACTGTACCAGGATCACATCAGGGCCGAGTAAATATGATGCTTTGGAACATCTATACTTGTTTCCAAGTGTATTTTTTATGACTGTTTTTATCCTTTCAATTCTCACTGCTAGGATGTTTGTTTTTATGCAAAGCGCACTGAGTTGCCCCTAGTCAGCTCACTGGAAAATGGAGACTCTGTTCAACTTTCCAGACTGAGCTGTGAATGTGAATGAATGCATTTTAATGTTAACTTAACTTTGAGTTCTCAGTGCTGTGCGAACACGCCAGGGAATGTGCCTATGTTCCCACAGCTCAATGTCCCCACACCCATACCCACACACCCACGTTTTTTCTTAAAATTAGGCACTACATTCCTACGTTTAGATTTCATATTTGTAATTATCTCATTTTGTTTGTCTGACTTCAGGAAATAAAAACATGGGTTCAGTGTCTTTAAGCTTCGTGGTCATTTCTGCTGCTACTGATCAAAATAAATTTACTCATTTACTATAAAGTATCTCCAAAAAATCGCGTGGGAGGATAGGGTTTAAATTGAAAGGGAACACAGGACTTAATTTGGAAAATGTCCTAGAAATGTGTATAGGACATAATTTCCAGTCAAAAGAAAATCTTGGAAATGTGGGAACATGACAAGCTTGTCATGTGTCAGCTTGAGTTGACCTTGAAATAGGCTGCGTTCCTGTGCTGAATATTGGAACAGGTATTGCTTTAAGCGTCATTCTCTAGCTGGGATTTTCTCTGACTTATGTCTTTCAAGCAAAACTCCAAGGGTGTGATGAAAGCAAGCACACATTTAAGTACACAAGAGTATCCTACCATTCACTCTCACACTCTCACCTGGCAGTAATTTAGAGTCAACAATCTGCCTAAACAGGCTTTTTTCTTAAATTGTGGGAGGAAACTGGAATACCTTAGTAAAAGACATGCATGCACATGCAAATCCCACACATCAGGGTCCTCTATCTGACGGAGAGTTGAAACTGAGACCCTGGTGCTGTGAGGCCAAAGCATTTACTGTGATGTGTCTTCAGATCTAATCTAATATTTCTCAATGCGTGAAAGTCGAGACCCAGTATAAGAAAAGCCGAAAAGGAAACCAAAAGCCAATGAATGAAACGCAACAAATGAAAACATTAAGTAAATTCAGGAGCTTGAAACGCTACACTTTTATTTTAGTTCATAGCAAGATGTTCAAATGGAGAAAAGACACACATCATGATTAACACTGTAAAAATGTTGATTTATGAGAAATGGTTTTGCTCAACCAGGGATAAATATCTGTTGTTATGCACTTTAACCCATGCACACCCACACAGACACACCTCTATAATCGAACACTCGTAAATATATGGGTGTATTATGCATTGAGTGCACAGACAAACAATTCCTTATAGACTGATTCACTCGTTCTGCACACAGCCATTAAAATCTAACTCTTACATTTGGTCTCACATAGAGGGGTGGAGCAGCTCAGTATTAACCACAGGTGACACCTGCATAGTTCAGCAATTACTCACGTTGCAGTCACACAACAAGTAAAATGATAAAGAGCAGTCCGCCACAGGAACAAAAATGGCATGCATTTACAAACACGGTTTCTATTCATCAGAGTGTTTGCACATGCTCACAGCAGATTCATTGTCGTGTTGTCAAAGTTATACATCTTCTGATGGGGTTTTGCTCACTTTGACTTGTTTCCGCATCAGGTTGACCTGTTTACTGTTAGCCCTGGATGGTACGGTGTCAGAATGACAGAAGAACACACTCACTGCAGCCTATTGTGAGCTACTCCAACCGGCAGGTGTTGTATATGTTGGCCTGGTAAACCCTAAGAACCATTGTTGTTGACAATAATCCTTAATACCAGTACAGAAAAGAAATAAATCCAAGGTCCTCGGGGTCAGGTGTGGTCAAAATGAGACTGATTTGCATTTTGGCAGAGCAATGTGTGACTAATACTTGATTTAAAAGACAAGTCCTTTCACCTCACTCGTTGGAAACAGACCACCAGTAATAACGTGCTGACACTGCAGCAATTGTACTAAACTGTAATTGTAGTTGATACTTGAACAGCAGGTGACTGTGCTCAGGGGCAGCGCGGTCCTTTACAGATCCTACATGTCATTGTAACTTTAGGCAAGATACTGATACCCCAAACTACCCCCACTGGCATACAAATGTCTGTGAATGGCTCTTTGAGTGGTCATGAAGACAAGAGAAACACTGTATAAGAGCCTGTCCATTTACCAGTCGATGCAACGTTTTCTCTTGTCTTCCTAAGTCATGCATCACATCCAAATCTCAGGTGTTGTGAATGGGAGTGTGCGTAAGACCACACTCATATTATGTAGGTGTCACAGGCAGGTCCAAGACTGCATCATGCAGTAAATACAGTAAAACTTCCATCAGTAGCCCTGGGTTTCTTTTTGCTTCAATCACTGATCGGAATCATACAATTTCTGGTAAAATCGAGGTTTGGCTCATATTCATCACCCAGTCCTAACCAATCGTCACTTGCACTACATGTCCATCTCCATCTGCCAGTGTGTGACTGACCAGCAACCTGTCCAGAGTGTGTCCAACCCAGTGTCCGCTGGGTTTGGTCCACCTCTCTGCAAACTTAAACGTAAAGGCTGGTTATTCTTCACACGTTTCTTGGATTTCCATTTCCTCCATTTCCTTTACACGTCTCTGTTTCCTGAATAAGACTTAATACTGGGAAAGTCCTTACGCAATCCTTCTCTGTGGATCGATTTATGATTGTGATTGAGAGAAAGTAAGGATGACTTCCTACTGTTTTACTCCTCAGGGTGTTTCCCTCCCTTCAGCAGTTTTTGTCGGTATTCTGACATATAATAAACAACAGGTTTGTATACAGATGTAGGATGACAAATATCAAATGTCCGGGAGCCAGACATGCCAACACTGGCGAGAGTTTAATCATTAACCATACAAATAAGCTGAGTATCAGTTACGAGGAAAAATAGAGGAAATTTCTCATTTATGAAGAAAAAGAATTCAGTGTACTCAGGAAAACATTCAAAAGACACAATAAATTACAGCCTGGTCACCATTTTTTTCCCAAAAGAAAGGAATGTAGATGCGGAAAGACAGAGTGAGGGAGATCAAAGACCTTTGCGCCTCTCTCTATGTGTCTTGTGAAATTCAGTCCCTATGAAGATTTCGTTACAAGGCATCTTTCCTCCTCGTCCTCCTCCTCTGTTTCGTCGTCTCTGGTATGCGGAACAGACGTGAGCAGCAGAGTGTCGGCGTGGACCTCTTCGTCATCCGACTGGATCACCGGCGTGTCGGCCCCGCCCCCGCTGGTATCGCTGGAGCCGGAGGACGTGGAAGACATGCGAGACTTGGAGCCGTGGGCGACTTCGTTCTGCCGTTTAAGTGGCGCCCGCTCCCTGTAAACCACCTCTGCATCTTCATCCTCCTCGTCTTCTTCGTCATCCTCCCCTGCTGTGAGCAGAAACTTGTGAGAACGTGCCTGTGTTAGTTCAGTTAGTTCAGAGTTGACCTGCATTGTATGAGAAAATGCTGGTAGCTTGTTTTGGAAACCAGATGAGAGCCTAGATTAGAATTTTTTTTTTTTGATCATAACGTCTGCTTCAGGAAGTGTTTGGTGTTTAAATCGGAGACTCCCAGAACATCAGACAGAACACAAACAGGCTCTTGAATCTCAAATTTGGATGAGAAATACTATTTATATCTCTCGCCATGAAAGCTGCCAATACGTCTGCACTTCTGCCATATTAATCTAAATAATGAGGTGTTGTGCCTTATGTCTCTGGAACATTTTAATTAAGATGATACAAGCTATACACATCCTTCCTCAGTAGCAAATTTACAGCTGTTTGGTTGATACTAGAAAAACACTTCTTGTCAGTTGAATTACAGGTTTTGCTGTATCTGTTTTGATCTCTGAAGTGGCTTTACAAAAATCGATGTAGAGTGGGACCTGGTAGAGGAGATGCCTCTGCCGCTGAGCCTGAGTTCAGGAAGACGTCGAGCGCCTCCTGGTCAGAGATGTCCATCAGGTCCATCTGCTCCAGGACGTCCACGTTCACCTCCATAGAGGAGATACTTCCCATCGGGGCTGCAGATGCAGGCACAACATCAAGTATTGCATAAACTATGATCATGTTTGTATATCCACCCGCTGTGTACCTTAACAGTGTCATGTCATCCCCAGTGAACACACTCATACCTAGGGACAATTTAGAATCTCCAATCAGCCTAAATGTGTGTGGTAGGTATTAGGAAAACCTGGATGAAAGCACAAATGCCCGAGGTCAATGGCTTTGTCAAAGCTGAGACCTTTTTGATGTGCTAACCCTCCATCCACTGTGTGCTTTCATTTTATTTGGATATGTGGAGGTTGAGGGCAGACATGCAGGCAACATGCAGGTTTTCCTAATACCTACCACACACATTTAGGCTGATTGGAGATTCTAAATTGTGAGATTCTAAATTTGAACATGTTTCTTTTGTTGTTATCCCATTAAAAAAAGGGAATAGTTTATTTGTGAGTTTGAAACATAGGGGAACTGACTGCTCGTGCACCGAAACTCGAGGAGAAGCCTGAGCAACAGCCCTTTATCTAAAAAGTGTTGTTTTTAGATAAAAGTCTGCAGATCGGGCAGAGAGGGATTGGGGGTCACTCACGCTTCCTGCAGTCGATCTGCAGGTGAGCAGAGGGCAGGTAGTTGTCCACATCTTGTTGGTAGACTTCTTCAAAGAAGCGCTGTCTCTCCCTCATCTTGAGGTGCTGGGAGGAGTCGTTGTCCAACAACCTCTGGGAGTTGTCTGTCTCCGCTAGTGACACGTGACAAAAAAACAAAAGTAAACCACCGAAATAGCCATGAGAAGAAGAATAATGATCATTATTTCAATTGTAATAGGAATAATGTCCTTTTCGCCAACACTGAGGCACTGACTTCACATTGGTCTTCAGGTTAAAAGGTTAAAAGTGTCGATTGACTTGCTCTGTCTCTTTCTCTTTCTCTTTATCCCCTTCACTCCTCATTTCACACAATGAATCAAATGAGAGGCATGTTTTTACCTGCATGATAGCTTTTGGCAGCCTCTTATCAACGTGCTGGATTGTATGTGCTTTCAAAGACTGGCAGCAGGTTTAGTTTCTGTGTTGAATGTTCGATGGGTGTCACTTCATGGCACAGAAATGAGGCTCCAACACTAATATCTACCAGTAACAGAGGAGGCTACACCTTAAAAGCAGTTGCTGTTTTGAGGTGTAACCTTAAACAGTTGATGCTGTTCTTTTTTTTTATTCATTGGGTGCCATCTTTGTTATGTAATTGTTGGTTATGAAAGGCGACCATCGTGGCATGAAGACTGTTTGAAATGGCAGGTAAACCTCAATGCGAATGTGAGAATCGTGCTGCATTTATGAGTAATATTCACACATACGTTCATCTTGCGTTCTCATCTTTATATGAGTAGTTTTCTAAATGATCCATCTTTCCTTTTTTTTCCCCTTTTTTTCCATTATTTTGGGGATTTTTGTAAGTTGGGGGTGGTCAATGCCACCCCTGATCTGTGTCCTGAGGTAACGTCTGTTATGAGCTGACACTCAATAAAGTTGAGTGACTCAGTTTTGCCTATGATTTTCTTTCTGATAAGATAAATGTTCCCATGATGCTACCCTGATCTCTAGTGGCCATGACAAAGCACACATGCAGCTCGGAAATCAATGAGACAAGAAATAAATATGGCATCACGATAGCTTTGTGAACAAGGGGGCGCTGCTGGTGAAGACATAATTTGTTTGGGCAAAAGCTCACCCACTCAGACATTTGGAGAACATGCAATTTCTTTTTAGTATACATATCTACTAAGTGTCTCTTTTAAAGTGCTTTTAAATTCACAGGTTTATCAGCATGGCTGTCATTCTAGTCAACTTCTAATTACTTATTTTGAAGAGTCAATTTGGTTATATTGTGACTTTTTTCACACAGAGCCGAATGGAGCCAAGCTCTGTAACATCCAGAGAGACAACAAACATCATATGAGTAAGCATGTGATGACAGTGAAAGAAAAAGACAGGGTGGGCAGTCATCTGCCTTGGGGGTGGAAGTCAAGCCCTTTTCTCCTGACTTAGTGTTGAAATACTCACTCCATATACAACCAAGAGGTTCAGACAGCCTCTGCAAACCTCAGAAAATGTCTGCTGTTGACCTGGGGGGCTATATATGACATTACTAGGCTGCTTCTTTTTTATTTATTTATTTATTTTTTCGTTCCAGTGCGTGACGGCAGACAAAGACATATTTTGAAAAACAGCAGCACGCCTGTCCTTAGGTCTACCTCCAGCTCTGACCTCCGCCACGCTGACCAGCTGTGGTTGTGTAACCGTGCCACATCCTCCTCAGCGCACATTGTGCCTTCGCCCACTGGGCTCCACAAGCTGACACTTTGACTCATGTCACCAGTGTGTGTGTGTGTGTGTGTGTGTGTGAGTCTGTACACTCACACAAACGGTATCTGTACTTTTTCCATCATGCATCTTTCTACTGAATACATGCTTTTTTAGGTTTGCACTGCGTGTAACGTGGAACAAAGTCATCGTGACAAACATGCTTTTGTGACACCAACAGATGGATTGGGCATGCATGGTCTCAGTAATTTCTTTCCTTCGCTTGCAGATCATGTGAGCCATACTTGATGTAGAAACACAGCCATACCACCTAGCCTCCCTCCTACGGCTGCAATCTCTGTAAATAGAGCGGCAGGGTGACTCCGGGTGGGAGGTGAGGGGCAGTCATTCAAGATGTCTGTGGAGGCAGGACTCCACTCTGCTCCTCACAACCTGGTATTTATTACCAGTCAGCGGAGTAAAAGGGAGCAGGCTTGATAATATAAAGGTAACAGTGTTCGAAGTGTTACTAATACACCTGTAAAATCCAGGGGAAACATGATGAATGTGATTTTAAATAGGTTTGACTGTCCAGTTAGACCAAGAGCATTTAGTTAACACCTTCTCCCTGTGTCTGCAATGGTCTTCTCCAGCTACTAGGCTTTCCTCACACAGTCCAAAACCATGCACCGTCACACCGTACACCGTAGGCATGAGGCAACCTATCCAGGGTGTATTCCGCTGGGATCGGCTCCAAGACAGCCCCCAAGCACTGATTAGGAAATGAGCAGGTTAAGAAAATGTAAGGATCATAAAATGCAGCAACACTTAACAGCATAGCTCTGGAGACAAGAACTGAGACAACATACATTGAGGCCGATATAACTCCGAAGGGAGGCCAATTATATCAACACACCACAGCTCTGTGTAACCTCGGTGTCACAATTCAGTTACTGATTGTTCAGAAGTTGTTGTTTTGACAAAACTTGAGAAAAATAAACCATTTACTATGGGTTAGAACCGCTATGACGAATCCTCTGATGATGATGGAACTATACAGCTTACGTAAATTTCACTTTTGCCCGTCGGCCTAATGGGGGTCTCTCTTTCTCTTTCCTCCTCTCCCTGTCTGTCTCTCTCTCTACTCGAGTCGAGATAGCCAGTGGATAAACTCAACCCACGCACAAACTCAGCTGTGCGTCTCCATCTGTCTGCCCCTACGTGGGAGAGATACATGTATGTAAAATACTGACTCACGCTGATAACCTCTGAGTTTTCTTCCATCCTGCCGTGGAAGACGTGTAGGAGGTTAACATGCAAATTGGCTAAGGTTATATTACTACCATGCTACGTTTGAGGGCCAGATGGTTTAGATTTTCTCCATGGGGGAATCCCTTGCTTTAGACAAGGGTTATTAACCGCCAACGATCCTTATGTGACTGGTGCCTTTTTCCTATTTCTGAGAAAAAGAGCGGTCATTGCATGATGAATAACAACAGATGCACGATGGTCAAGGTCTGAAGAAAAAGTTTTGAGGCAAATGATTTGTTGTGAGACTGATCTAGGTTAAAAAAAATACAGATCACGTGGAACAGAGTCACTGAAGGTTCATCTAGGTTCCCAGAACAGCTGTGATATTTCACTGTTGCTTTGTTAAGGAAATGTTTATCGCTGGAAACACAGAGACATTTGACTCTGAAGGAAAAAGTCAGCTTTGTCAGCTCTCATTCAGTCTGCATCATACTGGGTGGGTGTATTAGTGGGAACATAAAGAGGTGACATGTCAACTTTGGTGACATTTGGGCCATGGAAGGCTCAGTGTGCATTGAACTAGCTAGATAATATCACTCTGTTCACATTTTAACTTTCATCTACTTTCTTTGCCTGACACAAATGCAAAAATGCATTCGCCACTACATTATCATATCTTATACATGTTTTCTGTCTATATAATTAGCTGCAAATTGGCATTCTAAAACCACATTGGGAAGGAAAAAAATGCATTGACGAATAATGTCTTAAATGAGCCAAAGTGTCACATGCTTTCAAAATGGAGGTATTTATATGATCGGGTATCTGACATTAAGTATGCAGGTGACCTTAGTTAAGAAAGCAAAGATAGATAGATAGATAGATAGATAGATAGATAGATAGATAGATAGATAGATAGATAGATAGATAGATAGATAGATAGATAGATAGATAGATAGATAGATAGATAGATAGATAGATAGATAGATAGATAGATAGATAGATAGATAGATAGATGGATAGATAGATAGATAGATGGATGGATGGATGGATGGATGGATGGATGGATGGATGGATGGATGGATGGATGGATGGATGGATGGATGGATGGATGGATAGACGGACGGACAGACAGACAGACAGACAGACAGACAGACAGACAGACAGACAGACAGATAGACAGATAGACAGATAGATAGACAGATAGATAGATAGATAGATAGATAGATAGATAGATAGATAGATAGATAGATAGATAGATAGATAGATAGATAGATAGATAGATAGATAGATAGATAGATAGATAGATAGATAGATAGAAAAAACTTAATTAGATTTAGAAAGAACCTCACTTAGGAAAGTTCCAACAGAGAAATTCAAGAGTAGCAGTCATTATGTGACCCAAGTAATATGAATAGCAATTGGTTTGAGGAATCAATGCGCAAGCATAAACATAAGGCATTGTACTGGGAGTTTACAGACAAGCAAACAAACACATTTCATTTCACGACTCATTTATTAGTTTCACCTTTGTTCAGTAAAGGTGGTGAAAAAGCTTCCATCTGCCCGGCTCTTGAGAGTTGAACAGATGGTCCACAGTCTACGAATTTAGAGTTTCATCACTCAGGCCCGATATGACTATACACAGATAGAAAAACCTAAATTATGTTGTCCACAAATATCCAAGTTTATCTCCAGGGAAATGCTAATCGTGACTGGCAAATCTGGAGGACCAAATCACAAATGCAGCAGATTGAACCGAAGAGACCCCTTGTGTTTTTATTCCGCTCACGCCACTACTTGGAACAGTTTTTGCGAGAGGACTCTAATCTGGCCTGAAAACAAAAGAGAGACGCTGTGAACTGTTAACAGAGTTAGTCTTTCCAGTATTTTGGGAGTTGAAAGTCCACGGCACTTGTGATCTCTGCCCCCTACCCCGAAATCCCTGCTTCACCTCAACCCACATTGAACCGTAATTACCCAGGGCTTACTGTTACATAACACTGTTACAATCCCTCAGCCTCACACCCAGCCATGGCGGATTCCGGCTGCACAGTCGTGCATGACAACACAGCTTGATGCAAAGCGCTGTTATCTTACATGTTTGTTTGATGTTTGTGTTGGCTGGTATGAGAAGGCAAGGAGGGAGATGTGTCAAAGGAGCGGGAGGGAAAGTTTGCCAAAGAAATGCCAAATGTGGCTGTTACGCAACCTGAGCCTGCTGTGCATTATTCCTGGTATAAAGTAACTGTAGTGTCAGTGAATTCAGGCTTTACTGGGTCTGCTTGCCTCAGCTAAGCCTCGCACTGACAAATACTGAAAGTGAAGTGACGTCATGTGCTTTTTGTTGTTTGTTTTTTTGTTGGGCCGTTGTGCATTATCCAAAGGAGCATACTCTCAGAAACAGAAATCAAATCATATCAATCGTAAGAATAACTTTCATTTTCTTTTTTTTCTGTCAAGTCCACTTCAGGCATTTTCACTCCTTCTCTGTCATTGATTGAGTCATGAGTGTTTCTCATTGTTCGGACCACCAACACAAGATGTGTGTGTGTGTGTGTGTGTGTTTTCCAGAAGGGTGGGGGTGTGTGTGGTTCAGGGCCAGAGGTGAGTGTTGAGCTGAAGCACATGATTTTTTCATCCTTCTGATTATGTTCCAGAGTCTGATCCCTTTGCCACTTCCACTGCTCTGCTCATTTTAATCCACACTGCAAGTCTTTATATTCCAGCTCAAACATGACACATCACTTTTCCTTTTTTCTGGTCCTCCCCCTGCGTGCAATGCACAGTTGGATCTGTCTTTGTTGCTCGCTGGCAGTTTAATCAGCACCTTTTTCTTTTTTCTCATGGTGCAAAAAAACTGTGAATTCATATGTCATAAACGGCTCTGTCATTTTAATGGTGCAGTCATACATCAAGGGTCCTGGGAACCAGACTGGAGGAAGGGAACAAATGTTCCTATTGAACCAAAGAGTCACATGCTGGAGCATTCAATCCCCTCGTGGCAAGTGGAAAAAGAAATCCCATGATCATCTTTCTGTTCTCGCTGAGCGCAGAGAGATTGGGTGTTTGTGTGTAAGAGAGAGATAGAGAGGGCGACTGAGGCAGTTGTGCTGCATGGCCAGTCACATTTGACAGCCCATTTGTCTCAAACGCCACCCCGCCTCTCCTGCAGCGTCTAATTCCCCCCCGGGACGGCTGATGGTGTTGGCTAGCACTCAGCAATACACAGCCACATCGTTTTTAGGTCTCATTGCTATTATTTACAGAACCGGTCCCGCACCTCTGCTAGCATCGTAGCCGCAGCAGTCCATCAAGTATAAATCATGTATGAGTGAGATCACTGCACCACAACAGCACCTCCCTCCTTCCCCTCCTCCCTCCCCCCTACAGTGCTCCCCAACTCCCCTCCCCACCCACTCACACTTATCCACATAGGGGCCCTATGTATTGGAAAGTAAATCAACACTGGTCATTTATGATGCCGGATCCAATCAGCGTCTTCCGCATGTTACGTCATGCTGCAGAAAGCTTTTTCCTGAAGCCCCGAGCAGCAAATGTTCAATATGAGCCCAGCTTTGAAATCAAGTCTATATATATATATATATATATATGTATGTTTCATTACTCCACTCTCATCGGCAGGTTCCTGTGAACCCAGTGCTCTGATTACATCTTGAACCTTGTCTGACCACCCGTTCCATAAGTGTCTGATCTGATAGTGTATTCCCAGGCCCATTCCCAGACCCATCCCCAAAGCCATTAAAGCACTTCACTCAGGGCTAAATGCGAAGATGACCTCCAGCGGTGTCCACTGCTCCCAATTTAGGTCAATCAAAACAGGGCTTTCAAGGGTCTCCAAAGAGCTCGCGCACAATGCTCTTGTATCTTCTCTTTGCACATTAGCACAACTTATAGAAATACATCATGCACAGAAAGAGAACTGATATTATACGGACATAGTAGATTAGCCTTTTAACACAAATAGCAGCCTGTGTGAGATCATTTGTTCGGTCAGAAATAAAGACAGTGTTCGTGTGTCCAGCAGGTAGCAGTTAGTATGTCTCTCCTTGCTCTAAATAAAGACCTCTTTCCTTCGGCTTAGTCAGACTCTAAGAAGTAGTTGTTATCCCTTCACTGTGATTAAACCTCATCTGCATCAACAGAGTCGCACCGCCGTCCTGGCTGTCAGGCTAACTTAGTTAAAAAGAGACGGCCTGTGGCTATTATTACGACTGTGCGAGGGAAGACTTACACTGTACGTGCTAATGAGCCTTGGTTCAGAGGATAAACTGAACACGAGTAATTTAGTGTTCCCTTAGTGAACGTGGAATTAATGAATCCCTGGGTTTTTCATTACTGTAGCTGAGAGAATATTACATAACATACATGCAGCACCTCCTGAGCATGATATAAAATACTGCTAATGAGGATCTGTTATCTCAGCAGCCGCTTAATGCAGAATTAATGCAGAGTTGACTGTTTTATTTTGAAATATGAGCCGTGATAAACCAGTAGAGGGGAATTCAATATCCCGTGCGCCATAAAAGTTTCCCTGGCCTGGCGTATGTAGAGATGCCCTGAGAGAGGCGTTACTGCGAGGAATGAATGGAGTAAACACAGACCAGGACGGATATAAAAGGAACACAGGTGTTAAACTGCAGCAACAACAACAACATCTCAGGATGAATCCCTTTAGGAGACAAAGTTGCAATACATCCTACTGCGAGTCTGACTTGTTTTCTTCAGGTGTCTGAACTCATGCACTGTTACTCACATGCCAGACGCTTGTTGTGGTTGGCTGCCCCGGTAGACGACATGATCCGGTGGATGCGGGGCTGCCAGAAGAGAGTGTTTTGCCTTTTGAACGTGTGTGTATTTTTTTTTTCCTCCTCCTCCCCCTCCTCCTGTCAAGGCTCCAGGACAGGATGCTGTGTGCGGCGGCCGGTCATCTGGTCATTGCATCTCTTGACCCAAGCACCAGGACTCTCCCAGACGGCACATTCACTTTGCACTTTCTCTCACTCTCTCCCTCCCTCCTCGTCTCTTTTTCTCTTTCTCCCACTCCGCTCTGCCTTTTTGCTGTGTCCGCCGTCCTCCTACCCCCCACCCCCTCTCTGTGATCGCCTTTGGTGCTCTTTCAAGGTTTTCCCTCTCACTGCTTCACACTCACATCTCGGCCGCCTCTCTGTGTCACACACATACACATACACACACAGAAGAGTGTACACACACGCACACACACTCTGCCTCCTGCTCTCTGTGTCAGACAGGCTCAGATAGGTTGTAAGGAGCTGTGCAGCTCAGGGATGGGGGGGGAGTCATAGTGGGCTATGGCATTGTGGCCTGTACCAACTGGTGACAACAAGGGGGTCAACAGGATTAGGAGTAAAGGCTTTTTACATAATATTGAGGAACGTTCCAGGATTAGACCCCTCCCATCCCACCCAATTGTTGGTGTGTGTATGTGTGTGTGTGTGTGTGTGTCTGTGTGGGTATTTATATGTATATACAAACATAGAAAGTATAAAGATAAATGAGAACATTTCATTGAACATTCATGGTGTATATATATATATATATATGTGTATATATATATGTATATTAAACAGCATTATACAGCATTAACAGTTTATGAATCATTTTTATGGTTTAACCAATTGCTATGGTATTGCATTATTCAAAAGTAATTGTTGCACAAAATGCAGTTATTACTAGTCATTATTATAGCTATTATTGTTGTTGCTATTTTCTATATTTGCTATAATCGACTTTTAGATACTGAATCAATTTGTTATTGTTTGTGTATGACAATATCTATCTATCTATCTATCTATCTATCTATCTATCTATCTATCTATCTATCTATCTATCTGCATAGTTATCCATCCATCCATCCATCCATCAATTAATAAACAAAACAATCATAAACAACATATGTAATTTTTGGTGGTGCTACTGGAGTCAGGACCTCACCATAGGTTGTCATTAGTTGCTGAGACATAGCAGTCTGGATTTAAGTCTTGAATGGACTGACAAACATTAGCAGCCATGTTAAAAATCGCAGACTCCTCCGACTAGTCAATCCAACAGTATCTTTTAACTCACCTCCCCAGTCTGTAGCACAGGCTTCCCATCCAATATTCATATTTTCCAGACGCATCTGATATCATAATAAGGGTTATTTTCTCAAACTTGGCAATGGTCCTCCAATGCGAAAGCCCCCTGGGGTCAGCTGAGAAAAATAGAAAGAAGAAAAAAGGGTCATATGATATGTACTCTCGGTTTACAGATCTGCGCACACAGTTTCGAAAGGCTGCCCATGGACTTGTAAAGCTTGCGTGGGGGGCTTTCACTGTACTTGTTGTTGAGCCACATTCACTTGTAAATGCTGCTTTCCTTCCACTTGTTATGGTGTTTGGACATCTTTATTCAGGGAGGCCACAGACCTCTGCTCATGTTAGGTTAGATTACTAATTAATCCAATACGACTATATGAGTATTTTGCCCATAATGACCTATATTATGAAGTTAGTATGTATGATGGTCATTAAAATGAGGAAAGAGCAGCAGAGCATCAGCACAACTTATTAACACTGATATCTCCAGACCTGACAGCTAATTAAAAGGTGAGAACTCCCTTGCCCTTTATTAATGACTTGATAACATTTAGGCTCGATGGTTGATGAGAACCCATGCCATTAATTATGTATTAATAGCAGCAGAAGGTCTCTGTCTGTATTTCCCATGATCCTCTGCAACACTGAGTAGGTTTGCAGACATTTGTTGCTGCAAATCCCTTGGAAAACGGAATAAACCAAATCGTTGACTGCTCACATTTTGTGGCCTTTGTGAAAGAGGTTTGTTAAAACAAATGTGAAGAACACAGCGTGTGAGTAGGTGCTGATTTGCGCCGAGGCAGATCCGGATACAAACTTGCCATTACAAAAAAACACACACTGCCACAAACAGATGCACACACACTTTAACTGTCACACACTGAGGGTTAATAGGCACTTAGCATCATAGAGTCCTGTAGGTCCTGACTCCCTTTCCCTAATAAGAGGCTTCTAACAGCCAATTAAATCACACTTCAGCTGCGAGCGGCTGCTCCAGTCTAACCACTAATGCCATGGAAAACACATTGCAGAGTGTGAAACGAGACAAAGAAGCGTGGTATAATATGACTCGCTGCCTGTTTTGATGCTGTGGTCATCCATTAATGCTGAGATGATTAATTATGGCGATCTGTGGAGACGTCTGCAGCAGATAGCTCACCGTCTCATAGCTCCACAAGTCATCCGTTTATATCCCCAATGACGACTAGTGTCACTGTCGACATTTCTCAAAGAAATGAGACCTTACCCTGTCACTGCATAATCCCGACACCTTTACTGAAACTCATGGCTGAGTCAATGTTGTCATCTGCTGGTGGAGCTCAGGTATTACATTTTAGTTCACCCCAGGGAAGCACGTGGTGTGTTGTGATGCTCACTATACTCCCCCTAGTCTAGATTGCCTCAACACATCTCAGCAACCTTTTTTTTTGCAATGTGAATCTACTGTTGCTACCTACTTCAGTGCCACTGAAAATACCACAAATGAAAATATTCTCTGCAGATACAATCAGGAAGTTTGTTTCAAAGATTCGCATTTCAGGGCTCATTTCACCTCGTTATTTCGGGTTTCAGGTTTAATTCATTCAGGTGAAAAAAGGGGATTTCCAGTAACTGTTACACGGTGATAATTGTATGTGTGTTGGTGTGTGTGAATGTGTGTGTGTATGTGTGCCTGTTGCTCTTTCAGCACTATCAGTGCTGGCTTCCTCTTTGAAACTGTGTTGTCTCAATTTTCTGCAGCATAGTCTCTGATGTGGCTTGTGAGTCATACTGTGGTAAATATACACATTTGCGCATGCACATATGCATGCACATACACATAAAGACAGTCACACACACACACTCACACATACACACACACACACACACACACACATACACACACACACACCCACACCAGTTATGGCCACTAAAGCTGATGTCGCCTTTGCCTTCACGTTACACTGGTTGGGCAACACACAATAAGCCTGCTGACGCATGCTGCTGGATTTTCTGGACTGAATGACATGCAGCAGACGCGTCTCCTCAGCGACAGACATAAAAAAGAAAAAAGAAAAAAAAAGGAAAAAAAGTTCACGTCTTCGCTTCACATCTTCACAGACGCTCCAGACAGTAAAGTGAAAGCCCTCAAACTTTATTAAAAATATCACATTGTGCAGTGTGGGGATATTCTGGGGGTCACCATGGCAACAGACATCCAAGCGGCAACTGCACACACACACACACACATACGCACATGTACACACACACAC
Organism: Karalla daura; assembly: GCA_029224185.1. Lineage (NCBI taxonomy): Eukaryota > Metazoa > Chordata > Actinopteri > Chaetodontiformes > Leiognathidae > Karalla > Karalla daura. The sequence continues at coordinate 9,869,658 of CM055193.1, read as the reverse complement.
ACACCTGCTTGCCAGCGTTCCAAGTTGTGCCTCTGAACCTTTCCTGTTAGACAGTATCTAGGTGCTGTTTGCTAAATGTGGCAGGACGGAGAGGCGACAGTAGCAATGTCTTTGTTCTCAGAGAGAGAGGAGCACACAGCTCTGTCAAGGTGTTAATTAGCCATTGTGAGACAAGAAAGTTGTTAGGATTGTGCCTGCTTCAGCTGTGTGATGCACAACCTTTTGTGTGAAACGGAGCTTTGTCTTAGCAGACTTTGTAAGGAATGAAACATTGCATGCGACGGCTTCTTTGAAAGCTGCAGTAGTTTATAAATACCACTCCACCACGCTATATAATACTCCATATGAACACACCTGCAAGGCCAAAACTTTCTGACAGCACCAAGTTCAGTCATGCTTTGTCTTCCTGTAGCTGTGGCCATGTGTGCTGTAATTTACTGTGTTCACATCAGCAGAGTCTCAAGTTTGAAATTGAGCTTTTATTTTTGTGCATTTCTGCCTGATGAGTTGAGATAAGAGTACACTCGGAAGGATCGAATGATGGTGGTGATGGTTTGTGATGTCAGTTTTGCAAGTGTGTGCAGAGTTTTTCGGTGTCTAAACAAGATCTGGTGACTCATGTGGAGAAAACAGGCTGCTTGGACTGGATGACTGACAGTATCGGTTTGACTCAACATGCTGAGCCTTGCCACTGATATACAGCTGTGTGCTTTGAATTTTCTTGTGGATATTAGTCATTCTCAGATTAAAAAAAACAAACCGCACAGTAAAATGCTTTGGCTGACCTCTAAATATAAAGGCCAACTCTATTTTCTGTTTCTTGTCCGTCAAGATGTGAGATCAAAGGTGCGATATGTGTTTTTTGAAGCAACGCAACAAAAACCACAGATTAGTTCACTGAATGAAGACATTTACGTTTTACACATAAAACAAAACAGTGATTCAATCTGTGAGAGCTGAGAGCACTTTCCTGAACAACATCTTAAGGATGCAAACTCGTGCAGTTTGGTTTTAGATAATAACCTTTTAACAGAAACTGCCTCATCTCTGAGAATTTGAAATCATGATTAAAAAGAGGATGTCTTATGGCTAATGTGTAAGACCTGAAGGCTTAAACATCATGGATTATAACATTACAGTGTTCTGTATGAATAAAAACTAAATAGAGTAGTGGTGAACAGTGACACCAATCATTAGTTGTGATATCAGTGTGCCACAGGGATCAGTCCTGGGGCCTGTGTTAGACATAATTGTATTTCAAAATAAGACAGTAACCTTAAGTAACCTTTCACTTTCTCTAAAAATGTTCTGATATTGTGTTCTGCTGTATGCGCAGTATTATTTGTTTCTGCTTTAATATATTTTTTATGAGTCTTCTGCAGTATTATACTAAGCTGTGTAATTGAAAAACAAACTACTAATGAGAATCTAAGGATATCTTGGAGTGGCTTCGTGTTTTTTTTGTTGTTTTTTTTTATGCGTAAAATGTGCCAATATGTCACACGTTTAGATGTCTCTATTATTCATGTCTCACATTGTATCCCTAGGGATTGTGTGTACAACAGTCCGTGTTTAGAAATAAAAAAGGATCTGAATGTTTCTGTACGTATGTGTGTGTATGCGTGTACGCGTGTATGTATGTGTGAATATATGCATGAATATGTGAGTCACGCACCACTATCCAGCCCCCTGGGCTTCGAGTTCTGATGCCCGTCTTTCAGCTCCTCTACTGCACACTGAACCCAGTGAACCTTCTGCTGTTTACACTCTCCTCCTCCTCCTCCTCGCTCTGTCTCTATTTATCTCTCTCACACACTCTCATGCTCATCTATTCTCCCTCCGTCTCTCTCTTGCTTTCTCCCTCCATCTCCCTCCAGCTCCCTACAGTACATCTCCTTTTCTCACGCACTCACGCTCTCTTGTGTTCTTAGTCTTTTCTTTCGCAACCCTTCCTCCGTCTCTCTTTATAACTGCGCCTCTGTGTATCTACCTCTGCAGATCAAGACTTATTCAGACTCAGTCTGTAACTCTCTAAGGTTCAGTCAGACACTCAGGGTCTCTCTATCTGGGTTGTCTCTTTTACTGTAAAGATGTGCGACCAGAGAAAGGTACAGACAGAAAGAAAGGAGGTGACAGAAGGCAGGACTGGAACGAGACATACAAATGGAAAGAAAAGGACGCTCGATGCTTTTGAACCTTCTATAGTCAAGAGCCGTCTCCTGCCGGCTGTCGTCCTCCACATCCTCACCATGTCATTGCCGGACTCGCCATCACCTTCACCAATCATGATGTTTCCGTCAGGTTACAGAGTGTCAGAGAGAGTCTGTGCTGCCCACACCGAGCCCCTTCTGTCAGTCGCAACTTTGTGGAAAAGCAGACTGCTAACAATGTGGCTCTCTTTTATGTGCTCGCATGTCTGTGTCAACAACAAAAAAAAATCCTTTTTTTCATGAATGAGGATGTGTGGGCATGCTGCGCCTGGCATAGTAAAGGGAGGGTAGCACAGGAGGGGAGGTTAGAAGGAGGGGAGCACGACACTCGTTGTCAGCGCTTCTCAAAGACGCTTTGAGTCTCTGGTTGACGTACTTAACTTTACCCCTCCCTCCAACCCCATGCCCCACCCCACCCCCCCTTTCGAGAAAAAAAAAAAAAAAAGATAAAACAGTCACGTCATCTTTGGCCCCTGAGCTCTGAATTGCTTTGCTTGCACTTCGGTGGCGCATTGTGGAACTGAAAACACGCTATTAATAATCCTGGTTAAGTGTGAGTTGAGTGTGAGTGAGTGAGAGAGGGAGCGAGTGAGTGCGTGTGCGTGTTGGATGGGGCTTGAAAGTCCATTGAGCTGTGGAGAGGAGGTGAGCGGAACGCGCATCACATGGCATGCACCTCAACAGAGCACATCTCACTGCAGCAGAGAACAGTTTGTCTTTGTGCACGTATGGGTGCATGCGTGTCTGTGTGTGTCTGTGTGTGTGTGTAATATACATGAGTTGCAGTATGTAGCTTGTGCACCCATGTGTGCGTGTGCGAAGATGCTTACAGAGTGTGAGAATGCTATTACTGGAATTATGCACTCACCGTAAGTCACATGTTTAATTTCCATGCGACAACCCAACTGTTTCAAGCTTCAAGCAACAACACGTCATCTGACCAGATGCCTGTTGCTTTGTCATGACCGATGTTTTGCGTCATGGTCCGAAGCAATGCTCATCAATGGGTTGGAGTCATTTTTATATGACATTTATATTTTTATTTTTCATACAGTGTCACGGCCTTTTCTTTTTCCTTTTTTTTCCCTCTGCGAGAGCAGAGCAGCCTTCTTGGCAGCATTTCTTCACTCAGTGGCGCACATTGGGAACCCCGGGCCCAGTCACGGATAGCTCAGATGCACTGTAAATGGCTAATCGGGTATCAAACCAGCGGAGAAGAAAAAGCGCCTCCACTCCGTGTCTCATTCATTATTCACAGCCAGCAAATGAAGTTGGTACAGTGGGAGCAATCAATTATAAATGAGAGAAGGTAGGAGGGAAAGAGAGAGAGAGAGATGAAGGGGATAGAGAGAGGTCTACCTTGCATGCAGCAGGAGCTTTAACATGTCAATGAACATCACAGTGATATTCAGCAACCTTCAGCATGCACGCGGCCTCTCAGGTAATGCACTCTAAGCCTCAGAAACCTGCACAGAGTCCGAGGAGAGAGAGTTCCCTTGTGTGTGCGTGCACCTTTCACACCAAAACCCAGAGCATGCTCTCGGTAATGACTCAGTATGCTAACTTTAAGGTCCCTCGGTTCGATGTGTGTCTATGTGTGTGTGTGTGTGTACAGTTTTTCTATGGCTCGCTGAGCTCATGCACTCATAGCGAAACTTCACTGTGTCTCTTCACAAATGTCGCACCACAGCATCTTCTCAGTAGGTTACAGCTTGTTCTGAAACCAGCATATAAATTTGATCCAGATGCAGCGTCGTAGGACGAACGCGCTAACAGCGTTCCAGCTCATCTCCTGTTTGAGTCACACGGGCCCGTGCTGTTCACTCTTAGTAACTACAGTATTTCTTACACATGCTAGACCACAAGCACATTTTCTGAGATCATTTACAAGTGATTCTAGGAATTATCACAAACACAAAAATTATCACAAACAAATACAGTAATATACTGTACGCAGACATTTTATGTATGTCTGTTTTGTACATTGAAACTAAACAGGAAGAATACAGCAAGACAGAAAAATAAATTGTACTCTAGAAACCTCAGACAGATAAATAAAAAGGAATCAATTACTGGAGTATGCAATAATAATTTGCTTTGTTATTTTCTTTTCTTTTTAAGCGACACATTCTTTTACTTTCTGTTCATCTGGACTTGTTTAAACTGCATGTAAATACAATAAACTTTGACCATTTATTTGTTTATTTGGGGACTTTCCTGGACAATGCACAGGCCTGTTGCATTAAGCCGATCACGTCTTCTGCTGTGCCACTGAGCCATACAAGCAGTTTCACTACTCTAACCGGTGGCACTTGTACACCATTTGCATTCATTGTGGGGCTGCCCCACACACACCTACACACACATATACACACGCACACACAAACATGCACACACATACACACACATTTTGAGGTAAAACACAACAGATATCGACATGTGGAGAGGTCTTTCTCTCCTGCTGTCCGCAGCTTCGTACGCTTCCATTGTTGTGATTGGAAAGCCACGGTGTGAAGTTGTGAAGTGTCTGTTGGAATATTTGTGTCAATCTCTCCATCACCTCACTATTCGTTAAATGTCAGATATTGGCGTCTGGAAACTGCTCTATTTGTGCCGTCTGTATTTGGTGTGTGTGTCTGTGTGCGTGTGTGTGTGTGTGTGTGGGCAGAGAGGCTGTTTGATGTGAGTCAGATCCAAACCCAGGCTGGTTTCTCTCACATGTGTGTGGGACGCATCCAGATGGCTCCACAGGACTGCACAAATGTCACTCTGATAATGAGACAACAGGGCCTGTTGAAATACAGGTAGCAAGGCCGTGGAGCCTGCTTTTACACATGCACACACACACACAAACACTTAGACACACACACAGGCAGAGATGAGGAAGAAAAGGAACGATAAATGCAAAGAAAAATGTCGATATAAATATCTTGTGGTTTGCGTCTGATGTAAATGTGATGTTTTCTGATGGGTTAATGAATACAGCTTTCAAGCTTGGCCTCTCACTCTCACATTTAAGCCAGGAGAGGTGTGATGCTGTAATCCTGTTGAACCCCATCAAAGAAAACACTCCATACCTACACAAGCAGTGTCAGCTACAGTAGCAGCTACAGTCATACATGGATTCATTGGACCAGTGGTTTAAGCCATATTCAGCTCCTCATGCAGTCTGCACAGTTAGACGTTATAACATTAGCTAATGGTCTTTGTGTCTAGACAGGACGGTTTATTGTGGCTCCCCAAGTTTCACACAATGACACCATTGCCAGGAAGTCCTGACCTCACCTGAGCGCCGGCTGTGGGCTGCACGCCCACTGCCCAAAGGTCACGGGTCAGAGATGTGTGCAACTCTGGTGTTAAAGATATGAAATGCATATCCTTTGCAGGTACATTGTTATGTGTCTGGTGTGGGTGGAAAGAAAGCCAACAGTGTGGAACTGGTTAGTGAGGTGACAGACAGCAAAGTGAGATTTCCACAATGAACTTATTTCTAAAGAACTTGGTTTCATTTATATGGATAAAGCTATAGTGTGAATTAGACAAGGTCACATAAACTGTTTTTTTTCATTACCTTAACCAGAGCAAGGTCATGTTAGACATATAAACCTTGTTAAGAATGTGAATTCCAATCCTATTGTCATTATGCAGACTTGTAAACACTTCATACAGAAAAAGAAAAAAGGGTAACTTTTGCAGCATTTTGTGACACATTTTGCAGCTCTTGCTGACAGTTAGACAACACACATGTCCTGGGTCATGTCCACAACAGAGTAGTGACAAGTACGAGGAAATCACACTTTTGGGATGACAGCATGTAGATGTTCTGAGGGCTGTGCAGTTAATGAAGGCAGTGGAAGGTCACAAACTAGAAAGAAGAATGCATTCAAGAAGTCTGAACCAATGAATGAAGTGGGAAACATGCACTTGTGCACTTGTGACATTGCTGGAAGATGCACCTGTGTGTACCTGTATGTATGAAAAAAGCAGAAAAACACAACTGCCCACGGTCCTTCAACTTCTCTGCATTTCATGGCCATGACCAAGATGATAATGAAAGATATGTGCTTAATAAGGTTTGTTATGTGACCATGTCATCAGGCATTGATCCTACGAGCCTGCAAACAGAAATGTGAATTGAAAATTCTAATTCATATTGTAACTCCTATAAAAGCCGTGAAATTGGTGTCTTATTCAGAGAAAGGCGCACTGCTGTCCATGTACTGTACACATAGCCATTCACCATTGTCGTCTGTCACTACATTCACTACATTCATAGAGCACGTATATAATAACCTTCGTTGGCTTTACAAGAGATGTTTCCTGTTGTGGAAGAACGTCAGAGTATCAACATAGCATCATGTGGTACTGCACGAATATTACAACTCTGTGGTGAATCTTAAAATATCTATAATGACAGAAATGACTAGACAAGAGTGAACAGTCTGAATGTACTTCTGAGTAATGCTCTGTGGCATGAATTTGGAGAGGGTCCATCCTCATCCATCCATCTTTTACCTTAATCAGTTTATATATCGTTGGGTCACTTTCCTTTTTTTTTTTTACCACATTACAAAACAGATTACCAAATATGACTTATGGACTCACATGACCTGAAAATAAGGTTACACTGATTTTTTTTTAATCCAAAAAATGTCTATCTATTATTTGATTTATGAAAAATATCCTTTAATGTATTTGAATATTTTATTAAAGTGTAAGGAAATGCACATCCAGACATGGAGAGAACACAAACAAACAAACCTGGGACCTTCTTACAGTGGGATGACAGTGCTAATGACCCAAATTCCACCTCAACTTTCATTTAATTTTTTGGTTCACATGCATGCAGACACACAGACAGACACATGACCTTGCCTAGAATGAGACGTAGTTTGAGGCAGATGTACAGTACAGCCATCGTACAGTTGTGGGTGATTTATAGAGGTGACTGTGTTTTTCTGGATGCCTAGTTTTTCCAGGAAATCCCTGCACCATTTACAAAGATTTGATCCACGGAGAGTCACCTTCCTTCCTTCACCTACATGAAAAGATGAATGCAATGGCATTCACTGGCTGACCCCCGCTAAGTGACAGCTTCACCTGCATCCCTCTCAGTCCTCGGGGGTCACCGCAGGTCGCCGCGCAGTTGCCATGGGAACAGGAGACATGGAGGAAAATTCTCCCGAGCACTAAACAGTGACACCTTATGCCGTCTCCGACAGACTCGTTTGAGTTGCACATACAAGTGTGAAAGCAGGAGTGAGAAGTTGTTGTTTATTTAATTTCCTTACGAGTCACAAGAGTGGCCCGTCAACCCCGCTCTTTTTCACACTCCTGCTTTCTCTTTCTCTCTCCAGCATCAAAACCCATTTTCACACGTACCCTTGTGGACACTTTGCTCACACATATTTTCTTTGTCTGCATCCCTCTTCCAATTCGTAGTTCTCTCACACAATACACTGCTGTTATTTTTGGACCACACAGCACAGGTGCAACGCAGCCTGTCTGTGTGTATGTGTGTGTGTGTGTGTGCGTGTGAGTGAGATGGTATCTGTTATTCCAGCTCTCCAACTGCTGTGGCCTAATGTAACTATTGCACCTCGGCTGTCAAACCTCCAACAGCTCCTTCAGCCTCATGAGGTTCCTGCACCTGTTTGTCTAACATGCACACAAACACACTTTGTGTGTCAGGACAAGTCACAAATACTAATCCACTGACACTGTTATGAGCTAAGGCATGTGTGTATGTGTCCATTCCCGCTTTTGTGTGTTTGTGTGTGTGTGTGTGTGTGTGGGTGTGTGGGTGGTGTTGTTGTTGTATCAAGCACTGTCCACTGCTGGCAGCAAATTTCCTCTGAGGTGATCTGTTATAGTGACAGGGCAGCAAGTATTTTTAGCCAGAGAGAAAGGACAAATAATGAAGCAGGAAAGACAGAGGGAGACAACAAGGGGCGGAGTGGAGAGAGGGAGAGAGAGAGAGAAGGGGAGAGAAAGGAGAGATAGAAAGAGATAGAAAGGGAGAGAGAAATCAGAGGGTAAACCAAAACCACCTGGATGTTGCTGACTTGCCGCTCTGCTGTTTAGAGCACAGTCTATATACATCGCATTACACACTCACATGCCCACACATATCCAGTGGACACGGTCATGCACACACACACACACACACACACACACACACACACACACACACAGGCACAACTATACATGTGTATAAATACAGGGACACACCAGATGCTGCCAAAAATTAAAGGATAATTCAGGGTTATTACTGCATCGGTCACAGCTTTGGCCTTTGCTGCCACCAGCCATGAATGAATGAAATCTAAACCCCGAGATCTCATCGCATTACATTTATGTGATGATGCGATTACACAAGCAAAAGTCGATCTCTAACTGTGCAATGAATGTTTTTAGTAAGATTAGGAATGATCGGTTGATTAGTTTAGCAGTATCAGTCATTTTTCAAGCAAAAGTTGTGAAACAGTGGTTTCACATTGTCTGGTTTCACTTTCTCCATCGTGCCGAGGACTTCCTGCCTCTCTGTGTTGCGTATCACACTAAGTAAATGCTTTTAAGGAGAGGAAAGTACACCTCAAGATGTCACTTTCAACATTTAGGCATTTCGCGTACTAACTGATTAATCCTCCAAAAATAATGAACGACGTCGGACTCTCTAAAAGTAAATTCGTGAGTTCATCGGACAGCCTGCATCGCTTGTTGTGCCTCTCTTCTTTTAGGTCGAGTGCAAAGGAACCAATGTCTCGACACTGACAGGATTTACAGGAGGGAGCAACTGCAGAGTGAAATAATACAACCACAGGGACAGAGACTAAGATAGACTTCTTCTTTTTACTTCTTCTTTTTCTAAATGAAATCGGAGTAAGACTGTTTTTTTCGGTGCTGTCGTCAGGATGGCAGAGAGCGCCGGCCTTAACCTCAAAGTGGCGGCAAAAACAATAAAAAGTCTTCAGAGTTTTGCACAGGACATTGTGGTTTGCACACGCGAGTCGTGAGGCCTCTGTTTAGCACAATGTCCCCTCTCTCTCTTTCTCTGTCTCACACACACACACACACACACACTCTCTCACTGGTTTGTTCCCTGAGTCAGCACTCTGCCTCAGCTCCAGTTTCTCTACCCCAGCCTGCCTCTGCCCGCCTGCCTGCAGGACACTATTAGGACATCACTGTGTGTGTCCGGGTGTATGCGTGTGTGTGTGTGTGTGTGTGAGGGAGTGTGTGTGTGTGTGTGTGTGAGGGAGTGTGTCTATGCGAGCCCTTGCCTGTGTGTGAGTAAGTGTGTGCGCGTGCCTTTGTGGGAGAGAGCTACTGTTGCATTTACGTGGTCAGGTCCTTTCACCATCTTATGCAATACGATATTTTTCACTTTGCGAGTAACCCTGGATATTTCTGTCTGCTCCACCGAACCTGCGTTTGTACCGATGCACCATAAAAGATGCACGGCCCCTCTCACTCTTCCAAAACACTCCCAGTGGGTTTTTCATGTTGTAGTGAGCGTGTGTGTGTGTACGCGTGTGTGTGGGCGTGCGTGTGTGTGATCTGCTGGAATACTCGTAGTTCTGCTAACATAAACCCAAAAATAGCAAACTGGAGAGGTGTGAAGTAGAAAAGGAAAGGACATTTCAGTAGAGGAGTAACTGACACAGGGTGAGTCACTCTCAAGCACACACACACAAACACACACACACACACACTGACGCAGAGCACACACACGTACTGACATGTAGTGTGCTCATCTAAACTTGTACACACATATGTACAGTGTGTGCGACAACATTAAAGATAGAGGGTTTCAGAGAGAGTTTGTTTCATTTTGGCTTTGTGTAGTGTGTATGTGTGTGTGTGTGTGTTAGTGTGTGTGCGTCTGTGTGTGTGCGGGTAAGAATCACGGGTTTGTGTCCTGCTGTCATATGATTGGCTTTTTTTTTCTCAGTTTGTGTGACTTGTCCACACATATTACAGTCAAAGTCCCCCACCTTGAGTTTCGGCTTCTCACTTGCCTTCATGAGCTCAGTTCAATGTGTTTTTTTCTCAATGAGCTTCAAGTCCTCTACCTCTGAGCTCTGCGGGTCCCAATACGACGACGTGAAACTGCCATATAGCGAGGTGCTAAATTTCCTCTTAAACAAGGTCAGGTTTCATGCAAAACGCCCCTTAGCTTGTTAAGGACTTGACTGTGTGGCAGCAGTCTGATAAACTCTGATTCAAAGAAGTGTCCTCTTACCAAATATGTATTTCCTTGACTTCGATGAGGTCATGGAAAAATGTGAAGGAGAATTAAGCAATATTACTTCACTTGAAATGTTGCTGATGAAAGGAATTATGGGACTACATTATGTCCCTTCTTTCACGACCAAAAAGGAAGCTTTTGCGTGTCCCTCCTCAACTCTAAGAGAGTTCAGAAGCTCTTGTCATGACCGCCTCTTGGAGACCTCTGGGTTGATGCAATTCAGTGACACTCAACATTCTGTTTGTAATTTCACTTTTAAGTGGTAACTTGGCCTTTCATGTTTTGTAACAGTTGTGCCTCATTACTAATACAAATTTGAACCTCATATATTCAGTTTTTTTAAGACAGGAAAGAAAAGTCCATCTTGTCCAACAACATAGGGGTAGCTCTTCGGCCCATAACAAGATACACACACACACACACACACCATTCACTCTCACTCACACCTAGGGGCAATTTAAAGTCTCCAATCTACCTTAATGTGTGTTTTTTTTGGACTGTGAAAGTAGACCAAAATACCTAAACAAAACCGACTCAGACATGAGGAAAACATGCAAACTCCAAACACCAAGGCCTTCATACCAACCAGGATTCAAACCAGGGACCTTATTGCTATGAGGCAACCATGTCACCCTCAGGGTAGGAACCAGCTTTGTTTTGGACATTTTACACATGACCCCCGGGCCACACATGACTCATCGACGAAACACAGAGAAAACACATCACGTCCTCTTCTGATATTAGTGTCTCCTCTTCTATTTGCTGTGTATCAGTAGAAATAATTTGTCATTACTGCTCCACTGATTCAGCAAATCCGTCACTGAACAGAGGAAACAAGTTTTAAATTGCAGACAACACGATTTCATATCGCCCTCAGTTCTGATAATTGCTGTGTACAAATGTTTTCAACCAGAGGAGGGGGGAATGTGTTCTCCCAGTTCTATTTACATCAGTGCTTAAAGGATGTTGTAGTGTGAATGCAGAAGTGAGAATGGGAGAGAGAGAAGGAGAGAGGAAATGATACTGAGATGTTTGGCCCAGTGCAAAGCCTAATGATCACAAGAGCAAAAAGACACATGCGTGCGTATGACCACACACGCACGCACACACACACACACACACACACCATGTGATCTCTCGATAAGTGCTGCAGTCACTCCCTCCCACTCTCTCTGGTTGTTTGATCACAATCTCCCTCCTACTCCTAGGTTCCAGTCAAACAGAAACTTTCAAGACATGATGTTCGATCAACATGAAATCACCGATGACCTTTGTCAAAATAACTTAGATATTTACCATTTTTACAATTAGGTCCAGCGATTGGAGGACTGACCAAAAGCGAAACCTGTAAAGCAAAGACGCATAACTTTAAAAAAAAGAAAAATGTGAAAAATGTCCTGAGGCATCTAAAAGTTATTTAAAGATGGCGTGTGTAGATGACTCAAAATGTGAGGGTGGATGTAACAGCTTACAATAGCTCTGACTATGACTAGGCTGAGAGAGAGGATATGATCGTGGAAGGTTACAAGGCACTAACGTGGCAGTAATCACGGCTGAGCTCAATTTCGTGGAATCGTTGTTATTTCACCCGTAAGAGCAAAAAAAAAAAAACATGTTTGAACTTTAGTTTTGTTCTGTTAACAATCAGCTAAAACTGCTGTAGTCATCACCTTTGCCTTATATATGTATAGGTTTTGACAGCTTTTTCAGTTTCTACACTTGGAGGAGTCTGCCCTTTGAATTAGTGATAATGATCTCTGGCAAAGGCCACACAGTGGTTCAGTGGTTAGCATTGATACCTCAAAGAAAGAAGGTCCCTCGTTTGAAGGCCTTCTCTGTCTGGGGCTTGCAAGTTCTCCCTCTCCATGTCTGTGAGTGTTTTTTTCAGATATTCCAGTGTACTCCCAAAGTCAAAAAATACGGATGATTAAGTAAATGGGAGAATTAACGCAAGGTATGCGTGTGTGGTGGGCTGGTAAAATATCTGAGTACAAAATTGTTATATGGTTTACAGTATATATTAAGTATATAATAGATAACAGCTATGAGTATATAGTATGTGGGTATTGTAAACTAGGTATGTAAATCAGTTTAGGAAAATACATATATTTGTATATATACAGCAGATAGAGAGGGAGAGTGTTCAATCTATAATTGTATTGCACTTCCAAGAAGCCATGTTTAACATATTTCTTATCAATTTTATATAATACTCGGATTAAAAGCTTTAATAGACATGACTAATAGAATAATAATAACAGATATGGAATAAATGTGTTTTTCTTAATCTTACAAAAAAAGGATAATTGCTTGATCTAACAACAATTAAAAGGTCACCCTTCATTCTGAATCCAGCAGGTGCCGGCGCTAAATCCTCCCTTAGACATTGTATCGTCTGCTGTGATCCCCGCGCTGTAAGCTGCTCACGTGACCTGGCCCAGTCGGACACTCCCAGGTCTGGCCCTGAGTCAAGTGTTTTGCCCATGATGACAGAGCCAAAAAGATAGTGGAAGTGCTCGTCCAGGTGCAGTTTGTGAGAGGGAGTGAGTGAGAAAACTGAGATTATAGCAGCACGTGGTCAGACAGGATTCAACCCTGATTAACACTCCCAGGTGTAGTAATGATTTAAATATATGATCGTAGAGTCATCCTATGCTTGTTCAACATGTTTTTTGCTGTGAGTTTCATTTCTCAGAAATGGCGTGTGTTTATCCTCCTCCTCCCCGAGTCTCAGTGAGATAAAAGGAAGCCTCTCTTACGGGTTTATGCCAGGTCATACGTGATGGGAACTGGGCCACGCTGTACAGTAAAGAGGAGCATATGACTTATTGCTACATTACACAGGACATTCCCATACCTCCCAGCGGTTTCACAGCGAGACGTGTGAGTGGTCTTTTGTGGTTTTCATGCTTGAAAGAAAAGCACATGATGCCACTGCATGCAGATCATGACCAAGTGATTAAAGCCAAAGGAGAACTGGTTCCTTATGACTGTGATGAAATCCTCTGCTGTGTCAGATTTAAACAGGCTACGCTTCACCTTCCCACGTCGACGCTTAGTGATTATGCTTAGCTCTCTCACCTATAGCGCCGCACGCCTGGACGAGCGCACCTTGCCCCCCCCCCACCCTCCCCATCATCCCCACAGGGCCGCCATTGGCTGAGGGGACTAAGAGGCTGAGGTGTTGCAGCAAATAGCACGAGCCGTGGGCAGGTCCATTTCCCCAGCTCGAGGGAGGTTAATGAGTGAAGCTGCTGGGCCATCAGCCAAACATGAGCAGCAATGCTAAGGCTCCCACAATGAGCCTGACTGTATTACCACTGAGCTCTGTCTAATTATACACTCCAAGGGAGGGAGTGAGAGAGAGGCAGAGAGAGAGAGAGAGAGAGAGAGAGAGAGAGAGAGAGAGAGAGAGAGAGAGTGGGAGAGAGAGCATATTAGGCTGCATGGGGAAGGAAAAAAGTTATCAAGTGGCACTGTGTGTCAGAGAGACTCACTAAGAAGGATAAGTGTAGATTGAAGTTGTAAGGGCGAGATAGAAGGTGTGTGTGTGTGTGTCAGAGGGAGAGAGGGAGGGAGGGAGGGAGGGAGGGAGGGAAGAAGGGAGGGCTGGAGAGATCAAGCAAGCTGGGGAGAGAGAGAAAGAGAGCACACTCACAGGGAGAGAGAGAGAGAGAGAGAGCAAAGAGGCGTTTAGAGTGAGAAGGAGGAGAGGCAGGAATAGGATGAAGGGAGGGGAGGCTGAGCAGTAGAGAGGAGGAAGAGACTCACAGTCTCAAAACTGGATATTCCTACGTGCCTGTTCTGACGCCCGATCCAATGAGTGAACTCTCTGCTACCTGCCAGGCAAAGGCACCCAGTGAGGTATGTGACCACACCGCTTCCTCCTCTGAGAGTGCGCCTGTGTCTGTGTGCGTGTGAGTGTGTGTGTCTGTGTGTGTACGTGCGTGTGTTTGTGTGTAGGAGAGAGACAGAGAGAGAGAGTGAGAGCGAGAGCGAGAGAGGGAGCGCAGGTGTGTGAGCAACTTTGAATGAAGGGATAAACAGATGGAGGTGTGTGTGTGTTTGTGTGTGTGTGTGTGTGTGTTGTGAATGCTCTCAGAGAACAGGTTTACGAGCTGTCATAGGTACATGTCATCCTGAGAGTGAGCTGGGTTAATTATAGGGAGGAAGTGTGTCTGAAATGTGTGTGTGTGTGTGTCAGTGCGTGTGTGCGTGTGTGTATGTGTGTGTGTGTGTGTGTGAGTGTGTGAGTGTGTGAGTGTGTGTGTGTGTGTGTGTGTGTGTGTGTGTGTGTGTGTGTGTGTGTGTGTGTGTGTGTGTGTGTGTGTCAGTGTGAATGGGCGGGTGGTACACACTCATGTAAGTCAGCACCTGTGTGCGGGGGTGTTTGTGCGCATGGAGGGGAATAAGAGAGACAGTGTGAATAAAAGAGAGAGTGTGAGTGATCCAGAGACCAGGAGAGTGTGAGGAAGCATATATACACACACCCACACACACTCACTCACACACACACACACACACACACACACACACACACACAGACACACACACACACACACACACACACACACAGATAGGGAGAAGTAGAGGTCCATCACTCAGCCTGACAGCAGATCAGTTCTTTCAGAATTAGAGCAGTGGGCTTAAATAGCCCTGGTCCAGAGATAGCCAGGGGCCCTGGAGGAGCCCGCTTAAACTGGGAGGGACGGATATGAAGATTGGCGAGGGTGGGGTTTGCCGAGTGTGGGAAATTTTGGAAAGAGACAGAATAAGGGAGGAGGAAAAAGAGGAGGAGGAGGAGAGTGGGGTTAAAATAGGAGGAGGTGCAGATGTTGGGGGCAAGTCTGGGAAAGCTCTCATGCAACATGGGGGAGGATGTGCAGGTGCGCCGGCGTGTCTGTGATTTAATTTCTGACAGGAGGCAATAAGCTCTGGAGGAACTTCACACATCCGCATTCATTTTTATACACAAATCTGCTCGGCAAGACTTTGTAATTTGTCGATTCCTGTATCCCCCTCGTGGAGGACACGCTGTTTGTTTTTGGGTGTTCGTCCTCTGAATCCCCTCCTCAATCCCTTCCCGTTTCTAGTTTCTACTATGCCACTCTACACAGTTATCATTTCTGTACGTCTGCTCTTGATCCAGCAGGCGCTGTCCTTCTGCTGCAGTAAGACATCCCATATGCTGCATATAGGAGCGTTTTCACAGGTTCAAACAGTTCCTTAGCTATAGATGTCGCTCAAGCAAGATGTACATTTGTCCCGGCTGACTTAATTCACTTATTTCAATTATGGAGTGCAATCTGCTGGCGCGCACAGGAAGTCTTGTGTCACTGAGAGATTGCGCCGAGAAATGCTTGTTTCGAGTGCACGGTTAGAAAGCGTGCATCACTCTCAAGAGGTGACTCGTCTTGTCGTCTGTTGGATTTGTCACCGTGTTGAAGTAAACACCTATATCAGTGAGCAGGTGCTGCTATCAAAATCCATATTTGCTGCGTCAAATGCGTGATTTATTTATACGTTAAACGTGTATACCACGAGAAGCGAAGGGAGCCGAGATGCGTCCTCATAAACGATGCAAAGATGAGAAACAGAAAACGGTTCCTATGCCTTTCGGGACACAGGGATATAACTCGTCTCTCCGGGCTGAATGTGAAATTCAGCATGTTCGCCCATCCCATGTTTCTTGGAGTACTGTCACCCTGAAGAGCAGAACAGACCTCTTGTGAGAGAAGGTTGAGAGGATGCTGGCCCTTTAAGAGGTCTATTTTTACAGGGGCACACTCATGCATGGAGCGAGGCTCACAGAGGAGGCAGTGGCACATGGAGACTCTATCTGCCTCACTTCTGCGACTCCACACAACACATCCTGCAGGAGCACAGCCTTGCGACTGGGTGGCCGACTGAGAAAGAGAGAGAGATACACACGCTCAGAGAAATAGACAGAGTGAGACAGAGAGAGAGAGTGTGTGTGTGAGAGAGTCCCAAAACTTGTTCATCCCTCAGAGGGGCATGATCTCTGAGCGCAAGCTCAAACAGGAAAATCATCAAAAGCTGGGAAAAGTTACAAGGTTTGCACCCGACAAGGAGAATCAGCCCATTTCAAGTGGATCTCTCTGAAGTCTAGAAGTGATAATGAGTGGGAGCTTGCAATAAAGACACACTTGTGCGCACTGTACGCAAATGTGCCAACATTCCCACATACTTGTTTTGATATGCAGATAGCTATGAAAGAAATCTGAAAACATTCATGCCCCCTTCTTACAAACACATAATACACTTTAGTTTACTTACACCCCCACACTCCTCGAGAGCGGCCGCAAAAATGAACACATTTCAGAGCATTTTCCTTTTTCTTTTTTTTCTCTCTCTCTTTTTTTTTCCTTTTTTTTTTTTTTTTTTTTTTTTACACAAACACACATCCCTGTGCCCGGGAGAGTGCACAGTGCCGAACACCCACGGAAAGAAATTACCTATACATCCTCAATATCTGGACCTAAAATAATCTTCTCCTTATGCAATCTGCATGTTATATAATGCATGGCCTGTCATTATCACAGCGCTCCTTCACGCCCTGCTGTGCCTCTCCACCTACAGCACCGCACAGACGCACACTGGCACACACGCACACACCGTTCACCGTGTGTTGACAGTCATATACTCTACTCTAGCACTCTCACCCACGTCAAGTGTGTGCTCTCAAACAGCCAGCCAGATGAGTGAGAGGGAAAGACGGAGAGGAAGACCAAGAGCGAGTGGGGGTGGTGGGACTGAAAGTGAAAGAGACAGAGAGGGAAAACTTCGAGAGTGAAGTGTACATTCATGCACAGACTATACATTTGCATGACTGAACGAATGTGTTTTTTTTTTTTGTTTTAAGAGGCCGCGCATTAAATGTTTTTTTTGAGAGAAATTTCCCGTTGTTCAGACATTGGAAGAGTGCGTGGGCGCAGCAGTTAAGCAGGTATCTGAGGCTACGTCTGTACCTCGCATAACCTTATTTTTCGCATCAACCGTATTCATTTTCCTCAGCAGCAGCATGTTGTGAGTGTCAGACGGCAGAGAAACTCCATCAGTTCACCCCAGAGGATGCGATGGATAATCAGTGGGAAAACAGAACACAAAGGGAGTCAAACTTCTGTCCTTCTTGCTGCATAAAGGACAAGTCACTAACCTTTTAATTATTCAATAATGTTCAGTTCCATGTACTGAACTTTATTTGCCCCTGTGAAGGAAATTAAGGCACATTGAGCAGTTGTACACCAAATAAGACTATTAAATATACGAAGAATACTTCATAGGATATGAAGGTGTGGGGTGGGTTTTGACGAAAAACTGAAGTGTCTGTAAATTTGTTGGGCGTTTATGCTGCGCTTGTATCGGCCTCCATTGCCACTGTTTCTAGATCAGCCCTCTCGCAGTTGGAAGGGTATTGAATTGGCTTGGGGACTGAGCCGGGGAGCCAGGAGTGTGATGAATAATCCCAAACAGCGGCAGGTGTTTGAATACAGTTGACAGCGTGCCAGACTACTTTAAGGTGACAGACACACCTGTCGGCCGGGGCACACCATGAGAGGAACGTGCAGGGAGTGATGCTTCATTGGGCTCTGCTGAGATTCACATATACTGGATGTGTGTGCTTGCGTGCAAGTGTGTGTGTCTGTGTGTGTGTGTGTCTTGAGGGCGCGAGCTTCATATGTAATCTATCGGTGATCAGAGTCTTCTCTTCGCTTTGTGTTTGCACACATCTTTTTCTTTGGCCCTGACTTGCTAACCCTTGTGTATGATGAAGCACTATGTTCTCCTCCTCCTCCACACTTCATCTACAATGGGGGTCAATGACCTTTCAACCCTGCCACCCACCACTCACACCCACAGCCAGGCCTGCCTTCTTCTTCGCCTGCCGGAGCCGCTGCAAAGTAAATCATCTCCCTCGTGCAGACAGACGCACAAACACGGCATTTCGCACTGTATCGGTTTTGGTATCACTATACAGATGGTGTAAGATCTGAAACATCCTGTAGACTATACCATCAATAGTGTCCCGAAAGCCTGTCCTGAAGTTTCTCTTTTTACAATACTTCCCTATTCGTTTTACAGAGCAAAGCATCTTTCTCTAATTTAATTTGACATCCTTTATTGTAATTATTAGCAGAGATTATTAAACAGCTGAATGATAAAAGCTGGTCTCAAGTGGGTCTCTCACTGTTTTCATTTTGAAAACAAGCATTAAACCCACTCAGAGCTATTTCAATGTAATTTACAGCACCCTTTATAACGAACAGTATAAGCCATGTGTTGAGTAAATGGCTGTGACCGAGTGTGGCTGGGCAGCAGATTTGATGTGGGAGGGGTTGTAAAGCTATTGCAATAATGGCAGTGTATAGCAATGTTGCCTTGAATGCCTGCAGAGATAAAGGTATTCCAGACAGTATCTATGAAGCCAGTCTAGACAGTTTCTCTGAAAGTGAATGGCACTTGAGCTACCAACAGGAGACCTGGCCATGCTCTCTCCATGGAGATGTCATCGCTGTGCTTACAGCTCGCTGACACTTTGCCACTAAACTAGAAAACCAAAAGAAACCCAGTTTGACTGGCTGTCGCCAGGGGACAGTCCCGAAAAACAACAAATCTTTGGAATGAAAAGTAATGCCCTTATTCTTTCACATACCGAGTGCTGTCCTTTCTCTTTCCCTCTTTCAAGCTCTTCCTTCTCCATCAGATTCGGTTTCTCCCTCTCTCTTTTTCTCCCCGTCTCCTCCACCCTTAAACCCTCCTTGTAAGCTACTGATCTCATAGCGTGTGTACGACTCGCATCAAGGGCCCTGAGATGGGATAATCATGTCACAAGGTAGTGAGAGAGGGGGCTGCTTCTCGTGAAAGTTGGAAAACTAATTAGACGAATTAAAGAAAGACACAGAGCTGCAAGAACGCGAATACAGCAGCGGTAAGCGATATTGCTGCATTTGCCTATGCATTCATGTAAATTCACCAATAGCGGCACATTTTGTTTGTTTCATGTATTTTCACCTCTTTGTGATGCCTACAACCCGAAACCGAGTCTTCTCTTTGTGGTTAAAGCTAAAAGAAGAAGAAGAAAAAAAACACTGTGTGTCAGAGCTCTTATCAGACCGAGGCAGGGGAAAAGTGCAAAAGTGAAACAGCCATCAATCGACGCTTAAATGTCAATGACTGACAACAACACAACACCTGCCTCAGAAAATGTCAGCCGCGAGGTTCTTGCAGAATACCTGTTAACCGTTCCACTTGCTCCTGCTGACCTGCAGGCTCGTACTGTATGTGCAGCGCACGTCTGTGTGTGTGTGTGTTCTTGCGGGAACACTGCAGTAGTCAGAGGAGGAAGAGGAGAAGGAGGAGGAGGAGGAGGAGGAGAACGAGGTGGAGGAATTTTTGCTTCTGCTGACTGGCTGACCTGCATGTAATTAGTCAAGTCATATTTTTAACTGATATTGCGTAAAAGCCAGCTTAAGGAGCCATAGCTGCCCTATTTATACCCTAGGGGCTAATGGCCTGTACCACTACACAGGGGGATTTCCTCCCAGAACTATACTAAGCCTGCCTTAGGCCGTACCAGTTAGGATTCACAGGGATTAACCCAGCAATACGTTACAGGCGTCACCCGCTAGTCTGCATCACACACGCTGTCCTACTCTCTTCCTTTCAGGTCTTTTTTTTCTTGCAGTGTCTGCCGTGCTCACTTTACAACTCCAGACCTGGTATATTCTGTTTGCTCTGCCGCACTCCAGGCTCAACGCTGTTGATCTCGCTCTTAATGAAAAAACTGCAGATTATCGTGGCCGGTGCGTGTCAGGGTGAGCTCTCAGAAGTTCTAAGAATCCGTCTTCGAAGGACTCTTTTGTATCATCTGTATTTCTGTGCACATGCGACCGCGCCCTTGTGTGTGTGTATATACCTGTGTGTGTGTGTGTGTGTGTGTGAGTAAGTGGGTGTTAATAGTAACTCCTGAGCCATAAGCCTATCCTCATTGTGGCTGAGCCTGCTGCGGGCAGGGCTGCTGGCTCATCCTGCTGGAGAATGGGTCAGGGCCCCGAAGGCTGACCTGGCCTTCTGCCCAATAAGCTATCGCCCGTATCACCCTGTCCTTTTATCAGCTTAGCCCGGCTCCCTGTAGAGTAAGCCACCACACAAGGCTAGTAGTACTCCCCCCTCCTCCCCCCTCAACTCTCTCTTCCTTCCTTCCTTTCTTTCTATCTATCTATCTATCTATCTGTCTATCTATCTGTCTATCTGTCTATCTATCTATTTGCCGTGTCCTCTACAACCCACACCCTCTCCTCTACTCCTCCCCTCTGTTCAGATCTGTTACATTCAGCAACAAATTTCTGCTGCATCAGACGTCCATCATAGATCCACAGCCACCCCCACCCCGGCCTGAAACGTGATCACACACCCCCATACAAGGCTACACATGCGGAAAGGGTGGGGGTGGGGGGTGGGAGTAAAAAAAAAAAAGAAAAAAAAAAGAAAAAAGTTAAAAAGAAGGATTGCGAAAATTGCCTTTTGAATTAACAGAAATAGAGGACGGGCACAAGTAAAGGCGGGAGAGTGGCTTTGCTCTCTGACGTCTCACCTGTGAAAGTCTTTGACTCCTTTTGCTACTTGCAGCACTATTTATTAGGTGGAGTCTGACTCATCTGACCTTTCTTGTCTGGGCCTGACCCTGTGTGTGATATTGCTGTGTGTGTGTGTGAGTGCGTGCGTGCGTGTGTGTGTGTGTGATGGACAGATTAAAAAGTGTAAAGCCAGAGAGAGAGAGAGAGAGAGAGAGAGAGAGAGAGGAGCAGACAGAGGCAGTGAGACTGAGGCGGAGGAAGAGTTCGCCAAATGTCTCAGCAGTGCCACAAATGATTGACAGCACAGTGTGACTCCACTGTGTTTGCTCATGTTGATGTTCGGTGGTGTGTGTGTGTGTGTGTGTGTGTGTGTGTGTGTGTGTGTGTGTGTCCGTGTGAGTATATGTCTTCAATATGCTAAATATCAAAGTGTGCATACATAAGCAGAGAACAACAGTCATTTCCGTGCTTCTGTATTGTAGTAAATATGCTTTGATGAAGCTGGTATTTGCTCTATTTTCTCCTCTTTCACTATGACTGGACTATTACATCTGAATATGCTGTAAACACTGACTAGTGCTAGAATCCGTGCAGGATAATAGTCTTTATTTTATACAATTACTGAGGAGTTAATTACATTTAAACAAAGATAATTATTTTATCTGCCACATACATGGTGATGTCTCACTCGGTTGCTGCATTTAGTTTTAATTCTTCTCGCTAAAAATGTGATATTTATGTGAAAAGTTGTCTTGTATAATCGTGTTTTAAATTGCCTCTGATCTTTTACATGCAACATGTTACAACATGTTTATGAAAATAAATTTGTTTTTAGCGACATGTGCATTCAAATTCAAACTCATTTACTTTTGTCTTTAACCAATTACACTAGATTACACATTTTTGCCCTTTTGTCCCTCTTTATTGGATTTGTTGAGATGCTGTGATAAACAGAATTTTCCATTAGACTATATCATCCGAAAGGTTATCTTCTAGTCTTTTTCCTGATGTTTGATATCATTAAATAAGTTAGATATATTGTTAGCTTTGTTTACCAAGACCAATGAATGCTCCATTTTGCAACGTGGCCTCGCTACCTTGCGTTTCATTTTCAGACCAGAACCCTGTGAAATTAAAAAAATAAAAGTATCATTACTCTCCATTAATTGCAGACAGAGCAGACAGCTCTCATGCCCACACGATCTGAGTGCACATCGTCTTCAAACAGCAGTCACTCTGACAGATAAAAGCAATCGTCTCCTAAATTTCAGAGTAGGCTTTCTTGGCAGTTGTCAACCCACTGTGAGACTGTTTCTATGCGGCCTTCAAGCTGATGTGTCTGCACACACACCTCTGAGTCTGATTAACTTTCCATTCCACTGAGGTTGAGAAGTTAGACAAGGTTAACCTCCAATTTGCCGTCGGTGGATACGAGCCTGCATTTTGCTCTGCCCTTAAAAGGGTGGATTAGTCGCGCGTGGAAATGTAATAGAAGACTTAACATGAAGACTGTGAGGATTGATTTCATTCAATTAAACACCATTATAGACTGCTGCATTAAATCCCGTTTCCCTCCAATTTATGTCCCTCCCCGTTGCATTGCACCTCTGCTCAGGTGATTTACATAAGCTTGTTTGAACTGACATTTGGCCTTGTTTCTTTGACAAGGAGCAGACTGGGTTATTTGCATAGCCTTGTATTTTCAACCTTGGGGCCTATTTATTATTTTGTAAAAGGTGTCTAGCCTGACAGGTTTCACATTTCTTGCAGTGAATGAACCACGCCGCTTCAGTCCTAATAAGCCAAACCAGCAATACCAACACACTTCACTTGCACTGACTGAATCACTGAAGCAAATCATTCAGAGCTCTCCTGCAGTGCTCCTGTTAGCGTATGAGCCTGTGTGAGTGTGTGTACTGTGTGCATCTGTGTGTGTGTGTATGTGCATAAAAGTCAAATTAAATTTAGTCATAAAAGTGCTTTTAACAACAGGTTTGTCACTAAGTGCTTTGATGAGAACAAAGGACGCAAATTCAGATGAAACCTACGGATAAACAAGAGAGCAAGTGTACGGTCTGTGTGTGTGTGTCTGTGTGTGTGTGTGCGCGCGCGTGTGCGTGAGTGTGTGTTTGTGTGCACTTGATGGATGTGAGGTTTAGTTTTGAGTCAGAGGCAGCAACAAATGCCTAAGTCTGAGAGTGTGTGTAGGATGAACCTCCTACCACGTCCCTCCCTGTCTCTCATCAACTGTCTCTCTGCCTCTCCTCCATCCTTCCCTCTCTTTCATGCACCACCTCGTCTTGTGAAAAGTCTCCCTCTGAACTACAGAATCGCGCCTTGATTGCCGCTAAATTGATTGTTTAATGATTTTCCATGTTGAAAGATGCATTTAACTCGTGAAACGTATGTGGGAAGCACACTATTCAGACAGCACAAAGGCAGCATACAGTCAGCCTATACGATCCAATATATAATCTGTAAGTGTTGCATCCTCGACTGTTTGCGTGTACGTCTGTGTGCACACATACATAAATATATATGCATGTGTGTGTGTGCGTGTGTGTGTGTGTGTGTGTGTTTGTATCACTCACAGTGATTAAAGCAAGTGGGCGGCAGCAGCAACTGGTCTGCCTGTGTGGCTCTGCATAGCAGACATGTTTCTCACTGCTAGATATTACTCATTTCCTCAGCCCTTTGCACACACAAGCACACACACGCACTCTCTTGACATACACACACACACTCGCACACTCGCGCACACACACACAACAGAGACGCGAGCGGATAGCAGGCTCTCAGTTCTTTCCCTCAGTTTGGTGGGCTCGCTGGTGTTATTTCATGCGTACAGAGATCAGAGGCAGAGTGTAGCTGCAGGCTGCTGATATCTGCGGGTGCTCTAGCTGCTGCCGGTGCTGTGGAGAAGGAGCAGTGTGGGACAGTGAGGAGCTGAGGAGTGGGTTGACCCTTTTTGGAGGACTGGAAAATGAATGACTGCCAGCAGTGGGACATCTGCTCAGCCGCGCACTAAGGTCAGTCTCACGTCACGTCACAGCAACAGGCGCAAAACTGCTCTTTTGGACAGAGCAGTTGGAGGACTGTAGATCGATATTTCTTTGGTAGAAAAAGAGGAAAAAACTTGGGACTCGTCCCCTGTAGTTCTGTTTTTCTGTGGTTTTGCAGTCATGAGTATACAGTAGGGGTGCATTTGACATCTCTCTCCTAGGAAATGCATGCCGAGAAAAGGCGGGATGAGGTGGAGCGGTGCAAATAGATGTCGAATTTGACAATGACTCTCGAGAACGATCAAGTATTTTACAGTTAAATATGCAAAACAGTGAAGCAAACTGTTTTTTAGTTTGCTTCTGAACAAAGAAAAAGGAACTTTTTAAAATAATTATCTGCATTTAGGTGTATGCTGGAAGTGAAAAAGTCTTTGTGAGCATTTCATTGAGAGGACTGTGTGATATCATTGCAGCTGTGATCTGTCCTTTTTTTGATGTATCTAAATACTGTTAGTGCAGGAGCTCCAGCTAAACTCCAGCTCTGTGTGCATGTCTGCACAGTGTAGGAGTATTCTGTTAGAAGACGTTTCTCTGCAAACTCCTCCACATGCACAATTGTGTTCTTTGTTTTCCTGTACTTTTTTGGCAAGTTTATATTAGGTCTATTTTGACAGGCTTTTTCATGAGGGCTGTCAAGAGACACAGGGGTGTCAGAGTCATCTGAGGACAAGAACTTCAACCAGACTTTAAGAAATCAGGATTACTCTACTCAATACTATTTCCTTTAACTACTGCGTACTGAGTAAAATATTATTTTTAAAAAAATCTATTTATTTTATATTCTAGATTTGTTGGGCGGTCGGATTTAACCCTTTGTTGGACATTTAGGGGCCTCTTGAAAATGTATTCCGAAATCCAAATTATCTTTTCATATCATTTAGGAGGATTTATTATTATTATTGTTCTTTAATTGAGAAAAGTCTTTTTGTTTAATGAAATAAAAAAGTGACTGATTCTATGTTTTCTGTATCTACTCATCTATTCAGTGATTGCTTGTTGTTGCAGCTACTGACACTAAGTGGCTGTCACAGAGACGGACAAGAAAGAAATTGAATTAATAGATGAAAAGATCGTATTAGAAAGTCTGAAAATAATATCTGCTATTCTGGGAAAAATATTCATAGAAAATTGGAAATGAAGCACCATATGGATTACATAAGGACTGGTTAATTAATGGTGCTGCAGTCTAAAAGCTTTTTTTTTCTATCACAGATGTATTAATTTTCATGAACCCTAGAGGTCAACGGGTTTTTTCAGCCCACAGATGGCCAAGTTACATTTCAGTTGAGCAGTAAATAGATCAGTTTTAATTAACCTGAATATGAAACACTTCACGGCACAAAGAGCAAAATATTTGTTTGTTTGGTTG
Source organism: Karalla daura (assembly GCA_029224185.1). Classification (NCBI taxonomy): domain Eukaryota; kingdom Metazoa; phylum Chordata; class Actinopteri; order Chaetodontiformes; family Leiognathidae; genus Karalla; species Karalla daura. The sequence goes on along the minus strand of CM055193.1, from coordinate 9,844,168 downwards.
TTTCTTTTTTGTTTTGCATGTCCAGTGTTTCACTCGATGACACCCACCCCGCCAGTGTCTGGGACAGTGACCCAGTCGAGCCCCCACCCCTCTCCTCTCCTCTCCTCTTCTCTCCTCTCACCACCCAGTTTTCAGCTTTCCACTCAGATGCACAAGCAGCTTGCTCTGCTCTGACACTTCTTCTGTTTTTGGACCAAGTCACTTGATGAGCAACAGTTTACCCGCCTCTCCGTGGAGTATCCCCATCTAACCTCTAAAACTGCCTGGAAGCGCGCGCGTATATGTGTTTGAGTGTGAGCGTGAGTGCGAGCGTGCGTGCGTGCGCGTGTGGACGCAGTTGCCATGGCGACAGTGGGGTGGATGGTGAGACGGCAGGGAGTTGGTAGGCTGTTGAGACAGACATGCGGATGAGTGCGGGGCTGAGTGGAAGCTCGGTGCCGTGGTGGAACAGCGATGGTGGTGGTGGTGGAGGGAGCAGCTGGCGAGGCAACCATCACTTCAAAAGCGCACATTTAATACGTTTGGAGAAGAATTAGTGGAGCTCCCCCGCACTTCTCACTGAATGAAACAAGGCTGCAAAATCTCTGACACATTCGAGGACTCAAACACAAACACACACGCACACAAAGACCTAAACAAACAAACACACATTCACACATTTCTCCCAGGGAAAAGGGAGAAGAGAGGGAGAGAGAGAGCGAGAGAGAAAAAAAAAAACTTGCACACAAACGTGCATGCATGTACGCACACGCGCTCCGTCGCACACATATTCCCCCACACCCCTGCTGCGACACGTAATTAATATGCAAAGACACATATCCTGCATTCACAACAACTGGTGGTAATATCAACAGTGTCTCTGTCAGCTTTTGGGTGGGTGGTGACCAGCTTTGCCTATCACTGGGGGAGTAAGTACAGCCGCCTCAGGGAGCATTTGTGTGTCTGTTGCTGTCCATGTGTGTGTTTGAAAAATAGGGAAGGGGTGACTGAGGGAGGGGGGTGCAAGTAGTAAGCTTATGCAGAATACACAGAACACCCGGGGGTGTCACGGGGGTGGCTCATGAAAGTGGTACAAAAAAAAACAAAACATATCTACATATTCCAATCATCCCTTGAGAGTCAGAGATGAAAACTCTCCCGCTGTGAGTGCTCAATGTGTGTGTGCGTGTGTCTGCGTGTGTGTGTGTCATCACACACACGCGCGTTCTGCACTGCCTCTGAACTTTATTGGCTGCAAAACGTATTTTTAGCCCTCATGTGGGTGTAATGTGTTTGAATGAAACGAGTAAGTTGGGTAGTTTCAGCCCCACCGCACTGCACACAGGTAATGACTAATTAGTGACAGCTATCAGAACGGTAAGTCGCTAACCTTTTCAGAGGGAGTTTATGCAAGAATGTCGCTGGTTGATTCCCCTCCATCTGTCTGATTGTTTGCATGTGTGGCCAGACCGAGAGCCACGTCTAAGCCTGAAGCGATACTGCGGCCTCAGTCGGCCCTTTCTCTACATGTAAGATTCCTCTGCCGCCTCTTTACCTTCCACTTTCTCTGTTTCTGTCCTTGTCCTTCTTCACTCCAGGTGAGTGGTGCTTCAGTCCGAGAGACTCCACAGTGATCTCACAGTGATGCTGTGTAGCAGCCTCCCGCTCTGTCCGCGCCCCTCGTTCTCCCGTGAGGCCCATGTGACCTAGCCTACACCCGCACACAGGGGGCCCCCACCGCCGCAGGAGCCCACCCATGAATCCCAGCCCCGACCGCGGCAAAGAGTGCCTCCCTCCCAAGAAGAGGGAGTCTCGGCAAGGATCCACCGAGCAACACGTCCCTCTGGATGACTTTAAACCCCCGGTCCCTCTCCGGAGTCGGTCCAGCACAGGGGGAGGGGAGGGAGGCAGGGAGGCCGGAGACAGGGACCGCACTCTGATTAACCCGAACCCCCATCTTTTGCAGACTCCCCCGCCCCTTCCTGCGCCCGCACCAGGCCTCGCCCTTCCTCTACCATGGCACCTTGGCTACTCTCCGTCCGTGTCTCTCCCACTTTTCCCCGGGCAGGTCGGAGAGAGGAGGGGCTCAGGGTCTCCGGCCTGGAGAGATGATCCGCTCTCATCACCCCTCACCCACCACTCCCGGTGGCTCCGAGGGGAAGGGTCCCTCTCTTTGCCGCCCTCCCCATCGTCCTCTTCCGCCTCCTCCTTTAAGACTCCCTTCCCAGCAGACTCAAGGGATATGTGGCCCTACTTAAACAGCGGGCGGCGGGACAGCAGCTCCTCTCTCTTCTCCCCATCGTCATATTTGTTCAGCCACCCCTCTCTCTACCCTCCGGACCCAAGCTTAGTGGAAGCCAGGCACAGGTACCTAAGCAAGAGGCCCAACGGTCTGGACGGGCCGGGCAGCAGGACTGCCTCATCCTCCAGGTCTCTGTTGGCAGGAGAGTATGGGAACGACAGCAGCAGAGGAACCAGGTTGGACATCAGTCCGCACAGCTCCCATACCAACGGTGGACGGAGGCAGCAGGAGGATCTGACACCCCGGGTCCATTCTGGAGGGCCGTTTTTGTCAGACTCTCAAGCTCAGGACATCCCTGAGCCACATTCCTCACTGCAGGACAGACATCCACATGGGACACTTAAGACCAGCTCCAATTTACTCTCCACCAGTCCCCATCCCTTGGGCCTCGTGCCCCGGGCAGGTAGAGGAGGACTCTTGGACCCCTTAGGGGCCACACCAGCGGAAGCCCAGATCTATTACTCGCTGGGCTCAGTGTGCCACCCCAGCCCTCAGGCCCAGGCCTACCCACTCTACAGCCCCTCAGGAACCCCTCTGTACAACCTGCACAGGGAGCCAGGTCCCAGGCAGCACAGTCTGAGGAACTCGCCGCACTCACCCCTGGCTCCCCTGCCTAACAGCCATGACAGGTCGCAAAGAGACCGGGACAGAGACCAAGAAAAGGACAGAGAAAAAGCCCAGCAAAGGGACAGAGAGCGAGGTAAAGACAAGGACAAAGACAAGCACCTACAGCAAGACAGAGACCAAGAAAGAGAAAGTGAACGCGAAAGACGGCGGGACAGAGACAGAGACAGAGACAGGGACAGAGGGAGAGACTTATCTCCTTCCCATCTTCACACCTCACCCCCGGCCCTTCACCCGTCTCCCCCGGCGCTCCTACCTCACTTCACCAAGGGTTCTCTGATTGAGCTGGCCAGCGGGCGGCTGAAGCGCGTGGAGGAGCTGCGGACCGAGGACTTCCTGAGGAGCGCAGACACCTCTCCAGAGTTTCACCTCAGCACCTGCACCGTGCTGCTGATTTCACCCAGCAGCTCGCAGGGCTTCAGCCACCTGCAGGTCCACCTCACAGACCTCAACACTCAGGTCAGCCTTCCCTTCAGATACAAGCCTCAGTTTTTTCTTTTGTATGTGTTTTTTTTTTGTTACCATTAAAGTACCTCCATTACAATACATTCTGAAATACTTTAATGAATAACTGCATGACGGTTGAGTTTAGGTTGCAGTTGTCTTCAGTTTTTAAAGCTGGGGACACAGTACGACTTCTTTTTTTACCTGACTTTACCCATGGTTTGTGCTGAGTCAGCACAAGTAGGAGACAGTTTAGTGTATGAGGGGAACAAACCCAACTTTTGCTCTGCATACAGCAAGATTTAAATAAATAAAAATGAGGAAAAACTCAGACTCTTGCTGCATGGACAATTTCAGATATTATAAAGATTTTCTGCATAATTTAAGATGATAGTGAAAAGTTTCTTCACTCTTCACACTTTCAATGAGAATTCAGCAAATTATGAATATAAATTTTCTTATCTTGGTAAGAACCAAATCATTTGCAGTGTACCGAAGCAACTGTAAACACGCTGCTAACAGCCAATGAAAACCAGTAGGTGGGACACATGAGAACAGGAAGTGCCAGGAATAAAGATAAATGACATCAACGTAAACATAAAAAGCACGACACCTATGATTTCTCAGATTAAAAAGCTGTCCAACAGTGAGCGATTTGTCAGCCATGTTTGTTTGTCTTTAATTTGTAACTCTTGCAGACATGGCAACTCGAGTTTGACACATGCAGTCTGTGACTCCCTTCTCAGGCTCAGTCCTTAAATATGTGATCCCCGCTTTTTCAGTCGTCTTAAAAAAAGAAATCTGCTGAAATCAGTGTCTTTCTTTTGCGCAAAGTCTTTCCTCAAAGTTGGTAACGACTGTGAAAATCTTGTAGTGTGTCCTCAGCTTGCTATGACAACAGTCCAGATTGGTGTAATTTCCTCACACGTTTTGTAACACATCAAAGTCAGATTGTGATGATAACATGACAAAGACAGACCTCTGGTTGAGTGTGTAACATGTTGTGGTTTTGTGTAGGAGTTACTGAAGGTCTTGGTGGAGTATCCGTTCTTTGTGCAGGACCAAGGCTGGTCTTCTTGCTGTCCCCAGAGAACCTCACAGCTGTACGGCCTGCCCTGCCGCCAGCTCGCCGAGGGGGACGTCTGCCTGGCTCTCACCCCAACACCCGCGCAAACCCACCGGACACACGTGCGTGCTGGCTCCCGGGCCCATCGCACCCAGCACTCCTCCAGGGCTGCCGGGGAGTCCAGCCGGGAGGAAATGCCACCTCCGCCGCCTCCTCCCCCACTTCCTCACCCACCGCCTCCCACAGCGCCGGCCCCTCCTCGCGTCCAGGCCGCGGAGCCGCCCGTTGAGGAGCGGCCGCGCTCTCGCAAACGGCGCTGGTCTGCCCCGGACACCCTCCCCATCCAGACTGGAACTGATGCTCCTCCTGGCCTCCTCCTGGATTTACCTCATGGCTCCAAGCTAATGAAGTGGCAGTAGAAACTTGCATATTATAAATGCATAAATACACACACACACACACACAGACACAGACAAAGACGAAGCACATACACACCCTCCTTGTCTCTGTTGCACCCATCAAGACAAACAATGGAGAGACCTCAAGGCAGGGTTGCAGGGAAGGAATTAAAAGAAAAAAAAACAATAGAAAACGCAAATTTACGGGTGTCCAAACTCCTGCCCAGAGTATTAACCCTGTCCACCTTAGTCCAGCCCTTGTTTAGCCCATTCCTTCCCTTCCTTCCTGAACCTTAGCACAGCCCTGAAGGGAGCGGGAGCTGAAGGATCCCCGGACAGCTCCCAACAGACACACTGAAGACATTTAGTGAGACAATCAAGCACACGTCTGTGTTCACTCTGTTTTTGTAATGGTTGTCCCACACACTTACTTACTAACAGTGTTTTCAGCAGGGTTTCAATTTTCAATCAGTGTTATGAAAGTAAACGCTATTGAAGAAGTGCAGATATACAGTATATGAACAAAAGTCGACTATATATATTACATTACAGATGTTATATACAGTAAATATGCTAAACAGATTTAATGCAATCTCTCTGTCAATTTTGCAATGCATTTTCCTTTTTTTAATATATTATTTTCTTGCTTCTGAGCCGATGTCTAAGTGTCGGCCTGGGCAGGCAAGGTGAATGTATGAGCAACTCTTCGCCTTTTTTATTCTCGTCACTGGGAGTCATTTCTAACAAATTGTTCGTCAAGGCATTACTCTCCAATATGTTCTTAACATTATCTCTGAGAAAGGGAGAACACTAATGAAAACTGCGTAACAGACAATCCCACCCACACAGACAGGTCTGTGCCACATCGCCTCGACACTCATGGTGTTTTTCCATTAAAAACTGAATGATGGAAAGAGTAAAAAGTGCAGTACGACTGAAGAGTAATGGTGCTAATAACACGTTGGAACATGATGCTTTGTGAATACTCTTGACCCCTGTGTACTGTACGCTTTTGTTCCCATCTCATTTTTTATGTACTGTATATGTTTGAAGGCAGGGAAAATGATGAAAGTATTTTAAACTCAGATACGGGTATCTCCTCTGATTCAGCACACTCTCTCACTTTAGTTTTTGTGTTTTTTTAATTTTATTTTCAAAAAGAAAACCTTACTTGTTGATTTTTCTTTTTAAATGTTATAGCTACAAAATGTATATTTTTAAAAATTGTGAATCTGTTAAATGATGTTCGCTAGAAATAAAGGGAAAAAGCTTTATAGATTTAATTAAAGGTGTCAATTTATTCTCTGCACATTATGTAAAGTACTATGCACTTAAATTTACATTTATTGCATATGCTGAATGTGGGTAAACCAAAAAAAAAAACAGACTTTTTTTGCTGATAACTTTTAAAGTATAATATCAGCGCGTTTTATTTGATCAAGATCAAATAAGTGGACGGAGAAATTAGAAATGAAGTACATGAAAACATGAAAATAGAGGAAAGTCCCTTGCAAACAAGTATTCAATGCAGCATCTCTGTTGTGTCTTCATCATACGCACATCACCACCGACGATTCCTTGTAATTTTTTTTTTTTGTTCTGCTCTGCTCTTAGGATGTCTTTCATGAAAATGGCAGGGAAGGAATAAAGCTTCAGTAATCCTCCTGTGTATTGTTCATGGCTACCCCGGTGCAGGATAGCTCTCTTTCTCTCTCTCCTTCTTCCTACATTTTCTCTTCTGCTGTGTTGGAGGTGTGAGCTGGTCGTTTCTCCTCCGTCTCTCCCAAGTTGAACCTCTGCAACAGATCCACTGCGAACAATGGCGCCACCTGGCCACCAAGACACGGTGCAGGACACAATCAATCGTTATGCTTACGAGGACCCCTGCTGGTGAAAATGCTACCGCTACTGCTTAATTCCTGTTAACTATTCAAGCCTAAGCTACAGGGTTAATTGCTTGTCTGAGCTGAGGGATACCTGATAATCATTCATTTATTTTCATGCTTGACTGAAAAGTTGACCACTCACTTGTGCCATGATCAGCTTCCTGGCTTTGAACGTGTTAGGGTCTGGATACTCCTCTCCAAAGCAGAGCTCGATCTCATATGAAGGTGTCGGGCCTTTCCCCTGTAAGCAGCTGTGGAGATCTGCACAGACACATTGATCACAGTCAGAAAGGATTCAGAATCGCTCCACTGTCATGGTAGCAGCAAAACATTGAACAATGAAATTAAGATGCAGTTCTCACACAGTACAAAACAATGGCTTAACTGAATATATACTGAAATACTACAAACTTTATTTAAAAAGCAGTCACAGTTTCATATCAGTTTTAGAGCTACACTGAACTGAACCTGTTGTTAACGTATGTTCTATTCTATTTATCATGAATCTACATTTTAACATGAGACAGTTGTGGATTATGAAGTGCAGTGATTGGAAGCAGTTTACATGTTAATGGCCAAAGGATAGAAAATGTTCATCGGTCTTCTTTTTGTCTTTATGGATCTGACATTCACACAGTGGTATGATCAGATATAATATTAGTCGATCAGCTTTGAGAGGAATAACATTGTCTTTTTGCTTAGAGAAATAATGAAACCAGGTCAATTTATAGCTCCGGTTCTTCCCTCTTGTTTTGTTTTTTTTGACTCACCATTAAGAAACGTGGGAATATCGAGCAGTTTGCAGGTTTTATCTCGCTCCAGTTTGTTGGGCCGGTCGGCGTGCTGGGCCATGGGGCCGCTCCAGTACACCCTCCCCTGGCAGAAGCGCTTGATGAACACCCCGTCCGGGGCCACCCACAGTAGCACGCCCCTCTCCAAGTGACACAGCAGGCGGTTCATGGCCTCGGCCAGGCTGGGTGGCAGGTCCATGGAGGCCGGGGAGGGGAAGGAGAGCTGCTGGGCCGTGCAGGGCCCGTAGATGCGTTCGTTTCCCAGCGGGACGCAGCCCTGCAGGATGAAGCAGCCGTCGGAGCTGGTGGTGGTCACTCTCATCACCTTCTGGCCGTGGTACAGCAACGTCACCTGCATGCGAAGGTCTGCGCATAAAGAAATGCGGCCTGTGTTCAAGGTCTTATCCTACAAACGGGGAAGTGTGCAAGTCTGCGTACACCTACCAGGTTTCTTACCCGATATAGTAAAAGCGGGGCTGATGAAGGTTAAGGGGGTGGCGCACTGATTTTGATGTTTCTGTCCTCCAGTCTCACAATACAAGTGCTCCCTCATTAGATCTTCTGTGGAAGAACAGACGTCACATTCTCAGTGTTATCTCATTACTATGCATGCTGAGATGTAAGATTAGAAGGTTGTTCTTGTTGAGGATCAGGTTTAACTGAAGATAAATGTCTTTGGGTTGCTCTATAATGTTAAATTACTTAAAGGAGGTTTGTGTTTATTTTTTGATTGATTATTGGCATATTCATACTGTAAAACTCTTACCAGTTGGCGGTTTTCTTTCTTCTTTACTTGCTTGTAAAGATACCTTTTGGTAACAGAAGATGTAACTATTAGAAGCGCACTGCGTGAGGTTAAAAGTCGAGATATTTAAGGGACAGGTTTCAAGCTTGAACAAGAGCAAGAACACATTAACATGACGTCCTCTGCTTCCCCTGATACAAATCCGTTTCCTCCCCTCTATCCATGTGTCTCCTGTGCTCCCATCTCTCTCCCTGTTCACGCCTGGCGTTGTAACATGCGTCTGAGGTGATCCCATCACACGTGGACAGCTGAGACGTGAGTCACTCACACCTGCGTCTCTGAGGTGTCTGGCTCAACGCTCAGGTTGAGATTTCATTACTGGATCCTCACTTCTGATCAAATGTCAAAGGGTAACTAGGTTTATATCACTAGAAATGAAACATTACAACAACTATTATGGTTCTTGCTAATTATTTCAACTGTACATTGCTGCTTCTCAGTCAACACATCCTGCAATGCATCAAGGCTCATGAGTGTTTACGTTACATAATATATGTGGTCACAAGTGTCCCAGACCACCTCTGCAAGCGGTTCGAGAAAGCACATATGTGTGCAAGTCAGAGGTCGTTTACGCTTGTATTTAGTGCGAAACAGGTTATCTCTTTACCCCTCGCTCTCCCCTTGCCCTTGCATTGTCTGAGCGGAGACAGATGTGCCAGAGCCACGTTAACAGCTTCCACAGCTGCATCCGAGCCTACAATTAGGACGACTACAAAGTCTCAGCTCTGCCAGTTCCACTCTGCCAGATCACAGACTCTGCTACCAGTCAGTGTTAGTTACACAGCGAGCCGGTTACAGAGCAGCTTTGCTATTCTGCATCCTATTACAGTCTGTTCCCAAGACTTCAGAAGTCATTTCTCCTCTCCCTTCAACTCTGTCTGCTCTGCTGTTCAGCCCTGTTAATAGAGAAAAGCTTCAAATCTCACACCAGATGTGTGTGTGTATGTGTGTGTGTGTGTGTCTGCACCTGGAACCACTGATTTAGCACCTGCACAAGTACACAGTTAAACCCTCTACACATGGGATTTGAAATATTTTGGACAAAAAAAATATTGACTTTACTGGCTTTTGTCTTCCTTTGCATCTCTGAAGACAAAAGCCAGACAAGCCTTGAGATAGCATACTTAGAGAGGCTTCTTTTTCTTTCAACAAAACTTGTCAAGATCTGATTCTCAACCTTGATTTTCGCCTCAAAATAAACAACGAGAAAAAAAACAATATTTTCTATTAGAATCAGGAAGAGTAGGAAGATGAAAAAAAGGAAGTTGAAAATCTCTTAGCCGGTAAAATGGGAAAGATGGCTTCACACAGTGTGGCAATACCAGGGCGTCATGTACCAAACTACTAGATTTGACTTAGAATTAGAGAAGAGGGACATGGATATGGGTTTCTGTATGTGACAAACAAGAAGTCAGATTTAAAATAATTTCAGAAATTCTGTTATTGAGTAACACATCTACAATTAGTCACACTGCAATTGAATCACTGTTTATTCTAATGGACATCCATCCATCCATCCATCTATCCATCCATTATCTTACCCCCTTTGTGCTTTAACAGTCAAATCAAGAATCTTTAGTATTTCTTTGATATTTCTTAAATTGTGGATTAGTCACTTATACCTGTTCTAGTTAATAAGTTAAATAACCTCAATGAATGTTTGTATAAAGTGAGGCAAATTTCCTTTGATTTCCTGGTGGCACAGTGATTGAGAGGTTGGGTGTTCCCATTGGAATGAGGGACTTTCTGTGTGGATTTTGCATCTTCTTAATGTGTTTGCACATATTTTCTCTACAGTAGGTAGTACCGTTTCCTCCAACAGTCCAAAAGCAAACATGTTTAAGTCCCTTGAAGAATTTGCACTTATGATTTTGAGAGTGAATGGTGTGTATGTATGTGTGTTTTTTCCCTGTGGTCGACTAGGGACCTGTCCAAGGTTTAATTCCTTCCTTGGCCTTATGTGTGCTGGTCTAGGCTGCAGCAATCCTCTGTTAAGGTACAAAGCAGGTTATATAATGGATGGATGAATAGCACAAGAGGGTGATAATGAACCCTCCTTGCACTCACACAATGTCCTTCTACCTGCAGTGACTGCTGGCACAGTCCCTTGCACAGTTCAGTTTCCAGTTATCTACTGAGCTTATTCAGAATTACATTTTTGTCCATTGATGACTTTTGCCTGTCTTACCTGTCTGTGTGGAAAACCAGGGCTCTTTGAACACCTCTTAGCCTGGATCATCACTTGATCCTTTGCCTGAATTTCCTCTGAGGAGAACAACAAGCTTTAAATATCTCATATTTTGGAGCAGTGTTGTGAATGAAGAGGATATATCAGTAAGAATCAGTAGGATAAGACGTGAAAGGAGCAGTTTTGAGTTTTCACCTGCTGGCCTGGTTGGCACATTGTCTTGCTGTATAAGATAAACTTTGTAGGGTTCGGTAATGTCCAGTTGGTTGCGTTCAGGGACCTCCTGGAAGTCTGTGCTCTTGTTGAGTGCACAGCGGAGACGGGTCTTCCACATGGTGGGGTCTGCTTTATCCCTGCCCTCCTTGTACTTGCCTTTATACACAGCCCAGGCCTAGAAAACACACACTGACCTGTAACTACACATACACACTGTCATGCCCTTAGGAAGATAGATAAGCAGCCTTAGCTCATGATATATATGTTTGCAGCCCTAAAATCTGTGTCGTTCTGTTAATAAGTTTCTTCATTATCTATAGCTCTGCAGAACATTGTGAGAGCAGCAATTTAAAGAGGTCACCCAGGTTTTAAAACAGTATAAAGGACAGAGGGTCTTTCTGTGTGGTTTGCATGTTCTGTTTGGGTTTTCATGCAATAAACTGCCCCTCGGTGAGTGTGAAAGTGAATGCTGTGAGTGTGTTACGGGAAACGGGTTCAGGTAGTATACCTGCCTATATGACATGTACAAAGAAAATAAGATGATGGATGGGAAGGCGCGCTTTGCTGTCTCCCATGAAGGAAGTTTGTACAAGGAAGAGTTAATCAAAGCAAAGGTATGCATCATTGCAGGAGATGCTTATTACAATTTAACTGTAAGGTCTGAAAGAGACAGAATATGTTTAGACACGAGGAAATCTAAAAGAGTCCATAAATACATATGGATATACACTATGGTGAACACTTTGAACACTTTATCAACATGATCACAGACAGACAGACAGACAGATAGATAGATAGATGTCCAAAAGAAAAAAGAAAAAAACAAGAAAGAAAGAATTTTTCTTCTTTTTCAGACCATTTCTCAATGTTATACAATGTTTACCTATTTCTCTACAATATGTATTGATATTGACAACAACAGTATTGATAGATTATCTATTTAGGTGTTTTGTTAGTTTTATAATAATAATAATTATTATTATTATTATTATTAGTCCACACGGATACACGTCTCAGCCTGTCCGAGCACAGCTTGTGGCCAAGGTCGCAGTCGATAGGAAACAGAGTGAGAATACCTTGAAGAGAGCTGCGTCCGCGCTCTGCTTGTAGTCCTTCTTGGCTGCGTGTTTCCAGGGGATCCTGAACATGGTTTTCTCGTCATTCTCCCAACACAGTCCTTCATATTTCCCACTCTCTATCTGAGCGATCAGCCACTCTTTCATGTGCATTTTAGCCCCCGATTCCATCTTATCACCTCGGAGACATGTGCTGCGACGCCGTGGGCAACTCAATCACATACACACCTTGCAAAAACAAAACAGAAACATTATTGCTCAAACCTGCGACAGTGAATGAAATCGGGATTAAAAACTAAGAGACTCATATATATTGTTTAAGTTTAAAAGCAGACAGACCTCGACGCAAAGTTAAAATGCAGAAGTCTTGCCTTAAAATAATGTGCGCTCCTGAGAACGAAAACGAAAGTTTCGCGCCTTTCATACTTTCGGTTTCCCCCGCTTGACGTTCTTCAGCGAAAGTTTAATCATTTCCAAGTAAGGTGCACAGGGGAGGAGGGGAAGGAGGAGGGGGAGGAGAAGGAGGAGGAGGATGAGGTGAGAAGATCATTGACAGGTTGTCTGAGTATGTGTCAGAATAGATTCCTTACGTAGATGCTAATTGCATGTTTTTGCAGATGTCCTACTAGTCATGTTGTTGACTAAAGGGAAGGTACTCCAGTTAAGACCTCAGAGTCTCATTTATTGCAGTTAGGCCAGAAGTTATAAACCTTAGTAGTATTTGCTTTGGTGATTGGAACAACAAAAAACACACCATTCGTTAGCAAAACAAGATATCAGTACAAATGAAAATGGTGCACAAACATACTAACATACACAAATACATCATATGCACGTGTGTAGTTTTGCATTTATGTGCATAAGTGTACAGCAGTAGGTGAGGCGTGTGTGGGGGGGGGGGTGTAGATAGATAGATAGATAGATAGATAGATAGATAGATAGATAGATAGATAGATAGATAGATAGATAGATAGATAGATAGATAGATAGATAGATAGATAGATAGATAGATAGATAGATAGATAGATAGATAGATAGATAGATAGATAGATAGATAGATAGATAGATAGATAGATAGATAGATAGATAGATTTCAGAAAAAAAACTCTTTGAGTCATTTACTAGTCCTTGCTTTGAATGTCCTTTATCTCCTGCCCAGCGGCTGGGGCTAAAATAGATAGTGTCCTCTGTGGGGGTGTATGTGTGTGTGTGTGTGTCCTCAAGTACTTGTACTGTAAGTCGTGACAAAAGGACTTGTAGATCCTTGATGAGGTGGTGGTGATGTGTGTGTGATTCTGATTCTTCATTATGATTATTCTGATCACCTTTTGAGTGAACTTAGTAAGAGGAGAGAGAGAGAGAGAGAGAGAGAGAGAGAGAGAGAGAGAGAGAGAGAGAGAGAGAGAGAGTGAAGTCAGAAGAAACCTCTGACACATAAGACAGAATTAAGATGTGTTTCATGACTGGGAAATTACCCTCTGAGTACCCTCAAGCACTCAGATGCATGAATCACACAGTGCGGCCTGAAGCCCACCTGCCAACACTGTCACACACACGTACACACACACATATAAGTGGCTTTACCGTCATAACGAAACAGCCATGTGAAAATGAAAGTGGTTATGTGGGTGTCGAGCTGTTCTCTTGTGGACTCCACCTCTTCCTCCTCCTCGGCTCTGAAATCAACACTTAAGAAGCAGCCAGAGCTTCATTTAATCATAATGAGAGATGAGAAAAATCCAGAAAGTAAGATTCCCATGCACACGTGTAGACAAACATGTTGAAGGGTGTTGTTTTTCCCCAGCAGGGGGAGGTGTAAACCAGGGAGCCGCGTCCTTAGTCTATGTTGTACTGTAAATACAGTTTTAATGGAGTAAAATGGGTAAGATATTAATATCAGTGTCATTTATACATCTGTTACAGACCAGCTGTATTTTAATTAACGGTGCTGTTCACAGTCTCAGTAAGAATGTTATAGGGATTAGTTCAGCTCCTGCAGTACAGTACAGCAATATCCAGCCTCTAATACCTCAGAGCAGCTTGTAGGTGGTGTTTGTTGTTGGTTGGTGTTAACTGCACAAAATGACTAGAATCGCTAGTCATTTAGCACAGCAGACTCACTGTGAGTCACTATATTTATAAAAAATTTACAAAAAGTTTATAGGTTGGGGGTTATAGGACACAGTCTGCAAGGTGTTGATTGATTGTACGTGTGAAGGTCATATATATATATATATATACATATATATATATATATATATGTTTGAACTCAGGAGCACAGCGTAGGTGTGTAGGTTTACCTGTGAACAGTACATGCAGTGCATCTGTATCCTTTGTGTATTTGTTATTCATATAGTTGCTGCCAATCTCTACATTTAACCCAGCTTGTTTTTGCACCAAGATGCATTGCTCAGAGCTGTATAACATGATTCTGATTCTGATGTGCGTCTCCTCCAATTTGGCCTTCGGGTATGGCCATACACTTCAAGTTCTGCTCTCATCATTCCAGATGGGGACGTTTTAGGCTTGTCGAGGTGCTTTTTGGCATTTTGTGAGTGCACTGTTTGTGGTGTGGCACAGAATCAGCTTTTTTCTGGCAACTTGACCATGCAACCCATTATTGTGGATCTAGGAAAAGCCACCACAGCACCTCATTTTTGCTCTTTACAGTGCAACAGAAGTTGCTCATGAACATTTATGCTGGTCTTTCTCAGGGTGCCTTCGTGTGAGGAAAACTCGTGTTCTCCTAACCCATAGTTTTTCACTACTCTGTTTCTTTGAGTTGGAAAAGCATCTTTCTATGAATATAATTTCGTATTGTTATTTATTCTTATTATTTTTATATTCAATTAACTTTTTTTGCTAACGTCCTTTTTCCTGTTGTCACAGCAAACGTGTATATTTTCAGGCCACATGTGATTAAACTTTCATTCTAAGAAAAAGTTTTCTACCTAGGAAGAAAATTCTGCCACATCAGCACAGCTGTTATTTCTTTCAGGATGCTTTATTATTGCTTCTAGCTGTAAGTCAAGTGAAAAAATACCTTATCAAGTCGAGAGCCAACACTAAGTCTGAAAAAGCTGTAGAAATTAAATCCTCATGACGGCTCTCTCAATCAAAAATGACAAAGATAAATGAATTATTAGTGCAGGCCTACTACACTACTGGACTAGACGTGCAGGTTCTTACTGTCAATGTCAGATAGCTTACAGGTCGTTGCAGCACCCATGCAGCAATTTCACATAAACCCAACGTGCTTTACATTAAAAGTGATTCGAATTGACAAACATCCACCCACACAAAGCCAAAGAAACCTCCACCCACCCCTCAAACACAAACCACAGAAACACACACACACACACACAGATACTGATTATAATTCTGAGAAAACAGCAAAGTGCTTTGTTTGTTTTTGAACGTGGAATCACTTCAGGTCAGCAGGTAAAGGATGTAGCTCCAATCCAAGCAAATATTTGTTCGGGAATGTGCAGCAGCAGCATGTGTCCTCCGTCGACTCGGCGAAGGAAACTCTGCTTCTCATCCAGAGTAAACAACACGCGTCAAGGTGGTTTTGTTGCTTTTCTCCCAGTTTATTGTTGTACCAGTTCAGCAGTAAAACATGGTTGAGACATCGGAGCACACTGTAGAACATCTTAGCCAGCTCTCAATAAATAGACCTTTTTTTTTTTTTAAATATGACAGATAGTATTACAGCAGAGGAATGTAAACCTGAAAATGTCTAGCACACAGAACGGGATGCTCTGTACAAGTCCCCCCTCCCTGCCCTGCCTTGCCCTGCCCTGCCGCCCCCTCCCACCCCATCCTCTGACAGCTCAGCTTTAAAAAAAAACGTGCGTCAGGTTTATACGAAACATGCAAACACGACATCCGCAGGTCCAGGCCATGGTGCATCGCCTCCAACCACCGACGCATCGTCGACCTGAACACGTGGGCCGCGGAGAGTGTCGAGTGTGAACTCTACTCTCAGGTCAGAGTAGTTCTCTGTCGAATTTGTTTTCATTTCCTCTGAGTTTGTGTGTGAGAGAAAACAGGCAGCATTACACACAGGAGAAAAACACAAACCCAAGTGACATTCCGGGAAATAAATACACGTCTTGTTTTGTTTGAAAAAAAAAAAAAAACATTATTTACACAGTATTGTACATGGAAGAAATTCAGAACATCCATCCAAGTCTCTCAGTCATAAAAATATATATATATATAATAACATCTACAGTAAGAGAATAGACTACAATAAAAATTATTGAAATTAACAAAAGATTGTTGACTGTGAATGAATATACAGTACAATCACTGCTTTTAATGTCTTGTATACACAGTAGAAAGCACAAACGAGAGTGTGTGTGTGAGTTTGTTTGTGTGTGCTGTGGCGAAAATAAAATTCCTGTACAGCCACTCGACACTGTGTTCACTCCAGGACAACCCTGAAAAGTCTTTTCCATACTTTCCCCATCCTTGAAACTCTCAAGCACGTGCACAAATACCCTTATTCTCACTTTTTTTTAAGAATAAGAGGAAGTCCCCCATACTTGTGTGTGTGTGTATGTCTGTGTCTGTGTGTATGGATACTGTGTGTGTGTGTGTGTGATTGCGTGTGAAGATGCTGACAGTCTAGTGACAGCCACAAGCTCTGACCACCATGTTGCGGTATTTCTTGAGGATCACGTTGGAGCTGTCGTCAAAGTAGAGCACTGAGATGGCGTGGAGCTGCGTGGGGGCGCAGCAGGGTTTGGGAACCGTATCTGGGTTAATAAAATGAACCTGGAGAGAGAGACAAAACGAAAAAAAGCAGGGATGATCGTACGAGCGGATATTGACAGACAAGCCTTATCGCACAGGATTGTTACGCTTGGCCTTCCAGTGTTGCAGCCGGAGGAAAAAAAGAAAATAACATCTCGAGAATGTTGGCCCGCGTCCCGTGTCACATCCCTGGTGACAGTTGACTCAAAAAGACAATCTGCAACCATTTTGGATCATTAAATCCACCAGTCCTGACAGCGGCTACATTGTCTTGACAGTTGATGAGATGATTAGACTCTTAACTTGACTGCTGGGTTTTTTGTTCCCTGCTTTCATGGTTACTCACCAGGGTTTGCACAATGGCATGGTTTGTGGCGTTCATGTAGGAGTTCAGCGGGAAGGCACACTCGCCCTCGCAATAGTATGCCGCATATCCCTCCGGAGCTATGATCCAGTCCTGGGAGAGGGAGAGGAGGTTAGGTTGGACAAAAAGTGGGAAAAGTGGGACAGTATATGGCACAAAAAAGCAGAAGAGTGGGAGGAAAACATGTGCCTGTAAGGTGTGCGTGAGCGTGTGTGTAGAATTTGATACAGATTTTTGGCTATGTATGTGTAGACGTGGGCAGGATTTAAAAACCCAAGGTTAAATTTTAGCTCCAGGTAGGAGCCATGGAAACAGAAGTTTGGATGCATGTGAGAAACAGTGCAGTTCCTCTACGTCAAATGTTTAAAGTCTGATGCTAAAAAAGCAGCAAAATTAGCTGCTGGCAGTTCCTACAATGGCCACTTGATCCATAAACTGTCAGAAAATAGGGCAAATTAAAAATAATTAAATGGAAATATCCAAAGTTTCCGTAGCGAGTCTAAATATTTAAATTGTTTGCTTTGGCTGAGCCGTCATACGGATCCCAAAGACATTTAATTTCCACAGTGAAAAGCATTTGTCATGGAAAATACAGACTGAAATTGTTGCTAATTCGTTTCAGTCGACAGACAAATATAAATATGGCGGTACAATGGGAAGTTTTGACTCTATTTGCCTCTCAAGCTCTTCCTCCTGGACCCGCACACAGCTGCCTGTCTGTAGTCTGACAGGCGAGAAATCTCAGACTTATTGCCTCAGTGTGCATCTTGTGTGGCGGCTGGATGCTAAAGGAGAGGCAGTTCGGAGGCACACATCGAGCTGAAACTGTGCAAGTGCGGTGGCTTTGTCTCTCCGTGGAAATTACACCCTTGGGCTGGAGCGTTATGTGGGCTGATTCTAGTGTGTCATTTATCAGGATCCCAGGATAAGAGCGGCAACCAGGAGTGTCTGAGTTAGGCTTTTGGCCACCCAGGAAAACAACACTTTTTACATACCTGCCATCCCAAGTCCCGGAAACTGACGTAGAGCTCATGCTTCTTGCACGCCTGCTTCTGATCAGTGCTGCTGTTTTCTGATGAGGAAGAGAGACAGACAAAGAGATATTATACTTCGGCTATCATCTCGTTCGACTGCAAGAGCAACTATTTACTGTAGGCAGACCCCAATTAGGTCGAGATGATAAAGAACAGACCTAAACACGGGCAATATCCGCGCACAGAGCAGCAACATTTAAACAATGGGTGAAGCAAATCTCCTCCAGATACAGCAGCCGCTCAGTAATTGTTTCAAATGAATGGGCCACCCGAACTCAGAGGTCACTCTGCTGGGCTTTGAGTTTCCACTGAATGAAACAGATGTGCACAGAGTGTAGGCTCGCCCCTCTTTATTTATTCTCTCTCCTCTCGCCTCGCTCATTTCTGCATTTCTTCTCCCCTTTCACCCCATCCGTGTCTGTTTTCTATCTAATGGCATCTCTCCCTCTTCTTCTGGTGACCTCTGGGGCTCTGTGGTACATTAGTTCCTGAGAGTGGTTAGCGTTGGAAATGATCACGAGCGACTGGTTCTCATCATCCAGTTAAAGACCACTGCTATCCAAAGTTCCAAACAGCACCATTTGGCCCATGTGTTGTGGCCCCGGTTGCCCCACAGCACACCACAGATGTGTACGGCCATAAAAGCCTGCGCTGCCTTACCTCCATGCAGGGAACTTGGACCCGACTGCTCGGTAATGCTTGTGTAAATAAACAAAGACAGCAGAGGGATATTTGAAGCTCAGGCATTACAGTCTAGTGTTTCAGCGCTTCACATAAACACAGCCCTCTCACACCTCTAAAACAAAGGCCCCGAGAATGCAACGCGTGTTTGGTCGTGCAAGGATCACACACATATACACGCACACACACACACACACAAAGGTTCCTATGGTATGCTTTTGTGTGCGCGTGGTGTATTTGTGGTGCGCTTGTGGGTGTTTGCATGAATGTGTCCAATCTCGCACTGTGAAAATGAGAATTCTTCCACGGGGCAAGAAGTCATCCGTGTCCCATGGATTCCTCACGTGGCCCCGGCAGAGGCGGGGCTAAAAGAGGGATCAGCTCAAACACAACAACATCACTCACACAAACTCACACACACACACACTCTCTCTGGATGTTTACCTGCAACGTTGGCCACTCGGAGCGCCTCTTGGCTCTTGGCCCCCTTGGAGCGGTTGGGGTTGCGCTGTTTGCCCCCACCCGGAGCCGAGCGGATGCTTCGCAGGTGCACCTCGGTGGCTTTGAAGAAGGCCACCATGAAGGGCTGTTTATTCTGAGGCCCAGTGCGGCCAATCAGCCCCGCCACCCGAGGATTGATGCTCTCTCCTGTAGGGGGAGACAGACAGACCGGGACGACAGGTGTCACAAGCGTCACAAGAAATCCTGATTCTTCATTATATTTCTAGTCATTTCTTTTGCCAAAGGACAGCAAACGGATTAATCTTCAGTTGCCTGTACCTCATATAAACAGAATTGTACTGAAAATAACCAACCACAGGATTCCTCAAACACTATGTTTGAGGAAAAGCTACTCAAAACAAATGAAATGATCTGTCCATGCAGAAAGGTAATTGACAAGATTTCTTGAAATATGATGTGAAGTGCTTGATTAAAGATTATGATGTGAAGCTGAACACTTCTAAAACTATGTTATATATATATATATATCTTGGTAAGAACCAGAAAATCTGCAGTGCAAGCAAACAGTATTACATTCAGATAACCAAATCAAACTGACAACATAAACAAGCAAGTTTACAATCTCACACTCACTAGTTTTTAGTTACTTGTGTCATAAGTTCTGATCATCATCTGTTCATTTTCTCAAACTGGAACATATTTGTTCAGGCCTTTAGTCCAACTACAGATATGCACATCTGTTTTATTTCGTTAACACATGTTAACATAGTGCTCTACATTGGCCTGGTATCTTGTCCAGGGTGTGTTCAATGCGTTTTCTCTCTTAGAGCTGTGGATATGCAGCAGCAGACCCGAGTGATTCCAGTGGGTATAAAGCGGGTAAAATCATGGATGGTTGGGTGGAGGTTGACATACAAGGAGCTTTTCTGTGCCTGATTTTAGTTTCATTCATTTTGCACGTGTGCGGTCCTCTTTTTCCCACAGTTTCAGTGATGCTGCATTCAGTTTTACAAATTAGATTTTCCCTCCTGAATTCCTCTCCCTTTTTTTTCCTCCTTCATCCATTTTCAACATCTGAAAATGCCAAAGAAGAAACACAGCACAGAACATCAAAGCCCCCGCACTTGTGTTTTTGTTCGCGCAATGTGTGTGTGTGGGTGTGTTGGTGCATGTGCACCGCAGAAGTGTCTATCTGGTTCTCACACAGAAGAATGTGTGTCTGATCACCGTCTGGTGGTAAATCAAGGCTTCTGGTCGCCGCCGGCGACGGGACGTCCCGTGGGCCTGTCTGCACACGCTCACCCATAACCCTTCATACGCGATCCAACACACACGCATGGACAGAGCCTCTCCGGCGCTCCACTCCCACAACATGAAAGCAATACAGTGTCTGCTCTCCTCACCTAACATGTAACATCCTGCCATCCGCGGAGAGATAATGCTCTCAAAACGTGCTCTCGTCCTTCACACTGTTTGTTGATAAAATTTTCCACTGACTGACTCCCAGGCCTTGTGATGACAAACCCCTGCTGCGATGTTATCTCCGAGATAACGCCGTGTATTATCTGCATGCCTTCTAATGATGCTGAGGGCATGACGGATGAAGACAGGGATGAATGACTGATGGTGAATGATGAGGAGCAGGGTTTGATTTATCTTTGTTGTGTACACACAAAAACAAATCCGTTGATTCTTCCTCCTCGGTCACACGGCGTGTACAACAATGTGTCACGTCAGATATCCAGATCTATCGACTGCATCGCAGTGACACATACAGTTTAATGTGGGTCTATTCAAGAAACTTTTTACGTTTAACCACAGAAGGCAGCTGTTAAGATGCAATCCTGCTATGAGATTATCTCCTCACCAAAGCTGTCTGTCACTACATCTCATATCAAGAAAAACATATTTTGAAGGGGATCAAGTGTGGAGTTTTCATCTATGTTCTCCTGGCTTAACAGAAAAAGCCATGGGACATGCTGGTTTAATCAGATATGTCATAGATGTCCTTTTACAATCCTGCTTTTTTAGGTGTGGGAATATTGCAATCTGTTCCTGCTCAAATGTGGTGTCTTTTCATGCTTATCTGGCAGCCACACATAGGCCGATAGGCTGTCTTGCCTGCCACTGTATGTTCCTTGCTACATACTGAAGCTTAGAGACTCACACCCACACAAAGTAGTAGCTGGAGCAATAAAGCTATGGAGTGAATATACATCCCAATTATATGAGACAATGTAGAAAAGAACAAGAAGGCCTTCACTGTCAATTTCAAAGGCCAGTATGATTAACTGCCTACAGAAATCAACATCTCTTTTGACCTTATATGCTTTGTTTACACAAAGAGGCGAGTCATCTCAATCATCAACATTAACTTTGTATTTTCCTCATATTCAGCTTCTCTGACATGGTAACATTTAGCGTGCCAGGGGAATGTATTGATCGGAGTGACAATCACCATTTGTGCTCTCCAGGGCCAGCTGCAGACCCAGGTTCCTGCCAGGGTTCAGGACCCAGTGGTTACTCGTGGCTGTCACGTCAAACACCAACCAGCCCTCCTCCGCGGCCCAGATCACCCGTGAGTCCAGGAGAAACAGGTCGGACTCCCTGGAAGACAATAAAAGTTCACACTTGAAGTGCAAGGCGAACAGATTGGGAGTGCAGCGAGGGAGTTGGAGAAATGTGATGGAGAGAAATGGAGCAAAAAAAAGAGAGAGAGGGAGGGAGGTGGGTGGGTGTTGGGCTGGGGGGGTGGGGAGGGGGGGCTCCAGATGGTGAGGCCCAGGGGAACACTTCATTTTCTTAATTGACAATAATGGCTTTATAAACTACCGGTCTTTTCACACACTGCACACAGTCCATCACTGGCTGGAATTTTGTGGGCGAGCCAGGAAGCCAGAGAGAGTGAGAGAGAGAGAGTGAGAGAAAAAAACACAGCTGCAGAAGAGGAAGAAACTGTGTGAAAAGTAGCGAGTGAAATAGTGCATGTCCGAGTCAGGCCTATTGTCCAAGACTGGACTCTGGGATTTTCTACTCTTTCACCATCAGAGACCAGAATCCCTTGTTCTTGATGCGGCCATTCATGTATCCTGACCTATTTTCTGACTGAGCAGATAGTGTGTCACTGAGCTCTGCTTCATTCATGTACCCAGGCCCGTCCCTGGCAAAGGAATAAATGACTGTGTTGTTCCCTCCGGACAACAGAAACCTTTAGGAGGGGTCGAGGAGAGCAGGACATGGACCATTCCCGAGTTACATACACCTCCCGCACTGAGCAGATTAGTCCCATGGAGAAGGTGGAACGAGGACGAGCTCTGATTCGAGCTTCCAGATGAGGACTACAATTTATCCTTTTGTTCATTACTGGAAAATGTGCTGCTTTTTAAATTGAATCATGTTAAGACACAAGAACATAAAATATGAGATCCTGCCTCCCAAAGCAATGTCACGATTTCTGAACATCTGTTAAAGACCAAATACAATCCAATTAACAGTGTGCCTTTTTTAACGATGACAGCTAAATAGAATTCAGCCTTCATTACTTTCAGTATTTACATCTGTGCTTTTCCTCTGACAAGGAGGAAATATCTGCTGCGAAGAAGCCCCGTGATGTAAAACAGATTGAAGCCGCAATTCCTCAAAATGGAACCAATGACGTTGTTTCTTTCTGCTACATGAATTTAAGCATCTGCAGTTTCATTTGAACTCAGGGACAACATTGCCTTTAGCCCAATGCTAACATCATAGATATGCTCCTGCCATTAATGTTAGGAAAATTAACCAATCCATCCATGGACTGATCATTTCGGGCATGTTTACAGATGACTGACGTATTAACACACGACCTCTGTCACCTCACCTATCAGAGTGTTCTTCCAACACCTGGTAGACGCTGATGCGGAAAGTCTCGTTGTCGTGGCGTTCGTGGATGAAGTCTTTGTATATCCGAAACTCGGCCGCGGTGACGGCCTCGCCCTCGGGGATCCGTGATAGGTCGAAACGAAACTCCCGGTGATGCCGCCGAACCGGTAGGAATTCTTTGTCATGCTCCACTGCAAAGAAAAAACAAACAAGAAAATAAGATGTGGAAATAAAAATCATCCTCATGGACTGAGCTGTTTCGCATTCCTCACTTGCCAGCAAGGATACAAAATATGTGCAAGGAAACAGTCAAAATTTGGCTTCATGAACTACTTGTACGAACTAAAACAGTGTGCGACTGTGTATTCAGAATGGCAGCTTACAGAAACACATGAACACCATGAAAGATGCATGAAATCATGTCCATGGATGCAAAAGAAAAGACAAACATCTTCATTTCTTTCCAATTCAGTCTTCCTCTACAGCCCATCAGCCTGTGTCGTTAGCAAGGAGCTGACATTGCTTGTCAGACTCTGGGTCAGCGCCAGATTAAAAACACCTATAGATGTGTGGTACACATGTTAGCTTATGATTGAAACATTTATGAGGACTAGCACTAGGAGCAATGCATCTGGCGTGCACTGCAGCAATGATAGAGTGATGCAGGCGGACTCTGACAGCTTTATGAGCCCCTTTCTTCTCCCTCTCTTCCTCTCAGAGCCCCAGAGAGTCATCCAGCCTGCCCTTCATCTGGTTCTCATGAGCTGGTTCTCCATGTTTGGTGTACCCCATCGTCATCCCCTCCTCTCTCTCATCACAGCTTTGCAAAGCACCAAGACGTGGCCCCCTTGACCCTGCTCCTCTCAGGGCCCAGCAGGAGATCCCAGGGGTCAGCACCTTGTCTCTCATCATCTCCCGGTTCTCCCTCCGCCTCCCTCTTCATCAACTGTCAGACGGACCCCCCACACGTACGCACGCATTCACACATACACAAACTGATACACAAAAACACAAACATTAAATGATTTCCGAGCTCACAAAAACCATAAAAATGATTCATCGTCCAGTCTGACTTGGATAGTTTGTTCTGTCTTCTCCCTCCTTCTACTCTAGTTTAGGGCTGATTGTCGAATCCACTGTGGACTTTTCAACTGGTTTCTCTTCTCATTCAGTTAATTAAATGATTTCCACAGAAATTAAAACAAAAATGTGCAAAGTACTTTGAATGCTAGAACTGAAATATCTTTTATTTTGGGCTTTTATAGACTACATTTTAAAGCCAGAGTGAACACTATAAGTAAGTATGTGATCTAAAGTTTGAGGACAGTGGTAGAGGAAAAGCCAAATTTATTATTTAAACCCCAAGGAGGATGTTGCATTTTTATTGATTTTTGAGAACTTAAAACCAAAACTTTAGAGGAGAAGTCAGAGGGTGCACTTGAGCATGGACAGAAATGGTGAATGTATTGGTTCTTATATAGTGCTTTTCTAGTCTCCATGACCACTCAAAGTGATACACATTGACCCATTTACTCCTATTCATAAGCTGGTGGCAGAGGTGACCCCTGACAGTCAGACTGACGTACGCTGCCTACAAAAGAAGAAGAGGAGGTGGAGTCACAGCTGGATGACAGTGGAGATCTATCTACTGTGACTCAACAATTCTTCATCGGAGTCGGCTGCACAACCTTGGCAGCAAAACACACACAAAATATTACTCGAAAGAATTTTTACGACAGCGTACTACAGCTGTCAGCAATATAAGTGGGCAATGATGTAAATGTTCAGCCTGTGTTTCACAACACAGTGTGGCGTCATTTCTTTCACTGCACACCTGCTTCTTTGTCCTCCGCAGCCCTGTTTCCCCCTCTTCCCTCTCATATGTAGTTTTCCCAGTGGACGCTCTCCCCTACATACCCTTTTATTTATGTCTCTATTAAACCCAGTTGCTGAGGGACATTATACAAAGGCAGCACTGTGAGATGATTGGCCGGAGCAGGAGTAGAGACAGGATCTAATTACTCTTCAATGAGGGACAGCTCTGCTCTCTCTCTCTCTCTCTCTGTTGGCGATTACATGGCCTGGCTTTAGGCTCCTATTGTCCTCCATCTGCTCTGGTCACACATTGGACTGCTTTGAGAAATCTTTTCACCGAGTTCGGGTTTAATGTGGATGTTATTCAACATAATTTTGACCAACATCACAAACTTTTCATCACCATTTTCTATTTTCTCCATAGACACTGTGGACCGCTAGACCAGACAGGGCTTTCATCGAGCCACACCCTCCGACTTAACCTTTACAAGAACCAGCAAGTGCGTTGACAATTTATGCAGTATGCTGCCCAAAACATCTGAAGAAGATGATGGTAGATAGGTACCAATAGTTTTTCTAATATACCTTAACGATGTGTTTGACAATATTCAAATCTGTTTTAGTGAGATCGATAAAACTTTATTGGCCCCTTGGGGAGGTTCCCCTCCGGCAGTTTGGGATGTTTTCACTAATATTCAAATTAACCAATGAAACTAACCTGTCGCTTATTTCACACGCACTCTCCACCACACAACAAACACCCGTCCGCAGGTTTCCAACCATGTCAGCATCGTGACCATCCTCACGGTTTACCAAGTTGTGAACCAAACTTGATCCAGACTGAACTCAGCGATGATAGTGTCCAATGTAACACAGAGAGAAGTCATAAAAGTTAAATTCTGTTAAGCCATCCATCCATTATATTACCTGCTCTGTACCCAGTGGTGTTGCAGGGGTCTGTTGGACCCTGTCACACATTGGTCCAAAGCAGGAAATACATACACAGTATGTCATACATGTCTGGGTTTATTTCGGGATCTTGGTTCTGGAAACTGCAATACTAACACAGAGTTTTTGTCTTTCCCTGGAATCATGTTGTGGCATTACGATCCACTGATTCAACGTTAATTCTGGTTAAAAATGGGGAGAGTCATTCTGCAGAAAGATAACATGCCCCACATCTGTTTCTGACTGGCAACAATGATGTTGTGCATCTCAGTCCAGGGCGCCTCTTTTTTTCCATTTACAGAGCCAGGACTGTGTAAAAACACACTTTTATTATTATTTTTTAATGCACAGCAGACTGTGAGAAGACACACACCGGAGTGAATCAGTCATGGATTTCCATGACTGATTCACCTCTCATTAAAAGAGAGTTTTGTCAACAAGAGTTACCTGAACTTTCAAATGTTTAGTTTTGTTTTTTATACATTCAAAGTATTAACATTCTTCTTTTTTCATGCTATTGATTTCCTCATGTTGCCCAATAGGCTGTGGACACATTGTGATCAGGACATGTTCTCCATTCAAAAGAGGAACATACCGTTTTCATTTTATAATCAGTCCAGGGAACAATACTTCATGTTTCTGGTACCTTTTCACACATCCTCATTTCTGTTCTATAACTGTCTACTAATTCTTCTACCACACCAGGGAGCCCTCCCTCCCTCCTCCTTCACTGTAACCCAGTGCAGGTGCACTCCCTCTGGGGAGGGTGGAAGCCAGACCTGTACTCTAAGCCTCCGGAGCGGCCGCCCGCCCCCCTTCACTGTAAAAGCTCTTTATCTTTGCTTGCGAGAACAGCTGGATGCTGCTGCGAAACACCCACACTCACTCTGCTCGCTCTCACATCGCTCTGCATTTTCCAACTCTTCAAATGCATGAATTTCATCTGTGCAGCTTGAGAGGAGATGAGAGCAGCCTACAGAGTGTAACATTAGCCGCTGCCAGGATTCTTTGTCTTTAGCTGCTTTCTCTTCCCTTTACAGGTCATTATGGGACTAGCATGGCAGTCATTAGACGGGGGGAAGAGGCACGGTCAAAGCCAAGCGGGAGCATTTATGACTTCCTCTGGGAGGAAGTAAGTAGCCATCGCCCCACCTGTGTCACAAACACACACACACCACAAACATGGCGAACACACCCTCTCATGCCACATGAGCCCATTCATTCTGGATAGCCGACGTCTGGATCGGTTTTCACACACACACACGCACACACACACACACACACACACACACACACACACACACACACACACACACTTGCATGCACACAAACAACTATCACAAAGTATTTCCTGTGAGGAGAACGGTCTTGTGCGTCACAGCACGGTAACACAATCATTATGGGTTCCTGTAATCCATAATTAGAGATGCAACAACGCACACATGCAAAGAGACAAGCACACAAACATACACACACACATATACACAGCGAGCTGCTTTTATCATTCCATCCGACATCTGATTTGCCTTTTATGCAAACTGCTGATGATGCACATTCATCCCACATCATTTGAATGGCGTAGGCCACACATGCAGAGCAGCACACATCAGAGATGTCGGAGTGGCAATGATTTCTCCTGCCTCCAAACCCACAGAGAACCTGCCAACCAGAGGGTCCCCTACCTTGTGAACACTTACGCCTCCTCACACAGCAAATCCTGATCCCTAACACTGAAAGGCTGTGCTCCAGAACCAACAGTGACTCTTGATCTGAGGCTCATTTATGTGCCACTCAGTGCTCATTAAATGAATGGCTCGATTACCTAACTAATTGTCTGTGAAGCTGAATGATAAAACTTAGTCATCCATTATCTTACCCACTTGACAGTGTCTGCTGGAGCCTATCTCCAGTGCATATAGGACGAAGCTAAGGAATACACCCTCACAGAGCACACACATTCACTATCAGACTCACAGTTAGACGAAATTTAGAGTCTCCAGTCAGCCTAAACATGGTTTTGTTTTGCATGTTTTGAGTTCCTATAGAAAACCCATCCACAGACAACAAAGCTATCCACCAGGTCACCCAAATCACTGGAATAAACAATTGAAATGCTATCTTGTATACCACTGACATCCTCCTTGCTGTGAGGCTACAGTGCCATCCACTTGACTTGGTTTGTCAACCAAGTCGACCAAAAATGACAGAAGATGTTGATTCATTTTAGTCCAATTTCATATAAAATAGTTCAGTTCAGTAACACGTTTCCTTTCTTTTCTGGCACGCCCCTCCCTCTCTTGTCTTTTCCCTCCTCTCTCCCTCCTCGCCCTCCTCTCCCCTCCCGCTGCGCCTGTAGACCTAAGACACTTCTCCGACACCTCAGGCTCCGGAGCAGCAGCGGATAAATCTGACGGCTTGCATTAGCTCAAGTGTCTGTTCAGCACCCTAACACCCCTCAGCCCTACCCTGCACACTTCCGCTGCTCTGCGGGGGGTGGGGGATCTCGCCCCTGGCTTTGCTCTCACTTCTCTCAGCCGTCGGCTTAAGCCGCCCTCCCTCCTCCCCGGCCCACCCCTCAGCTCTCTCGAGATAACCGTGCCATCATTATCAGCACCTCATTCTGCATCCCCTGCAGAGCCCATTAACTCTAACAGCACCTGATTCCAAAACGAGAAACCACAAGAGCAACAAACCACTCAAAGCATGAAGACCTCGAGGTGATTGATTGGCACTGACTCAGTTGGAGTCTTTATTTTCCTTTTTTCCTTTTGCTCACAAAGTTGCACGCATTACCTCAGTTTACTGAGCAAAAAGATGGGAAAAACACTGGTCGGTTAGAGAATCATCACTAAAATCATTACACTTTCACCAGTCGAGTCATCCTGTCTGCTTTTTGGTGTTGGATTTTCCAAAAATCTTGCCACACTCAGACTTTTGTGCAACACCGTCTGTCTCCCTGTGGTGACAAATAACCATCATGACAATATCTTCCAGGCTGCGAGTGTTTGTGTCATGGTAGTTTTCCTGTGGTGTCATCATGATGAACTGCCTACGTAGGTGGAAAACGAAATCCAAGAAAGGTGGGAAACGAAATCGGGAAAAGTACCTGGTAGCAAACGTGAGCCGGGCAGTGTAAATCCAAGCTTTAACATACAGTGGAAACACAGCTGTTGAGTCATGTGCTTGATTGATGCAGCGTAATGATCTGTCTCTTTATTTCTTTCTCCTGCTCTTACTCCAACGGTGTTTTAAGTACAGTACTGGGGACGAATAAGTCAGAGTTTCCGTGAGCTAAAAAAGAGCGAGGAGAGGAAAAACGAGTGCAAGGAAGGGGCAGATTGCTCAAGATGTTTATCCTACAAAGAGTAAAGGGGGTTTGATCTCTCGGGTACCGGGTGACTACCCACAGTAGGGCGATTATCACGTCAGGAAACATCCTGCCCAGTGGCGACTACTGATGACATCATGCCTGCGTGATGTATTCGTGCTGCTGTGGGGCTTGACAGCGCAGACTCCCAGGAAAAGGGTCAGCAGAGTTCCATGCTATAACTTACTCACACTTTAACAATCATTAACTCGCCATAGTGAGTGTATGTGTGTGTGTGTGTGCGTGCGTGTGTGTATGCACACAAGTTCCCATCCTGCCTTTGAGCCTGTGCGTAAGTAGAAGCGGTAACCACAGGAAGAGGAGTCTTTACATTTAAGACTTGTGGTCAAACCGAGTTCCCTACCCTGGCGAGGCGAGGTCTCAGATTTTACTCGCAGCCGCTCTGGTGACCTCTCCCTCTCCCTCTCTCAGAGGCCATCAAAAATCTGCACCCGTAAACTCCGGCGCTGGGTTCCGCCTCATGCTTCGCTGGGCATCGTGGACCAAAGATTTACACTGGATATGCAACAGCCTGGAACTTACAGAGGAGTATCTGACTGTAAAGTCTATAGCTCTGGGTTTTACAGTGCAGTCTGGAGTTCATCCAGACTAGAAAATTAGTTAATCAAACAGCCAAAACAAGGCAGAGCAATTGCGGGAGGCGGTTAGTCAATTGTCTGATCTCAGGAGAATAAATTGTTACAGACTTCAAATGCTAGGCACATGGATTAGAGGGGAAGTGAAAATGAAAATGACGGCTCCTAAAGAGGAGCAGTGTTTCTTAATCGCAAACAGAAGCCTTTTTCTCCCAGGGAGAGACGGTTTCGCTTTTATCCACTAGTAGAGCTCTCCTATATCGTCCAAACTGTTGACCTCATTGGTAGAAGTCGTCCGTGATAGACAAGATAATTCCTCCCATTACCTGCCTCTTTCCAAACTGTTTCCAAACAAGCCAACTGTCTAAAGTGTTCAGTGTAACAAACCGTCCCATCTGGCATGTCAGGTTAGGTGTCAAATATATTTAAAACTGAACTGAATTTGGTCAGGTATTAGATTTTTCTAAGAAGAAAATAAACCTTCAAAAGTTCATCTTTTCTGTCAAGCAGCAAAAAGTTGTACCAAGTTGTCATGCTTGACTTTTGCCCTTCTGACTTCATAGAGCATCCTGTAGACACTGAAACTGTGTCCAGTCCAAAACAAAATCCACCTACCAGCAACACCACAGCGTTTTGTTAAATTTACATCAAAGCTGATGTATTTATGTAAAGGCTGATAAAAGCAACCTGTAAATATGTTATTTATCCAACTGTCCTACACTAAAGCTAGCTATTGCTACTGCCTAACCCTCCATTTCAAAACCACAAGAAACCATAAGCCAAACATAAAGCCCCTAACTCCCCTCAATGTTGTTTTTACACCTACAGTTTTCGAGTGAGTTAAACAAACGAGGTATAATGTGTTAATTAGAGAGCTTAAGTTGGATTTACTCCTATAGACACAGCTGGACTCTGTGTTTAAACTCTGTTTTACAGTGTCTCTGCTAAACTAGGCTTTATGGTTGCTGGCTAAGCCTTGATAGTTCAAGAAAGCACATACGTTTATATTCCAAAAAGTAAATTTGCAGAGATTTCAGCTTATACCTAGAACAGTAGCTATGAAGTGGTTAATAAGTTAAAGAGAAAGGTGCTTTTAATACTGAAATGCGATCAAAAACATTCGACCGCTTCTCTCCGACAGATCAGTCTTCCTCAAAGTAATAAAGTCTGTCAAGAGGAAATTCTTCCATATCATTAGAGGTCAGTGAGAAATTATATAATTGCACGGATCTATTTTTTTATGTTCATATCTGTGTAATTTGGATGAACATCTCTTTTGCAGTAAACCAAAGTGGTGACTGTGAGTAGCCCGCAGTACAGCGAAGGGAAGAGTGTGCAGGACAAATTGAGTCATCTCGGATATTGGAACTTGGATATCATCACGTTACCTCAGAGGCTGTTCAACAGGGATTGTGCATTAGCGAGAGGCAATGGTGAGAACAACGGCGCCACATCCCAACCTCTCCTCTGCGCTCATTGTTCTGTGATGTGTTACGATGTGCTAAGAGACGGGGACGACTGGGCGTGGAGAGATGTGTGTCGAGGCACCTCTGAGCTCTTATACCACCTTGGCCATCTGCACTTCCTCTCAACTGCAGGATAAAACAAGTCGGAGACGTGGAACCACAGCCATTCAGTTTCCCCCACTCACGCTTACCCTCATCCCCTTGCTTTTATGTTCTTTAATTTTGCGGCCGCAGGGGCCACACCCTCCCCGACCAGCCAAGCCGCCTCTTATTATAGACCTCAGGAAAATTCACATACAATACGCACATTGGCACAAAGAGACACACAGATGTGTCTACACCGTGTCCACATAAAACTTTTTATGATTTCTTCCTGCGACTGAGAGCAGCATCTTCTGCACACATGACTGGCACATTGGCACCCTGATTTTTACAGCTTGTAGTTTATTTTGTTTAATTACAGCTTTTAAAAAGAATAAACAAAATAGCTGTGACGGCAACACGCGGGGTACACAGCTGCAGGCTTTCCCAAACAAACAGAGACCTGCCACATGCAGTTCATATTCCATACTGAAAAAATTTCATCACGTATCATAAAAACACTTGCGTAGGGTTGTTGCTGGGCTTTTACAAGCTTCGATTTGGCTGCTGGAACCTGGTGAGGAATCTGGTCAGTATTACGGGGTTTCCGCTAACGCAATCTTCCGCTAGGAGAAGTAACACACATCACACAGTGCAGCTGGTGACTGGGCAGGGTAGGTGGCTCTAAAATAGTGTTTTACTACGCACAAACGCACTTAACTGCCCCGACGTGAATGCTAGAAAGCACGTTATGTTCCCACAAGGAAAAGGAATAAAGAAAGAAACGCATTCAGTTTCTTGAAACACTCAACATCCGTTTGTGATCTCCTTTCCCCTTCTCCGTTGCCTTTTCTTTAACCCTCTTCTTTCCTCTCCTTCCCCAGGTCCTCGAGCCCCCTTCCCCGACTCCCCTCTGCCCTGTCAGTGCCCCAGTACCAAGCACAGAGCGCTGTATTTGTTTTTGCAGAAGCAGAACTGTTGGTCCCAGGATCTCAGGCTGTGCTCTGGCCCACATCTGCTCTCTCAGGCTCGCCGCTTGGTACTTGCCGTCATCGAAGTGCAGGGGAGTCTTATGTGCTGCCAGTCACTGATAAGGCAAGTAGGCAAAGTATTTCAGATGAAAGAGAAGTGGCTGAACACATGGAAATATCATTCATTCTGTTCTCGGGAATCCTGCCCCACTCACATTAATGTATTAATTTTCCCTGTTTTCAAGTTTCCTCTTTGCAGCGAACACGTCTTGTCTGTGGGCCAAATTATATAAATTCACTGCTAAATTGGAGCTACTTTGGGACAGATAGAAAGAAAAAAAAGACAAATTCAGACCATGAGAGTGAAGTTATTAGAAAAAATAAAATGAGCCCAGCATTCCTGGCAATGAAGGAGGTCCGTCCATCATTGAAGCAGAGCTAGAACGCCCGCTGCTTAGTACATCTGGGCCTTTTGACCACTCGCCACATTGTCAAGTCCCACCCGCAGAGTGTTTCATCATCTCTCCCAGCAAGTGCCTCAGCCTGGCCAAGAGCAAAGAGGCTCTGCTACGTACATCCAGATGTCATTCTGGACTCCTGGGTTCAACAGGTGAATTTGAGAGATAATAAATGGAAAAAAAAAAAAACATTTTCCTGGATCTCTGCATCTGTGGACTTTGTAAATCTGCCTAAAGCTCATGAGAGGAGAGATTCTTTGTCTCCATTTGTGGTATTTATTTACACACCAGACCTAAACCCAATACATCAAATTGTGGAGAACATTAAGAGAAATTACCTGACAGGAAGGCAGCGCTATCTGTACCAACTGTTACATTCCACCGCTTCTGCTCACTCCCTGTCCGGCAGAAGGCAATAAAGCATGCACTCAATAACACTAATTAGCTCCAGAAACATTCCTCTTAGCCAAAAAAAAAGAGTGTGTGTTTCTCCCCACACACAAGCATGCATGTGTGGACACATGCGTGTGCTTTCAGTCGACTGGGAGTGTATACAGAAGCGATTACATAAATCTACGGGAAGGAGGAAGGCGTACTAACAGTGTCAAGGACAAGTTGCACGCACAGAGGAATGACTCGCCTTCAACACATACTTTGTGTTTTAATTCTCTGGCCCTTGTGTGATGAGAAGCCTCCTAAAACATTTTGGAGGAAGCAGCTTCTGGTACGAGATGGAGCGACCGAGACAGGCGAATTCATCAAATTACAACAACTCAATGACAGAGCTGTGTGTGTGTGAGTGTGTTTGAGTGAGTGTGTACACGTATTTATGAGAGAGGAGTGAGAAATGAAGGGGGGAAAAAAAGGGAAAGCTGTGATTTGGGTTCAGAGAAAGTGTGTGTATGTGTGTGTGTGTGTGTGTGTGTGTGTGTGAGAGAGAGAGAGAGAGAGAGAGAGAGAGAGAGGTGGGGAGTGGAAAAACACACAAAAGAACTTGAGAAAGTGTTGACATGTTTTATGTCTGGAAGCACGGGAGGTTTAAACCCCAGGAGGTGAGGTCCAGAGCAAGAGGTTGGAGACTAAACACCGCACAACACCACTGGGACTATATGATAACTAACTAATTAAAACTAGGAGGCCGGTGCTGATAATCAATACTGTCGGTTCAGGAGGGCAGGGAGGGAAATCTGGTATCAGATGGTGCTGCGTGTGGGACAGAGTGGAGACAGCGCCAGACGTGCCGGTGAAGGTCGAGATGAGGGGACTTGTTGGACTCTGAAAAGATAAAGTTTCCCCGCACAGCTGCTTTGGCCCGAAGACAGAGGGAAACATCTGTATTAACCTCAGCACCATGGGCAGCCCACTGTGGAGAGGAATGCAAGGAGCAATACAGTGAAGGGTGGGGAGAGAATGAGCTGGGCGATATGAGTAAAATGAAAAAAAGAGAGAGAGAGAGAGAGAGAGAGAGAGAGAAAAAGGAAATACTGGAACGAGTCATACGAAATTACAAATGAGGTCTTCTCTCTGATATCAGCTGTAAAATCCGGGCTGCGTGCCTCCAGAGTGACTACAGAGTGACACAACTGCTTCCGAGCACGCAGCCCGGAGTGTGTGAGGTGGCGAGACGGTGTGGCAGCTCCCCGTGGGAGCAGGCGGAGAGAAACCAAGGGTGGAGGGGGCAGGTGGTGCCCCTGCCAGGTCACCAAGGTAACTCTGGGGGTAATTACCTGCTATAGTGCACTGACTCACTCCGCCGAATGCGTGCGATACCTGTGCCCCCTCGACGCGCTGGGGGAAAAAAAAGGCACGGCTTCCATTTGAAGTGACGCAACGCGACTGAAAAGAAAAACGATGGGCAGCATCGGGACTCCAAATGAATGAGGTAACGACGATCCAAATGTTGCACGCTGCAACAACGAGAGAAGGAAAAGCTGTGGAGCTTTGTTTGTTCAGTGCTTTTCAACTCTGTTTAGCCAAACGTATCACATCTGGTGCAGATTAACAGCAGAGGAACACTGAGCAATTAAATGCACCCTGGTAGCTCTGTTTTTTAATGGCTTGATATTCGCTCACTTTTTAAGACGCTTTTGCTTAAAGACAACACCCCAACCCCTGGCGAGAGGTGGGGAGATGGGGACGACTCACAGCGTGGCACAGGCACAGCTAGGGTTTAGTTGCTGACCTACGAAGAGCCTCAACGAGAGGGAGAATTTAAAATCATGAAACCATAACAAGCATCATGTATGAAACATCCATCACATCCATTATCTCACCTGCTTTGTGCCTGATAAGGTCTGCTTTCAAGCACCCATAGGGCGAAGGCAGGGAATACACACCAGACTGGACACCAGTCCATTACAGGACACACACACACCATTCACTCTTACCCTCGCACCTAGAAGCAAGTCTGACATTGACCAATTGAAGGATTATCTCATCTTAACGCATGTTTTTGGACTGTAGATGGAAACTCAAGGAACCAACAAAGGGGGAAGACCAGGAATCAGACTTGGAACCTGTGAGGCAATAGCAACACTCACCACGCCACCATGAATCAAGTCTGTTGAAAAGCTGCGCAATTTCTTCTTAAGAGCCGATCAAACTAATCTTCGATGGTTTACCTCCACTGGGCTTAGAGCGGAATGCTTTAGTCGGGAAGATGGAAAGTCCTGATAGACGAGATAATATACACGACAATGCTGTTTATATGGCTTCGCTCTTTACATGGATTGTTTGAAAATTGGAAAAAGCCGGAACGTTTACACGATGAGACCACATCAACACAGAATAAATCCACCAGACGTAGATAAACCGATGAATTATTGGCTGGCTGTTAAGGACTTAAGAGTTGCCTCTTTCCACACTCTTGCCTCGGGCTACGTTAATCCACGCAGGACTCCGTGAGAACCGAGAAAACAAGGAAGCCATGACTAACGCACCTCATGATAACATTTTACAGTAACCCGCTCAAAACTCCCCGCCCACGCAAACACAGGTAATGACTTTGCTACTGTTTCAGTCATCCCCGGATGCAAATAGCAGACATCCCAGTCACAACCTTTTCCTGTGGTCTGGGAGGTGTAAATAAGTTTGGGAATTATGAGCATCTGTGCGTGTACCGGGACGGCAGCGTCAGAGCGGCCTGTGCGAGGGGGTAGCAGGAACTGAGCTTCACCGTAGCTCAGCACAGACTAATGCAGTGGCCAAAAGCACTGGAAGCTGTGGTTAGTTAAGGAGGAAATGCCTTAATTCATGGTGGCTGAGGACTAATGCTGCCAGAGACCACTGGTACTATATTAAATAATTATCCCAAAAAAAGGCTGTGGATGTGTATATACGTGCAGATAGAGTGTGTACAGATAGACAGTCAGCTACATCTTCTTATAAATGCTACTACTAATAAAAAAGTCAATATTTTAATTCATCTGTATTTCTGCTGCCACCTGGAGAGACAGGGAGTGTGTGTGTGCATCTTGTATCTTGTCTTTTGGATTTTCACATTTACATTTACTCGTCTGGCGGACGCTTTAATCCAAAGCGACTTCGTGGCACGTCCGGCACACACCCCAGCGCCTGGGTGACCTGTGTTTCGTGCAGCAGTGTACATTCTGAATGTATGCTGTAAGCCATTTACACAGCTGGGCTTTTAAAACTGAAGTGACTCAGTGAGAGGACGTCCCTGGCCTGGGGTCTGTCCCAAAGCCCGCACCCGCCCAAGCTGCCTGGCTGCACAGAGGAGTGCAACACTCGCACGCTGACAACAAAGTGTATCAGCTCCCCCGAGTGCCAGCCCGAAAAGAGAGAGAGAAACAACTACTAAAAGATTTATTATTTTTCCATATACAGGCACTGGGTGGCTTATCGCACTGCTCTTTGACTGCTATAGGTACTTTCCCCATTCTGCCAGTATCAGACAGCTATAAAGTCATCGTATTTTGCCTTAAATAAAAATACAGTGCAGGAAAGCAGGCCTCTCAGGAAGCAGTAACCAGTGCACAGTCTGACTAATGTACCTTGGCACTGTAGTTATGGAGACGCGCAGAGTTTTTTGAGGGACGGTTTTTAAATAAAAGCCACACTCATTTTGCTCTCAGACAACCTAAATAAGAAAACAAACCCACAATGAGCAAATGTGGGAGAGGAAGGAATTTGGAGAGGAAATAGTCGATCCATTCGATAGCCATCACTTACTGAGTCCTGTGTCCTTCTCGCTCTCACGTGAGGGGTAATGATAATAATCTGCTGTTTTGAATCAACCCGCCCAGACACATATTTGGCCTTATTACGTGAGAGTGGGGGAAGAGAACAATGTAACCCCACTGACAGATGCAACACGTGGCAAAGAGAGCGCACAATGCACAGGCAAATGTCTGCTCTGCATTCACATGAGTGACATATATGGAAACACTGATCATGTGCCATGAGGAAGACTCAACCTGGGCAAATGCCATCAGTAATTACATTAGCCACAAGACTTCAGGAAAGCAGTGTGACTTTCTTTCCATGATCCTCTAATATATTAAATAAAAATGTTCTCTCCAGCTGATGTGACCCATCTTTGTTTAGATTTTCTGTCTGCTTTAAGCATCATCCTTGCACAAGAAATGGACCAAGTCCCAACCACCTCTCTCTCTCTCTCTCTCTCTCTCTCTCTCTCTCTCAAAAGCTCCCTACTTTCTTGTCAGCTTACCGCGGCCTCGGCCCTTGACTTTGCGAGGCCCTTGACTTTGTGAGTCTCTGTGGTCAGATCCATCTGTGTCACAGCCTGTCAAAAATAGTCACAATGCAGCAGCTCCCACAGTAATTACACAGTGCAGCAGAGGAACCAGTGTCACCTCCCTCCCTCTTGCCAAGACGCTCCAACAATGATCTTTCCAGGATTGAATATAAACCTCCAACTCTTTGCACAATTACTCTCGCTGGTTGCTTGAAGGCATCGCCTGCTCCAAATTCAATTTGCCATTTTGTCAGTCCACAGCCAAATTACTCTGAAACAGTTAACATAAAAAAAATAAAATAAAATACGCCTACTCATCTGGAGGGCCCGTTGCTGTGACTGCATCATTTGCTGGGCAAATTGAATTATAATGATGTGTTTCTCTCTCTGCATGTGAGTGTTGTGATTATTTGCACTTTTAACAACCTCTGACTGTTTACTGACAGCCCGCGATTGTTTGATTTCAGTAAACATTATGATTAGATAAGCGCACTGCTCCAGGGTGGGTGATATCTAAGAGCCCACAGCTAAATAAAACTGGATTGAAGTGCATCCCACAAAGTGATGATTCATGGTGTGATCAGCTGAAACTAAGTTTGGATCATCATTGACTGGCATTATTTCCCTTGTCTGAGTGTCTGCAGGGATGTCTCCAGATTAGAGTTGAAGGGAGGACCCGGTGCACTTTGAACCCAGCCTGCTGTTTGACTTGCTCATTCTTTAGATAACACATGGTTGACATATTGGCTGCTGGCTGCTCCATCATCCACAGCTCCAGCACCTGAACATTAGCTGGTCGCACAGCTGTTTAACAGAGAGCGACGCAGGAATGTGACAGTATTGGCTGGAAAACTGCACCCAGTGCTATGTAAACATGGTTATTGTGCTGTGGTCCTGTGTGTGCATGCAAGTGTAACATAAGAAAATATACCTGTGCTGTAGATATTTAACTAAAACACTCATGAAAACCAGTAGCGAGGTGCAACAAGTGGACTTCAAACCAAAGATGGGTGGCACAAAGTCACGTAAAAGTATCTGAGTGCTTATTGTTTCCTACACTGTTATCAAAGCATTTAACATGAGACCTAAAAATGTGTGACATAAAGTAACTTAAACTTGCCTTTATGTCTGTAAAGGTTCTCTGTCATCCAGGTCAAGGTCTTAAGATAGTAAAAATGAAAGCAAGTCAACTTGTGTAAGGTTCTTCTATTGAAGCCAAGAGGTGAAACACCTTCCGAACAGAACTGCATATGGCTTCATTTTTAGCACCTTAAAACTAACGTGTCTTTGTGTACTTCAATTACTTTTATCTTTGCCATCAGTACAACGTGTCTCCGGGGCTTGTCAAGCTGTGTGGATCTCTTTGAACTTTCAGAGTCATGCAAGTGATGAGGGAAATATAGCTCCTACCTAAATTGACAAAGCTCATGACCATGTCCGCATCGTTCAAGAAGTTGTTGTCCTGCAGGCTGGCTATCGGGGGCCCCTGGGTGGTGAAGACAGGCTTGTAGGGGTAAGAATATCTGTCCTCGTCCCCTTCAGTGGACATGGCGTTGTACAAGTCCAGCATGAACATCGGGGCAGCGTTGTGCTTCCCGTGAAGGTGGGGTCTGGGCCGGTGCGGCAGCCCCAGGATCGACAGGATCTCCCTCTGCATCTCTCTGCGCTCCTGGCTCTTGAGCCGGCGGTGGATGAAGCTGGAGTGAAACTCGTTGTCCAAAGTGAAGTTCGTAAAAGCAGAGTCCGCCAGGACGCAGTAGCTCCACACCAGGAGCAAAGCAGGCGCACGTCTGTCCAGGATCTGTGCCATGGTGCGCTCCTCCTGTGCGTAATTGCGCCCCTGGGTTGTGTTCGCTGAAAAGTCTGCAGAAAAGTGGAACTTTAAAGCAACGGGGCAGATCAATATATCCAAAATCAAGTACGGGCCCTCATGTTGAGGGAAGGGCTCCCAGATGAGACATCAATGGCTGTTTGTTTGTTTTTGTTTTTTGGGTGCAGATTGTTCTCGCCTCATCCACAACCTGTGACCGACAGCGACCAAGTGAGGAGTGTAGAGCTGCCTGTGACTGTGGAGAGGAGGCTGAGAGTAGACAGCAACAAGTTGTGAGGAGGCGCTGAGTGAGCTGGGAGGAGCAGGGGAGGGAGGGAGAGAGGGGGGCAAGGGAGAGAGAGAGCGCAGGGAGAAGGAGCGAGAGAGAGAGCAGGGGAGAGAGGAAGGGAGAACGAGGGAGTGAGAGAGAGAGAGGACAAAGAGAAGGGGAGAGAGAGAACGGGGAGAAGGAGCGAGAGTGGGTGAGAGGGAGAGAGAGGAATAGGCAGAGCGAAAGAGAGTGTGCGTGTGTGAGGAGAGAGGTGAAGAGGGAGAGAATGGGGTGAAGGAGAGCAAGTGAGAGGCAGAGAGAGCAGGGGGAGAGTGCTAGAGAAGAGAGAGAGGGATGGGGAGAGTAAAAGAGGGAGTGTGTGAGGGGAGAGAGGAGAGAGGGGAGAAAGAGGGGGAGAGTGAGGCAAAGAGCGAAGAGGGAGAGAGAAGGAGTGTGAGAGATAGGAGGGCAGAGAGAGAGAAGGAGGGGGAGAAGGGGGAGACAAAGGGGAGGAAGGGTTAGAGCAGGGGTGAGAGATGGGGTGTGGGGGCATGTTGCGGTTTTCTAATGGAGATAGAGCGAGGTTGGCCTTTGTTACCATTCGGAGAAGAAGGGCTGCGGGCTACATGTGCAAATAGAAAACGGATTAGGACGGGATTTGTCTCATGATGCTTCAGTTTATGATAAAGCACATTTCGTCATTCCTTTCCCACAAGCCGTGGAGTGTGTGTGTGTGTGTGTGTGTGTGTGTGTGTGTGTGTGTGTGTGTGTGTGTGTGTGTGTGTGTGTGTGTGTGTGTGTGTAAACTTGTGTGGATCCAGTAATGACAGGCAAGCAGACAGTGACAATAGCCCCTCCAGTGTTAGGGCGCTTATGGAAAATAACAGACTTCATATCATAGAGTAATTATTTGCCTGTGTGGGTGAATACTTCAGGGCTGGGGCGAGGTTGCAACACGCACTTGCAATTCTGCCACTATAATAGTCTCTCAGTGATCTGCAGGTGCACTCCCCCCTGAATACCTTGCTTCACATGCACAGAGAGGCCTCGAAAAGTCAGTCGCCTTTTGATGTTGAAGAGGCGGCATTAGACGGCCTCGACACTGCCATTTCATGCCGCATTTTTTAAGATATCCAAGCTCTCTATCCCCAACTGCTGGATCAGGAAGTTTTGTGACAAAGGCTAGCGGTGCACAGACAGAGCGCAGACTGCAAAGGAGGGGTGCAGATGTTTGGCAGCTGCTTCATCCCTCCATCTGCCCCCCTGGCCCCAGCACCTCTTAAACACCAAACTTTAATGGAACGCTCCTGACCCTCTTGTGAGCTCTGCTCTCGCTGCTGACACAGGCGGGGGGAGTTCAGATGGCCCTTTGCACCAGCGACGACCATTTTATCTACACAAGACCTCCCGAAACCTTTTGTGTGCGCAGGGAGTGAAGTTTTAAAGGCTCTGTAGCCGAGATGTTTTAGGGCCACAGCTTGCCAGGTGATTTTTATGACAATAAAATAAGACTTCAATGGCACAGCAAGAGAGGCTGCCAGACGGCTTAAGCTATGATTGCAAACAGAGGACGGGAGGAAAAAGGAGGCAGAGCGTGTCTTGGGGTCTTCTACTCTTAGCTCACCTTCCTGCCCATTTAATGTGGTTGTTCGTGTCTTCAAAGGCGTTCCACTCCTCTTTTTCCAAAGACAATCTAACATGGCTTAAAGCCTTACAGCCTACATGGCCTGTCACTACTCATTCTGTATATCCAATCCGATGTTTGCTTTTAAATGGCCTTTCAGTAGTAGCCTGTAATATATAAACATTTCTATCCGGTTCCTCAGATAGAATCAGCTAATGGCCGCAGGTGTTTACATTACAGCAGTTTCCGACAGGGCACTTGAAAGGGTCTTGGTTTCGGCTATAACTATAAATCTTCCCCTCTTTCTTTCTCCCCCTCACTTTCTTTTACCTTTACTCTTATTGTCTTAGCAGGGTTGGTGAAGTCATACCCCACCACCCCCTTACGAACGACTCCCACCTTCTACCCCCATAGCTCAGTTTGTGCCCGGAGAAGGGGCTGCTGACGATCCTGGGCAGGACAATAGGAACAGACCCCCCTTTGTTTGGGCCTCCATGGGCCTGATGACAGTCACAGTAAACAGTGGGCACAGGATTGAGGCCAGGCTGGGTGAAATGCTGTGAGGGGCCTTTGACAAGGTGAACGACTGCAGACAAGCAGAGTAAATAGTGTTGCGAATGTCATCAGTGACACACACTAGAGAAACATCCATCTGTTTAATAGTAAAGTCAACATTTTGCCTAAGAATCACACACCAAGCACAGCTACATCCATGATTGTGCTGATCCAAGGGCCTCACAGTGGGTGAGATCTTGGCATGCCATATTTATGGTCAATTGTTCCTTCATTTACTCCACGTAGAGAAAATTTTACACACACAGGCAGTTTCAGCATTTGGCCTCTCAACACAGACTCTGTTCCCGCTGTGAGCTCAGACAATCTGCACAAAAACACACCTCTGCTCTCTGTCAGGTTGGGGCGTGATACTAAGCCCCAAAGAAGCCTGCACAGCAGTGCAGTGAAACCTCCCTGCAAACATTTTCACATCCCAAAGAACACCTTTCACCTCCTCACAGCATTGTGTTCTCATTTTCCTCCCTTTTTTATCTTCAGTAGGAGATACTGCTTTTTTTCCCCCTATCCGCCACGTTATCTCTATGTAGGAGCTCAAAGTGAGCGGTCAGAGGTCAGATTAATATTTATTTCATGTGTTGCCTCAGAGAACAGCAGGCAGCCATCCTTTGAAGGCCTGTGTATGTGGGGAGGTGGATGAGGTCCGGATGGAGGGGGGTCTGACCAAGCGGACCCACAGATGATTCAGTGAAACTTTTTTTTTTCTGGGTAAACTGACCCTCAAATGAAGCAGTGTGGGGTCGGGGTGCAAGGACAGGAGTGGGTGGAGGAACTTTTTTTTCCCTCTCGCCCCTCCCCGTCTGCCGGTCCTGTCCGCCCTTGTCTACGTTTTTGGCGTAACCCCACTGTGCGCACTGCACAAAACCAGCGGCCTGTTAAAACAGCCTAACCAGGTGGAGCTGAGCTATTGCAAATGTTCCCCTTCTGGTGTCTCACACTTCCAGGGGCCTCATGAACATATGAGACACAGCTGTGAGACAGAAGAAAGAGAGGGGGTGGGTACATAAAACAGCTTCAAAATACTTCACTTTACATCCCATTTAGGTTTGAGGGTTTGATAGCGTTTTAAGAAGTCTGGATCCAGTACAAAGTCAAGGAATCCAAGTACTTTTAAACACTCTGTCATCGAGTCCATGTATTTTTGCGTCCTCCCAAGTTAGACAGCACTCCAATTTTATGGTTGCTTACATTATTTACTCCAACAATGTTTGGACTTTGCTCTGTGCATCCTTAGCACTTTCAATCCCTTATGTGCTTTGCAGATTGCAAGACAATGGAGTGCTATGAAAACCATGAACCAAACAGAATGTGATAACTTGCATATCCTTTTTGACCTATCCTCACTTATCCTTATAAATGTGCATATACTGTATTCGCTGTCTGCAAAAAGTTAAAATGTGAGAAAAAAAAAGATCAGGAAAATTTCCGAAGGTTCCAAGAACACCTGTTTGGATTGTTCTGCTAGTAAACAGTTTCATTGGTAACAGGTGACTCGGGACTGGAAACAAAAAGAGTGTCCTTGAAAGAATCAGATGCTCACAATCAAGTATGGAGCGAGGTCCAGCACTTTGAGTGGATGAAGGACACAATTACATGGAATCATCGATATTCAGGAAAACTGCAAGTGAAAAGTTAGAGGGCAAGTGACTACACCCTTCTTTATGTGTTGTTTCTGTTTGTGTTTTTTTAAGACGTGTGGATGTGGGTGTGATCAAACAAGTTTCATGGCTTCATCACATTAGCGGGCACTTCCTGCTGAGTAGCACTTGATTATTTTACTTGAAACCTTGCACCTTGCAGTCCACCTTGCTATCTCTAATGACCTACTTTTGGCTGTTTCCTGTGTGTCCTGTCACTCCTGCATCTGTCTGCAGCTGATAGGGCACCACCTGGCAACACCAGGGTGGTTTGGATCTGATTCATGGCTCTCAGCAGTCTAGCCAGACCCATCAGTTTCAGCTGGTGTCACTAACAGTCAGAGATATCATTTTAGTTAAGCTTTCGATTATTCCTGGCTTAGAGGAGCTTATCTGTTGCAGGATGCTATCGCTCAGACTCTCTGTCATTGGTGTCATCGGCAGTGAGTCCTGGTTTGACACTGAGCAGGTCTCCTCACCCGGCCACACACTTATCAGCATCCATTACTGAGGTGTGAGGGCCTGATAAAGGTCCACCCAGATCCGCACAACTCTGGACAGAGGTCCCATTTAGATTGTTGTCTCTGCAGTAAGAGGCCTTGGCCCTTTGACTCTTGCTTTCATCACTCTGTAAGTCTGTGTTGGTCTGTCAGTCAGGGAGGACCCTGGGTGATCAGTCAGCTCCTCTTTAGGGGATGCTGGTCTGAGGAGCCATTAGAGAGGAGGCGGCATAGCCAGACTGGCTCAGGCCAAAAGCTGATGAGAAACAGAAGAGCAGGAGAGCCTGAGGTGGAAAGTGGGGGGGCAGAGGAGCAGGAGGTGGATGTGCTGAACTATGCGGACTGTGAAGGGAGGGCAGCTCTGTTTTCTATTTGTGAGGATTAGGCTGACAGATCTGTATTTAGTTTCTTTGGGCCTCTAGCTGCAGCTAATCCCCCTCACCTGCAGCGAGTGCCCCCGCTCTCTTTCCTCTGACCCTGCAGCCCCCTACTTCCCCCCGTGTTCCCCCCTCCTGCCCAGCACAAACACTCATCCCGAGACAAGCACATGACTCGTTGCACTCTGTCTCCTCAGGTTAGGGCCTCACACTCGACACAAATCTCTACCGGGCCAAAGGAACAGCAGGGGTCTGAGCCTTTCTGGAACAGAAGAAAAGGGACCCCCACAACCTGTGGTCCTCCACATGTTAAAACTTTTTTTCAGCTTGGGTGAGGGGTTGTCCCTCATCGCTTAGAGATAGCAATTACTCAGAAATTAAGAGCCATTACTACGGAAGCAGCTT
Organism: Karalla daura; assembly: GCA_029224185.1. Taxonomy (NCBI): domain Eukaryota; kingdom Metazoa; phylum Chordata; class Actinopteri; order Chaetodontiformes; family Leiognathidae; genus Karalla; species Karalla daura. The sequence continues at coordinate 9,799,614 of CM055193.1, read as the reverse complement.
GTCAAAGCCACTCAGGGGAAAGGGGGACCTTTGGTAAAGCTGCACATTAGGAAATATTCAGGGTCGGGTCAGGGGCACAGACCTCTTCTCTTTAGATCCTGGCTCCCACACACTCTGACCAGGCCTTCACACTGTGAAAGAAAGACCGCAGTGCCTCCGCAAACACACACACAGCACGCCTGCCAGCAGTTCTTGAAGGTGGGGACTTTGGATGACCTAATAGTTTTAGAATCTAAGCACATTTCTCTCTTTCAACAATAAAGTGACATGACTACAAAATGATGCAACAAAGTGCCTGAAACAGGGTTGTTGATGAAGCAACACGTGGGATTTCCTCAAGGCGTTTTATTTATTTAATGCTGCTCTAATGCTCGGACTTTAAAACAGCTGCAATTAGCCAATAACCGTGTGATATGGAGACGTGAACTGCCAAAACATTTATAGCATCTGAGTGTGCCAATACATGCTGGCCAGCATTACACACAACCATCATTAAAATTATATTTAAAAATCACTTCCACATGGCTGACAGATACAATATATATTTGGTTTCTTTGGGGCTCTAACCACAGCACACTAACCACCACAGAAACCACCACACACAAGAGAGGAGAAACACACTCATACAGTAGACACACCTTAGGACAAGTACCGGCAAGCTCACATAAAGGCTCTCATTACAGTGTGTCACAGAGGGTGCTAATGGGGATTTTTCTAAACACCACCAGCGAAGGCCTTCTTCCTTACAGTGCTGAGGTGCTAACTGGCCCACACACATTGCTGGATCATATTAATGGACAAAGCTTGCAAATGTGCACAGGCATTCAGCGTGGTGGGAGAGACTCTTGTATTCTTGCAGTCATTTCCAGGATGCAACTAAAACTATAACCAGTTCTACCAAGTGTGCAAATTCATCACGACAAAGTCCTGAGGGCAAAATATGTAAAAGGTAAAGGCAATAATCATACATTTGCCCTTCTCTGTGCATGCTATATAGTTTGAAGAAATAATACTCAAATTACTGTAAAAACTGAGTGTTTTATCTGATGTAGTAAAATGATACCTGGATTTTGAATCCCAATAGACCTGGGACTTTCTGTGTGGAGTTTACATGTTCTTCCTGTGTGCATGGGTTTCTCTGGGTACTACAGCTTCCTTCAACAGTTCAAAAAGCCTGCATGTCTGCATGTTAAGGTTGATTTGAGACTAAATTGCCTCTAAGTGGCTGAATGATGTGTGTGTGTGTGTTTGTGTATACCACTGTATGAGTTGGTGCGAACCAGTGTATGAGCATGGTACTGCCTACCTTTGCCATATATATGTGGAAGATAGGAACAAGTGGATGCCCACTACTGGGTACCAGGCTGGTAAGATAAAAATGGATAAGCTCAGTGGAGTTTTGTATATCATAAGGTACAAGGCTATATATGGTGGTGTCACAATGCTTTGAGGGCCCACTTTAAAAGCTGCGGTACACAACGAACACTGTAAAAGATCCAAAATGTACATTGAAATGAAAATGTTAGATAATAAGATAACAAAAAATAGTCATGAAGAACAAAAATATATATGAAAACTTAAAACTGTGCTGTAGTGCTTCTTACAGGCCTTCTTAGAGAGACGAACCTTCTAGAAGGGGTATTACACCTACTGAGTTTCAACTGCATTTTTTCATCTTTTTCTGTTTCTTTTATTAACACTTTCACGCTATATTTCCGTGAACCCCTAGGGCCGGAAGTCAATCAGTTTCGCAAATCTCGCGAGATTTCGAACAAATCCTGTCGCGGGAAAATAATGCGCAGCAGCACCCGTCCTCCTTTTACTTTCGAACGCGATGGCAGAGCAGTTTACTGCCGTTGACAAGCTCCGTGCTCAGCTACTACAAGGTGTCGAGGTCCTGGCGGACTCTGTTGAGGGGGAAGTCAGCGAGTAAGTAGGTTCTCCTGTCCCAGCAGACAGGTTAATGGGAAACTGGTCAAACTGGGTTAGATAACTTCACCCACTGGTCCCCAGTGCAAAGGAAATGCTGCTGGGGAAGTGTACATGAACAACAGTTTCTCTAATACGTGGGTTTACCTTTGCATATCCCTATGGATGAAAAAAAAAAAGATACAAACCGTATATTTGGTTTACAGCTTGTACTTCTAATTTATAATTTATGTCTTCATTGAAATAGTTATTCATAATTAAAACATGTTAGACAGAGTAGGGATTTCCCTTCCACATGGATATTTCTGTGGTTATTTCCCCATTTTTAACAGGCTACAATAACTATATTCTGTGGTACTTTATATATGAATTATTCATAAAATAAATCAAAAAATGAACATTCAGATCTTATTATTTAGTCTCTCAAATCTAAAGAACTCATTATTTTTACCTGCTTTGTACCCAGTTGAGGGTCTCCCATCTTATCTCCACCTTACATAGGGTGAATGTGGTGAACACACATTCATACACACACCATCCACTCTCACATTTAGGGGCAGCTTACAGTCTCCAGTCAACCCAAACATGCATGATATTAAGCTGTTTTAAGGAAACCGGAGTACCTGGAGAAAATCTATGCGGACACAGGGAGAACTTGCCCGCTGCACATAAAAAGAGGTGTTTTGGATAAGTTGTCATATTCGCTCTGTCTCATTACTCCCAGCAGGGACATTCTGAACCGCATTGAGAATGTGATCCTTGGAATAGTGTCCAGTCTGTCCAGAGATGAGGCCCCCGTGCTGGCACTGCCCAACCGGTCCAGCTGGGCCAACATCAGGTAGCTCAAGTCCAAGTCGCTGTTGCATGAAAAGGTTTTCTCCCCGCCCTGAACACATTTTTAAGCATTGACCGTGTGGGATCCGTATAAGACGTCTGACCTTTTTAAAGATAAACAAGCGGGCATGATGCATAGAGGAAAAAAATCAACATTTACCTACATGGGTTTTTTTTTTGTGGGCGTTCAGGCCACACAGGATGATTGGATTGCTGTTTAATTTACTTTTAAAGAAGAAACATAAACTGACTGTGATTTGTATAGGGAGTGCGTTAAGGAGATGGGAAGGACGACCAGGTGGTAAGAACAAAAAAACATTCCATCGGTTTCAGAGAATGAAGCAGAAATGTCTTACTGCTGCTCAAAGGATGGCAGATGGAAACGTACCCATATGTACTCACAAACGAGCGCTATATTTACAAAAGGCTTTAATGTGACTAGACTGCAGAGACCTTCTGCTCACAACAAAGCCGCAGTGTCTGTTGAGTCTCTGCCTAAAGCTACAATCCGGCCTGGCTCGTTCAGACGGGAGAATCCCACGGTGAACGGCAAAGGTTTCGCAGGGGAGTCGGGCTGTTGATGTACATTAGAGGCTGTCTCACAGGTAGCCCTCAGGGTTTGGGGAATTTTAGATGGCTCACAGGTGGGAGTCTCAAAGATACAGAAAAAGGGAAAACAAAAAAGGCAAACCTACCACACATGATCAAAGTAGATCTATTTGTTTATGAATTCCCTTTCTCTCCCTCCAGTTTTAACAGTGCCATCGGCCTACAGATGAGTTCAGGAAGTACGACCACCACCATCAGGAGCGACTGTCCCTCGTCTGTCACTAAATTTGGTGAGAGGATGCACATACACACACACACACACACACACACACGCGCACAGACACACACACTCACACACACCTCTGTTTCTTTTATTTTCTCATTGTGTTTTTCTCGTCTTGACAACCGACATTCCTTTTACTCAGAAAACCTCTGCAGATGTACAGTGCTTCATGTGGCTTCCATTTCTACTCATTGTGAACATGTGCATAAACTGCACAAACGGCAGTAAAAGTCAGGCTCAGTTATAGGTGACAAATTGGCAGAGACAGAATATGCTGAAAGAGGCTTTTAGAGATCGGTTTACCACATGGATATCCTAATTAAGAACAGAATGCGTTTCCCTCCATGCCAGTCCTTTTAAAGATATGATAAAACACACTCATGATGGGGAGTAGTCTCCAATGTTCACAAGAAAATGATTTTCTCTTGTCTCTCCCTTCAAAGCGCAAATTCTCAAGATCCTCTCGGTCATCTACAGACTCGTGCAGAGCAACTCATACTCTACGAAAAGGTTGTTCCCATCAAAGCGCAATTTAAACATCCTCCAAAGCTAAACGTGTACATCCTGTTACATAGCTTTTTGTATCTGGAGCCGTTTTCTCGCTAAATTTGCACACACACAAACATTATCGTTTCCTTTCCACAGAGATATCTATTACAACGATACACAGCTGTTTGGTTCTCAAAGCACCGTTGATAGTATAGTGGACGATATCTCCTGCATGCTCAAAGTTCCCCGCAGATCGCTACATGTGGTGAGTGTGCTTCCCGCAACTGTACGACATGTGTTTTTACTTATTTATTTAATTATTTTTTACTGCAGAAAATGTACATGAACTTACAGAGACTGCAGCTCGGGCAGTGCTGCCGCCAACCGATCCGAAGGCCAGTGGTATGAAAATCCATTAACTTTTGCGTGTGTGTGTGTCTGCGTGTGTGTGTGTGTGTGTGTGTGTGTTTGTGTGTGTGTGTGCGCGCACCGCGTGTGTGTGATACATCTATGTCACCAGATGGCCACATCCAAGGGATTGATCTCAGGTGATCTTTGTTACTTGGAGGAAGACGGCACAAGGATCGACTGTCGCTCCAGCTCTGCTGTAAGTCGCCAGGAAGAGGGAGCCTGCCTTTATAATCTTAGCATGTTTTGTGGAACAGTTTTGGAAATTCGTGTCATTCAATCACTGAAAACGCCGTTCTAGGAATGTTGTCCTTCTGGGATACAGGCGAGACGTCGAGCCGCATATAAAAGTGACCTCTGACTCAACTGTGACTCATCAGCTGTGAAGTAATCTTAAAGAGTTCAAAGATCTTTATCAGCAACATGGCTAGTGTCCAGTTTGAGTTCTCTTATCGTTCATGTGACATTTTTACAGCAGCAGGAGTGACGTCAAGATTTTCCTGGAAATCCACCAGAACAGAGAAAAATGTATTTGAGGAACTGATCACTTTCAGATATCTGATTTATTTATTTATTTTTTTGTTACAGGGTGTTGCAGTTTCCTCAAACATTCATGGAATTAGAAGTATCCTTTTTTTCTGTCATGTCTGCACAATACGTGTTTGCACGTGCACGTGTTTTCCTTGAACAGGCACAGATATAACCTCATCTGCAAAGTTCGTCCTGATCGTTGAGAAGGACGCGACCTTTCAGAAATTGCTGGATGACGACTTCTGTGCGAAGCTCAGTCCCTGCATCGTGATCACTGTGTGTCTTCTCACTGTGTGTACTGACCCTTTAAAGCGGGACAGCGGGTCCCCGCTCCGTCCACGTACTGGGTGTGTTTGTGTGGACCAGGGTAAAGGCGTCCCAGATGTGAACAGCCGTTTGATGGTGCGGAAGCTGTGGGACGTGCTGCATGTTCCCACCTTCGCCCTGGTGGACGCTGACCCTCATGGTACAGAAAACACCTCTCCCCCTCACACGTACTGCCTGCATGTTTCCACACACACTCAGCAGTGCCGGTTTCGTCTGCGCGGACACGTGTCCCACTGAGCCAGCAGATGTTCGCAGATGTTTGCACCTGTCCGGTGCGTCATCCCGCCTCGTCTGGCTGTTATTTCCGCTGCCGTGATCTGGTGCAGGCGCGATGGCTCGCTTTTCCCGTTAGTCTCCGTACCTCGGATCCTTTTCCCATTGCATGGCGAGACGCATGTGTAATGCTTTACTTTGTCCTGAGCTCCGTTACACGTCTCGGAGGATAATTGCTCTGGTATGCCAGTGATTGCAGTGCGTCTCTGTCTCTCCTGATTTTCCCAGGGATTGAGATCATGTGCATCTACAAGTACGGATCAGTGGTGAGTCTGTGTGTGCCAGTTATTCCTGCACTGTGTATTATCCGGCGTGGCCTGCTCAGTGTCTCTCTGTTCGCAGCATGTAATCATGCCCCCCTCTCTGAGCACCAAACCTGAGCCAACCATCCATCTCCGAATATTTACTGTAAACTGACATGTGATGGAGTGAAGATGCAGAGTGGTTGTGTGGCAGATGTCTTTGTTGATCTCGTGTAATCACTGCAATGTTTATTAACTTTGCTGAGAACTTGTATTGGACATAAGCACATTATGCCGATAATCTGCACGCTTGTTGAGATAAAGCCTGTGTGGGTGTGTGTGACTGTGTGTGTGTGTGACTGTGTGTGTGTGTGACTGTGTGTGTGTGTGTGACTGTGTGTGTGTGTTGGTTTTTCCACAGGCCATGTCGTTTGAGGCCCACAGTCTGACCGTCCCCAGTGTTATGTGGCTGGGCCTCCTCCCCTCTGACCTCCGGAGGTTTGGACCCAACATTCGCTACTTCCTACTTCCTCCTCCCTCCTCTAATTGGGATTATATTCTGGGGACATTTAGATTGTTTGTTTTGGTTTCTGTTGCTGTCGCCTTCACTTTTTTTATCCTTCAAGGAACTGCGTCAGTGAGCATATTGAGTTTTAAGTATATGTCCCCTCGAACAAATTTAGGCCAAAAGGGCTTTTTGACATACATTTAATTGTAGTGTGTACAGTGTTTCCTCTTATGTTTCCTTGTAAACACACTGTAGGGATGCCATCCATCAACACAAGTGCCTGCAGGCCGCTGTCATTCTCAGGAAGTAAACTTTGTTGCGTGTAATAAAATGAATATTTATTTCTTCAGGTTGCGGGTTCCGGAGGATGCCCTGATCCCCTTCTCCAAGACGGACGAAAGCAAACTCAACAGCCTGCTTGGAAGGCCGTACTTAACCGGCCAACCAGACTGGCAGAGAGAGGTGAGGGAGGAGAAGGGAAAGGCTTTTAAGGTCGAGGGAAACTGCAAAATTTGTGAGCTGACGAGAAATCTCTGAAACATAACACTTAACAAGGTCCAAATGCTGATGGCTAATTCAGTGTTATTTGTTTTATCACCATAGTTTCACCCAGTGTGAGGTCAAGTACACAGAATTGATGTGAATTTTTATCTTCTGAGATATTAAAATGAATGCGACTTCAGTTGGACAAATCTGGAGTTTTATTGTTTCATTAAGTCATTTTTGAAAAGTAAATAAGCAAAAATGATTTCATCTTGCCAACATCACACACTCATTGCTCTCAAATAAGCTAAAATGTTGCCCTGAAACAACCTGTTCTTTTTTCAGAGAGAATGGCTGTTCGTTTCCAGAGGTTTACACGGTTTTAACATTTTGCCCATGTGACACATGGCGTAGGAATGTGTTTTAAGAGGTCTCTTAACTTGCTGGTACAGAGGATGCAGACTAAAAAGATAAACACCTGATGATTAATGTCTGTTTGGATGTTTTTGCCCTGCATTTTGCTTTAACGCCACATGTTTGCTCTTGTTGTAGATGGAGTTGATGCTGCAGAGTAAGGTCAAGGCTGAGATACAGTCCCTGGCAGCCATTGCCCCTGATTTCCTTACCAGAATTTACCTGCCCAATAAGCTGCAATACGGGGGCTGGGTGTGAGTACAATGGCGCCACCAAGTGGAATAATACGTTCTGGTTGCAAAACCTAAACGTCTTATGCAGCTGTCTGACCTAGTGGGATTCTTGACGTAATGTTCATAATGTTTAGATATGAGTTAATATATGCATGTTCATGCTTTTTGAATTGGCTGTCAAAAAGTCTCAACCTGCCATTAAATATGGTTTTAGTATTTGTGTTGTTTTCTTCATATTGCCAAATGTTGGGTTGTGCTATTGCACTGTCATCAGACATGCTGCATTTTTCATTTTTATCCAGAGAGTTATATTATCCAGGTGATGTGGTTGCTCAGTGAATTGCGCTGTCAGCTGACAGTAAAGAAGGTCCCTGGTTCAACTCCCAGTGAGACAAGGTGTTTTTTCCGGATGCTCCAGTTTCCAAAACAAAAACATGCTTGTGAAGCTCAGTTGGAAACTCTGAACCATCCCAAGGTGACACCATTGGGAACAGAGCAGGTAAGATCATGAATGGAGTGATGGAATTATTACATAATTACTAGTTAATTGTCGTCCATGCTTGGCAGACGCTGAGCAGGACTTGTGTCCTGGTACCGACCCCAGACAAGCATGAGTATTAAGTGTTTTATTAAGGGAATTATACAGGAGGCTGATGGAGCATAAATGAACAGCATGTCAAATATGGATTCATTCTGCTTTTCCCCAAAAAGTCCAGCAGGTGGCGGTGTTCACTCAATTGAAGAATGGGTCTGTATCACATAGAGACCCCATAATGTGGTTAAGTTATCACAGAGAAGTACACGTTTTTTTTATTTCTTTATATGTCTTCTCTTTCCAACCATACATTATCTTAACTATTCTGTACCCAACAGTGTCACAGCGGGTCTGCTGGTGCCTATGCAGCTCATATAGGGTGAAGCCAGGGAATAATACACCCTGGACAGGTCACCAGTTCATCTGAGAACACACACATACACACACACCGTCCACTCTCACACTCACATCTAGGGTCAGTTTAGAGTCTCCAATGAACTGAAATGCAGGTGTTTTTGGGTGTGGGAGGAAACCACAGTACCTAATGATCACCTACATAGACACGTGGATACTTGCAAGAACATGCAGCAAGAACATGCTAGAACTTTAGACAGGAAGACTCTTAGTCCGACCAGGATTCAAAGCAGGGACTTTCTTTCTAGTCCCAGAGTAGCCCTGTCGTTTGTGTTTCCTCTTTCAAGAGAACAACTGAGAATAGAGTGATATTGTGTAAACACATGGTTGTTGAAATATGTAACCTCCATTTTATGACTTCTTGAATTCTTTATTCAAGTCATCATATACAGTTATCAACACAAATTTGGTATTTGGTAAATTCACATTTTAAAGCCAAATTACTTTATCTGCAATGAAAGCAAAAGTAGAAATAGAAATGAAATGGAATGGAATGGAATGAAATGAAATAGAAATGCAATGCCTCGATGCCTCAAACTGTTTCCAAACAAGTATAGAAGCAATATATGTAATGGTCCTCATCAGCGTTACATCACTGAAACATTATTGACACACAATGCAAATGGCCATGTTAGTATTGTTTTATCTGAATTTATACAACAGATATAGCTATACAGCTGGGTTTGCTTTGTTTCTGAATGGTACAGAAGAGGCAATAGCAGGACAGCACACTTAAAGATGTCACACTGAATTTACAGAATATACAAATAGCACTGTGAGAGATAGACTTTATTGATCCCTTGTGGAGGTTACCTCCAGGAAATTCAGGTTCCAGGTTTATGAAACAATAGAACAGAGTTTCCGTCTCGTAAGGAATGTAACAGAATCAACACTGATTAATATTTACTATATTATGTCATTCTGCATTTATTTAAAGACTTAACTTCAACAATTTGTTTTAAGTGTAGTTTTTGTCCTCCAAGTCATGGTGTTGTAAAACCTGTTTTTCTTGTATGGAACTTCCTCAAGGGCTCCTTACTTCCCTGAAGCCCCATTACTGCCTCTGACTGCCCGTCAGTCAGTCAGTAATATATTCCAAGAAAAGTTATTGTTTGATTGATCAGTCAATGACCCCAACTACCCATGAACTCACTGAGGTCTGTACCTTGGTTGTTTATTCAACAAGGTGTTGTCTATGCGTGATAAACTATTCAGCCTTGCCGTTTTTTTAACCACTCCTATTGTTTTGTGTCTTGCCCCTTGCGTGCAGTGCTTCCTTATCAACCTCTGTTTTTCACTCTGCACTTAGCTGCAACCCTGGAATTTCCCGTTCGTGAGACGAACAAGGAAATATTTATCTGTCTTACGGTACAAACCAGGAAACATGTCTGGGAAAAACAAAATACACGCCTGGCTGGTTTGCTGAAATGCAATAAATTAATAAATAGAGACAGTACTTAAGCAGCGCACCTCGAAGTAGCACTGAATCCTGTCTTTTGTAACGTGGATGTTACGTGCGCCTTTTACGGTATATAATAACAAAATAGTGACAGAGGTGACTCTTGTCAACCAATAGACGATCTTAGGGAGTCTGACGTAAACGTAAGGTGGGTGTGCGCGTGCGCAACATTTTCCTGCTACGTCACTTGCGTGTGACCGGCCTTGATGTAATTTTTCGCCGTCGAAGTTTGCGTGACACAACTGTCGAGAAGCCAAGGACGAAGCAGCTTCTGACCCTCAGAACATACCAAGGATAGCCCAGGTGAGTACTAGGCATCTTAATCGGTGTGTTAGAGAGTATCGTTACGCTAGTGTTTCTGCTATTACGCGGTAACAAAAAATACTCGATCGAGGAAGAGATAGTGCACGTGCGCCCTTCCCGTAAAGGTTAATTCCTTCCTCGTAGCGATCATTAGGAGGGCGGTCAAGACTGTCTGTGTAAAGGAGTCCGTTTATCGACTAAATGTACAAGTAAAACAGTCGAAGAACTGGATGGATGGATGAATACATACGCGCTCGCTAGCACGCTTCTGCTATCTTGTATCCGACGCGAAACCACAGGTAAATGGGTCAAAGGGGACAAAGAGTTAACCTTTAATGGTCAAGACTGGTCATGTAATCATGAAACCACAGGTAAATGGGTCAAATGGGATAGAGTTTCAGTCCACTGCAAAACATTTACCTTTTTGGCGTTCATATCCACAAACGGATTATAAATCAACTCTGACAAATCAAATGCTAGAATGTGGATTAACAATCAAAAAATGTCACTTTCTACATTCTTTGACCTGGAGAGTGACTTCCAGATCCCGTTCTTTGACATACAATGATGGTGGGGGCCCCTAGGGTATCCTACACCTCATTGAGCTGTTTTGCCTGAGTAGCAGGCAGAGCGGCTTTTCTCTATTAAGATGTAAGTAAGTTGTAGTACGGAAGACAGGTCCTTGAGAGTCCTTCCCTCTCTCGCCTGCCAAGGACAGCTGACAGCAGCAGGGTGAATGATGAAACTAGTCTCCCTTTCTGTGGAACATCTTCTCTGGACTGGCTGCTCGCTGATTAGTGCTGGTTTTGATCATGTTTCGCAAGACTTTTTTTGTCTGTTCTATCAAGGTGGACTGGGATGTGTTCAGGTTCAAAGACAAGAGTTTTCGAGGCTTTTAGATCGATTTTAAAGCTGGACTGGATTGGATAACATGTTCTGCTCTATATAACGTCTGTATGCTTTTGTCCCTCTCTTTCAGGTGTAGAGTATCACAAATGGATGCTGTGATTCGCCGGTGTCCTTTCCTGACCATTGTGCCCAGTGTCTTCCTCCAGCTAGCTGGGAAGAAATCACTGGTGAGCTATGCTCAGAAATGCCCAGTGATGATGAACCTGGCCTCCAGGCCCCTGGCCAGAGCCCTGTCCTCCTCCGCCTCTGAATCCAAGGGCACTCCGACGAATGACGGTCAGTGGGCATTCATGATAACCTAGTCAGAGTAGTACAGTTTTTTTTAAAGAATCAAGTGCAAATTTGATTTCTTTTTATGTTACTATAACACCAATTTGTACTCCTGTGGTTTACAGATCAGAAGCATGAGGTCAAGATGCCTCCAGGTCATGTTATTCCACCAGCTGGTCAGGCTGTTGGCTCTAAATGCCCTTTCCTGGCCAGGGAAATGGTGCAGAAAAACAACACGGTTGTGAAAAAGGCCAGCATGGAGCTGCAGGAGGATGTGAGAGAGATGCGCTCTGTTTATACAGGTAAGAGGTCTTACCACTATGTGTAAATATGCACTCACTCGGGGCTATTGGAAACTCAAATTAATCTGCATAAATACACTCACTGTGAATTTTTTGTAACTTTCTGGAAACAGATGTGGATCTAACACCTGTGGATCTCATTGAGTCGGACGAGGCCAGCAAGGCAAAAAAAGACCTTGGTAAACCTCTGTCCTCCAAAGTGTCCCACCTGCTGAAGGATAATCTGTCTGATGGTACGTGAAGTCGATTTTTCTCAATAATCAAATAATCTAATTAAGAAACGAAACTCATCAAATCCCCCTCTGCTATTTTCCCCCCTCCATCAGCTGTCACATTCCAGTATGACAAGTTCTTTGACAAGCAGATTGCAAACAAGAGGACGGACCACACTTACAGGGTATTTAAGACGGTCAACCGCCGTGCTGCCACTTTCCCCATGGGGGACGACTACTCCGAGTCTCTCCACTCGAAGAGAGACGTGTCTGTCTGGTGCAGCAATGACTACCTTGGTATGAGCCGCCACCCCAAGGTCATCCAGACAATCATGTGAGTAGGCCACCTTTTAGTCAAACCTGTTTGTATCATCAAGGGTAATTAGAGGTTTAGTCTTGAGACATAACACAGTATTAAGTATTAACTCTGTTTTTTTTTTTCCTCTTTTAGGGAGACTTTGCAAAAGCATGGATCTGGTGCAGGAGGCACGCGGAACATCTCGGGCACGAGCAAATTCCACGTGGAACTTGAACATGAGCTGGCCGACCTGCACGGCAAAGACGCCGCGCTGCTGTTCACTTCCTGCTTCGTCGCCAACGACTCCACTTTGTTTACTCTCGCAAAAATGCTGCCAGGTAAATCACACCACGCTCGGGGAAGTCATCACAATGGACTTGAAAAGGTCAAGTTGACTTCAAGTGAAAACTGTTGCATAACGTCTTTGTGTTTCTTCTCTCCACAAGGATGTGAAATCTACTCTGACGCTGGCAACCATGCCTCGATGATTCAGGGTATACGAAACAGTGGAGCCAAGAAGTTCATCTTCCGCCACAATGACGTTGGCCACCTTGAAGAGCTTCTCAAGAAATCTGATCCCTCCACTCCAAAGATTGTTGCTTTTGAGACTGTGCATTCAATGGATGGTAAGTGCCCAGAAAAAGAGCAGTAAAACTGGAAATTTCAAGATTCAAATGAACCTTTATTCCCACTGAATATATTTGTTGGTGGGGGGTAAAATTGATGGATATAGAAATGATAATATCCTCTGTGCTCCCTTCAGGTGCTGTTTGCCCCCTGGAAGAGATGTGTGATGTGGCCCACAAGTATGGCGCCATCACCTTTGTGGATGAGGTTCACGCCGTGGGCCTGTATGGGCCCAGAGGAGGCGGCATCGGGGACAGGGACAGGGTCATGCACAAGATGGACATCATCTCCGGCACCCTGGGTAGGCACAGCTCCTCCTCTTCCCCAGGAACCTCACTGCTGACACACAGTGTGAGCCTCCCTGACTCTAAAACCGGGTTTGCGTTTCCAGGCAAAGCGTTCGGTTGCGTGGGCGGCTACATCGCCAGCACCAGCACCCTGGTGGACACGGTGCGCTCCTACGCCGCAGGCTTCATCTTCACCACCTCCCTGCCGCCCATGCTGCTGGCGGGGGCAAAGGAATCCATCAAGACCCTGAAGAGCGAGGAGGGCCGGGCGCTCAGGAGGAAGCACCAGAGGAGCGTGAAGCTGCTGCGGCAGATGCTGATGGACTCTGGCCTCCCCGTGGTTCACTGCCCCAGCCACATCATTCCTGTCCGCGTAAGAAAAGATTTTCAATATGTCCACTGGAGTCACAGAAACCTGCAACCGGCACATCCTCTGACCTGAAATATGTGATTTATCGCCTGTTTCTTTTGCAGGTTTCAAATGCTGAGAAGAACACTGAGATCTGCGACATCATGATGTCTCGGTACAACATTTACGTCCAGGCAATCAACTACCCGACTGTGGCTAAAGGAGACGAGCTGCTGCGCATCGCCCCCACTCCGTACCACACCCCCAAGATGATGTTCTACTTTGTCGGTAAGTGGATTAAAGATCTCGTCGTTTATTCCATCAATCAAAAGCGTCCAGTCGGAGCATTCTTGGCAGTGTGAAATAAATATTTACGAAGTGTCTGGAGAATGTCAAATTCTCATTTGGAGGACGAAAAGACAAAATCTGATTGTTATATTTAAGAATCAACACTGACATTTGCCAAGGTGTCGCAATGCACAGAGTGTCAGCTCCACTCCAGAGTCCAGCGGCTCGGACTGGACAGAGATGAATGATTTATTTCAAACGTCCGGCGCTGTTAGGATAACCTTGACACTGTTTACGCTTTTTGATTGAACTGATGTGCACAAACGCTGGCAAAGGCCATGGTATCCTAAGCCTGTCCGTTCTCTCCGCAGACCGTCTGGTGAAGACTTGGAAGGAGGTGGGCCTGGAGCTGAAGCCGCACTCCTCGGCCGAGTGCGACTTCTGCCAGCAGCCGCTTCACTTCGAGCTGATGAGCGAGCGGGAGAAGTCTTACTTCACGGGCCTCAGTCACATGATCTCAGCGGTGGCCTGATTGCACAACTAACACTAAGTTCCACACATCAGTATATGAGCTATTTATTCTATTAACGATAAAACATTATCAAGCGGTCACCTGTTAAATGGAATCATTTACGTGTCCTGTGAAAGCTAATAAATGTACCAGTTAAGCATTCGTTCTCGTGTGTTTGCTTGTTGTGCCCGACAATGACTTGACAGAATTTCAGGTGTTAGGAAATGTCGAAATGCTTTCGACATCACTGCAAAACCCTCAAGGCGCAACTGAGTAAAGAGCAAAGGCTGCACCTCTTCAAGGCTAAACATTATTGTTTTAGGAGTACAGCCACATGGACATGCACGGGTCTATATTTGTGTTCAGGAGCAAGTTAGCTGAAAAAATACTGCAAATGTCTGAAGATCTCTAACTACATGGAGAATATAATAGAATATGCCTTTATATCATCAAATATAATAGAATATACCTGTATTCGACTCACAGTGGGGAAATTTAAAGCAACCCAGTGGAAAGTTCAATAGAGCAAGAATAAATAGAAATGTAAATCTAGAGCATATTTGTCAGGTTTTTGTCCCCTATGTATAAATTGCACTGGGTAAAATACAGCTCCCAGAAAACATGCATTTGTTTAGTTTTCTAAAAGATGAGTTGACGGGTAGAAGTGATGAGACCTTGTAGGGAAGTGAGTTCACAGCTGCGCTGCTGAGAAAAATCCACTTCTGCAAACAGGAAATTATGTGGGTTGCGTTACGGATCTGTTGCAAATGTATCTGATGTGTAATACGCTGAGCACTAATCTGAATAATCTATCTGACTATTTCATGCCACAGTAATCTTCAAGTGGTGCATAGCAAATAGCAAATGAAACATCACCCACTCTGAATCAAGCCAGTTACGCCGTGAATATGTGGCAAGCTGTGAAGTCACCAATGTGACGCAAGCGTCCTGGGCTTTTCAGAGCATTTCTTTTCACATTCGATATGATTCGCGGGATCATATTTGCTGCACATGGTTCACATGGGTACCTGTCATTACATTTCATTAGAACGGGCTGCAGGCTCCTGTATAGTTATAAAGGAGCATCTAGTGCAGGATGAATGTAATGTGTTCTTAACCTGCAAAAATAAACAGAAGTAGCTGTATCATACGGTGCAGAGCTAATTTACTATTAACCAATAAAATAAAATTAATAACCAATAAAAACCAATAAAACTGACAACTGTTTTGATTAGTTAATATAAGTTAATGATTCAAAATGATCTACTCTCTTGAACATGAATAAATTGACTGTCGGATGAGGACAAAAAGACATTTAAGGACAGGCATGAACAATTTTTATGCCAAAAAACGAATCAATACATCTAGAAAGTAATCGACAGATTAAACAATCCCTAACATAATCGCTGTTTGCAGCCATGGTGTCAAATGCATTTGTGGGAGGCATATTAAGTAAACTTCCTAATAACCCTCTTTATAACCTTTTTCTACTGGAAAGGCCGAGATGTATAAGTCGTGATGTCCTTGTTTAATCAGCTTAAGAGCCGATTAGTGGTCATCTGGTCATTCATTCATGAAAAGCACTGGCGGCATGGCGTCCTCGCTTTCACCACATGGAGGCATACTTGCTCTCCTCTCTGCAGCTGTGGGGCTGTGATGTCAGACACCTCCCTCCTTTGCAGATGACTCATAGCTGGTGCAGCAGCTTTCATGATGAGCCACTAGATGGTACCGATAGAGAGCCAGGATATTGTGTTTCCTATCTAGATAACCAGGGAGATCGAACAGATTGTAATAATACACGGCAAATATACGTCGGTGTGCCTTACAGCATGTGTCAGTGCAGCCAGATTGTCGATTGTGGAGCTTTCCGTATGAGCTTTGTATCAGATTTGTCTGCTGCTAATTTTAATAGCACGGTTATTTCATGTAGCTTTTTCTACCCGGGATGGAGTTCACATTTTTTTATTGGCTTTCTACGTTTGCTATCCTGTCGCCTGTCATCCTCATGTTTTGATGAGATTAGTTCAGTGAAAAGCCCTTTACTCCCACATGCAGAGAAACATCAATGGAGAGGAAGCTCTCCTCCCATCTGTCTCATCTCTGAATGCATCCCACTGTACATCTGCACGTGACAGGACTGTGTTTGTGAGCCCGGCGGGTTTCTGCGTGAAAGCCCTCAACGCAGCACTTGACACGCAAAAAAACAAGCGTCTGCAAACCAGTCAAGACCACGGTTTAACGCAAAGTTTCCTCTCCGTTCTCTGCGAGAATTACGATGAGCTCGCTCACGTTTGGAGCGTGTTATGTAACCACAGTGTCGTTGGAAGTGGAGCAGTCAGGTGATCAGCAGCATCATGCAAGAGCAGCCTGCTCAGAACATGGAGCTTTGATTATTCATTTGAGATATTTTAATCCAGTCTTCTAGGTATGTGTCGTGCTGATGTAGTAGGATTTAAGATTATAGGACTGGGTCTTGCATTCGATAGGAAAGCAGGTCATCCCTTCAGCCCACACGGTGAATTCCAGAAAGCCAGAAATCTAATGTTTGCTGGAAAAAAACACTCCTTTTGTGTGTTGTTTGACCTCATTGTCGCGCATTGCTTCCCTCATCCCTCACTGTCTTTTGTAGTCGCAGGCTCCTCACTTCCTCATTTCAGAAAGACTTGGGGCAGGTCTAACGCCCCTACACTTCTTGGAGGAGAGTTCAACTGGAACAGCAATAATGTGGGCATAGGGGGTCACAAGCATTGTGCGTGTGTGTTTGTGTTGGCTTTTGAACACATACATTATATGGTGGTTGGCTGTTGGTAGCAGGTGCTGAAATAGAGGGTTGTGTGGTAGTGTAGTGTGGTGATGATATGGTGTCTGTTGTGTGCCTTATCAGCTATGGTTGAGAGCATTTGTGCATTTGTGTGTGTGTGTGTGTGTGTGTGTATGCTTGCAGGTTTAGCTCTATTCCTCATTCTGTGTTAATCCCGATGCTCTGCACATCTGTGCCCCCCCCCCCACCCCCCGCTCACGTGCACAGGCAGATGAGCTACATGGCTGGATTCCCACTGCACGCATCTCTCTCTCTCTCCTCTCTTTTCCCTCTCTCTCCCTCCCCTCTCCTATGCCTGCACATACACCACTTGCTTGCATTATCACACACATCAGTGGTGAAGCATGGGATTGGTGCGGTTGCATTCAAAGAAAAGACACACATGCATGAGAACATGCTTGTGAATGTCACCACCCCCTGTGTAATATGGTAAGGGGAGACAGAAAGAAAGAAAAAAGAAAAGACCACCCCCAGGGCACTTCACCTAAGACTTAAGATAGAAATTGGGGAAGAGAGCAGTTTCTAGGGTGTGTCCTTTCTCGTAATAAATATAATCAAGATGAAAGATAACCGCACGCTTCCGTGGTGAAATGCTATGCTGCTCTCCTGCAGCAAAATGCACCAAAAAGCCAAAGTGCTCTGCAGAGAGTGAATGACAGTGGAGTTTGCCCCTCCAGGAAGAAGACTGATGCATTCAGCCCATTTGTTTGTGTTTGTGCTCTAAATGGATGGAGCGGCTTCGCTGTCAGTGCTGCACTGTGTTCAAAGACCTGCACAATGCGCTGATCGCTGTTGTCATATAGCCAGAGCTGATAAATGAATTTAAACACTGTGGCTCTATTTTTACATACAGTGTTAGGATGTCTGTTTCGTGAGAGCACATCACGAAAAACAGGAGTTAGTAGAATGTGACTGTTTCTTTCAACTGACGTAACATGCAGCGATGTGATCACACCTCTTTTGTCACAGGGTCAGGGATGACTGACCTCATAAAAACATGTACATTAGATGCAACTATGCAGATAGTGTGTGAGATTATTGTCACACTAAATCACAGACACAGATCATCGTAATTCAAGGAGTTACAGAGTATTAACAACTGGACATTTCACATCTCTTGCTCACAAATGAGGAAGCCTCTTGGATGAGAAGTGTAACATCTTGGAGAGTCTGTGACCAGTTGCCACGACTTATAGCTCCTTGGACCTTTGCCCCTGTGGCAATGTTCTTGCTCCTTCATTGGTTTTATTGGACTCTGGTGTGGACTAGCTCTAAATGAAACGTGTGTTGAAACAATATTGTTGTAAACTGGCGCTTTAAGTACCGTTGAACTGAACTGAAATTGAATATTTAAGTACTGATACTGTCATTCAATCATCTGGTAGCCTGGAAGAGAACCAGTGGAGAGCTACGGGCTATTGTGGCCCTGGGCCCGTGAGGTTCAATTACATTCGGCTTACATGTCAAAGTATCCTTGGGCAAGATCCTGAATCTCACACTGCCACTGATGCTGTATCATTAATGCGTCTGTGTGAGTGTGTGTGAATAGTTAAAGCTACTGGTTAAGCAGAAGAAGTGTGTAGGGAAATCTCTGCCACCAGTGTATGGAAGGGTGTGAAGAGGTGAATGTGGCTTGTGTCTATAGGATAAAGTGCTCTGTGCTGTGGCTCATTCAATTACTGAAAGGTCGTTGTTGAATTATCCTCGAGCAAGATACTGAACCCCAACCTGAACTATGTGAATATGCATGTATGGTTAAAACTACTGGTTGAGCTGATGGACGGGTGTTTTATGGCTGTCTTTGTGGATGTTTTAGATATCCTTTTTGGGTTCCATCTCTTTAGAATTTCTGTCTCCATTATCAACTGTGATAATAGAGGGTAACACTGACAATGTGCAGGACAGTGTTTAGGACTCTAGGACTTGTCCCCCAGGAGCAGGGTTAGGAACACTGGTCAAGCGTAGCCTCTGCCATCAGTTTTAGAGTGGTTATCTAGACTCTAAAAATACATGTTAAAAATAGTGCAACATTAGAACGAATAGATTTACCATATGTGACGTTTTATACTTTAGGTGCAGTAATTTCTTCAGTTTGTTTTTGTTTATCACTATGTCATATGCTGCTGCTGTAACAAGTCAATTTTCCCATTATAGGATCGATAAAGGTCTATTCTATTCTACTCAATTCTGTTTATTGTGTTTGGCAACGGTGTCTCATTTATGTATTGGCAGATTGGTGTCAAAGTGTCCTTGGGCAAGATACTAAATGAATGAAATGTCTGAGAATGTGAAATGTCTGTAAAAGTGTTTTTAATGGTCACAGAGACTTTGAACAGCAGTACATTAGAACCATTCTAGCCATAAATATAGCCATCTTATCTAGTATATATAGTATATCTAGTGTAGTAGTATGTCTAGTGTTTGGCAACAGTGACTTATTTATTTATGGCAGGGTTGGTGTTTAAGTTGGGATACTGACGCAGTATCATCAAATATGAAATGTGTGTGAATGTGACTTGACCTTAAAAGCGTTTTGAATGGTCATGAAGATTAGAAAGGCATATTAAAGGTATTAGGAGACTGTGATTCATTAATTTAGTGGAATGTTTTAGTCTCCTCGGGGAAGATACTGAACCCCTAGTACAGTGTCATCAATGTGTGAAATGTGAGTGAATGTGACTTGTCTGTGAAAGCACTCTGAATGGTCACGGAGACTAAGAGAAGAGCTACACTAGAACCAGCGCATTTGCTATATATTTTCAGTGTTTTGCGACTGTCACTCATTCATTTATTGGAAAGTCGCTGTTTAAGTTTCCTTAGGCGAGTTACTGAACCCCTGACGCAGTGTCATCAATGTGTGAAATGCGAGTAAATGTGACTTGTCTGTAAAAGCACTTTGAATGCTCATGGAGGCTAGAACAGGACATTATATAAGAACCAAATCCATTTACGATCAGATGAATTGTAGAAAATCATCTTCATAGCCAGCCTAAACTGCCGTTGGAGGTGAAATGTGCTCACGGGGGGACTGCAATTGAGAAAATAATTCATTGAGACCTTCTGATGGCACAACTTAGTGATTTCTCTGCTATGACTTTAAATCATGAGGAATAAACTCCTCCCTCCTGAGTTGCTGCTCTGCTGTCAACTAAAAAAAAAAGCCTCCCATGCATCGGAATGGTAGAAGGAGAGACTGTGCATGGAGGACCCTGGTACGACGTCCAAGTTGATCAGTGGCTGTAAAAAACACCACTCGCATCTAACTTGAGTTGGACGGAGTGGATCAAAGTGTGTGTGTGCGTGTGTGTCTGTCTGTAAGTGTGTGTTGAGGAGGAGAGAGAGAGAGAGAGAGGAGGGGGGGGCTTCTTCTTCTTCAAGCTGTGTGGACTGATGGAAATAGAGAAGAGGAAATCTTCGCTCCAGCGCTGGCGAGGCAACATTTAACGCTTCCTCCTTTTCTTCTTAATTTTTTTTTTCAACCACACCTCACTGTTAGCTCGGTTGGTTG
This sequence comes from Karalla daura, assembly GCA_029224185.1. Taxonomy (NCBI): domain Eukaryota; kingdom Metazoa; phylum Chordata; class Actinopteri; order Chaetodontiformes; family Leiognathidae; genus Karalla; species Karalla daura. Next base: position 9,779,015 of record CM055193.1, on the reverse strand, counting down.
TTCCCTTCAACCTTGGCTGAAATGTAGTTAGGCGGACCATGTAGTTTTGATGTTCGATGCGCTTTGCTTTTTGCATGCGGTGTGATCCCCGAGTCCCGACATGTCTAATGTGACGCCGAGTAAAAGCGTGGAATGGCTGCAGCTGGAGTTGGTGTCCGGGGGCACTTCTCTGCTCCTGCTGGACTGTCGTTCACATGAGCTTTACGAATCATCCCACATAGAGTCGGCCATAAACCTGGCCATACCGGGGCTCATGCTCCGGAGGTTCAAGAAGGGCAACATACCGATCCGGACTATCATCCCCAACCATGAGGACAAGGAGAAGTTCATCAGGAGGTGCAAGTCGGACACCGTGGTCCTGTACGACGAGTGCACGTCGGGCTGGCAGCCGGACTGCGGGACTCCGACGTCTGTTCTGGGTTTACTTCTTCAAAAACTGTGGGAAGACGGTTGTAAAGCCTATTACCTGGAAGGTGAGTGGCTGTCGACGATGAAAGAGTTTTGTTGCAATGTGTCTCGAGGTACATGGGAGTTCAGGAAAGGGGGGGAAAAAAATGATAGAACATGGTCACGATTTTTTTTGTATCGCGAGAACACTCGTCACGATGTTTATCCTGATCTCTAATCGCGATTGTTGTTGTGTTAAGTGTACCGCGTGTTGTTGGTTCGCGGTTTTGTTCGCCGTGTAAAAGTTTGTGTGTGAGTGTGTGTGTTTTGTGTGTCACTGAGATTCTCAATTAAAATTCCAAAATGGCCGCTCCATGTTTTGCTCTAGCAGGAACAGGCATGCGTTTCATGAATGGTCCTTCTCTTTGAGAGAGAAGAGGAGGAGGGGGGTGACTTCTGCTGATTTAAAGCTCTTCTTTTTCAACCAAACCACCTTTCTGCCCCTGCAAATGGGATTTTTTATTTTTTTTTTAAAGATAAGTAGTTGATAGGAGATTATGTTTTTTTTATTTGGGATATCCCACAACACTGTAAAAAGTGACAAGTGCGAAACTCTGGGGCAAAACTCTGAATCTCTATGTTTCAACCCTCATTTGCAGTCATGACCTGTGGATAATAACTGAAAGACTGAGATAGCTGGTACAAATTAAATTAGTTTTCTTCATAAGGTGTCCGGACCTTAAAAATAGGACATCTGGGAGAGGCTCCAAGTAGACACGCTGCTCCTTCGTGTTACAGAGATTTCAGCGTTTGGTGTTGGATGCCTCTTCCTGGACATCATGTGTCCATCCAAGAGGAGACACAGAGATAAATTCAGGACATGCTGGAGAGATAACATCTCAAATGGCTTGGAAACGTTTCAGGATCTTTCAGGAGGAAGTGCTGGAAGTAGCCGGACCCAGATAAGATGATTATGATGAGACTGTGAAAGTGAGTTTGTCTGAGCTGTTTTCATTTTTTGGCTTTGCTCCAGGTGGGTTTGTGAAGTTCCACACAGAGTACCCAGAGCACTGCGAGACCCTCCTTGACAGCTCCTGTCCCAGCTCATCTCCTCCGCTCTCAGTCCTGGGGATTGGGAATCTCCGGATCAGCTCGGATTGCTCCGACGGGGAGTCTGACCGGGAGCCGAGCAGCGCCACGGAGTCCGAGGAGAGTCCCATCCCCAGCAACCAGCCTGCCTTCCCCGTCCAGATCCTACCCTACCTATACCTGGGTTGCGCCAAAGACTCCACCAACCTCGACGTTCTGGGCCAGTATAACATCAAGTACATCCTGAACGTCACACCCAACCTCCCCAACATGTTCGAGCACGATGGCCACTTCAGGTACAAACAGATTCCCATTTCGGACCACTGGAGTCAGAACCTGTCGCAGTTCTTCCCAGAGGCCATATCATTCATTGGTGAGTAAAGTTTTAATGGCTTTGTCAGACCCAAAACGTAGACAGACAGTGTTTGGTTGTCTATTTGGCCACTAGGATGACTCTGACTCTGAGTTTTGGTTAAGTGAATGATGTGTGAACGGCTTGTGGGGTAGGTGGGTGTTTTTGTGTTATATTCACAAGTAAAGGGAGGTTGACAGTGCAAAATGTGCTAAGCGCTGCCTTCCTAACCACTTGTGTAGGCGGTTATCAGCTACTGTGCAACAGTGTTGGTGGATTTTACAACACGTTCATCTTGAAACACAACAGTTTTTGTTCTCAGTGGCACTACAACATAATGTTTCGATTTCACTTTTGATTCTAAAGTTTCTCACCACAACTGCAACTGAAACCGCAGCTCCTGACTTGTTTGTTTGGTGGTTGCCAAGATGTACTTCATGAACTAGTTTACCTCACGTCTAGAGGTGCAGTGTGGAAGGAAATGTTGTTTCCACTATCTGGGTTTGTGTTTGTATGCAGGGCCACAAGTAAGACGTGGTGTTCAGTCGTTCTTTGCCTTTTATCTGTAGCTAAAGGTTATGTGAACTTTTTCTTTTTAAGTTTGTTTAAGGTCACCTAAGAGCTGAAACCTTTTGTGCCATTGCTGTGCCGTCAACTGGGTTGTTATTTCAAATTAAGACTTTGAATGTCAAGTGAATCCAAATATTTTTATGGTGACGATCTGAAACGTGAGGAAGTATATTTGCTGAACTTGAAAGTCCCCTCCTTCACTGAGCTTTATCATCCTCACACAGATGAGGCTCGATCGAAGCAGTGCGGCATCCTGGTCCACTGCCTGGCCGGCATCAGCCGCTCCGTCACAGTCACCGTCGCCTACCTGATGCAACGACTCAACCTCTCCCTCAACGACGCCTATGACTTTGTCAAGAGGAAGAAGTCCAACATTTCCCCAAATTTCAACTTCATGGGTCAGCTGCTGGACTTTGAGAGGACACTGGGGCTTCACAGTCCCTGCGACAACCGTTCCACCAGCAAGGAGCAGCTCTTCTTCACCACACCCACCAATCACAACGTCTTCCAGCTGGACACGCTGGAGTCAACATGAAGATCGATTCGACAGCCTTTTCGTGTCGTTTCCTGTGGTGTCTCTCAGGTTTTTTCCGAGCCTGTCAGATGCCTAACCTAACTAGCTGACGTAAGCAGTAAGTCAGCGGCGGTCTTTGTGCACCAAAAGGAACTGCGATGATCTTTTAAAGGACCACAACAGACTCCAGTAAATCCAGTGTCAATGCCTTAATACCTAACACAAGGATGAGTTTTACTATCCCACCATACATGGCATTAATCAGTGGTCATGTACAGCCATAACAGCAGGACATTTCATAACTTTTCTATTAAAATCTACGATTGTTGTTTGACTGTTATCTGTTATTCACCAGCTGTAAAGTGGACGTTTATGTTTTGCTTTGTATCAGTAATGATTATTGCCTTGACGCTTTTAGTCTTTGGCCAATCAGAATGTTTTCTGGGTGGGGACCAATCGGAGATGTTGTGATGGTACTCTAGCTGAGGGAAATAAGCTACTGCAGTGATCCAGCCTTGAATTATTGTCCAGTTCTTCTTCTGATGACTGTTGGCAGCTCTCTTGCAGCAGAATGGAGTTACCCACAGAAAGCATTTTCTTTTTTTTCTGTCATGCTTTCTCCCTGAATACCTTCACTAATGTCCGCCGAGCACCACGATGTTAAGAACAAGTAAAATATCAAAAGCTTAGTCTTCAGAAACACTCCTGTACATTCTGTTGCTTATAACTGCATTATTTGCATGTGATTATGTTCTGCTGAGGACTGTTTTATAACCTGTAGGTCACAGCGCCTGTTGTTGTTGAGGCCTTGACCGTACATACGAAACTGAACCGTGGTTCAGTTTTCAGGTCGAGGCGCATTGTATAGGACTGGCTTCTATGCCACGATTTAAAGGAACAAATGTGTAAGTAATCAGTGTATAAAGGAATGGATGTTCACCTTATCTCTTACTCCAACAGTCTTCAGTCTGCAGCTACTCCTTCTGTGGCAAAAATAACGTTAAGGGAAACATGATGTGTAATTAGCTGTTCTCTATTGCCAGTCTCGTCTCAGAACAAATGAGTGACTTTGACGTGTGAGAGGGAATGTAAGGAAATGAGTTTGACAAAAAAAATGTGTTCTTACCTCACAGAGAGACATATTTTCAGGGATTTTTATACAAGGCATCTGTATCTCGTCATGGCCTCTTAACTCGCATCCAAGGGCTGTTTTGTTTGGTATGTTTGTAAAGTTGTACATAAAATGCGGTGATCATGGGGGACATTTTCTCAAAAATCACGAAGGATGCGAATGTCGCCCTATTTTGACCCTTATGTAAAGTATATGTAAAGCTAAATGTCCAAGACATTGTGTACAAGTTTATACAACAAATATATTGTATATTTTTACTTGAACAGCTTTTGTTTGTCTTTGTTCAGACTTTGCCCTTCGCTGAAAGTTGATAGCGCTCCTCCATGAAACAGGAGAGGCACTGCGGTGTGCTGAGTGCTGTGGCGTGTGCACTCTGGAGCCAGAGATTTGAGAGCAGCAGCTCGCCGCTCTGCAGCCCGAGGGCTCTAGGTGTGGTCAGATGTCCGTTTTGCCGTCCACTTTTGATGCCTGGCTTCCTGTCTCCCACAGGCCTTCCGACACAAAGACAAGTGACAGGGCAGGATCTGTCAATACCACAGCGCAGACACACCCATTACCAGTCGCTCAAACGGCACTTAGAGGAAGTGGAAGATGACACAGCATGCACTCTAGCACAGATACAAGACTTCCGACAGTTCCTCCCCGCAACGTTGGAGTGATACAATTTAATAGCCACGTTGCGCAATAGATATGTGCTAACCTCGGTGAAACATGTTTTTAGTTGTTAATTTTGAGCGTTTCTTGGCAACGACATAAGTGTTATAATGTCATGAATGAATTTAAGGAAGACATATGACTGCGCTAGTATACATTCATGTTTCCATTTAAAAGAGGAAGTTCTCATTTGGCTGTTTTTTATAGTACACTTTTAACCGTACTGACCAAATGAGTTGTTTTTAATCGCAAAAAAAAGCTAATTTATTGTTAAGTGATACATGGTTAAAAAAAGAACAGTGGCGTGCAAAGTTCACTGAGTCGGTCCAAACTAGTTTCAGGTGTTCACAGGGTGAATCAGGATCCACTGTGCTTTCTACCAGGGGCAAAAATCAGTTGTGCTTACTTTGCCCTCTCACCACCCCATGATTAGATTACACAAAGTATGAACATTTCCAAATTTATGTGTGAATCTGCTGGAAGTGCTGTGTCTGCTGTCAGATTTATGCTCGGTTGCAGCTGCCTGAATGCTCTGTTGGTTTGGTATTGTTTCTACCTTGTCCGGGAGATTTATTCATATGTTCTTCGGCAGACGACAGAAAGATGATGCGGTGAATTCCCTTCCCTGAAGAAATTATTTCGTGAGCTGAAGCCAAGCTGTCTTAGTCAGGAGCGGGGGAAAAAATGGGTGGGGGAAAGGTTTTTGTAGTCTGATCTGTGCAGCAGTTCACGGTCCACTAACTGTCACTCTGTGAGATTTAATGACTTAAATACCTCTCTAAAGCAGGTTTAGCTGCAGCTTTAGGGGCTGAGGTGACTCTGGAACGTTACAGGTTAAAACTGAAAATCTTCCAACTTTCTCAGCAGCAATGCAGCACATGAAGAGACTTGCCCAGCAACACCTCGCATTTGTGATAATAAAAGCTGTTGAGTGATGGGTTTTCCAGCATGACTGAACCCGGCTGGCCACATACCTGCAGGGCAAACCTATGATTAGGTCTGAAAAGACACCTACGATAAGACGGAGGCAGTGGGTAGTTGCAGTGAAAGATAGGAGCACACTGAGCGGTGATTATGTGTGTGAGAGCCATAAATCACGGACGTCCTGTCTGTACCTGGCAACGTACATTTACAGTATAGGAGGAGCGCTGTGCAGTAGCATTGAGTAATGATTTATATAACCTAGTTTCCAAAAAAGTTGCGTAACTGTGGTCACTATTTGTTAATTCTTTTTTCTGCCTTATTCAACAGTTCAAATACTATATTTTCAATGTGTTACCTTGTCACCTATGTTCACTTTTTAAAATATCTGCTCATTCTGTATGAAAGCCAGTTTGGAAGATAAAAAAAGGTCTGGAGAGGGGCAAGAACAGACTAGGAAAGTTGTTAAAACTGGAAAGCTGTGTCCTCGAAAGGCCCGGTCATTCACAAGCAAAGTTCACCATTTGGTAAAATAAACAACTGTGCACAGCAGCCGTAGGGAACGTCTTCCATCCCGGCTGTTTGCGGCCTGTGAGAATGAATGATGCAGCTTGTGAGGGGATTGATAAAGACATGAAAAGGCAACTCAGAAAAGACAAAAGACGTCTCGACAGAAATTAATTGAGTGTGTGAGGGGGGGAGAAGAAAAATCACGCTGTGCACTAACTCAGAAACAAACTTCGCACACATTTTCACTGGAGTCCCTGAACTGAACACAGCACAGTTTTTGGCATATTGAGTGTCCAAAGTGAAATTGCTTCCAGGCATTTGGTGAGACTTTTCAGGACACGAAAAGTAAACAGATGGAAGTTAACACATTTGCTAAGCTGTTTAATATTCTTGACAGCTTAGAATAGAAAATCACTGAGCTGCAAACGAACAACGGACTCAATGTTGGGTACAACAGCCTCGCTACGCCTCGCTGTTAGGAGACACAGACTTGTTTCTATCTCTGTTTCTTCTTAAAACACACTGCGGATGGCCTGGACCTGAACTGCTTAATCACTAATCACTGCCTTCTGACATAGGTCACCTCACCAAAGAGTAGCATAAGAGTGCACACCTTGAAGGGTGTCATAAAAGTTGGGCCTTCAATTGGAGGAAAAAGTCCCCAAATCTAGCGTTAAGGATAGTACCACAGGCCCAGGAGCGGTTTGCTGAATGAGGCGAATCTACGTGGGTGATTCCTTTCATTTACATTTTACACAGCTGCTCCTGGCTTGCATATGGACTCGAACACCAGTTTTTTTTTCTTATCCCAGCTGCTCGGTCGATTTGTAGAGTCTTCAAACACACATCGCCGGATGTAACATACGGGAGCTGCTCATGTGTGGGATTTCCTTGAAGACGCTTGTCGTACATCTTGGCTCCAACGTTTCCGCGCCGGGCGTCTCACCTGAGAGTTAAGCACAGTCTTTTGCATTCTGTAATTATGAATCATTTGCTGCACTGCTGCCAGCTTCAGAGGCAACGTGTGGGGTCCGCGCAGCTCCCGCTTTCCAAGTCACTCCAGCGAATCAGTAGGAAACTCCCGCCTGCACACGCAAAAAGAAATTACAGAGCTTAATGTGAACTGGAACTGAGAACTTTTTTTGTGCTCTAATGAGAAATTATGCTTTCCATATAAAGAAGAAACAGATTTCCGGTGTGTGTGTGTGTGCGTCTGTCTGTAATTCACATTTATTCTCTGTGCTCCTACAGTATGTTTCGTGTCACACATGCACGCAGTACTTGCGTCCTGTTATGATCGCCCATGAGGGGAAGCAGAGGCCAATGCGGTGCTTACTCAGCAGTAGTTGCTGGGGAAGCAGATGTGCATGAGACTGGCAGGATTTTAGCTCAGGGTGGAGGCGGGAGAAAGGGAGTGGAGGGGGGGGTACATGTGTCTGTTTGCAAGCATGGCGTGTTTGTGTGTGTGTGTTTGTGTGTGTGTGTGTTGTAGAGACTGAGCAGCAGCCAGTCAGAGCTGGTTCACACCTGCTGTGGTTAGGAGAACATACTTAGCATACTGCATGACTGACAATAATTTCACAGCTGCTTCTTCCTCTGATGCACAATAACTGGGACAGTTAGTTTTTTTTTCCGCCTCACACTCCCTGAAAAGAGAGGTTTTTTAAGATGACGACCAATCCGTTGGCTTGTTGTTGTTTTCTCTCTCTCTCTCTGTGAAATTAGGGCCAGTAGTTTTTTTAGCATTTCTGAATGGGTCAATGTTATCCTGTTCCAGAGAAATATTTGGCCGTCCTGCTCCGACAGCCAATCCAGTGTGAACAACTGCCATCTTTACTGCAGCGATTTTTTTTTTACTCCCATCACTTCTCTCACTGTGTTTGTGCACAGCAGATGTTCGGTGCCGAGGAGAATAATCCTAATCTCAGTATTTTGTGTGTGTGTGTGTGCATGTGTGTGTGTGCCGAGTGCTGTCTCAGTGACATCATGTCACTGGAGAGGAGATGACATCATGGACACTGCGCTCTGCTCCCCGCTCCAAGAGAGAGAGAGAAAGAGAAAGGGAGAGAGAGAGAGAGAGAGAGAGCACTGTGACGGGAACAGGCTCTCTGCTTGTTACTAGCAGTGATAGCGAACATGGGAATTTTAATTCCCTCCAAGTCAGTATCAATTCACGGTTGCGTCGAAGCATAGAAATGCCCTTAATAGTTTAATGGAGGTATGTGTAACTGTAGCCTGTTGGGGATGGTGCACATTATCTGTCCAGTGCTTTCATCCCCTGTTGTTGGGCGTTGCCATTCGATTCTCAGAATCTTTGAATCACGTTCAAGTCCCCCTCGTTTTTGTTAAGGAATCAGCACAGATGCAGAGTAGAACAGATTGTGACAGCCAGAGACATCAGACGCGTAATAAGGCTGAAATGTTGTTTGTCACCGTTCTGTAAAATTCAACAATATGGCCACAACTAATTATGAAAGAAAATACTTCAGGATTCACCCCTGATCTCATTTGCAATGCAGTCAGCGGTGAAGATTTTAGATGTCTGCTGTTCGGAAATCCATCAGGTCATGCTGGGCTTTTCCGGCAAGCTAACAGGAAGTATCTTATCTCTTCAGGAACTCACTACAGATAGGGTATCTTTTCAAAGCAGCTCTCACGGTCCTACTAACCATCTCTTGTGAAACAAATCTCATTTGAGGGACATATATGTTCTCCAAGGAGGAGGAAAAGTGTTAGTTTTGGCAAGGAGGATAGTGGGTCATGTGTAAAGCAGAGCCACATGGAATACTAGTGGCAGAGCTAGGCAGCCATCTGTTAATACCAGAAGTCGCCCATTTCGTGGCCAATTTCACCATCCGGTGATGTACAGTGGCCTGTGCTCACCAGGCACCAAGAACAAAGTGATATTTGTTTGTGGTAACGTGAATGAAAGGAAAAACATTCCTCATGTCTCGCTAGACCCAACACAAAGCAAAAGGTCATCTGTCTATCATGTGTTGCTTGCTCGGGATGCACGGCGCGGAGGCCGTGCTGCGAACTGTCTTGCTGTCTGGTATGCCATTCACACGAGGCCATATGTTACTCCCAGCACAGACCTGCTGAATGAGCCAGAGTGTGTGTGTGTGTGTGTGTGTGTGCGTGTTTGTGTGTGTGTGTGTCTGCGCCTCGGGACCTGCGTCTGCAACATGAGTGACCAACGTAATGATGTCACGGCTCACAAGGCAGGAATTTCCAGCAGTCTGTCACTTAAGGTAAACAAATTAACATTCAATGAGACTGCTGTAGAAAACGCCTAAACCTTTTTTTAGAGTCTTGATACGTTTGTGAATCAGAGCAAAGGACATCTCATTGAGAATCTTGGGATACATTAAATGGACCTACATAGATAGATAGAGAGATAGACAGATAGATAGATAGATAGATAGATAGATAGATAGATAGATAGATAGATAGATAGATAGATAGATAGATAGATAGATAGATAGATAGATAGATGATAGATAGATAGATAGATAGATAGATAGATAGATAGATAGATAGATAGATAGATAGATAGATAGATAGATAGATAGATAGATAGATAGATAGATAGATAGATAGATAGATAGATAGATAGATAGATAGATAGATAGATAGATAGATAGATAGATAGAGTTCAAGTGCGTTTACTTGAGTGTATGATCAACTGAAAACAATAATTATTCTGATTTTTTTTCCTTTCCTTTTTTCTTTATCCAAAGAGGGAGCAGGTACGCCTCCAATAAGTCTGCAGCTTCCCTAAATAGACCAACCAAACAATGGCTCTGGAAAGTGTGTTTCATGTACCGCATACTGTGAGCTGCATCTTTTCCCTTCACCTTTGCTGCCTTGCTTCACACTCACAGCTCTCGCGTCGGTTGTTTTTAGTGGTATCGAGAAGTTATTTTCAGCCCGAAACCTCTGATAAACTGGATGCTACCCTCACCACATGGTAAACGGATAAGGCTCTAGCTGGTGCACATAGTAGAGGATTTAATGGCTTAGGAGTCAAAAGATTTCCTCAAGAGCTATTGGAGACCAGAAACAGAGCTAAAGAGAGCTCCTAATGGATGTTAATACTACTCTGGAGACTCGATCCAACTGGTTGAGAGTAGTTCCACCAGCTGCTCACATGCTCATGAATTATCAATAAATAATTCTGGGATTTATGATAACATGACACAGTTTGCTTGTAGGGACGTATTATACTTATGGTACTTATGATATGGTCGGAATACTTTATCCACCATTTTACACGCACAAGTTTCCTTTTTGAAAGTGGTAAAAATAGATAAACCCTCAAGTGGAGCATTAAAACAAAACAATCGCCGTTATTCATTTGAATCAATGAATAGTTATTGTGGAATCTGAGAATTCTGCGTCTTGTAGTCTTGCTCATCTATGGGCCTTTATGGCCGGGCAGTCCTGAAACAGTACTTCAGTGTTCTCAGCACCAGAAGTGGGATGGAGCATCATGATACAATATTCTGTCTGTTCAAGTTTGAGTTGCAGTTCTTCCACTCTCTCTTTGTCTAAAGCGTTCCACTTCCTCATTGTGTATTTAAGGCAACAAAAACAACCGACCGTTTGCCGTCCAAAGAGAGGCAATCGTCGACGTCTTTGCATCTCTTCAAATTATTTACTGTAATTCCCTGATTTCCTTTGTGTTCGGGGAGGAAGATGTGACTCATAGATGGCACTATAAGATTATACTTCTGCCATTAAGACTATTCATGGAACAGTAGAGCAAACATTAGACATCATTATGGCCTAAAACAGACTATTAGCAGACTATTAATCCAAATATTTTGGCAGCCCACATTTCTATTTTTTATGTCTCCCTGAATGGCAGAATGAAAAGTTTCCAGATATTAGCCTGTGATATTCAGCACTGGACTACTTCCAAGACCATGTGATGCGGAGAAGCAAGAAAAACAGGAATCCTCTAAACCCAAAAGCCTGTTGGCTTCAAACCAGGTCTGCGTGTGTGGGCGGCAGAGAGATGGTATGAGTAGTTAACGCCTTCCAAGCTTCTAACCCATGTCCGGGGTATTCCTCACTCTTCCGGGGATTTTATGTGCCTATAAATCACGCTAAGCTGGGGAAAAGGTTATGAAAACGTCACGCTGTTGGGGCAGCTTAACAATACGGTTTTAGGACAAACTCACACCGGATCCTGACTCTTAAGTGATTAGGTGAATGAATGATTCATAAATCGATAAAACAGAGGAGCACTCTGCCTGCGTGTGTGTGTGTGTGTGTTTTATGCTGTTTGCACATTTGTTGTTATGGAGACACAGAGGGCACTGCCCTAATCCTCACCCTCCTACTTAACCTTTGTCATGTCTAGGGTAGAGTTAAGGTTGCGGTTAAGGCGAGTGTGAGGGTTTGGCAGAGTGGAGCAGAGGCCAGTGAACGTAACGTCGTCTGAAATGATGGAAACAGAAGTGTGTGTTCGTGTGTGTGCATGACCGTGTGCTATATACGGCTCAGCCATATCCGCCTGACTCATTCCCAGCCAATGGAATAACTCGTTTTACCCAGCACGCACACACACACACACACAGACAGAGACAGACACACATACACACACACATACACTGGTGGCATAAAACTGAATGAAGTCAGTTACATAATGTTGATGGCTCCCTATTACCTATGTAAATCCTCACTATCTCAGTCACAGCCGAAGGTCAATATGCGCTATGTTTGTGCCTGTCTCTGTGTGTGTGTGTGTGTGTGTGTGTGTGAGTGTGTGTGTGTGTGTGTCTGTCTGTCTGTCAGACACACAATAAGGAAGCAGGTCTCATGTTGGCTTATGTGTCCAAAGGTGGCTCAGAACCGCAGTGTGTGTTAATAACAGCAGGCATGAGTCATCGGGCCTCGGTCTTGTGTAACTGCGTCACTTCTCCACCCAACTTGCTGCTAGTGCGCCACACCCCAGATTCATTCACACACTCGGCTCTGCCGCTGCCCAGCCTCCCATTGATGGCAGGCGAGAGCAACTACTCTCAACTACTCATCCTGCACCGAGCTGCACACGGCAGCTCGCAGAGCTCATAATCAACTTTGGCAGCCGGGCAGTGCAATCTGCGCGATGAAAAAGTAGCACGTCAAATCCGAGCATGACATCTTTTCACCTCAAATTACAGCAGTATTTTTAGCCCCGTTCTCGCAGCTGGACTTGAGATAACTGCAGATATTGCAGTTGATGTGGTGTGTGTTATTTGTGAGACGCTCTCGTCCGGGGCAGAGCAGCACCACTTATTGGGGTTTAAAATCCCATAAGTAACACAGAGCATTAGGACTGAATGGAGCTAACAGGACCCTCGGGGACAGAGAGAGAGGGAGAGAGAGTGAGAAGGAGAGAGAGGGAAGGGAGGTGGGGAGGCCTTCGGACACTGTCATCAGTCAGGCCACTGACGTCACCTGCGTGCAGAAAAAACAGCCGATCCCTTCCCGCAAAATGAAACTACAGACAAGATCAGTTTAATGATTCAGATATGGCTGGTTTATTGAAAAAAATAAACTAAATACATGTTTCAGGAAATTGATTGAAATGATGTCTATCCCATCAATCAACCTTGAAATCAGAATAACTGTTTTTTGTGTTTTTTTTTCAGATACCAGGATGGAAAAATGGTGTCTTGTGGTCCTATTCAGGGGTTATAATGGCTGCCGAGCACATGAGCATATCATAGGATAAATGTGATGTATTATGCATGTGAGTTTAAATCAGCAGGCCTTCTTCATCCTGAGATGACCTCTCTCTGTGTTGTCATAGATTGGCGAGCGAGTGATTTCAGTCTTTGGAGAGAGAGTAGATCTGCCATGAAATCTCCTCATCCTCCGGTTCCTGTGACTGAGCCAAGCAGATTAGATTGTGTTTTCCTGCTGACATCAAGTGGCCGCAGAGGTAACTGCAGGTCTCTCTGCAGCCTTAAAATCTGCAGAAAAACATGGCTCCAAGCTGAGAAAACACAGCTAACAGAAGGATCCACACTGTTCTGGTAAGAAATGCAACTGGATCAAAAATCTAAACTCACCAGACAGAGCGAGTATTATATCAACCCTTAATCAAATCTTCCTCAGCCTAAATTTATTTTGCTGCTAGATTGATTCATTTTGTTTGACTAACTGGTGTATGACAACCATAGCTGTTTTAACAATAGAGCTGCTATCGCTCTGTAGATGAATAGCATTCTTTATATGGACCGAGGCATCTGATTGTCAACTGGTGTCGGTCAATCCAGATCCCCTAACATGGGCACTAACATGATTAGACATAAATAGCTCTCGTCTCAATAGAGTGTGTAACTAGATACTTACTGGGGAAACCATGTGAATAGTTCAAATGCCGCAGACAAGAGCCGCTATAGAGCACAAGTGACTCAGATGCATCAAAATGTAGAGCCGACACCAAATGCGTCCTGTTATTTTGACACCACAAGAGGTACGTTTTCAGGCCTCTTTTGCATGATTATTTTCCTGATGTGAGCAGCGAGGACAGGCAGAGGCAAGCATGTGATGAGCTTGTGAAATCCAAAGACCAGCAGGGCAAATTAGGAATGAGATAAAATGAGTGTTTTCTTCGCAATAACAACAGCCCATTTAGTCTCAAAAACGTTGAGAGGCTCTGACGTGTCTTTCTAAGTGTTTCCAAAAATAATGGTTAAAAGACATTACTCTAAAAGTGAATACTCGGACAAAATAAAAAAGACCTCCGCTCTGACAAATGCATCTTGTTTATTGAATGAGACACAAACGTTGCATGTAGGACTATGCAGGGGCAGTAGAGGGGGAATAAAAAGTCCTGGGGCCATCTAAAACATACAGACATGTTAACAATGTGCACATCAGAACATGTACAGGATGCAGACTGGATTCAGGACGTTGACCTCAAAGTATGATTAGCCTGGTGAAAAACTGCGATGACTCATTGATATGTTCTGCTTTGTGCACTCACAGATTTGCTGCCCAGCTTAACAATTTCTGTCTCTCAGTTAGAGGACCTAAAACGAAAACTGGCTATGGCATTTCGCAGAGGGTACACCAGGACATCTGTAGAAAAAGTCATTTGGATACATATACACAGATTCAGTGTTCATGGGCACCAAAAGTAGTTTACAAACTGTATTTACAACAATGCAAGAGATGGTAGAAAAATTACAGGCAGGTTCAGGTACGGTATTCGACTGAATCTTGCAAAGTCGTTCCATGGTTTCGATCGACTGCGTCCGAGTTGACATCCAGCTTTTTTCCCCACATGTGACAGTGGCGTCACAGAGAAATACAAAAATAACACTCTGGGCGTTCAGCTGCTAAGGGTTACTCCACTCCTTTCATGAACTCCAAGAACTCTGTGAACGTAAGGAGGACATCGTCAGCAAACAGTTAAACCAGCCTGCGAGACTCTCCTTCACTAAGGAAACTTAGTCTAACTCGATGATTTGTGCTTTCAAGGAATGGACAACAAGCAGATCACAGGAAACACACACAGTCCCCCCTTCAAAAACCACTCACCGTCGTAGTCGATCTTTCCATCGTTGTTCTTGTCGCCGTCTTTCATCAGCTCCTCAATGTCGTCCTCAGTGATTGGCTCTCCTGTAGACTCCAGCATCATTTTCAGCTCGTCCAGGTCAATGTAACCATCTGCGTTCCTGCACAATCAAAGGAGTAAAGTGTTGGGATGCTCCACAACAAACCCGGGGTGAGGCTTCACAGATGGCAGCGGAGGCGCCGCGTGCTCGTCTGGGTGGCATGTGAGGACTGATCGTGTTCCTCGTTTAAGTATTTAAGAACCGTCACGGTGAGAAGAAAAAGTTTGGTCTTTGATGCTCAGGCAAGGTGTCTGGCTTACATGGAGTGGGCGTTTGAAATATTCTGCGCTGTCAGAAAGGATTATGAAGCAAACTGCGCGCCGTACTCTGCAGAGATGCTTGGCATTTTGTCAGTGCAGCGTAAACGCACACGGGCCGCACACTTTGCAGGTGCCACATCGCGCAGAGCAATTTGATTACGACCTGGATGCAACGGCGGTCTGCTTTTTGTTCCGGATCGTTTGTCAAGTTCAGCGTGCGATTGCGTAATGAGATTGTGACACCGGGCCGGTCTTAGGACATTCATCTTGCAGATCAACGAAGCAAACTTGCGACATGTTTTTAACCGCGAAACTCACTTGTCAAACATGCGAAACAGCTCCGCCAACTCTTCCTCTGACTTCCCTTTGCTGTCATCCTTCATGCATCGCACCATCATGACCAGGAATTCATCAAAGTCCACTGTGCCGCTCCCTGCACATACACAACGCACATGAGAGCATCATAACAAAGACTTTGATGTCATATTTGCCAGTTAATGTGCTGTACAGGGCTACAGATGAAAAGCATAGCTACTTTGAGATCACCTGTAATCAAATGCTGCCACTTAATGTTTGAGCTCTACATCTAAAAGGATCTTGATTGATCTTAAAGGATCAATCAAGAAACAGAACGTAATTCAAAACACAGTTTTTAACGTAATTGACATTTTAGTATTGAAGAGTGATGATTCATAAATAAGGAATTTAGTACTGAAAATGATTTGTTCGAACAATTTACGGCATTATGTAAAGTGTAATTTATGTGCCAGCATTTATTTGGCCTATCACCGTCTGCTTATGCAGTTATGTAAACCCCATTATTTGACAAGATGGCACAAACACTAATGCTTTATCGAACAAACCCAAGACCCTATTTTTGTTTTACGTTTCATCATTAGGTTTCATGGAAAATTGGAGATGACTTGAGCATCATCTGAAACGCATTTCCCTTTAATTCAGCCTGACACATCTTGTTGTATGTAAGATCCCTGACTATCATTTGACATTAAGTTCAGAGGCTTTGAACCGCGCTTGTCTCACAGCATGACTGTGCTGTGACGGACCTGCCAGCTGCTCCACAGAGAGCAAGAGGTCAACAACAAGCGACCGCTCATTTAGTTTCTTGCACTTGAGCGGCAGAGATGTGTTGATTTACCGTCTTCATCCACCTCGTCAATCATCTCCTGCAGCTCCTCTGGTGTGGGGTTCTGGCCCAGCATCCTCATCACCTTCCCCAGCTCCTTGGTGCTGATGCAGCCATCCTCAGCATCTTGTACGAAGATGTCAAAGGCAGCCTTGAACTCTGCAATGGCACAGAAATAGCAGACATATGTGGTGTGGACCTGGACCAGGTGAGTCACATTCCTGCAAATTTATTATTTAACAAGCCTGATGACTTTTTGACCCCTGCATAAATAGACAGACAGTGTAGAGAGCTTGGTAATTGGCTCACCATTTTTCTGTTCATCTGTCAGCTGCTCAACCTGCAAGAAGTAAAAGGTTTATTGAATAAATTCCCTGGTTACCCGGATGGACTGTACTCAGACATTTCTCCTTTTGCATTTAGTACCAGTTGTGCAAAAAGCCATTTGTTTTCACACTCACAGAGATCCCTGAAGATATAGAAACGACCAAGAGATTACTTTGATACATTTTAAGTCAACATAAGTCTTGGGTCCCACACACTAGGCCATCCTTGACAAAACACAGAACCTATATATCACATGTAAGAGCCAGTAAGAGGAGGGGTTAAAAATAAACAGACAGGAGGATCAGGAACCACAGATAAAGGACACAATACACAGCGCTTTAAATTAGCATAGCTGTGGATCTGGCCCAACAATGGAACAGTAATCCTGGAAAAGCTACCACGAATGAGAGAGGGAGACAGCTGCTTATGTAAGAGTTATTGTCTGTCGTCCACTATAAATTAAACACACACACACACATGGGCGGCCGCGCTCTGACGCTGCCCTTTAGTGATGATATATGAGGGAGAAAAAAAATCTGCGAAAAAATGTAAACAAACACATGTCGTGCGCATTCCTGTGTGCTTTTTTCTGGCCTCAGCTGGACCTCTCACTTAAGGTTGAGAGTGGATGGAGCTGACCACCCGGGCCGAGGTGGACAGACAGCCACGCAGCTCTCGGGCTCACCAGATAATGCTGGCATTCAGTCGTGGGGGGTTTATCTAAACCTGAAGCCCTTCTCTGGCACCAGAGAACCAGCAGCTGGCCAAAATTAGCCATGTGGAGTGGGGGGCCGATCCATTTGAAGTCATGGATGAAGCGGCAGGAGTGAGGGCCAGGGACCTGTCCTGTCAGTGACCTCCTGAGTGGCTCCTATCAGCCCCCGATAAAGCTGAGGCAGGAGGGCATCGAGAGACGTATATGGAGTCGAGGCTCTTTTGACATCAGTAGGTGATGGAGGCAATGTGCCGGGGCGAGCTGCGGCAACGGGGATTTGTCAACCATTCAAGTGATGTTGGATGTCAAGAGGAAGAAAGCGATGGGGGGGTGGGGTGTGTTTTCATGGACACAGCATATCAATCTGGAGGTTTCCTAAACTGAATGAAACCGGAGCCGTTTGCCTGCGTTGTAAATCGTAGATCATGTGTCGCAAAGTCGTCATGTATGTTAGGGATTAGGGTTTGTGATCCGAAACAACATCACTCTCATGCCAGGTTTAGTCCACACACAGATTTTTGGTGTGCATCCAGCAAACTAAAATCACTTAATCGGAGCAAGCCGAGTGCAAACACTGGGCTCTGTGGGTTGCGGGGAGGACGTACCGCTGCCTTGTAGATGTCGTTCATGTTGGAGACTCGTCTGCTGCCTGTCCTGGCGGCGTCCTGGCACTGAGGAAGGAGGTTGTGTCCAGCTCAGGGCAGGACTCTGGCCTCATCCCACCACGGTTTTATAGCCGGAGCCTGAGGCTGTCTGGTCCCTCCCTGGGTGGACCTGCCTCCCCCTCTGCTTTTTGCCACCAGTGTGTGTGTGTCTGTGTCTGTGTATGTGTGTCATTTGGCCAATCTGTCACAATCACCGGGCTCAGATAAAAATGCAGCAGCTCTTAGGGGCCATACTTTGGAATGGAATGAAGTGAGGAGGAGGGGGCTGCATGGTGAAGCCTAATCTCCAGGGAAGGGGGCTATAGAGACACTCAACATTCCTCTAGACCTGGACCACAGACACAGAAGGCTCAGGAGGTTGTGTGTGTGTGTGTGTTTTTGTGTGTGTGTGTGTAGGGTGGAGGCCAGGATGCAGACGCAGACTCCAGCCAGTAGACCATGAAGGGAGCAGAGGAAGGTGTCAGGGCGGTGTTCACAGACCTGATCACCAAGACAGGTATGTGCAGGGGTGCATGTGCAATATTTTCCATGGCAGACATTTTGACACGAGGGTTTAGTAATAACATTAATGATGGTTCCATTCCATTTAAAGCCAGTAAGCCGTGCCAGGGCAGCACATCAGTTGCCCAGGACCTGGAACACCTAAATGGAATGCAGCCGTCGTTAACGTGCTTTGTGATTTCCACCGCGATGACATGTTGAAGCTAATGTCTGCCGTGAAAAATGATTGATAGCCAATGCAAATAACCTCTTCCACAGCTGGCAGGACTCTCGTGTCGTTATCTGCAGGAGAAAGAGACAACAAGAAGAACAATTCAAGGACCAATTTACAATATAAGGGGGGAAAAATCTGTTTTTGTGAGGCTCCTGTGACCCGATACAGCAAATAAAAAGAAGAAACAGAGACAGCTAATAGTATAAAGAGTGTCCCCGACTGGCTAATCAGGCATAATGATCCACAGTTTCCACTGGAGCATTTTTCAACTTAGGAAATGGTCCCTATAAAGTGGCGACAGCCTGTTATGCAGAGTAATTAGATTAATGAGAATCCCTGCACAAACATGTTTTTGTAACCGAATTGCCTCCACGTACGGTTTATTTAACCACTAAAAGTACGAGCGTTTGCTTGAACTGCCCGCATCGCACAGTGAAATCAAGCATCCATTTGATGTTGATCTAATGGCACAACTCAAGCCATTCCCACTCGATATGATTCATGAGGATGTTAATTCTTAGCCTGCGTGATTTAGTCAGCAGAGGGTGCTGTTCGCTATATATCGAGTAAATTAAATTGTTGCGCAAGGCTGCCTCCGGTTATCCAATTTATCAACAGTGGGGAAGGTGAGAAATCTGGGTCAAACAAACCAAACACTTGCAGACACATTCAAATTGAATTGTACGCGGTGCAAGACTTTGCAGCGTTTTTTGTTTTTTTTTCATGTTCTTTTGAAACAAGGCCATCTCAATCACTTGACTGTGTGATTCACACACACGTCCCCACACGTGCTCTCACACAAGCTCTCATACACACACACACACATGCGCGCGCACACAAACACACACAAGAAGAGGCACTCACACAGCATGCTGTGGCAGGCATTCTAAGTGACGAGTGATCATGCTGGTTTATAATAGGATGCTAATGGGGACTGGCACAGCTTACAAGCATCATGCAGCCACTCAGTGAGGCAGAGAAGGAGCTCGCTCTGAACAACATCCATGTCCAGCACAGATATAGACACAGATTTCTTGACAAAGACCTCACATCGGTGCACATCAGTTGCATGCAAAGGTGACCGGAGGCTTTGTTTCTCTGTGGAAATAAACCGCCGGGGAGCTGGCAAGGGGAGAGGGAGAGGGAGAGGAAGAGGAAGAGGGAGAGGATTGTGTGCTCCCTCAGTTATTTGCCAAAAAAAAAAAATCAGAATCAGAAACACTGCATTGTGCATTGCTGTTGGAATTCAGACCAGAAATGAATCGTCATCGGTGGCACGGGCTCCATCAGCTGAAAGCAAAAGCATACTGATGAGTCTACATGGTCAGCCAGACAAATTCGTTTGGAGAGCTGAGTGCAGTCTGCTGACAGTCAGGAGTGACATGCAGCTCTGCAGGGGGCACTATATTCTAATGTAAAGCTTTCCTGAGCGTGCACGCGCATGCACCCACCCACCCCCACCAATATGCACACACACACACACACACACACACACACACACACACACACACACACACACGCAAAGGCTGGCACACACATCAAAGAAAGCATATGGAGTGCTGTTTCATTGGAGCTCTCCACCAATTTCCTCTTACAGAGGAAGGCTGACGAAAGAGCCAGCCATCTCCTCCACACAGCGCAATCAGACAGCGCATCTCAAATCCACAATTCACCGCACACCGCTTTTTGAGGGGTTGCCATAGAAACTCTGCTGGGTAGAAGCGGGCAGAAAATGAGAGGAGATGAGCGGGGCTATTTCCCCCTCCACCTCCCTCTCTGCCTCCCTGCCACCACATTTTGTCCTCAGAGTGACTGTATTATTTGCTATTCTTTGCCTCCTCCACGCATACATGCGCACATCAAAATTGCGTACAGATACGGAGGGGGGCTGGGGGGGTCACAATCGGGGTTAACAATGGTTATTTGTGCTGCAGAGCCATTCATGCAAATTAACTAAATACACAAGTCCAAATGATTACAAATCATGTCTCGGGCCGAACGCTTGCATGTACCCTGCCTTCACTTCCTCTGTGCTCACATCGAACCAGGTTACGTGAAATGTTTGGAAGTTGCGCAGGCAGGCAGGCATGCACATTAGGCTTGTGCATCCTGTTTAACATGACAATAGTTGTCTGACTGGCTCGTAATTTGAAAGTCTGAACTCCCATCATCTACCGAAACCATTTCCTGCAGAAAACATTATGGATTTCAAATGTGCAATATGTCAAAATGCCCGAGGCGTAACATCTCATGCTGGCAGAACTGAATCAGCTGGACTACATTTGTGAAGATCTACTACTATGCACAGAATACATCATGTCAATTTAAATACTCGTGTGATATAATGATTGGGTTGACGTGCAGCTGAGCTTGAAGCATAGGTCCTACGCTCTCTCCTCCTCCTCCTCCCCTCTGTGTCCTCACCTCCTTGATTGCTGTGGGGAGGAGGGGAGCTGAGCCTGTCAGCCCTTTCTTCCTTTCTTTCGCTCTATTCTTTCCTCTCTCCATCCATTTCGCTCTCGCTGCCTCCTTCCATTGATGACCAACCTGGCTGTCAGCAGCTCCTGTTGTGTCAGGCTGTGAAAGCGCTGCATGCGACTGAGTGATACACAGCGTTTTCCACCATGAAAGACATCTCTTCCTGTCCAGTGAGTGCTTTATGAGAGGCGCCCAATCTCTGATCAGTGACAATGTCTAACCCAAATTGAGGGATTTGTCTTTAGAGATGGGGGAGAGGGTATAGTCTTCAGTTTGCTTCACTGCCTTCAGTGGTTCCTCTCTGAAACTCTTTGCGCCGAGGCACTTGGCGTTACGCAGTGTTCCTTACATCAGAGCTCTAATGAGGCAGTGGCCACATTAGCTCCAGTGCCGATAGAGCCACGCACTAACTCTCTGCCAGGGGGCAGCGTTTTCCAGTCCACTGGACCACCAAGTCGCCTACCACCCTTTCTACCCGAACCCACCCCCCACCTCCCATCTGACCTCTATAATAGTGCATGAGACACCCAGAAAAGATTTCCTCTCAGATATATGGCAGATGAAGTTCCCTTCGAGCAAGGCAGAAAATGTGTTTCTTCTACATGGCAGCGAAAAGAGCGAAAAGATGCTGTCTTGAGATAGAGCGTCGAACTGACTGGCGTCAGTGCCGGAGAAATACATAGTGGCCGAGTGAAACAAGAATTAGCTTTTATTTTCTTAGTCACTATTTTCGTTTGATAATGGAGCTGCTCTCTTTTCTTGTCTTTTTTCTTCTAGATAAAATCATATTCGTACACGCGTCAAATGCATGTGAGCAGGGAGGTCTCTCTGCATGTTGCAACATGGAGTCACATCATCGCCCCCATCAGATAAAGTCTGGATGTCTGCATGAAAAATGTTGCACAGGGAAATGATAATGTATATGAAAAAGACCTATAGATATGTAGGTGTCAGAATAAAGGTCATTTAAGAGTGTCGCTCCAGTGCTGTTATTATGAATGCAGATTAAAATGTACCATAAAATATGTAGTTTACCCTAAAAATACCCTAAAATACACATTAACACAAACAGATATACAATTCACCATCTGGACTACATCCTATGTTTTATCATTTTTTAGACTATATTTTTGAAATCCATTTCCATCTCAATAAAAGATAATAAATGTTCTTAGCATGGAGAGGATAATACATAATAGATCATATTTCAAATGATAGCATGAACTGGTATAGCTGGAGAAACAGGATCCATGCTATATGCTGACATGTTCATGTGGGTGTTAAAAATGATCTTACTGCACCTATGTAGCATTAGTGCTGAAACATGTTTGCAATTATACATATTTTTTTGCATGCACAGGGTTTAAATGCACGCACACAGACTTAAAACACAATAACATGTATTGGTAAGCCCTCAGAAATGCAGCCTGTGACACGAGTTGTCATCTTAGTGAAAATTCTCCCTGCGTGCACACCCCCATTTTGGATTTGTCACTGTCTCTGCCTTCTCCTCTTCCCCTCAAATAGCAGCTCTCTGAAATGGAATCTGCGGGCCCCCAGGGTTTGTGACAAATTTTCAGACATTCCTAAGTCAAATGAACAGTGGTGTAACTTCAGCACTATTACATTTTAAAAGTTAGCTCGATGCAGAGAAAGCGGGTGGAAATTTTGACTCAAATGCTCGTCTCTTTTTTTTGTAGATTTCCAGTTGCCTCTCTAAGCCGAATCAAAAGCTGAAGTACCACATTTTGGCACCGGGATCCTGGAGAATGGTAATGAAAAAACCTCGGAGTCATAGAGCATTGAATAGCCATATTAATATTTTAAATGTGTTTTTTGACAGATGAAATATGAAAATGTGAGCAACCATTTCAAAACACGGGAATGTATTCATTCATATATATTGTGTGAAAATCACTGGATGGCAAATACTCATTAACAAAAAAGCACCTGGAGAAAAAAATTTAATGGTATTTGAAGCCTTCAAAGTAAATTGATTTAGAGAAAAGAGTCATTTGTCCTGTTTCCATGAGTAAAAGCGTACGTATCCTCAAAAGGTCTGACTTCAGAATATCATTACGTTTAATGTAACGTTTAACAGCATTATCATGGTTTTTACCCTTGAAATGACACAACGTTGCTCCTCTATGATAGACTTTTCCTCTTGGACTCGCATTTTGCACTGACATTCACGGTTTGCAAGCAGTGTCTAGACTCCAAATGACTTCATGCTGGACTTCCTCTTTCACTACCAGCAGGTCGTATAATACAGTTAACAACGTGAAATGTTTGTGGAGTGTGAAACTGCAACCTCAACCTCTCAATGCATTGAGATGGTTTAAGCACTCGTTTGCGCCTGCTTGTCCCTTGACGTCCCTCAGCACCACCAGAATTTCAGTTTATCCAACACTTCCTCACCACATACCCACACTCCCACTGCATCAGCTGCACCATGTAATGGGTACTAATTTACATCCATCCATCCATCATTTCACCTGCTTTGTACCCAGCGGTATCGCAGGGCTCGGCTGGTGCTTTTCCCAGGGAATGTACCCTGGACGTACACCCTCGCCACAGGGTACACACACACACACACTGTTCACTCTCACACTCACACCTAGGGGCGATTTGGCGACTCCAATTGACCTAAACATGCATTTTTATGGACTGTGGGGGAAAACTGGTGTACCTGGAGAAATCTCATGCAGACATAGGGGAGAACATGCAAACCCGACACAGAGAGGCCCTTGGTTTAACCTGGATTTAAACTGGGGACTAGATTGCTGTGGGGCGATGGTGCTATCCTCCAATACACTGTCATCACAGTTTTGACCCTAATTTATAGCACAATAACATGCAGGACTCAGACGTTGCCTCTGCATGGGAGCCAAGAATTATGATGCAACCTCTGTTATTGATGTGATGTTGACTTGTCCTGTCTGGTGTTCCTCCCTCAGGTGGGTCATGTCAGGTCTGATTGATGGGAGGCCAATAATGAGGGGTCAGGAACCGTGGCTCCTGTGCTCCCCCCTCCTGGCCTCCACATCAGTGGCTGGTCTGTGGCTTGCTTGCCACTTGGCCTTGCTTGTTGTTTCTTTTTACAGACTGGGTCCAGTAGTCCTGTTTTTGCAGTTTTGTTTCTGATAGATTTAGCTATATTATGACTGTTTAGGGCGGAAGGACAAACTCGAGTCAATGGGTTTTTGCGGGCTGGTCTCGGGTGATTTCTGTCCTTTGTTAAATTTGGCTGCCCCGTCTGCCTTTTGTCCTTTGTTGTTTGGTTTGTGACTTTTATTGGCTTGTGGCAAAGCGTTGTTTGTTTATCAAATTTGATGCTTTTTATTGCAAATCCTGGACTCCTTTGGACCTTATTTCGAGCGTGGACCATTGCATTTAGCATGAATGATCACTGTGCCTAAGTGCATCCTTGCTCTCATAAGATAGGTACTGCATTTCTGTCCTGGTGTTTGCTATTGGCCAAAGCCGATCTGCACTGTGTGTGTTGTGTCCAAGAGGAAATGTTTTGAAATGGCTCTGTAGCTGGGATACTGCCTGAGCCTTGAACAGACTGTCAGCGTTAAAGCTGCACCAGCCAAGACTCTATGTCACAATACACCAATGTAATCAGCCTACACCGTGAAATGGGAACCCAAAAGAGGAAAGTGTCCCGTGCCAATGGAATCATCAATTCTATTTTGGTATTGGCTGTTTTGTCACCTTTGCTAGAAAAGGAAATTCAGGGAAGAAAAAAAGCTACCCTGTTTATTGGTTTTTTACATTCTTAAATACTGCGATGTGGGAATACCAACATGCAAAACAGCCAACTACTCCAGCCTGGGTGTCAAGTCGAGACATGTCAGACTGTGAGATTTGCTGTAACACAGCAAAATATTCTCCAAACAAAGATGGACTCCAGATGAAACTAAGAGATACTTGTCTAATTTTATTATTTCAAGCGCTGATGTTTGGAGGCAAACAATCTGGGGCCCTCCAAAAAAAAAAAAAAAGACCCTCTGATTGCAACCTTGCTAGATTCCAGTCCTGCTCTCCGTGTCACAGGGGTCCAGAAGTACAGTTTTATTTGTTATACAATTCATGGAACTGTCTGGGGATGAATGCCCTCCAGAGGCTCATTCATAAGATAAATTAGCCTGAAATTCATTCGTCCTGCAGACAGTCTGTGTCTCCCTTTGTATGCCTCACTCTCTCTCCTGCTCTTATATGCAATCGCACTGACACGAACAGTCACATACACACACCAACATACACACACGTCCCCTAATGCCCTGGCGTTCTTCTGTGTTATTCAGGGTTGCAGTACACTCGGGCTAAAAGAGGAAAAAAAAAACACCTTTGCGTCTGTCTGTGGAGCTGAAGTCCAGCCTAGGGCCTACTAGGCTTCAGTGAAGTGTGCTGTGATTTGACAAGGCCAGTGACAGGAGGCACAGTAAATATCCGGCTGTCATGTGACTCACATTGTAGCCTCGAGGAACCAACGAAAGGTCAGTGTTTCCTGATGCCATTGCCAACAACTAAATTAAGTGACTTCATCTCTTGCTCATGCATCTGTCCCATTTTAGGAGATGGATACATTGGAGGTGTTGCATCACTTTGCGCGTACACGGCTATGGCGATTTGCATGCGTACCGGAACGTATGACCGACACACACACACACACACGCACACACACACACGTGCACACCAACACACACACACACACACACACGTGCATGCATGCACACAATGGGTTCGTTACATGGGCTCATGTGCAGGCTCTACATGCAGATACATGTATACTTGCGCACAAACCAGCGGGCATGTGGCACATATGCACAACCCCTGGGTTCGTCCTCATGCATGTCATGTCTGACAGTGACAGCGGCGTATTAACACGTCTGCACAGCTACTCTGGTAAAAACAAACTGTAAGCCATGTTGTTTATCCCAACACGGTGCAAAAGGTTAAACAGCATCAATTAGTTGCGCTGAATCAAAAGGACAGTTTTAGATGCTGCTTCAACTTGACCGTGACTCTGTAAGTCCGTTTTCCACTCACTGGGCGCGTATGTATTTGAACTAAAATGGCTGCCTAATAACAGGGTTCGATGTAGGAAATTTCACATGTTTCAGAGAAGCACACATGTTCAAACATGGGTTAAGATCAGTCAAATATAAGATCAAAAAGGAGCTGTAACTAGAGGGTGTGTCAGTGGAAAGAGAGAAAATAGATGTTGACAAATGTCCAAAAACCCTGAAACTCTGTGATTTCCCCCTAGTGGAAAAGCCCCAAATGGAATATCTGCCTGCCCATGTGCTAAAACACTCATCACACTGATTAATTGGACAACTTTAAATCAATTTTCCAGTCCACTACTGGTTTGCGCCCATGGAAAATCTGATGCTCTCTAAATAAAACGTGGTTTACTCCGTACAGTTAAGTGCGCCATGGGGAGACATGGGAGCTCATGGAGGAAATAAGTTACAAAGAACCAGCTGCCAAAACACACAAAGCAAGACCAGGAAGTCACGGGCGTGGAGGCCGAGGGGTGATAAATCTAACCATTTTGGGATTTGTCTTCAGAGCTTACGGCACTCTGTTCTCTCTCTGTTCACTCTGTTGTCAGATTGACAAATAAGCAGTCGGCATCTCTGGTAAGAGAGAGGAATTACACCGTGTGGGCCAGAGGTACAAGAATAAATCTAATAACCAAAGGAAGATATATATATATAAAAAAGTGTGTTAGTCTCTCATACAATTCATTATACAGGCAATATCTTAGTGACTAACACATGGAGAACAAGTGATCTGATAAAAATGTATTATCAGGGGTTTCTTGTAATAACACCTCCTATTTTTATTTTTAAATTTAATCTATTTTGTAGTTTTATTAGTCGACCATCTTTGGACAAGTGCAAATCCAAACACTGAGAAGTTTTCCACCATCATACATGTAGCTCTACTCTGAGCCTCCTGCTCGCAGCAAAACTCTGCCCAAGGCTCTCACTGTCTCACTGGGTCGATTTACAAATCTCTGCTAACTCGCATCAATGGCTTTTTCATACTTTTTTTTTTTTTACAGGATTCTGCATTTTTAGTTGTAATGTAGTTCCAGCAGCCTCCTGGCCATGGATGGATCACTGAACTTGATTACTCCGGGCCTTGTGCATGCCGCCATTGCCCTCTCCAGCAGGTCAGGTCAGTCTCAGTCTTTTTGAATCTAATAAACCTAACATTAATGCTCAGTGTGTGCCCTGGTAGTGAGAATATTGTGAACTCTCTAAAACCCGCTGCACCTCAGTAACGCTCTGCGTGTTTGCCGTCCCTTAAGCACACAGGCGTCCAAGCTGTTCGCCCCCTCTCTTTTCCCTGGCTGCTGATCCAGATGTTTTTGATCCGTTTTGGATTTTCCCTTCTTCTCTGTATCAATTCATTCTCAGTTTGTTTTCCCTCCAGGTTTTCATGGTGAAGAAGAGATCCATTCTTTTGTGAGACTGCAGCTCTTCTTCAGGTATCTCAGCCTATTGAACAAACATCTGACCATTCTGCAGTCTGTTTCGTTTTTTTCAGAGGCTTCCCCCGTTTCCCCCATCCAAACCAATACAGTATATGGGTAGAGGCCTCATTTTGCATTTTGTGTCATATTTGAGGAGAGAAATGCCACCATGGTTATGCTGTGGCAGCTTTGTGGCAGCTTTGGGAAATCATTCAGACAGCCTCGAGCCACAGTGAAATACAGGATTAGAAATTCAAGAGTCTTGGTTAGCAAGTCCACCACTTTGGTCCAGACTCACAAATCTCAATAGCTGTGAAGCTATGGACGACCACATGAGAGTCCCTTAGTGGCTTTTGCAATTTAATTATAGGCTTGCATTTATATTATGTTATGTTTGTGAGGGATTGTATTGAAATATTCACTGATATTTGTGTTTTGGGGGCAACAGGGTGCCCTGATGAAGAGCACTTTCACCTCACAGCAAGAAGGTTCCCGGTTCAAATCCCGGTCAGTTTCCAGTTTCCGCCTCCAGCCCTAAAACATGCATGTTTCGGTCGACTGGCGTCTCTAAATTGCCCCTAGGTGTGAGTGTGACAGTGTGTGTGTGTCCTGTGATGGACTGCAGACCTGTCCAGGGTGAACTCTGCTTACACCCCATGTGAGCTGGAGATAAGCTCATTGGACGTAAAGCAAGTAAGATAATGGATGGGTGGATGTTCATGTTTTCAAGATAATGAATAAATTATGATTAATTATGGCTTTAGTAGACTGTTGTCATTGGTACGGTACAGTGATAATTAATCAATACCTATACCTTACCCATAATAATAATTAAAAAAAACCTCAGTCTCATCTTTGTTCGGTGGTTCTTAGAATTATTATCAGGATAAATATGATGAATGTGTTAATGAGCGTGAGGAGGCATCAAAAACCCTGAAATGTGGCCGATACGTTTCTCACGCTATTTGTGAGTCTCGTATCTTCGATTCTACATTGTGCTGTCCTCCTGAAGAGTTTTAATTTAGGCCTACAGCTGTCTTTAATCACAGCTGTGTCAAGTGTCATTAACTACAATCTTTAATTGCTCTTGCAGACAGTGGGCACGTGGTAGCCTGACCTCATGGTACATGACCCACAGGCAGCTGCGGAGCGCAGTTACAAGCCAATCTATCACCAATGGTAATTTTAGTAATTGTCACCTCGCATGTACTTTAGGTTTCTCGGGGTTTCAAAGCAAATATACAGATTTAAAATAGAACAGAAATGAAGCAATGAGCTAATTAATTCATTAATTAAATGATGAATTTGGCCTTAATTGGTGTTTTTTAAAAATGTTTTAGCTGGTCAAACACCAGACCAGATGTTTTTTCTTCCCTCCACTGGGACAGAATCGGCACAGCGTGTCTCACAGCAAATGAGTTGGTCCTAACACAACCTCATAAATGTTAGAAATGTGTTGATTGTTTCACAGCTAGATGTGAATTTGTAAAAACAAATGAGTTATGAATCATTTATCGAGGTGATTATTTATTTATTTCACAGCTCACCGTTCACCGATGTGTTACTCAAAGGACAAATCTTGAGGAAACGCGCAAAATGTGACTTGACATTTCATTCGTTTAATGATATCAAACCTGTTCCTCCTCCAACCTCCAGTTGATGACTTGACACAGGCATTGATTTTCAATGATTTTTTGCGCTTTAATGTCTATTGATTTCTCTTGATGAAGTCAGGAGGGTTAATGGCAGTTGATATATATGTGAGTCAATACAAAACAAAATGGGCTTCTACATAGATGCTCGACATTGTTGCCGGGTAATGCTGGTCATTTCATGCTGGAGTAACTTTGGACATCCCTGTAACTGTAATTTCAACAAGCTGGCTAGTGACAA
The DNA here is from genome assembly GCA_029224185.1 of Karalla daura. NCBI lineage: Eukaryota > Metazoa > Chordata > Actinopteri > Chaetodontiformes > Leiognathidae > Karalla > Karalla daura. The sequence continues at coordinate 9,749,578 of CM055193.1, read as the reverse complement.
ACCAATAAATCTGCCGTGTGGGCAGGTATTTAAGAGCACAGGAACATGTAGGAGGAACCGCTCGACACGCAGCGCACATCATCTTAAAGGACAGAAACCGAACCAGGCAGGTAACCCGGGTCCCCGGAACGCTTTTGGCTTTATTTCTTATAAACACATAATATATGATGACAGCAACAAGGAAAGCAGATGTGGGGGAAATTAAGCTGCGTTCCTGGTTCGTTCCACGAGGCTGAAACATCTCGAGACGCGTGCAGCACCGGCCCAAGGTTGAGGCAGTGTGTACCTGTGGGCTGCAGGTCTCAGCTATGAGTGTTAGTGCTGACCACGCTGATGGTGCTACCGATCCCAACCAGCTTCCTCCTGTAATTAGTAATTACTGAAAGCTCTCCTCCAAGATGTTGAGGGGGTTGAAGAAGTGGTTTGGGATGGATTAAAGCTGACGTCAATGGCGGATGCAAATTTGCTTCTCTGAGCTTTATGTAAAAGCTCTGAATTGGGAGCTTAGCTGGGGGAATTTTGTCCACATGCTCTAACCCATTCTTGTCTGCGCTGGAAGGATTGCGTGGTCTCACTGATGGTTTGGACGACCACTTTCCCTCAGCTTTGAAGCTGATAAACCTTTTAAAACCATGACAAATATTCTCCTGCAATTTTGCCAGAGGAGGAGGCAAAAAAGGGAAATGAAATAGGTAGCGCTCGGGCTCAGGAATATGAAACTCTTAACTCTAACGCGCCTCAAACTCGAACGCTCCAACGCGGGCCCGAGTCTGTTCTCTTCAAAGGCTCGAAAGCGCCGGCAACGCTTTCGAGCTCACGCCGCTGGAGTCGACTTCCAGACGTTAAAAAGACATTTAAGGCCCCGCGTCAATATGGCAGCCGGTTAACAGCCAATAAAGCCGCAGCACGGGAGACATGTGGCGCGGGCGGTGATCAGGCGGCATTAAACGGCAGAGCCTCCATGTCAGCGGCAGACATGGCTGGATGGCACAAGTTAGGCAGCAAGGGTGAGACATCCAGTCAGTTTCCATAGTGATGTGGTTGAATGGAGGGGATTAGCAGGGGCAGTGTGGTGGGAGAGGATTGCGGGGCTTCTGTCAAAGCTTGCATTTAAAGAGCTCCGTGTCGTGGCTCCCCGCCTTCTCCGGTGATGCTGATGATGGACCCCTCGTCTCCCTTCACTTTCCCCCGATGCAGTCATGTTTTATATGCACTGAAACCTCTGTCTCCTCCTCCTCCTCCTCCTCCTCCTCCTCCTCCTCCTCCTCCTCTTCTTTTTCTGCCTGTTGTAGCGCATTATACAAACCTTGCTGCCAGGACTGAAAATATATATATATATATTAAAAAAACGCTCAAAATTAATTTGCTGCTTTCCACGTAAAGACGAGTCACACGGCCTGAAATTCATGCCACTGAAGTGTTAATGTGTTACTTGATGCACAACTTTTTTTATTTATATATAAATATATATATATGAAGCGTCTGCACCCTCGCAACGTGCTCAGCATTTTCTCAGCGCACACTTGAAAATACAGGATGATGCTGCATGAATTAGCCAGCCCGGAAATTTGCAGAATGTGAAGTCAAACGTGAATTTATTTCTTTATTTATTTATATATTTTCGCCAGTTCAGACGCAGTGATTTTAACGAGGTAAATGCTTGTCACTGAGGCTTTATATCATGTTAAGCCGAGTCGAGTGCACGCCTCAGTCAGATGCCTGAATAGCACGATAATTAATCAGCATTCTGATCATTTTGGGGTCTGTTCATTTGTAAATAAACTGCTTTCATCCTATTATTCCTCTTTTTCTCTCTGTGGCCACAGTGGTGTAATGAAGGCTGGACAGTTGAACCGAGCAAAGATTTATTAGAGCTGAAATTCATCTTAATTGCACCGTGAGAGGATAGCAGAGACAATTCAGTTGTGGAGTGTAATTGTAGATATTGTCCAGTACAGGACCACTTACACGCTACATATGATTACAGCCATTTATATGCATTGATGTCGCATTCTCTCGACAACTAATGAGACTAAGTAGTTGTGAACATATTGTAAAATGTATTACGCAAGTGCAATTGATAAAGATGTAGCACTTTTCAACATCACTACGATTTTATGCGTTTAACTCGTTCAGCATGCATGTTAAATGTGTTCTGGGGGTTGGGGTTGTAAAAGAGTTGAACATCTTAATTCATGCATTTACTCACTATTAATAATAAATAATAATCAGAATGTTATTTCCGTGCAGAACCAGACATAAATAAGTGTTTTATAATCCAACCGACGGTTCTAACGCAAAAACATGTTAAGGATTCAGTTTTATTCATCTTAATTTTAGGTGCCTAGTCCTATGTCATCTCGGGACACAACATTAGAGCCGGCCCGCACCAAGCTCTTTATTAAGCGTAGATGACAGAGACAGAGTTGAGCAAATCCTTACGTATGACCGAGCTGCTGGCGACGGTGTGGGAGACCAGTTAATGGGGAATGTGAGTCCCTTAATACAAACTGGCAACCGGTCCGGGTGAGCTCCTTCGTCACGTTGCTACGTATAGCCTTTTACTGACATGTATCGAGTCGGAGGCTCAGAAATGATTCAGCGGACCTCAGTCAGACGCAGAGAACAATTCAGACTGAGGACCTCTCGTTACACGTCTTATCTAGCTGCCGAACACAGTCGCCACTCACGTCCGAGGGTCAAGCTTTAAATCCACGTTTATCTCAAGTCATCGCTGAGGGCACTTCAGCGGGGCTTTTATTTTTATTTCTTCTAACGAGATTTCTGAAATAAAGACAAAAGTAATTTATTCTAGATAAGCGAATATAGATGTAGAGAAAGCCACGAGACGAAAAAGGCATTTGGCGGGATGTGGGGGGGGGTGCTCTCGGGTTCAAACACCTACGCTGACGCTGACCTCGGTGAAAATGGGATTCGTTTCCAAGTATTCAGGAGACGCACTCGAACACTGTCAGCACTTTACTGCATTGTTGTACTCATAAGTATTTGCTAAAACAGAGGCCGATACAGACGCTGGAGCGTGCATTGTTATCTGCTCTAGTCCGCACATTATCTTTGCAGTACACTGTGTTCCGCAGTGATAGAGAATTAAAAGGCGATAAGACAATGGGAGAAGCTTCTCCCTGGATTTGACAGTCTGACAAATTTTTAACCACATAAATTACATATGTTAAGCCCCCAGCTGAGAATTAAGATACACCGTCTTGTATTTTGATAAGCTCCTCGCTGTCATTTAAATGCATCAGTGTGGCGTTCTGCGAGTTATTAATCAGATTAAATTGTGACTACGTACACATTACATAATGTACGACTGTGAGGTGAGAAGTGAGATGTAATAGAACGCCTCTGCGCTTTTTCCGTGTGACAATGTGTCCTGTGTGCGTTGTTTTTATCTCACAGATTTTGCGTGCGTGTGTGTGTGTGTGTGTATTGTAGGAATTTCAACTAAACACCCGCTGACGCCTCAGCCATTTTCGACTGTCACGGTCAGGAGATAGTGAGACAAAAGGTCAGCGCAAATCAAACGTTTTATTACTATATTCATTGAGCACATTTGTCATATGTTGTGCACGTACAGACACGAGTATCATGATGCTGCAATCCATCACCCGGCGCAGCGGTTATTGTTACGGCCCATTGTAATTGCATTAAACTGTTTGCGCCTTTTGAGAATCAATCAAAACAGATTATCTCCGTAAATGAGTTTTTGCCGGTAATGGAGTCGGTGCGTCCAATTTGCCACCTAGCCTCCTGCGTATCGATAATATTGTTTAGAACAGTTGTTTAAGCGCTTATTGCTAGAGTACGACCAGACGCACGGTTCTGGGACAATTCATTTCAAAGGCCCCCTTTTTAATCTCTGACATGCATTGGTGCGCCGGCGTGTGTTTTCTGCGTCGCCTAGATGTGCTTTTTAACCCTCAGAAGCCTAATCTGCGCCATTAATGGACTTTTTGTAGAAGTTAATTAACCATTTTCAATGATAGCAGCACAGCAATCCCAGTAGAGAGCCATATAAGGAGGGAGAGACGGAGACCGATTATGCTGTTGCCTAGCAACACATGTACAAAATTTGAAGCGATTTAGTGCCCCCATACTGGTTATCGTGGAGGTCATATGTTTACTAAATCCACACCGTGTGCTGGCTGCCACACAGGGCTGTCACAGGAGCCAAACCGGTGCCTGTCCCCGTCCCTTACGACGTTGCACGTTGACATTTCTGATGCCAGACATGTTAAACCTGCGTCTCATCTTCACAAAAAAAAACGCCTCAAAAAAAAAGAAAGAAGAGAGAGAGAGAGAGTGAGAAAAAAAAGATTGCGGCTGTCTAATTCCACGGATTTTGGGAAACGGTATTTTCTTTTGAATCGGTTGCAAATGCTATATCAGAATCCCGAGGGAGGAAAGAGAGAGAGATAGAGAGGGAGAGAGGAAGAGGGGGAAAAAAAAAAAGGAAAATGCCAGTCGTTTGCAGCTGTGGGATTTAACTTCTTTGCATAGTTGATCCCTTCAGGAAGGTAAAAAATCAGGAAAGGAGGGAGTGTGAGTGCGTGTGAGAGAGAGAGAAAACACTGAGGAGCGAAAACAGAGCATGCTCCACAAATTTGGTAGATGATTCACTCACTATCCCTGAAATATCATTGGTCGGCCCACCTTTCACTGATTCCTGCATCCCACAATACTTCACTACGCATGTAAATACAAATATCTGGCAAAAGCTGCTTGTTATTTAAGGAAAAAAACTGTCCTCTCAGCTTGTTTTGCTCGCTTGTAAATTCTGTGCGTGTGCGTGCAGGAGAGAGACAGGAAGAGACAGAGAGAGAGAGAGAGAGAGAGAGAGAGTGAAAGAAAAAGGAGGCATACAAAGAGACTGAAAGAGAGAGACGTAGGGAGGAAGAAAGAGAGAGGCGAGACAGAGCTGCTGAGGCACTCACTTCACAGCAATTTAGGTCATGCTAAACAAATGCTACACTAAAGCAGCGCAGACATTAAATAAGAGCATCTAGCCTTGAAGTGATGGCAGTGTGTGGCGGCTACACGCCGTGGAGATCAAGACGTGGCTGTGTACGCACATTTATGGGGGGAGAGAGGCAGAGACAGAGCGAGAGAGAGAGAGGGCGGACATCTCAGGTGGCTCTGAGCCGCACGTGCAGGTGTGTGGTATATTTCATCAATCATCCCCCCGGCGAGGGCGGCCCACATTATATTTGCGCTCCATCCAGAAATATTGAGTGAGCTGTTATTCATTTATGCTGTACTTCCCCCCCTGGTGAAATTCGTGTGCATACTATCATCAAGACACACACACACACACACACACGCACACACATACAAGATGGTATTGTACTCACTTCACTGTCCTGGTGCTTACAAGTCAGGAATGAAATGTACAGCAGGAATCACGGTTCGAGGCTGATGACAAGTGGGATTACCTAAAAAGACATATTTGTATTTATATTTCACACACACCTTGTTTACGAGTGCCTCGCTGTCCACGGGGTGGTTCTGCAAATAGTCGCTATTGATTTTCCATGTTTTTTTTATTGTATTCTGCAGATTTTTTTCATCAAGGAAAAGAATAAGAGAGAAAAAGGACGAGGAGTGAGGGAATATTTTCCCCTGCCAGTGTGCATGCACGCCATCATCATTCAGCATGATTATGACCTTTATGACAAGCGTGATTGTGCGCGTGTGCAAATGGCGACATTATGTCAAGGTTCACTAAATCGCCCGCTCTCACTGTAGCCTGTCAGCAGCCACCAGCACTTGCAATGTTTACAGTAAAAAATAAATAAATAAAAATAAAAATAAAATGGGATGTGTGCACAATTCCGGCAGAAAGAGAAAAACAAGTCTGCGACAATATGAATAAAATATGTGAATTGCTTATGATTAGCATACTAATGACTAATCATGATGCTAATCAGTTCATTTTGTGGCCTCGAATCGCAGACTGGTGTTGGGAGAGACGAGGGCCATGAAATCGCTTCCTGTGAACGGAGGAATGCTCGGAGAATTGCTCGGAGATTATGGAGGGTGGCGGGTTGGTGGGGGGGGGGGGGTGGAGGAGGGGGTGGGGGGCTGGGGGGGTGGGAGGGAGCGCTCAAAACTACCATTTCAAGGTATGGCTGTTAAAAAGTGGCGACGTCGAGGGAGAAAATGGAGGGCGGACTGGTACGGTGGCCTGCCATCTGCCATAACCAGGAGGATATTTCAACCCTGCTGGAGGCACACACACTACATTACATTTTATTACAGTCTCATGTGTGACATTTAGCTCGAGCCCATATGGAAAAACCCAACTAAGAAGCATTTAAGAAATGGATTTTATGTGTTTTTATTTTGATAATCCTCATTTGCCCTAACAGAACCAAGACGAGACATTGGCTACCATCCTGAATGTAATTTCTCGACGTATTTTTTCTTAATAGACTGGAAAAAATATTTGGTTGATTTGGTGCTACTTCGGAGGGATATACGATCACGTCTTTAAGGCAATAATTGCTTTTGTGTCCATAGGAAAAAAGCCATAAAAGTGACAATAAATCAAAAGGGGGAATCTTCATTGTGATTTCCCTTCCTGACATCACGATGATTTCACAGCCAGTGGGCCGGCAAAGAGGAGCAACCCCTAGCCTCAATCTCAGAGCCGCATACTCTAAAAGCCATTACAAGAAAGGACAAGTAATCCCGGCCTAATGGAGCACGTATACAGCATTCACGAGGAGCCAAACGCGAGCTTCCATCTGAAATTAAGAGGCTGGTGAAAAGGCCAGTGAGCTGAATCAAAGCGAGGCTGGCGGGGGTGAGGAGGTCAGCGGGCTGAGCGAACATGTCACCAGCACCATTGGACATGCCTGTGTGCTCCATCAGCAGGTGTATAAATATGTGTCGTGTTTCACACTTCCATGTCCGCGGGGACGGCAGCCCAGATGGGACTTTAAATGCTGCATTTCATGTGGTATCATTTAGTAGGTTAGTTCACCCCTCATTGGTTTGCCATCTGGTGCCCTCTCTGCCTTGCCTGCGATAGGGAAGAGTGTAAACGCTCCCGATGCCCCTGCCAGAGCGTTTTCCACAAGTTTGCACCTCGTTCCCTGCACCTCATTCAAGAGAAATCTGAGAACGTATCACGGCCACGTGCACGGCCGAGTAGTGATACAGCAACATTGTCTCTGTGCAAAACGTGCATGGTGCAGAGCATACACAGTCGCACTAACTTGTGCACAATGCATACATTTGTATATTTTCTGTATAAATCTTATTTGCACTGTTGTCTTGTGCTGCCAACTTAGGTCTTATTCCTTGAATAAAATTCCACATAGCTGTAAAACTAAAGGCAGTCAGTGTGGTTCTGATAAGCAAAGATGTATGTGAAATATACATGGTGCATGTGTGCACAGATCTGCATGTCTACAGCACACACACATACACACAGATACACACACACACCCACACACATGCTGTACACGTGGAGTGTCAAAACAAAAGTACAAGCATGGAGAGGGAGAAGCCGTGACGTGACATCACAAGGAAAGGAAAAACACAGCTGAGCTGAGGCAAAACTTGTGCTAAATATTCAAACAAATCAAACAAGTGGGCCTGTGTGTGTGCAGTCACTTACCGTGGCACTGAGGACTGGACCAAGGGCTCCTCAAAGACATCTTTTGTTCCTGTCTTTCACTATTCCGACCGTTTCTTTAGGGAGTGGGGGAAGAAAAAAAAAGAAGGATGTTAATAAGAAATAAAAGAAAAAATCCGCGACTGGCTGTCTCCACTCTTTGCCTTGGTCATGTGGATGTTTTTTTCTTCCTCTCCAGCCTCCCAGTTTGGATTTTTTTTTTCCTCCACCCCTTAATCTCTAAACATGTCCTTTCTCTCCCTTTTCCTCTCCTCTCCTCTCCTTTTTTTTTTTTTTTGAATTATCAGCCTCCAAGTCCATGAGTTTTTCGCATCTCATCTTCTCATTTGTGGCAGACGTCAGGGCTTTTGGACGATTACGGGCTGGAGTTAGACAAGCAGCCAGTGCTCCCTCCCTTTATTGACGGGCTCCCTTTATCACAATTTGCCAGATTTGCCAGACAGCAGCCGACTGCTGGCCTCACCTTCCTGATAATGCCCGCTCATAATACCCTCCATATGTTTCCATTTTGCACCTCGACCATACAATTTATCCCTGGAGGGTGGAGGAAGAGGGGAGATAAGAGGGTGGGGGTCTTTTTTTGGGGGGAAAGGGTGGGGGGTGAGATAACAGAGGGGGGAGGGGGATCTACTTCATTTACATTTTTAAACAGTTGAATCCTCAAAAAGTGTTCTGCAGGGGGATTAAAAGCCTAAAATAAAATAAATCTGAGCAATATTTGCAAAGAGGAGCTGTGCTCATTTGGTGTGATTTGCAGAACTTACTGCCTCTCTGTGGTCACAAAAAAGAAAATGTGAATAAGTATTTTTTGGGGAGGGAGAGAAAGAGAGAGAGAGAGAGAGCGCAAAAACAAATAGAAATATTAAGAAGGACAAACAGGCTGTAAGTGCGATGTCAGTGCAGCCTATAGAAGAGGATGAAGAGGAAGAAGAGGAGGAGGAGGAGGAGGAAGAGGAGGGAGGGCGACTTTGAGATGACATTGAGGCTGTGGTAGATGGGAGTTGAGTCTCTGGATGTTGATGTTAGACAGTCGCGCAAGGCGAAGCGGCTGCTGCCCGTGTTGATTCAGCCTCCTCCTCCTCCTCCTCTTCCTCCTCCTCTTCCTCCTCTTCTTCCTCCTCCTGGTCTTCAGCACTGGACAGCTCCTGCTTGGACAACCTCTAAAAACGCCGCACGGTTTTTTTCTCCCCCCAGAATAAGTCTTTTCATGGAAGTAAAATCTATTTATGTTGCAAGACATATTGGGAGTTTACAACTTTATCCACAGGAGGAATCTGCGGATATAGGAGATTCGAGGCAGCCAGCGCATCCTCGGCGGCGCATTCACTGTGAGTTCTCTCTCTCTCTTTCTCTCTCTGCCCGGGATTTTGGAGCCTGGTGTCTTGTCTGTGCGTGTGCTTTTTTCTCGTCTTTGTTTTCTAGAGGGGGGAAACCTGGTGCAAACAGTTTTTTGTCGTTTTTCTGTCTGCACAATGCATGATGTTTTTATCCCCAAATCCCGATGCGAATATGTTGCTGGGGGTGAATATGTTGCTGCATGATGCGCTCTGCGCCCACCTGCTATAAGCCAATTAAATGCAGAATTGATTGCTCTTTGCTTGTCGATTGGATGCTGCACAGGAGCTCGGAGACGCGTTCATGTGCGTCTAGCTGCTCCTGAATGAATCCAGGAGGGGAGAGAATGTGGCGACGATCCGCGCAGCGCGATGCGTAAAAGCTTTTACGCATCGTCCCTTTTTGTCTCCGCCGTGCGTTTTTGTGCGCTCCCGTGTCTTTGAGCCCCCCTTGTGTCCCCTCTGCTGTGGATGAGTGTTTTAGGAGGAATCTGCAGGTGGTAATTGACGGACTTGTGTTTGATCCTCTCTCTCCCTCTCTCTCTCTCTCTGTCGATCTCTCCGTCTCTTTCTGCGGTGCGTCTTGCGCTTCCAGTGCATGTTTTTGGATCCTGTGGTTTTTGTATGATAAAGTTTGCTGTTTTCCCCCCCCCTTTGATGTGAGTAATGCCATTTTGATGTGCCAATTTCTCTGCAGACTTTGGTTAGACTGTCGTGTGTGCGTGCGTATGCTGATCTGCTTTTTGGATGCTGTTAATTTTACGCGCTATCTGTCTGTGTGTGCGTGTGTGTATGTGTGCGCTCTGGGAGCCAGTCTATGTTTTTCTTTTTATATGTGAATGAAAATGTTTCGTCACTGAGCCAAAAATGTTAATGAGATGCCTCAGTCAGCGTTTTTATCATGTTTTTTTGTCAATGCATATTTCAGTAAAACTGTGCAGAATTGCATGCGAGCTGATTGAGACAACTCAAATCTGTTTCGGTGCAAAACGAGCAAGGTGCACTGCAGGAATAATTGCACTAACCTGTGCATACAACGCATGCACAAGTAATTACATTTTTCATTGCCTCCAGAGAGGACAGAGAGAAAGAAAAAAAATGCTCTATTCACGCTTGCAGGTTGAGGGGAGACTGACTGAGCCACAGTGTGTGCGCAGGCTTCATCTCCAGACATTTGGTCCCAAAAGGTTAGGGTCGAGGAAAAACCGCGAAGCTGCTGTCTACGTGGACTGGTGCTGAAGCCTCCCGTCCGACTGCCAGGACCTCTGCCAAACCCAGAGACATGGCGACGAACGGCACCAAAACGGATGGACAGGTCACGGAACTGAACGAGGTGGCCACGAATAACGACAAGCCGAAGTCGCTGGACGTCAAACCCGAGAAGCAGAAGAAGGATTTGCCCGACAGAGAAACATGGGGAGGAAAATTTGATTTCCTCCTGTCGTGTGTGGGTTATGCAATTGGACTGGGAAACGTGTGGAGATTTCCCTACTTGTGTGGAAAAAACGGCGGAGGTAAATATGTGTTTTTGTTTTTTTTTCTAAGGGCCAAATTGACTCGACCTTGATGCGTTGACGCGTCCTGTGCTTCAGATTAGTGATGCTGCATTCAAATGTGTAACTTGATGATGTACTTTCGTCCATCCAGGGGCCTTCTTGATTCCCTATTTTTTGACTCTCATATTTGCTGGAGTCCCCTTGTTTCTACTGGAATGCTCCCTTGGTCAATACACCTCCATTGGAGGGCTTGGTGTGTGGAAACTGGCTCCTATGTTTAAAGGTATTGCACTTTAATACCGAGGCCTGTCCAAAAAAAAAAGAAAAAAAAAGACACAAAGTATTTATGGTGTTTTGGTTGAGATTTCCACACATATCCCATGATAGCTTTACTACACTGCTTATTTTATGTCTGTATGATAGGTGTGGGCCTTGCAGCAGCTGTCCTGTCCTTCTGGCTTAACATTTACTACATTGTAATCATTGCTTGGGCCATTTACTACCTGTACAACTCCTTCACCCCTGTAAGTATGACATAACACACTCACGTGATTCATATAAGAACCCGTCAGAGGGTCAAGGTTGTTACCTCAGTGCATGGGGAATTGTAGCCTGTGATAGGAAATTTGTCGACGAGGGGGGGTAAAATAAAAAAAAAAAGAAAGACTGTAATTTCTTGTTTTTGCAGAATCTTCCATGGAGCTCATGTAACAATCCATGGAACACAGAGAAATGTTATACGAACCACACCATCGCAGATACCACCAACCTCACCAGTGCGGTGGTGGAGTTTTGGGAGTAAGCCATCGACCGCGTTCTCTTTCCATCCCGCATGCATGCCCGAGATTCATAAAGACGCCCTCCTCCTCTCTGCACGCTCATTTCTCCGTGTGTATAATAGTCTTGTTGTCGCTCGCTCTGACTTACAGGCGCAACATGCATGAAATGACCGATGGCTTAGAAAAACCAGGCCAGATTCGAGTGCCCCTGGCAATAACACTGGCCATCGCCTGGGTCCTTGTGTACTTCTGTATCTGGAAAGGGGTTGGCTGGACAGGGAAGGTAAGACGTTTGCCAGATTTGGGTATCCAAGACCTCTTATGATCCCCCCCCCACTCCCCCACACCCCACCCCCGTCAATAAGGAGTAGTGGGCGACAGAGATGCAATATTTATAAGTCTAATATCACCTCATCAATCATTCAGATTGCAGCCAGCATTGTCCAGATTTAAAGTAAAAGAAGAGACATCAAACGCTCATGTTCACTAATCCTGCTCTGCCTCATGGTGGCTCCTCTAATTCCAATTCTCCTGACACAGTGTCTACACTGAGTGTGGATTCATGATAGGAGGAGCAACAAACAGCCATACGCTACAATCTGGTTTGGTCCTCTCCCTTCACTTGGAGCAGCTTTCCCTCCCTTGTGGTGCCACATTTCGAAAGTCTAGTGCATCACGTGAGCGTGGCGAATAAAATTTGTTTTGGTGACAAAATGCCCCATCCCCCTCCCTGCGCATTTTCCTCTGGAATTGCTCACACAGTGTTACGAATGCACGGAGACATTCAAAATGAAGCTGCGGGGGATTTTTTTTTTCCTCTTCTTCTTCTTTTTGGTCGAGATGAGCCCTAAGTCTAGAAAATCTCCGACGACCCACGAGAAGATTTCCGATCAGAACAAATGTGCCAATTCTGCATGCATCATAAATTTCCTCGATGATGCAACGGTGCCACCCTGCTGATGTCTGTCTCCCATTTTATAGGTCGTTTACTTCTCAGCCACGTATCCCTACTTCATGCTGTTCATTCTTTTCATCCGTGGCGTGACTCTACCTGGAGCTAGAGAGGGGATTCTGTTCTATATCACGCCCGACTTTGAAAAACTCAAAGAATCTGAGGTAAATGTAGCTCATGATTGTATGACTCCAGCCTACGTGCTGCACGCTTGACTGAGCAGAGCTCGGCCTCACGCAGCTAAATGCTTGTGTGCCCTATTGTCAGGTATGGCTGGATGCAGCTACACAGATCTTTTTCTCCTATGGATTGGGATTGGGGTCACTTATAGCTCTGGGCAGCTATAACCCGTTCAATAACAATGTTTACAGGTAAGACAGCAAGAAAATGTGAGAACTGGGAATTGGGGTAATCTGTGACACGAGCAGATAGAGCTGCTGAATTCAATAAAACATAGAAACTCTAATGGCTTAGAATGGTATAATTAAATTGCTGTTATTTTGCTATATAATACAGCCATATTAAAGACATTATTCAAGGTTACTTGCTAAGAGCCCTTAAAGGCTCTTATTAATGTGATTCGCCACATAATAGCAATCTAAGGAGACGGCTGTGGCTTGCTGTCAGTGTGTGTTGCAGGGAGAGGAAAAAAACAACTATGATTGCAAAGCCTGAGTGTTTTCTCCAGCAGCCCCATAGTTCTAGGTCACATTAACAATCAGTTACATAAAAACAGTTGCATTCATACTGTGTCCTTGTTCCCAATTGATCCCCCGCTCTACATCTACATGAATAGCAGATATACGATTTTTTAAAAACATTTTGGCATATTTTCTGAATCGAGTCTATCTACCACGGCTGCCATAGGCAAAAAGAAAAACATGCCAAACATCTGTGTGATCAAAAGGAATTAGCAGCACTGATGCGCTCTCTCTCACAGCTACTACCTCAGATCTCAGTGTCTCCTGCACAGGCTGGGGAAAAAAACAAAAAAAACAAAACACAAACAAACAAATAAACAAAAGAAAAAAAACTGAGTCAACTTCAATCTTTGACAACAGGCCTGTTTTATATTTCCTCTCCCCAGAGACTCTGTCATCGTGTGCTGCATCAACTCATGTACCAGCATGTTTGCTGGCTTTGTAATCTTCTCTATTGTTGGCTTCATGGCACATGTGACAAAGAAAGACATCGCCGACGTAGCAGCTTCAGGTAATACAGCTCGCATATTGCACGCCTTCTTCCGTAATAGCTCCTGTCTCGGCACATCAAAAAAAAAAAAAAAAGCTGCACTGTCATTGAGACTGGCTGCTAAACAGTGCTTCTGTCATCACTTCTGTGACAAATTGTGTTTAGCCTAACATGCTAGGAGAATCACCCTGATGAAATATGATATTTCCCCTTTGCTACCGCAGGTCCTGGCTTAGCCTTCCTGGCCTACCCGGAGGCTGTAACCCAGTTGCCTGTGTCTCCGCTCTGGGCCATTCTGTTCTTCTCCATGCTGCTCATGCTGGGGATAGACAGCCAGGTAAGGGGCTTGGAGATGATCTGCTCGTTGGCTGACCTAAATATTTAAAAATGCAGGTACATATCATGCAGCTCGCCCCTGCTCTCTGCATGATAAGCAGGCAATTTGCTCCTCATGGACAGATATAGCTGAGCTTTGACATCAGCTGTCAAGTCGTTTTAATGCAACTTTATCACCTCCATGTGCCCGCAGGTTCCACTGTCTGGGTGTCTTTCTTTTTGTGCTCGTTTGGGTTCGATTAAGGCCACGGAGGAAAAAATGCATACGTGCAGCTAGACACTGGTTATAATCACCAGCTCTTCAAAGGAGAAGACATAAATTATAACTCTTTTCTAAATGTCAGAGCAAGTGAGCTTTTGCATAACAGGGCTATTACCAAAATGGCCTCCCGAGAGGTGGATGCTTGGTCACTCAGATGATTATGTTAGTGTTTTTGTCCCATGGACTGGTGCACACTGCACGTCTTTGTCATCCCTCATCATCAGTCAGCACAAATCCTAAAATAAAACAAGCCCCTTTGCTGCAGAAAGCGTTGAGCGAAATACTCGCAGACTTCTACACGCCACAAACAAAAGATGAGTGTCCTGCGCATATTAAAAAGGCGTTTGTGTCAGTGAAGGAGCGGCGGATGCAAATGATGCACAAATTCACACTTTGTGCTTAATGCTGCTTCTGTGATCCTGTCCCTCAGTTCTGCACTGTCGAAGGCTTCATCACTGCTCTGGTGGACGAGTTTCCCAGAGCTCTGAGGGGCAGAAGGGAGATTTTCATCGCAGTTGTCTGCCTGGTGTCCTATGTGATCGGACTGTCAAACATCACACAGGTAACGTGAGGCCAACACTTAAAAGAGACGGGTGACGAAAAATGCCGTTCTAATTCAAATCTATGCATCTATTGTTTGAAGAGCAGCAGATTTAATTATGAGCGTGTTGTTCTGCATCTGCACAATGGGCCTCCTTCGCAAATCTATAAATCGTTTTCTTTACCCAGGGAGGAATCTATGTGTTCAAACTGTTCGACTACTACTCCGCCAGTGGAATGTGTCTGCTGTTCTTGGTCTTCTTTGAATGCATCTCCATATCCTGGTGCTACGGTGCGTATCGATCAATATTTCACATTCAATATTGCAAAAACAAAAAAGAAAACAACAAAAAACCAAAGCTGCGAAATTCACAATGTGCTATCTTCTCTTAACATTTCAACCAAACAAAGGCAGTGGAATATCACATGTAGGCAATGTCAGGGTAAATATGAAGGTTACCTTTCCAGAGATATTTGCACAGCTTCAAACGCTGCTCAGCCTCAAGGTCATGAGCACTCATGTGTTCCACCTCACCCGCCTCATCACCATGCATGGCAGACCAGCAGCAAATTGAAATAAATTGGATATGAATATTTTGATCATAGATTCATTTGTCTCGCAGGTGTGAACAAGTTCTACAACAACATCGAGGAGATGATTGGCTACAAGCCGTGTATATGGTGGAAGCTGTGCTGGGTCGTGTTCACCCCTCTCATTGTCGCCGTGAGTACCCTGAACTAATAAAGCAGTACATCTAAAGTCATGACATGAAAAATGAAACAATAAATAAAGTCAATATTAACGGCCTGCAGCCACGTCAGGCTGAGACAGCGTTGCCTGCAGTCAGCGGTGTCAGGATGCATAAAGCGTCTCATGTCTCCCACAGGGGGTGTTCTTGTTCAGTGCCGTACAAATGGTTCCCCTCAAATTGGGAGAGTACGTGTTCCCAGGCTGGGGTCAGGGAGTGGGCTGGCTCATGGCGCTGTCCTCCATGGTTCTCATACCGGGCTACATGATCTATATGTATCTGGGACTCAAGGGCACCTACAAAGAGGTAAGAGGTGAACTGCCTGGAGGGTCTACAAGGTACTGATTAGTGGAACGATACCGAGTTATCAATACTATCGATTTTAAACATTTCTGTTGGAGGGTCGATACTGATGAAAATATTGACACCTGAGTAAAGTAATTTAGGGTAAACGTGGATTTTATCATTAACATGGAGCCACTAGAGAGTAGCAACACTATCACTGGGACCTAATCTAAGGAATACCTGGTTGATAGAAGCTACTTGAACATAGTCATGGTCACATGCAAACTATGTCTTTATATATATATAAAGCATCTTTATATGTTTAAGGTGATGTAATGTATACAATTTTGATGCATGAAATAAGGTTTGCAAGAATTCCTTCCAACGTAAAGACAAGGTCAGCAAATATTGTTATAGACATATTGGTTTTCATTTCAGGATGGGAAATACTCTGATGTCTTGTTCAGAATGGTTTATCACACTTCGTATTGTATCTGTATTGGCGATACTGCCAGATAAGAAAGGAGAAATGTGGAATGGCACCTTTTCATATATGTGCATTACCTATCCACTGTATCCTGACATGCCCTCTCCTGTATGTTAATCGTTTGCGTTTCTCTTCCAGCGACTGCGGATAATGCTCCAGCCGCCTGCAGTCGTCAGGCGACCTCAGGAGAACGGACCCGAGCAGCAGGCGGAGACCAACACTGCCAACCTGTCCAGCCCCGCCAATCCGGCTAATCCCGCCAGCCCCGCCAACCCGGCCCCCGCCAACCCGGCCAGCCCCACCAATCCCGCCCCCGTCAACTCCACCAGCCCCGTGACCGACACTAAAGCGGCTCCCCCGGCCGCCGCCACCGCCACCAGCCCCGTGAACCCTGCCACCAGCCCCACCGCCGCCATCACCACCACCACCACCACCACCACGGCCACCCCGGCGAACCCAGCCGCCACAACGGTGAGCCCCACCAGCCCCCCGCCCAACCCCGTGGCGCCCGTTAACCCCCCGAACCCAACAAGCCCGACCTCCAACCTGACCAATGCCGAGGCCAACGTGTAGACAACAAAGAAACCCTCATGGAGCATGTACATGTAGACAAAAGAGAACATTATAAAGGACTTCCAAGATTTTAATTGATTCACCTACCTCCAGGGGCAATATGTGATCAAAACCGATTTTCAAACCATGTTTAATTTTTCTGCATTTGTAACACCAAGCCAATGATGTCTTATTGTTGGTTTGAATTCTGAAAACAATATCAAAGACTGTTAGTGTTCACAAATACAACCATAAATCTGAGTAAAAAAAAAAATGTAAACATGCTGTGTAATACTGTGAGAAAAGAAAAAAATATAGAGATATAGGTTAGAGATTTGTTTAATATCTTCATGAAACAAGTAAATACCGTGTGAATATAGTAGATGAAGTAGTGAACAAAATTGACATCATTGAAGAGTGCAAGGGATGGCGTCAATTTTATTGTGGATGTTTACTAAACCTCACGCAGTTGTCTCTTTTCCAAGCGTTGCACTCTGTGAGGTAAACTACAGGCCACAAAGCAAGCGAGGAGCTCTGAGTAAGCACAATGCCAATAAGAAGTTCATGTTTAGGAGCTCTGGAGCAAACCAGTATTTGTTGCAAAAGATTTTGTGTGTGAGAGAGACTGTTATTTTTTTCCTTCCTTTTTTTCAGTAAAAAAAGGGAAAACTTTTATGTGATCGAAACATTTTTAGAATTATTTTTAGGATGTTTTATACTATATGTGTTGTGATGGAGGACCAAAATCAATAGGCAGACAAAAGCAAAAACTATGCCATGTAGTGTTCGGTTGGCAAAGCACAGGGTACAAAGATGTACGAAAAAAAAGCACAGGGTTAGAAAAGTGATTTACAAAAAAACATCGACTATCCCTTAATGCTGACAGTCAATCCTGTTTACGTTTTGCATGCTTTCCTCAGGAACATCAGTGAAAAATTTCTGAAATGTCTCCTGACAAACAAAAAAAAAAAAGAAGAAGAAGAAGAAGTAGAAGAAGAACAGAGACGGCCTTAAGCCAATACACCAATTCCATCTAAGCCATAGTCTGTTTACATGACTGGGCACAACTACAAAATACAACTCTGTATGCGAGCACAACAACCTGGACCAACTCTGTGTTAAAAACTGCAGTCATGATTCCATTTTCTTTATGTGTAATGATCAATTATAGTTTGATCAATATGTATTCAGCAATACATATGTAGATGTTTAAGCGCAGGCCAGTAAGCAAGTGGTCTGTTTCTCTTTTTGTTTCTGTTGTCTTTGCTTTACTAGTGAAAAGCACAAAGCTTTAATTTCCCCAGACTTTTGCCATGGCGTGTTAGGACAATGTTAGTTTGCTTCTATGGCAGCTACTGTGAAAGGCATCTGGACGAGCAGAACCTGTTTACTTTGAAAAGCAAAACAACTGAGCGAAAATGTGAAATGGCTACAGTTCATGTCCTGTGAATTTTGTATAAAGTTACTCTACCACAGTTTTCTCTGGAACTTTGTTGTAAAACTGTACTGTGTAAAACATGTAACTGTGAATGTCTGTATTACATTGGAAGTTATTGTCTAAATGTTGAAAAAATGGAGTTGCTGTTTTCTGCAATAATATTTTGATCACAGAAGCTAAAGCACATATCTTACAGAAATATACGAAATGATGATGACAATGAAGATACTGACGATTATATTAAAAATAGAAACTATGTCTAGTAAAACAATATTGTTTTGTATATTTTTAACTGTCTCACTGCCTAATGTAAAACATAATATAAACATGATATGTATCTAAATGGTGTCACATGATAAAGCACGATTGTTATGTTATACAAACAGAAAAAGACTGAAAAAATAAAGAATTATAGAAAATATAAATACAGCACAAGCCTGGCATATGTCCCTTATATAGCATGTGTGTTTAAAGTAGTGGCCCCGTGCTTTTCATCACTGTTATCAGGAAATTAGGTCAACCCCACTACCCTATCAAAAGATGTAGGCAGCTATTACTGCTGCTGCTGCTGCTGCTCGATGCTCCTGGAGTAATTGGCTATTGTTGTTCCCTCTCCCCCAGATAAACCCGATTGTTATCCACTGAGCATTTCAAGTCAATAGATACAAGAATATGTGAAACCAATAAAAGCGCAAGCTGGGAATAAGAACCAGGAAAAAAAAACAAAAAAAAAACAAAGTGTTGTGTATCCAGATTTGTGTTTTTGTTTCGCTACAATGAAGCCAGGTGGGACGTGTAAAATTAAACAACAACCTCCCTTCAGTCGTTCCGGGCGAAGATGACATCCGGCTTAACTCTACCAGGGGGGTAAAAAAAAAAAAAAAAGAGGAAACATCAAAAGAGAAAAGAGAGAAAAATGTCTGAAGCCCTCGCTTGCGGTTTATTGAGTGTCAGAAACACAAGCTGATAGAGAGGCCGCGGCAAGAAAAACATCACCACAGAACAGCTCTTGCCCCGGGGCCTGGCGTGCACACCCGCCCCATCTCCCCAACCTCTTATGGCTCCATGTGTATCTATGCGTGTCTCTGTGTGTGTGTGTGTGTGTGTGTGTGTGTGTGTGTGTGTGTGTGTGTGTGTGTGTGTGTGTGTGTGTGTGTTCCTGCATCTTTTCCCCACCTCCTGCAGTTGCTGCTTCCATTAGGTTCCAGTGTGATAAAAGAGACGGCACCAGCTGACACCACCACAATGACTCACCATGGATAAAAGAATGAGATGTCCCCTCTGGTAGCTTGTGGCAAACTGTGTATGTGTGTGTATGTGTGTGTGTGTGTGTGTGTGTGTCTATGAGACGGAGAGAGAGATGGA
This sequence comes from Karalla daura, assembly GCA_029224185.1. Classification (NCBI taxonomy): domain Eukaryota; kingdom Metazoa; phylum Chordata; class Actinopteri; order Chaetodontiformes; family Leiognathidae; genus Karalla; species Karalla daura. The sequence continues at coordinate 9,730,149 of CM055193.1, read as the reverse complement.
GAGAGAGAGTGAGAGAGAGAGTGAGAGAGAGAGAGAGAGAGAGAGAGAGGAGGTTGGGGACAGAGAGCTTTGTGTTGGAGTGGACGGGGGTTTGAATAATGCCCCTGATGGCGGACTGCACAAACTAGCCCCTGATGGATGGCTTACTAGCCTCCTTTATTCCCAGTTGTGTAATTTAGCATCATTACCTATGAAAACCAGTCACTGCCAAGACAGCCCAAACTGATGTCTTACGTCCACAGGAGCCATAGATCATCATTTTCGGCAGGGGAGGACAAGATGGGGAAGCTTCTGATTAGTTGGGAGCAATCTAGCAGAACACAATTAGTCTTTAGTTTAGAGCAGGCGTGTTTTCAGCACCCTAAGCTGCGATGGATTGACTATTACCGGTATTATTAGGCAGAAAAAAAATCACATTGTGGTGGTGAAAAGCATGATAAATATTTGACCCAATACTGTTCTACCTCCTTTCCTCCAGACTCAAGCCTGTGCTGGCTGATATCTACCACTCTATTTCACAACCCGAACATCAGATCCTCTTGATACAGTTGTTTTTTCCCAGTGTTGGAAGGGGGTGGTTTTAAAATTCCAGCAGACTACAAAATACATGCCCTAAAATGTGATTCGTAACATATTCTGCTAATATGTTAACAGTCAATGAACTTCGGATTACTCCAAAATTGTCTTACAGTTTACAACGGTATGACTATAACCCTCATGATAGCTATTTGTGATTCTCGATTATTCTCTATATCTCATTTCACTTCTGTGACTTTCATTGGAAACAGTTGATGGCACTAGACAATAACCCAGATGTTTTAATTAAGATACTAAACGCATCATTACATCATGTAATCCATCCATTTCAACAATATGAATGCGCTACGATTACCAATTATTTAACTGTACTGGAACATATCCATCCACTATCACATCAGCTGTGAATTGAGTGGTGTCAGAGGGAGACGATCTCAAGTGCACATAGGGCGAAGACAGGTCACGAGACCTCATCCCAGGGTACACAAAGGGAGATGTCTCCAGCTGACTGAAAGACGAGTTTTTAGACTGTGGGTGAAACTGGTAGAAAACCCATGCACACACAACTCACAACTCACACACAACAATGTCACTGTTGCCCTATTGGAGTACAGATACACAGTCTGTATTCTAACTATGTAATTCTGTCAGATTGACATACTCCCTTACACTGATAATACCAGATACTGCAGTTTGTCACTGTAAGCACCCATACTACGTGCAATGACAGACTGAACTGATTTTATATGTGTCGTGTGATAACATGCGTAACATTTTCCACCAAAGGAAACATTTTGACATTTTTAGACATTCAGTAGCAGCAATCGATAACCAGAACGTCCATCTCGGGTCATAGACTTCAATAGCTGTGATGCAGAAAGTGGTGAGCAGCTGCGTGGCTGTCTGGCTGTCTGTCTGTCTGCACAGCGCTAACACCTCACTTTTTCCCAAAGCTGACCCTTTAGGCTAACATGGCTAACAGATTTCAGCGCAACACCCATTCCTGTCATGACCTTACAGACAGAAGTGACGACAGCAGCCGAGTTGCCGCTGACGTCCGGACAGCTGTTATCGGTCTCGTTGCTTTTTTGGTTTAGTATGCTTTTATTTTGTCAGCCCGGTTTGTCCACTATGAGTCTTTTTTTCTGCCTTTTTTATTTTTTCTCGCTGGCTTCTAATGAGCAAATAAAAGGAACGCCTCCCAAAGTCTGGGGAGGTCATTGTCATTTCCTGTCTCGTGATGAGGACGATACGCAGCCTGTAACCGTAATTAAGGGCGTATCTAAATAAACCTGGCCCCAAAACTGACACAGTGCATTCGGGGGCGTATATGTTTATATCAGCGTCGCACACATTAATTGATACAGATAGTATTATTACTGCTGCATGCCCAGTCTCTCTGGGCTTATCGGCTCCATTTTGTGGCCAGGATCTGAGCAAGGGGACATTGTTTGGTGTGTAGCATTTCTTGGCACTCTCTGTCGCGAGCCTATTTTTAAAGTTAAAAAGTGCTCGCAGTGTGGCCGCGAGAGAGGACACTGAAGAAGCAAACTGGTGATCCATGATGCTTTTATGAAAGGATGACAGAACGCTACAGCTTATAAACTCACACAGGCTGCAATGATTAATCCTCACAGCCCACTTACAGCAAGAAAAAACTAATTCTGCGGTGAAGATGAAAAGGCCGATAATTATGTTTATACTTTCTCTGTTTTTAACCCCAGTGCCAAAGGATTTTCTTAATCGTAACGCCCTATTGGGTTCATGTTGTTGTGGGTCACCGAACCTGCATATTTTTGATGTGGATTTTCTGTGATCATTTGTGACATTTTTACTTTCCTCTAATGCATTCGGTTTTGCCCCAGACTTGTGTCTGAGGTACACTCACCCGAGAATTCAAAGCAAATACATTAATGAATAACTAATCTTTGCAGATGCATGAATCTACATATCAATGTAATCAGAGGATGTTGTGTGCATGGCTATTTCCAGCAGAGGGGCTGAGAGGATGTCAAGCATGCAAAGCCTCTCTGCATATATGCTAATTGGGCTCCATTTTCCAATCTGAATACGAACCTTGCAGAAACGAACCCGTTTCTCACTTGTGAAGGGGACCAAAGTGTCTTTGTGCACAGGCAGGCACACACACACACACACACGCACACACACAGGCTGCGCCGAGGCTCACACGTCGAGCACACGTCTCCGCTGTGCAGCTGGGTGAGATCTGAGATGAATGGGTGCACGCTGGGACACGTGAAATCGTAGGATTCCCGATGATTTTGCTGTTTGATACTGCGCTCTCGTGACACAGCAAATATTGCAGTTATTTCTGGCGGCGGGGCTCGCAGGCGAGCAACAGCATACGATTTCTGTACAGATGCAAATATCAGATTCCGGAGCGTCTGCCAAAGAGGTTACCCTGTCACAAATCATAAGGGCTTAAAACGCGTGCTGAACGAATATCTAAGGGTATGAATAAACAAATCCCCCTCTCCTGGAAATTATACAGAGCCTTCAATTTACATCACATCGCACTCCCCAACCCCCATCGAGCCTCTTTTGGCAGCTCATAAACCTACAGAGTGATACAGAGAAAACTGTACCTGTCTGCTCCATCTGGTCTCTAGTGTAAATATTTTACTGTTTGAATTCCTCCTCACAGAGCACTTTCCCTCGTATAATCCAAACAGGAGTAGCGTTTTCAATCAAGGAATATTGGAAAAAAAAAAAAGGCTAAATGAATCTGGGTAAGTGAGAGTGAATTTAAGGCCACAATGAAAGGGGGACAATTTCAGCTAATCAGGAGACTGTCCCCTGCTACTTTCAGTTTGCTGTAGCGCTTCTTGTCTTTTGTCACAGCTTATAACATCTCCCCAATGTGCCAGAGGCTTATGGGGGAGTCATTGTAGATTACCGCCTGGGTCAAACACTGAATGCAAATCAGGCCGAGAAGCAGGCGAAGTGAAACGGTGAAAAAAAAAAAGTCAGCAGATATCCAGAGAAAAGGAAAAAAAACAAGCACATTTATATTTAATTCCATACGTTTGCTCGAAATGCCAAGTGAGGTTGGCTACGTCTTTGTGAGAGAATGTCTGGACCACTGCACTGTAAGAGCAATCAAGTATTTTCAGAGACGGCTAATTTACAGGACAGAATAGCTCATGCCAAACATAAGCCGAGGGGAGAAATTCCACATGGTGAGCAAGACATGTTACTCTGCCTGGATGTCACGCACAGTGGGTGCTCTGGATGATCTTGTGCCCTGATGTGAAGCTAGTGGGAGGAAGGGCCAACTCTCCACTGAAGCTCCTCTAATGGCTTCCTCCTGGATTCCCTGCCCAAAGGGTTTCAAGGCCCTGCGCTCTACCCTGGGCCTCAATAGGCGGCGGGACTCTGACAATAGCTGACAAATGAAAAACTCTGCCGACATCAAACGGGGTTATTTGTTATCTACGCTCTCACGGCGAAACGGCACAACACAAGAGACGTACTCTGTGTTCCGGCAAAATCTTCATCATCGTGCGGCGTGCTGTCTGGATTTTAACCCGCACTGACTAGCGACGCTGCACCTCGGACCACCTCGCTGTTCGTGCATTCGGCCACGTTTGCGTAACTGCTCGTACGCATCCCGTACGAGAACGTGCACCATGTGCATTACTGTATGGGAACATGTGCAACAACTCTTGCTAAGTGTAAAGACAGGACCAGGCAGCTGCTCCGGGCGGCGCTTTGGTAAAGACCTGAATTCTAAACAAGTTCTGTCAGATTACGCTGGCACGCACTAAACACTTCACTCCTCGGGATGTTGGTTGTGTCTCCTCAATTTATTACATCTGGCAACTGAAAGCCAGGTGGAAGGTGAGAAGCGTGTGATTAAGAGAGTTCAACACCCTAGCCTGCTCCATTTAATGTAGACTTAGCATATGGGTAACGGACGCTAGCACTGGTTCTGACACACAAATGCTTTATATATTGCGGTTCCTTTGCTCTGTGTGTGCAAACAAACGTTGATTTGATTTTTTTTGGCACGTCGTCGTATGCAAATGCGACAGAGTGACCTCCGCACGTTCTTCGCGTGCATTATCCCTGCTGCTGCGTGACATTTTCTCTCATGCAGTTATGCAGTTAACTGCACATTATCGCTGCGCAGAGTGAGACAGAGATATTTAAGTCGACCACCGCCCCCCCCCACCCAGCCTTCCTCCGCCCCCTCAGTCGCTAAAAAAACAAACAGAAAAATCGAGACTACGCTCCGAACGCGCGTTAAGATGCACATTAGTCTTTGTGACACACGCACACGCACACACACACACACATACACACAAAAAAAAGCGCAGGGGAAACTTTTATAGAAGCACCGTCGTATGCAAACAAGCTCATTCATTCCTTGTCTGTCTCGCTCGCTTCCTTAAACAACATGCACACACTCGGGCACACATGATGATTAAGAGGTCTGAGGCCCTTCAGGGCACACTTGGACTTGGGACTGCAGTGAATCATGGCCATGATGTGGTGCATGCTTTCTATTCTGATCTGTCAGGAAGGTTTGGGAGCTGTGCTCAGTGATGAGTGAGCTGGACCAGGCAGGGCCACAGCGGTCTGCCCGCTCTGTCCTTCCTCCTCCTTGGGCCCCTCTGCTCTCCTCCTCTCTGCTCCACTCTCTCTCTCTCTTTCTCTCTCCCTCTCTCTCTCTCTATTTTTCTCTCTCTCCCCTGAGCTACACTGTGACAGGTAAGGAGCCCCGAGAGCGGCCTGCATGCTGCCGGGCTCAGCGCCAAGGCAGGGGTCAATGAGGTCAAGGCAGAGCGCAATCACTGGTGTTACCTCACCAAAACACACACACACACACACACACACACACAGAAATGACAGTATCAGCTTCTCTGCCGCAGCTCTGCACAGGCTTATGATGATACATGCAGACAGAACATTGAAAAAATGATGCGAAATAGTGTGAAGCTTCCTACAATATTACAATACAACACATTGCAATACATTACAATATCTTTCCTTTTTTAACCACTCACTCAATGATGGGTAGGGTTACAGATGACAGATTATATGACATCTTCTGTGATGTCACTCAATATATTCTAAATGACTGAAAGAGGGTTTGATAATTGACAATGGCTTGAATATGACACTCATGATCACTGTTGGTGATTCTCAATTATTCACTGTATCTCAGCCGTGGCGACTTTTACTGGAGAGAGTTGATCGTTCTGGACAATAACCCACAAGGTCAAGACATCATTTTGTACAGAGTTAATAAATATGTTAAATAGATTCATGTAAATCAAAATGACATCCATCTATTCCAGTTTTGGAATACACTCCAACACAACTCAGTATGTGCATACATGTATGTATATGTATGTCATGTTTTCATTTACATATATCCAAATAAATTGAACTGATTGAAATTTCCCATGTAGGCTGCATAAAGGCATATTCTATTCTATTCAATTCTAGCCTGTGAGCTCTTCCATACAGTAATTATATCACATTTCCTCTATTGAGACATCTATGGAAATAAAGAATTCAGAAACATAGCTACCAATGTGAAATCCAATCCAGTCAGTCAGACAACAACTTACGAGTGGATTTAGCATGTGCAGTTATGAGCGACTGCTCAGTCGATAACAAATGCTTATATGTCAAAAAGTAAAATGCGAATCGCCTCCAGCCTCCATTCAGAGCTCAGGCATGTGATTTGGATCACCTCCTCGGGTCAGGTCTAATAATAACCTTGTCACACACCGGTTCAATAAGTCCCGGGTCAAGATCGATCCAGCAATCACCACTGAGCCAATTTCAGCCCGAAGAATTTGGACATTTTGGGTTTTGCTATTAGAAAAAAATAAATGTGTAGGATTAAGTTAATCCAGTTTCTATCAAGTGTGACAGAATGTGTATTTACCCCGTAGACACGTGGGGGTCTGTGTTTCTGAGCCCGAATTTCAAACGATTCTTTCACTGTCACTTTAGGGCCAAGGTTGGAAACAACATTTTAACAATTTAATACCAAATATCTTCCACCGAGCATCGCAGCGACATATTGTGATCACTCTGAGCTTTGTCACACACTGAGCTGCGTCTACACACAGTAATAATGTTTTCCCCAGAGGATCATTTAACACTCCACAATCTTTGGCTCTGACTGATTTCAGTTGGAATGAGCCGCTTCAGTCAGTGTAGTTTAAGGCACTTTCCAAATTTAACAGCCCCGGCTTGTTTGAGGACAACAAAAACCGTGGACATGATTTACATTTGCATTAGTCTTGTTTATTTAGAGCTGTGAAAGCTCACACATCACCTCGAGCACAGCAATGGAAAAGCTTTTTTTAAGTGCGGCAAATAATGTGTCAACATACAAGATGTCATGGCAAAAAACTGCAAACTTTAATTCGAAAATTGAAAACCTGCACGTCTGGGCATTAGCCCCTGCACCTTATTAAAAGCTTTATTCATACCTTGTGCTGCAGACTCCCTCTGCCTAATGGGTGAGAGAGCGTCGGTTCGTAGCTGCGAGTCAGTGGATGCTCTAGGATCTCCCAACTTTTCCCACACATGACATTTGCTTGTGATACGTGGATCAGACTTAATATGGCATATACACATGGCGGTTCAAGTCAGAGGCGTAGTCTGACTTGTCGGTGTGTGCATTATTTACAATTATTCATATTTACTAACTGCGTCTGGCACCTTTAACATCCCTGAGGTTCGGGCGGTTGTTTACTCACTGTGCCTCACACGACACATTTTTATTAGTTGTGTCAAAGATGGCAGTGAAGACACAAAGGGAGAGATCTGTCTCTACAATTCTGCCTCAGTTCTCGTCTAATCCTCTTTGCACCTGTGTGCTATGTGTGCAGTGCACTTTTGCAGAAAACCCACTTGGATTTAATATGAAATGGAGGAGTCCTTAAGCCACCAATCACACTGGAATTCAAAGAAATGCGATAAAATTGCCACTTGTTAGTCACACATTAGAAACAGTGAGTGCAGGAGCAACATCACAAATATCTAACCATCTATCTGCAGAAATGCTTTGTCATGTTAATCAAGGGCTGTCTCTTATATTTTAGCATACGAGTAGTGCTGTTAACAGAAGTACAAAAGGTGAGACACTATATTCCAATAGAGTAAAGAATTGAGCAGTTGTTAATCAGAAAACAAGAAGAGATCTATTTCATATCCTTATTAACTGCATGACAACAAAGTCTTGACCTTCAGGATTATTGTCTATATAAGACAATTTTAGATCATCTAAAGTATTTATAACATGTTACCTATATGTAGTTTGTTACAAACATCTTAGGGGATCCATTCTTTCATTATTATACCAGTTATGTAGCTAACAGTGTCCCAGGGGTGGGCTGGTGCCTGTCACCACCACACTTAGGGTGAAAGTAGTGAATATATATATAGTTGTATGTCTATTGCATTTACCCTCAAACTCACCAATTTATAGTCTCTAATCGATCTTTATGCACATTTTTGCATTGTCGGAGCAAACTGTAGTGTCCAGAGAAAACCAAGGCAGACATGGACATGCATCTGCAGACATGGACATGCATCTCCAGACAGGAAGTCCAAGTGGGATTTGAACCAGGACTCATTGTGCTATAAGAGGACAGTGCCTTTCACTCTTCCACCATGTCCCCCATTTTACAGCAGTGTATTTGTATCCTGTGGTCTGGAGTACATGTTAGCAATGTTTGAAAAAACATATACTATTTAAGGTGGAAATTCAAGGGAAATTCCATAAATAAGATCCCAGATGTGAACTTGGGGCCATCAAGCAGGTCTGACAATATGAGTGGAGGCAAAGCATTGTGCTGGAGTGAAGTTCCTGTGGTCTGTCAAACACATCCTCTGGCAGGGCCTAATGTGGTGTGTGACACGTCACACCCTATCACTCTGCCTTACAGATGACCAGCCGCTTACGTATGCCGCGTGCACCACTGGATCCCAAACCAGACACTGTCAGGTGTGATAACAGTTTCAGCGCCAAACCCACTCTGAAGCCTTGCCCTCTCCCATTCCCCCGCAATTCATTTGATGCTGCAGCCGTGCAGCTCACCGTCCGCGGTGCACTACTGCAAGCGTGTGCCGTGCCCTAAAGATGCCTTTATTCCTGGTTCACCTGCACGTTCTCCCCGGGGCTGAGGGCCAGAGATAACCCTGCTAACCACTGAACCACTCTCCATCACTGTGGGGGGGGTGCAGGAGGTGGGGGGTGGGTTGTGGGGGGTAACAGAGATAAGGGCTGCTGATCCCGGCTCTTTGGAGGGAATCAAATGCTTGGGCATCAGCTGAGGCTCATTGTGGGGATATTTAGACAGCCAGGGAAAATGGCGCACGCCATAAATAAATCCTCCGAGCGAGGAATATAACCACCCAGTCACCCCATTATTGGCGTGCGTCAGGGTAAAACAACCAAAGTTTGTCGCTCTTTGAGAGGTTCTCGTCCCTTTAAAATTGCACACTAAAGGCGCAGCTATTTTTTCCCCTGTCCTTTATTTTGTCATTCGTGCCCCTGCGCTGCCTACATTTGGCATTGGAGGTAAATGTTCCCCCAGCACACACTCATTATTTCAATCCTCACAAGGCTGTGGACAGGCCCGGCCACTCTGACAGCGTTTGATGCTCTCTTGCTCTTTCTCTTTGTCCGTGTCACCATTTCTTCCACATGAAAGAGAGAGGGCTTTGTTCCCTTTTTTTTTCTCCCCTTTGCTATTAATTTCATTTTATCAAGGCTACCTGGCTTTTTGTGCCTGTGTGGTGAAGCATTTAGTCACATCGGGTCACTGTACTGATATTGCCAATTTGCCCGCGCGTCCGCACATTGAAGTAAGAAGGGAATTCTGAAAAATGTTGAGAGGAAATCCATCCACATAAACGATTTCATCATAATTGCATCAGTTCCTTTAAGAGGCGTTTTTTTTCCTAATTCAAAAGAAGCCAGCCCCCGTGGATAAAATCATAAAGGTACACTGGATTCAATATTTTTGCAGCTTTTCTGCGTGGCGACACAATTCTCTTTTATTAAAATCAATCTCAGCCTGTCACTTTCTTGCTCTTTTCCTTGCACTCGGACTGGGTTAAAGTTGACTTCCCAGCGTGTGCGTGCGACGATGCACGTAAACGAATGGGAGCGCATCAGAAAAGTGAGGTGTAAGATCTCTGCGCCTGGAGCATCTTTGTCACATCGCTGCCTTATCTGGTCCAACCTGGTCGGCTACTTCTTCCTCTCTGATCATTTCCCGTTTGCTCTGTTTGGATTTCAACATGAAGAGGAATGCCGAAGCAGATAATAAGGCAGTCTACTGTACTGTCTCCGGGTACTGAAGTCTGATAAAACAATGTGATGGTGAAAGAGAAGAAAAATCAGCAAGGAGCATTTTTTTTTCTCCTGCGCCGGATTGTTCTCTTTGATCTGGAGTGCAGTGAAAAGAGGGCATTATGTAACGTCTTCAGCACACACATGGCCGACTGTGTGACTGCCAAACACGCGGGGGGAGTGGTTGTGGTAGTGGTAGTTGTGGCGGTGGTGGTGGAGGTGGGGTGCCGTGGCAAACAGGAAGGGAGGGTGGGGGGCAGACAGAGGAGAGAGGGAAAAAAGACAGGGCTGAGGAAGACAGTAGCGGATGGACGTGAGAGGAGAAACATCGCCGCACATATTGGTGTTGGGTCATTTTCCTTATTAAGGCTGCTCAGTCAAGCAGCTGTAATGCAGCTCCTAACAAGGCTCATAATGAGACATGAGAATGCCCTTTAGTGACGGTTCAAACATTTATCTGCTGCTCAGTGCCCAAAACCCAATGTCTCAATGCGCGTCCTGCTCTGCCTGCTGTTAAAAGAGGGAATTTGGATAATTATACGGGGCCCTGGTCTTGCAAGAAAAATATGGTCTCCGGCTAACAAGAAGTATTAGCCCATCATTTGTATGTCCTAATTGGGGGCGATCCCTTATCTTGAAGGACCAAACAAAACGGTGGCGCAGTCAAGCTATTGCGCAGCAGATGGCCCTTGAAATCAATCATTAACAAATCAATCAATAATATATTGATAGACGCGATTTTAGCCAACTGTATCGGTGGGAAATCACTGGCCATGTCGAGCACCATACGGCCGCGTGTCGGGCCAAAAGCACACAACAAAGCAGGTCAGAGATGGGAGCCGGGACCGCACGCAACGCGGAGGGGATGCGAAAGGGAAATGTATTAATAGGAACCTGCCAAATCAATGTAACATGCACGCCACACAAGACGGCCTCATCAAGAGGGAGCTGTCTCCGCTGATGGAGGGAGGAAGTGAGGAAAAGGCAACGAGCGATTGGTGGAGTGTGTCGGTGGTGTTGTGCAGCTGAAAACTGACGTTGAGACGGCCTGACAGGGTCTGTTTCTGTTCATTGCGAGACTGTTATCCAGAGTGACCGTGTTGTCTTCCCTTCCCTCCACAAAGGTTATGCCATTGCCAGCAGTCTACATGACACAATGAATGAGCCACAGTCGCTGAAGCCAGAGACGCTCATCAGGTCAGTCTTAAAGAAGCCCCCCCCCCACCCTCGCCCGATCCATACCGTGTTCGAGAATCACGTAGGGGTAAATCGGAGCCTGGCATCTGATAATATTTCCCTCCTTGTTTGCGACCTATAGTGAGGCTGCGGCTGCATTTTAGAAATGACGTGCTTGGTAATCGGGTGTGTTGGGCTGTCAGCTCAGGGTGCATGATCTTGCCAGCATGACTCAAGTCTGCCCGTGAGCTGCTTGCTGTGCCTGTGCATCTACTCCAGTTGCTTGTATGATCTATTTTAGATTCTTTTGCCCAAGGATGTGTGTGCATCCTCACAGCAGAGAGCCACAGAAAATAAGGAAAAAAAAAAAAAAAAAGAGAGGAGGGGGAATAGATAATGTTCAAATAATCTACAGGCAATCATGCAAATTCCCCAGACGTTGTGCACTCAGGGATGCTGGGGATAGGGGTGCAGCCTCGCGCTCTATTCAGGCACAACAAATTTGGAATTATGCAAACGAAAGAATAAGATCTCTATCGGCCGGCTAACATGTATGCAAAATGTGTGTGACACTGCAAGGTCCAGTTTTCCAATTTAGTCTGTAGTAAAATCCTGCATTTACCCAATTGGATTAATCGGAACGCCAGACCATGCCCGCAGAGTGCCACGTTAAACCGCTCTCATTGGTCCCTTCCCTTCACGTAACCGAGCGAGAGCAAAATGGAGGGGACAGTGTTCAACATATGTGTGTCTTGAGCGTGTCTGAATGCGGCAATCCATCCTGTTACAGCAATAACAGGAGGCAGCGACTGAGAGACCAGTCCTCCATCGCAAGCACAGATGTCATGCTCCTTGTGGCCTTCACACACTGAAGGGGCCGAGCCGAATTTGGCATGACCCTGATGTGTCATCTTGATTTAGACACTGGTTCCACGTCGGCCGCCGATGCGGCCCGATATCTGTGCGTGCGAGCGTGTGTATGCATATATGTGCGGATCTGCGATTGGTTTCGCGCGAGCAGGGGTAAAAGAAAAAAAAAATAATGTGGATCCCGTCTTCATAATCCCACAAGAGCAGGCTTCCTTGGAAGGCATGGTGCAGCAGAAGCAGGGGCATTGTGGTTGGTGAATGCCTGGGTCTAATCTCGTGGAGGCAGTGGTCTGTTGGAGGGGCTTTTGAGCAGATTTGAGCCTGAGGGGTGAGAACAGCAACACCCAAAAAGAAGAAGCAGAGGGTAGAGAGAGAGAGAGTCAAAAAAAAGAAAGATTGTTCTTCTCTATTTTAAAAGATTCGCGTTCATGAATGGCGCTCGGCAAATTCCTATCAGCCGAACTGAAGTGGAGGTATACTCATTTACATTTTCATTCTGGATTCTATTTATAGTTTAACATTTAAATTTGCTAATCCCGCACAATGTGTCTGATACATAAATACATCGGCAATGAATTTTCAGAGAAGATCCAATAAAAGGAGCAGTCTGGGGTCTGGTGCCCCGTTAGGTTACCACAATAAAGCGTTCGGCTCTCGTGATTAAAGTCTTGTTTCGTATAGAGCCTTTTCACATGCAAAGTATATTACTCACATGACTAATGCACACACACACACGCACGCACGCACGCACGCTGAACAAATGCTGCATCCGTATCAATATTCCCAGAATGATGACGCTCATGTCTTTGTTTGATCTCTGAGGACTGGAGAATTTGAAGCGTGGCCGCTATAATTGTTAAACACTGCCATCTGTTGGATGACAAAATGAAGTCATCCCCATCTCCCGAGTGCAGACTCTCGCTATTCTGTCCCCTTTCACGTTGTAACATAATGATACGGAGGCCACGGGCTTTTTGGGTCACTGCTTAAGTCCAAAGGAAACAACTTGCACCACTCAGTCATGAATCACAAGCTATTCTTCTCTCCTTTGAAAGCAGTGGCTTTTTCCAACAGCAATTATGTTGTTTTACTGAGTGCAAGTGCGTGAGCTCCTTGCCGGGAACATGACGTCTCTGCCTTCAAATCGATCACGTGCAAGCACTAACTCAAAACGTATGATATATAATACGCGGCGGCGTTTATTTCTTATAACCGGGTGATTTACAGGAGTGCGAGGCAGGGACAGGAACGAGTGACTCACAACGTCGAGATTGCAAGATATCCCACTGGTTCGCGCTGGAGTGTTGCTATAATGCGGCGCTCCAAACCTCAATTGTTTTCCAGCTTCCACCCACTTGGCCGTTTAACTGAAGGGTGACCAGGTGCAAGACACTGACAAGAACACGACACGGCTGCTCCACAAAACAAACGTGCACAACGTGATTTAGGGCGAGCGCTCACAGACACAGTGTGATCACACTTGCCATCTGAGATCGACTCTGAAAGGACATTTGTCCAGAGCTTATCCGTCTGAGCCAAAGGGCTGGTTAATTAGTTGATAAATCACTTAGCTGTGTGGCTCCAGTGGCACTTCACAAACACAGCGAATGAGCCATGACTCCTGATTGCTTGGCTCAAAATAGGAGCGCTCCAATCAGCGAAACCGCCGATTACCGGCCACATCTGGCTGCAGCAGAGGTCTGCAGGCCCGCGCTCCACTCTCACAGTGCACCAAGCGCACCGGACCAGCTGATCGAGGCTCGACGGCCGGGCCGGTGCACTTTTTTTTTTTTTAAAAAGAACAACCGAACGAGCAGTTTCCAAAGGGCCCTCTTTTCATTTCTCGCTGTCTGCAGCACTAAAAGTTTTAGCTCAAGGGATCATGTTAAACAGTACTCAAGCCGAGGCCTGCCTACTCCCCCTCTAACAGTGGAGAGAGGCTGCGGAAATGCAACACCACATTACATCGCTTTACCACATTACGTTGAGACATTCACCGGACGATTTCATCTAAAGTGACTTACAGGATCGATCTTAAAATTATTCTTCTCCTCAGATAACCTCATCCCACATTACAGCACACATCTTCACACCCATTAAAGCCCCGCCCGGCACCTCAAGGTCCTGGGATGCCAACACCTTCAAGACCACAAGGACCAGGCTCCAGACCTCAGGGGCGTTTTCCCTCTCTTTGGAGCACCCTCCCCAACTATATAACTCTTCAAGCAGGCCCTTAAAACCAATCCTGACAAAAACGCCTTTTCTGCTCAAATGAGATCTCTTTACTGCCAACTACCCCCATGCCTGCCTCTTGTTTTCTTGCTCTTTGCGAGAATATCTTTAGGTCCCTTATGTGCTTTCCATGTAAAGGGTTGACATAAGTACATATTGCATAGGAGGGAAAAGCATTCAAGCTACCTCACAAGAGAACTCACAGCGTAACAGTAAACACCGCTGTACGTTCTTTGTACTAGCCAGGGCTGAGAGTGCAGAAGCGTAGGTAGAACTGCAGAGCGGGAGCACTATTGAAGAGGAAATAGCAGTAGGAGGAACAGGAAGAATGAGGGTCACTCCAGGTAAATGCAAGTTGGAGGACGAGTTGCTCTTGGTTTATCACTCAATTATTGCAAACTTTTTCGTTGTGAAAAATGGATAAGTGTGTTTACTGAACGATCCCATTAATCCAGTGGATTGGTGAATAACACTGATGAATTAAAGCAAGTTCTCCGATTTGAGTCCCAGGTGGACTTTCATCCTTTCATCTGAGGTTTGCATGTTCTCCATTTGTCCAGTAGTTCTGGTCTCTTCCCACACTCCAAAATATGCATGTTTAGGCCAGATTAAGGCTTTAAATTGTCTCAAGGTGTGACTATTTAACAGAATGAGTACTGTTGGGCAATAGGTGGGTAAGATAATGGATGCGTTGATGAATGGAAGGACACCAAGAAACACGCACATTAGTCATTTATATGTTTATTTGGAAGAAATTAAGTATAAAACAGTGGCATTTTCTTCCAGAGAAATAAGGACAAAACGAGTGTTTTTCTACATGGATGACACCAGGTGTAGGTCCTTCCTGCAAACAGTCTTTGACATACAGGTAGTCTAAGTGTAGCAATTAAATAACAATGGACTAATACCCCAAACATATTACTGAAATATCTACTTGTGTCAAACAAGCAGACCCCATGATAATCCCTAGATTCCACTAAGATACACACAGAAAGCTAAACACTCATTAAACTTGTTAGTACAGACGTCTTTCTGACACTGCACCAAGAAAAGTCTTTGACCAAAAAGACTGTTTGTGTTCCTGCACTTATTCATCATTTGACAACCAAGGGAAAATAATCAACTTTTAGAGAGATAACGAGCATGGTTAGAAGATAATGAGCATCCATGCTACATAGGAGTACACTACTCTGAATAGAAACAAAATATCTATGACCATTCCGCGCGGCGCAATGACAGTCTTATCATACGAGTAAAATAAAATATAAAGACAGGATAGTGTATGTAACAATTTAAAAACTGCAGAATATTAATACAAATGTATATGTTTTCACAGACCGTTAACATAGAAAAAAAAATCTTAATTTGCAATACCATATCTTAATCAGTGTTGACAAAAAAAAAATAGGTTATGCTACTATGAGTAGAGATTTCAAAAAGGGTGAGAAATTAATTCAAAACAAAACTCGACTGCATAAATCAATTAGAAACCTCTTTTGTCGTCGCGGGAGGAAGGACTGTTTTCTTTTTGCAGCTCGCATCGTGACACAACCTTGATTAAGAAAGCCAAACGCGCTCGTCACGTCAGCCGCGCTCACGAAAAACAACTGAACCGATTGGAGAAGCGTCCTGACAGTCGTGGTGGAATGTAGATGCCTGCTTGTGAATTTCGGACACCCATATCGCTTGTGCATTACAATCGTAAGGTTTGAGGGAGAGAGAAAACAAAAACGGAAATCGACCGGTTTTCTTTAGTTTTTGTTGTTTTTTTGTCTTTTTTTTTTTTTTTTTAGTCACTGAAGGAATGGAGACGTGCTCTGCTGTCGTAATAAGAAAAGAAATCAAAAGTTAGAACGATGTTGTCACTATGCTCTTGGCAAAAGTCGATGAGGAACGATCGACGAGTTCAGAATAAATAAAGCCACTGCTAATATACGGTGCTACAGAAGGTCCAATTTAGCTGTATTCAGTTATGTGTAATGCTTAAGCACCCAGCTCCACAGAATAACAAGGCCACGCTGCCTCTTAGACTGCTTTCAGACAACCTTGCCAGAGGCTGTGATTTTATTAGGGTGGATGCTAAGACGTACACCTACATATAGTAATGAAAACCAGATACAAAAAATATATTGAGTACAACTGTACCAGCAGTGAGTATTTCTAAAATGTTACAGATAAAAAATAAATTCTGAGTAAATATATAGTATAGAATAAGGTTTGTAATAGAAACCAGCTATTTGAAAACATGCTTTCTAGCTTGACACAACTACTATGATTGATATTAGTTTACTACGTAATCAGCCACAGTGAGCAAAAAGACAGAGAAACTAAAAATTATTTAGTCAACAGTGGATAAGTCCAGTTCAGGATTGTAGAGAAGACCTACTGATCTCGTGTCTTCAGAAAGCAGGGGAGGTGGGTTTTGGGGGGCCGGGGGTTTCAACAGAGCCTCAGTTGCATTATCACAATTTCAAAACGCAAGGCGCATTCTTGAACACATTAGTGCCAACTCATGGGGGGGAAATAGAAGAAGAAGAAGACCGCTACCTAATGGCCAGAAATGTAATAGCGCAAAAAAGACCTGGCTATCCTTTTCAAGTAAGATAGAAAATAAGAAGCACGGCGAGCAGTTCAGGATGAAAACGATGAAGACCAGATCTATGGCTTATTTTGTCGATGGAAAAGGCAGAGAATTTCTTTGGCTATCGAGGGTGGGTGAAGAAGGCAGGTGAAAACAGAACGTGAGCGACAACCGACCACTTTGTGAATCTCATTATCAAAACGAAATAAAATCTGTCACTGTACAGCTAATATCGTCACACCTATGTTCTCTCCTTCGATAGAGCCAATTTCTTTTTTTTTCTTAAAGAGTACAAATCTGACCTCCGAGGTCCACAAGGTAACAGCATACGTGTGCACCATATTGTCTTATATTGTTCTTTTGCTAAGGGAAGTTGATGCTTGGCAAGAAACGACAGTGGCTAACATCCACTCTCATACGCAAACACTAAAGGAAGTGATTGTTAGGTTAACTCCCTCCTCCTCCTCCTCATCATCATCATTATTCTCCTCCTCCTCCCTCCTCCTCCTCCTCCTCCTCCCTCCTCATCTTCACGGATCTGCCTCAGGGGTTTGAGGGCTCCCACCCTTGGCCTTGATTTGGAGCCAGGTGTCTCCCAGCGCCTTGGCAAAGTGATCATCCACCGAGCCCGTGATGGACACCGAGTTGGACACGGGCTCCGCTTCTTTGTAGTTTCTTCCAAGGCTGCGACGGAAGTGCTCCTCGATCACAGGATCGCTTACTGTGTTCGCTGAAGCGGTGTCGTGTGTGAAGGAAGGAGACCAGATACCCGGTTATTACTCGATCACATCTATTGAAGACGCCTCATAAAGGTGGTGTCAGTACGATACAGATGGCAAAAAACAAGCCCTGACCTATTAATTTCATTCTGGTGGCATGAAAATCCATGAAGAGCACATTGCAAAAAAAACAAACGACCTGACACCCGATGGGGAAGAGTCATGCGTTTTATGCACCTTTCACGCTCAGCAAGCAAAACATTCCACCTATCGGATGATTGACACCACTCGGTCAATCAGAGGCAAATCCGGCTGTCCTCGCATTCATTAGTGTCCATTAGGTGTGACCATAAAGTTTGCATGCACGGAAATAGATGTGCAGTGTGTTAATGGAGTTAAGCAGTGTCACTATTCAGTCGTAACAGAAACTTTAGAGCGGGTATTCTAACTTTAATGTCATTTCTGCAAGACTGAGCAGCACTTTTTGATTTCCCATGTACTACAGGCAATCTTAAAATAACACTGAAGACAAGTTGTCTGGCTGACTGCTTTTTAGATACCGATCTAGCTGGAAAACCTCTGAGTAACGCGACTTGTTAGTATAGCAGTACTTGTTAGTGTTCTAAAAGGATTAAACCACCATACTGAAGAGGTATGATCTCTTTATTCAAAGGGAATAACCTATGACATAGGAATCACTATTATATATGTTTGTCTATGAACAGTGACGTTACCATCGGAACTTACCATTGGTCTTTCTCTGATCTGCGGGTGGGCTGGGTGAGCAGCCGTTCATGTGGCAGTGCGAGAGGTTGCAATTGCGGTTGCTCGCAGGCGCACAGGTAATAACGGAGGGGCGGTTCTTTAAGGCGGGAAAAAATATGTAAACAATCAAGCTCCTCAAACACTGTCGGGATCAGATACTACACGGATGGACAAAGACTAGATGTGTGGAAAAAACAAAGCCATGAAATTGTGTGTTCCTTTCTTATATTACACCATTTTGACCCTTTTTTTTCCCACTCTTTCACATAAAATGTGCCATCCGCAAGAGCTCGGAGTCAACATACCTGCTGCCGCTCTACAGTCGCACTCAAGACAGACCTCTCTCTGCCCCCGGCTCCGACATCGTGGCTGCTTTTGGTCAGAGCCAGAGGCTCGTCGACAGGATAGCCAGAAATGGAAGCGTACAGGTGGTTCCCATGGAGACCGTTGGAGGAGTAAGCAATTTGCTCCACGGGAGTGTGACTGTGGCTCCAGTGCTCATTACGGTTGTCTCCGGCAGAAGGACGGGCCCTTGATAAAGAGAGTACAAATTAAGACGCATACCACCGACGGCTTTACCTTTTCAGGGGAAATCACGAGCGGGTCGCTGCGTCTCGGGTCTGCAGAGAGACGAGAGCGCGCGGCGCAGCCCGAGATTACAGCCTTCTCGCGTTCCGTGTGGAGCCTTTTCAACATCTTCCACGTCAACCCTTACGATCTCTCAAAAACGATCATACACACGATTTGCGGACTTTGTGCTGCGCTGGTAATTTAGGGTGTCTTTAAAAAAAAGACCTCTCGCCTGGAGGGTGACATTTACATTCCATCAGAGTAATTCAGAAAGGTCATGCTCAGTGTGTTATTCTCAAAGTGGGGTGTTTTTTGGGGGGGAGAAAACGTGGTGGTTGAATTTGCATTTTCTCCACGTGTCTAAATGGGTTTTCTCCCACAATCCACAAACGTTTATGTTTAGGCTGATGGGAGACCCTAACTCGCCCCCAGGTGACAGAGTGAATAGGTTTATTCTCTGCCTTCGTCCTACGTGAGCTGGAGACCCCTGTGACACCAAAGATGATGGATGGACTGACGGATCACATACGTGATTTCCCAAGTGTAGACTTTGCGACTGGCTGGTAATTTAGGTTGTCTCTGAAAATTCAGCACTTTTTTTTCCTCTCGAGGGTGGTATTTGCATTCCGTCACTGTAATTCAGAAATGCTGTGTTCAGTGTTTAATTTGTTCACAAACTGGACTATGAAGGAATGAAATTCTTCATTCTGGTAAAATGCGGGCAATTTACATGTTTTCTCTCTCAAAAAAAAGCTGTTAAAGTCATCCTACACTCAAAAATGACAATACTGTTTATGATTATCATACATGATCACCTAATGTTGTGTTTTATCTTCTTTTCAACTCAGATTCTTTTGAAAAGTACAACTTTTAGACCTCCATTTGGTCTCTATGGCCTGTAGGCCTCACATGAGTCTTTTAAGAAAGCATTTTTAGATGTTATTTTGACTACTATAAATAGTACAAAGAAACACATTGAACTATTTATCAAAGAATACTCAATTTCAGTGTTGGATTATTTTTTGTTGAAAGTTTCTGGGGAAATTCAAATGGTTTCAAAACATTGACATGGAGTACTCTTGATAAATAATGCAATATGTTTCATCTGGGTATTTGTTATAGCCAAAAAAAACATGTTGTATGACCTCAGGTCACTGAGGCCTAGAGGCCATAATTACCAAATGGGAGTCTGAATCCCAGCTGAGGGGCTTTCTGTGGCCTTTGCATGTTCTCATTTCTATGTGGGTTTTCTCCAGATACTTCAGTTTCCTCCCACAGTCCAAAAACATGTACTGAGGCCAGTTGGACTCTCTTAATTGTCCCTAGGTGCAAGTATATGAGAAAGTGAATGGTGTGTACACCCTGTGATAGACTGGTGTCCTGCTTTGTATGCTGGGACAGGCTTGTAAAACCTGCAGTATTCACAAGTTCACAAATTTGTTGGCATCTGACTTTTGAGGGGTACGTACAGCTGAGAGGCAAACAGCCTGCTCATTTTGGTCATGTGGTCATCATCACAGTTGATTCGGTCATCCATTTGTTCGTCGCCATACTTCCGTTTGCTCGGGCAGTGTGGGGGGTGCCCGGTTATGTTCGCCATAGCAGTGGGCAGAGAGGGTGTCCTGGACTCATCTGGAGGAAAGACAGACAAAATAATAACATTTAAGAGTTAAATGTCAGACTTACCTGTGAAACAGGTTCATACGTTCCTCTAGGCTGTTCTGATTGTTATCTTTTAATCACAGGTAGCAAAATTTAAAGTTTGAGCAGACTGACATCACCGCGCAGATACAAAACATGGAAATCTGTAAACATTTGTTGGTCTTTGGAGATGATTGATTTCTGATTTGAACTTTGATCAAGCTCAACATATGGAGGGAGAAGTCTAAATATAAACACACTTCCTAGGCAAAACCATGGTTCCCTCCCATTGCTTTGATTCATTTTTTGTTCATACAGTATGACAAAACAATTTGTCACATAATAGACCAACATATCCTCTTTTTTGAGGTTGTACCTTGCTTCTTGATAAGTTAGCCAAATTTCTTTACTGTTAACTCCTCTCTAACATCCACAAGGCTGATTTCAAAATATGTGCAGAAATTTACATTTACTACGATTACTCACAGGGTATCAAAAGGTAGTTTTTAACTCATGTTTTGCACAACATTAACTTTTTCTCTCATTTTTGGTGCCCCTTGCAGCTCAAGATAAGGTAGCGACATCATTACAGGGTTTTACAGGCTTCGTGGGGAAACCTGGAAACACGTTTTCTTATGAATAGAATTATTAGAGTGTGTATAATACTCGGACATTCTCTTGAATCCAAGAACATGATCGTTTTAGGATTTACAAGAGGTGGGTATCAACTCCACCGAGTGAGTGACACCCAAGTGTTTGAAAACCGCAACACGCAAGTTCCCCATAAAACGCCATATATGCGTTACAAAAACACAAAATATCACGTAAATGTTCAACAAACCGTCGTAGTGCAGTCTTCCGATGTTGTTGTTCATCTTGTCCAGGAACTGAGAGTTCAACAGGTCCATTCTAGTGAATAGCATTTACACGAACAGGCTAGTTGCTAACATCGATGTTAGCAGGATAAACCAGCGAAGGCGACAAAAAAAAACTTCGAACCTGAGAACAAAAGAAAAGTTGTGTTACTCAGAGAGCAAACAGAGATATGATATTAAGGTATAGTTGGGGATATTTGGTTAAAAACCGGAGGGTGGTTGCTTAAAGTTAGCGGCTAGGTGGCTAACGCTGACGTCCACGGTTCCCAGGCTAAAACTACGGCTGGCCAAACACGTAGGCTCAGCCCTAGCTTCGCGAAGCTACTTTCACTGCCACAAAAGTTACAAAAAAGCTCTGAAATCGTCGTGATATTTGACATTACGACACACGATCGGACACATACCGCTTCCCAACACGTATTCTAGATCATTCTAAAGCTTTGTTCTGGGATCCAGCAACGGCTGGCTAAGTTTAGCCACTTTGTCAATAACACAAACCAAAGTTAGCCATTAAAACTGCTAGTTCCCAACTTTGTGGGTACCGAGCCCCGAGTAGAAAAAAAGGGATTCACTTCCAACAAAAAGCGTCATTTTGAACAGCAAAACTAGTCGGCGACAACTTACGGATGGGTTACGGTTTCAGTCGGTGTTAAACAAAAGACATCCAATAAAAAGTGGCGCAGCGGCGTCAAGAGTGAAATTTACTTTTGATCGACAAAAGTTAGCTTCACAGCCACAACATCACAACCATGGCGAAGCCCAGCTCGCCTTCACAACTACAGTGCACTGGGCTCGCTCACACTCACACACGCACACACACATATGCACACAAACACACACGCACACGCACGCACGCACACACACACACACACACACGCACAAAGAGCCGCAGCGCGCCCTCAGCGGCGGATCCAAGAACTGCATCGTATAAAGTTACCGTGTTTTAGAAAAGAGGATAAAAGTGTATACAATATACGTTATATTTAATATTTGGACTATTCATTTTTTAAAACACAAGAATATTTCAGCAGTGCAGGTCCTCCTGAATCAATTTTTATGGCGTTTTGTTAGATTATTCGATGTAAGTAACGTGTTCTAAACACTCCGGAGCGCTTTCATCACTGTTCTTGTTCTTTTATTTAACTCTGCGTAAAAACGTGACAGTTTTTGGTTATAACGATGGTGTTAAAGGTAAAATATGGCGACTTAAAGCCCCATAAACTTTCAAAGTAAGTGTTGAATGGCAGCAGACAACAACCCGGAAGTGGCCGAGGCTGTCTATGTGGACTTTTACGTGAAATACAGAAATTCCTTCACTTAATCCATTCATTTCAACAGTGTAAGTGTACTGTGGTTACTATCTATTTAAAACGTGACTGTACTGGAATGTAGTTACTCATATATTGTATTTATTGGTGCGCAATTCCTTTACATACATTCCGTTACACCCCAAAAACTGAGTAAAAATGTGCCTTTAAGGCGTGGAATATGCTTCCCGACCAAATTTACCCTTGTCCTGCTTTTATTCCGTACGAATACTGTCCATTCCCACGATCCAGTCAAAAGAGTCTATAAATAACATGACCAATACAGTACAGAGTTTCAGTGACGTGACACAAAAACTGCAAAAACTGGACAGGATATTCACAATAATATTCATAAATAATGTATTTCACTGAAAGTTTGATGTCAATGGCGTATTGTTGTGTTAATTTGCCATCTAAGAGGAGTGGAGGATGGTTCAGTTCATTTTCACTTCACCTCTGCTGCCACCTGATGTCACCCTTGCATTCATTGTTCAAAAACATAGAAGACCATTGTTCATAGTGCAGATTTTCTCAAGCTTGATTTGCAAATGAAATTACAGACTGCTTTTGTCACTGACTCCTGAACAATACTGGGAAAAAAAACAAAACAATGAGACCAGATCCAGGTCTAGTTTCAGGGAATATGTAGTCATGATGACAGGCACCCCACCTTTCACCTTAGCTAGACTATAAATGATGAATTCATTTTTATATAACACCTTATAATCTTTATGACCACTCAAAGCACTTTTATACACACAAGTCACCTTCAGCCACTTACACCTTATGATTGCGCAGGCCCTGAGCCACCGTCTCCCTCGCTTTCATAGGTCATAGTGCAGCTTGTCTCAAGCTTGATTTGCAAGTAAAATTACAGGCTGCTCGTCGCTGGTTTTCACGGAAAATACTGGAAAAACAATGATACTTCCAAGTCTAGTTTCGGAGAATAAGTAGTCATGAAGACCGGCCCAACAACAACACATCCCCTTAGTCAGACTACACTATGTGTTCGTAAAATACTAAATTGACTGGTTCTTGTATAGCACGTTTCCCATCTTCATGACCAGTCAAGGCATTTTACACACATATTCACCCATTCACACCCATTCAAACACTGGTGGTTGAGGTTACTGTACACGGTCCACTTGCTTAACCAGTAGCTTTTTCCATTCACACCCATTCATACGCTGATGACACAGCAACAGGATAAGTTTAGGATCTTGCCTAAGGCTACTTTGACATGACTTTGACTCTAATCCATGGACAAACTGCACAACCCCTGAGCTACAGTCGACCTATTCTCACAAGGTCTGTAGCAGGGATGTCTGAATTTTGACTTGAGGCCCAAACACTGCCCGTAGTCACATTTTGGACATCCTGTGGCTTACTTTATTAAAATGTATTATTTATGTATCTCCAAGAGCATTCAAAATATATTATAATGATAATATGGGTTCAAAATTTCATGACACTAAGCCATATTAGGGTTCACACTGAGCAGGTATCCAGTTCATCACAGGGCCAACGTACACAGACATTCACACGCAACACAGAAAGGCTTAGTAATTGAACCCAAAACCTATTGACAATTTTGATGAGGCCCTCGGGTACTTTCAAGTCATTGAATCTGGTGAAAAAAACACTGAAGCCCCCTGGCCTACAATCTTAATTTATCTATGTTAAATTTCCAATGCCTTTGAGAGCCTTGCAATCTGGACAATATACTGTAGCGCATCCACTGTCATCAACGGCAGCAAAACATCCACTCCCATGAAACCCTAAAGTGGTGCAACCGATCTAACAATATAATGTGTAACCAAACATGGTGACAGTGCAGTAATTACAACATAGAGAAACAGAATGACATGATTAAACAAAATACATGCAGGCAGGGCTACAATTAGAGCTGGTGTTTGTCACTGTCACAGAATCTACCAAGAGGATGACAAATGCTATTATTATTTTCATGCTTATTTCGTTTGCCTCCGGTAGAAATACTTTCACCCTGAGAAATGAGGATTCTATTCTCTCAACGATAAGAGATCCTTAGGCTGTGGTGAGCCACAGTGAGCCACTTTACCCGATTTTTGTTGACCTCTGACCAACACAGAGTATTGATTTATTGATTTGTTTCCTAAGCCATTGTCAATACAGTCATCAGCTGGAGACATGGCAGTCTGCACTGGTTTCATTAAACAATTGTAGGTCATTATATACTCCCTCTGTGCTGACCGATCATAAATAGTTTTACCAGAGTTATGATACTTGTTCTTTTAAATTTAGAATATACACACATACTAAAAAATATTTATATTAGCAAATATTTCAAGATATAGATAAATGTTGCATTGCAGACTATTGTACTATCACGTGCATATGTAAATGGAATAGCACAGGTAAACTATGCTACTCATTGTGGACATTTGCTGCCCAATTAAGTTAAAGAAAACAGTGAGATAGAGCATGTCTTGTGGGAAATTTCAATAAGTAAATTAGTAGTTTTATAGAGATTGATAAATCAATTAAGAAAGAGCATGCAGGCATGCAGCTCTGTCTCCAGGGATTGATGCTCACGTCTGTCCTCTTATCCAACAATGCCCGCTAGTCCTAACAGCCATTTTAGATTTCATGGCTGCATTTTGCACACACACACACAGAAATGCTGTGCATGGACTGCAGGCAGGGTAAACACAAGGAACAGAGGGAGCAGCAGCCTGGCAACTGTGATGTAACACGCACACAAACCCTCTTCCACTTGCACTGGAAACCCCTCTATTTTATATGCGGCTGCTTCAAGAAAGCATGATTCCTGTGAGGCTGTAGAAAATGGGGGAGGGGTGGGTACGACAGGCATGCCAGTAAGTGAGAGACTAGAGGACGGGAGGAGGAAGGAGAGGCGCAGCATCACTAGAGATGGTGAGGCTGGGATTGGCCGAGGCGGAGTGTAGCGTCACGGCCAGTGAGGGGGAGCTCTGAGGATGCTCCACTGAACTGGGAGGGAATACGTTCACTGGGAGTTTGCAGTGAGAGCTCAGCCATTACCAGCTCTACACTGACAACCGGGACTCCTTCACAGAACCACTCTCCACACCCAGTTGCTTGTTGACTCTTCTGCCCTCTCTCTGCTGCAGCCATGAATTATTTGCGCCGGCGTCTCTCGGACAGCACCTTCATCTCCAACCTGCCCAATGGCTACATGACAGACCTCCAGAGGCCTGAGCAACCTCAGCCTCCTCCACCTGCCTCCACCACCCCTGCCAAGTCTCCTACAGCCGGGCCCACACCTCCAGCCACTTCTCCGGCTCCAGAGAGGAAACCCCAGACTTCTCAGTCCACCAGCGCGGGTTTCTTCAGCTCCATCACCAACGTTGTCAAGCAGACTGCTGCCTCAGCAGGGCTGGTGGAGCAGACCCAAGTCACGACACCCAAGAAGTTCAAGATCCTCCTGGTCATTGATGAACCACAACAGGAGTGGTAAGACGACATGTTGCTTCTGAATTATTTATGGGCTATTGTTTGTTTGCTCATCCTTTGTGTTGATTTTGTACTCGTGATTCATTTGAATGTGTTAGTCAAGGGTTAAAGGAGGACAGAAACAACATCTGTATGAAGCGCCATATAGATGTGACATTGGAACTGCTGCTGTGGTTACACGGTGCAACATGCCGGTGATCCAATGATACCTTAAGGCAGTCAATACTTAAAGACATTCAGTCTATTGATTTTCAGCATTGAAATTACAAAGACACACGGTCAGAGGAACAGAGGGTTTTTTATTGTCTTGCATTTTTTCTGTATTGCAGCAAATATGATGATGTTGTCGTATCTCATTTTGTTACACTTTTTTGTTACACGCTCGCAGGAGGTGGAGTAGGAAATAAAGCTAAAATAGCTAAAAACAGACTGCTCTGTAATTTCTCTAAAAGAAAATGGATGCTCCACAGGTTGAGCAGAATCTGGAAATGCAGATTGAACACTGCAGTGCTTTCCCTCCATCAATGGGGTTTCCCCCTTTCTCACTCTTAGCAGGTCACGTGACATTCCCTGCGCTAACATAGGGAACCATTAATGTAACTAACTGCAGCCCTTGATGCATTGGGTTCCATTAGTCGATCATACAAAGCCACGCACAGCTGCAGATGGTTTAGTGAAAACACAGGGTGGGGAAAAAAAATCGAAAAGGTCATTTACATGACAAGAATTCTCCCATGCTGCTGGGAGAAAACGACCAGAATGTCATTACTTTAAGAGTGGGCTCATGTTCGGGTTTAAGCTGTTGCACTCGAAGTCAGTGCTCAAGGGGATCTTATTCACAGGTGTCTTGCATCTTTGTCAGTCCACTGTGGTGAGGATTATTCCTTTCTCCATGCTCAGAAGGAGTAGGCACACAGATTTAGAAATTCATTCCACATAGAGGCTGTTATCTTGTCATAAAGTAGAGGGTACGGTACTTCTGTCGCCACATGACCAACTCTTGTGTACACAGCCGACATAATTTCTCCAGTGCGGCTAGATAGGATTTTGCGCACAATTCACCCCAATAGCTTTTTGATGTGTGGTATTTATGGTTATTGTCAGCTGTTGAGGTAGAAGGCTTGAACCTAAAGTCACCTCTGTGATGTCTTTTTTCTATAGAGATCTCAGGCTTTTCTTGAGATATGGAAAAAAGAATGAGAATTAAACCTTTTTTTCCTTTACAGAACAAGGAAATATGCTTTTGTCAGACAGTATTAGTGCTGGTTGAATATGCAAATGTCAAAACCCTCACATCAATGCTGAATTTTGTATGTGTGTCACATCAAGGTTAATATGTCATCGTCATTTCAAGTGTCAGACTACAACAAGATGGCCACAGTAGCGGGATGTCATTTTGCATTTATTAAGATGCACACGCTACCCAAAACACAACAGATCACAAAAAATTTAGGATGTGGGCTTGGGGAAGTCAGACAGCCTTGCAGTGTTGGCCTTTTTTGTTTATATTTGCAGCACTGGCCATTTATGTAATAGAAACTTTGGTCAATGTTAACAAGATCAGACTCTCCTCAGAGGGATGGATGCCTTCCTCGTGCATTGACTTGAGTGGAAAGGAAGTTGCTTGTTGTGAAATAAGACTTGCAATCTGGCATGCCAGACACCGGCAGAGGATCACAATAAAGCTAATGCCCAAGCCCAAAATGCGTCATTCATCAAAGGTCACTCTAATTGAGAGTATTGCGTAGACTGGAATGGGAGTAAGATGACGTTACCCACACCAGTCAATTCACACTAGATATTTAGCAGGATCTGCAATTAAATAGTTTTGCCGGTTTGATAAAACTGTCAAGGGATTTCTGGCTTGAGCGTTATTCCTTTTGCTTAAGTTTTCTTGCTTACTTTCTTCAATATATCCCTGTGTTGGCGAGCTCGGCAGACACGTATTTCTCTTGATGTTTTCTTGCTTTGGTATATCTAGTGCAGATCCACAGCTGAGAGATCAGCAGAAATACTACAAAGGCCTGCTCTGTCTGAGTGCTGCATGTATTTTTTATGACTGCTCCATATCAGTCAAGTGGTGTGATGAACATCTTTGCTCACTGGATTTTGGTTTCTCCCATTTTGCCTTAGGGAGACCTCTCACTGACTGGACTAGACTAGTCCGTTGATAGATTGACCGTTGGTATGGTGTAGGTCTGCTTCATTTATATTCAGTGACTTGATGGCAGTGCTGGTGTTTGAAACTTGTGCTGTTTAGACTAGAAAGTGTAGTAAATTCAGATGGGAAAAGTTTGAGAAATGCTCTGACATGTTTGAAAGGTGACATGCTTCATATTCCATCCTCTCAGCGGCAGTCTGAGAACCCAGAATAATGTAGCTGTTGGCAAGCTCTAAGAAGATTAAATGCGTCTTCATTTTTTCCCCCCAAGTTTTGCTGAGCACTTGCCATTTTCTGTAATGTTGGCACACCTTGAGTCTGGGGACGGGTTGATCTGCTGTATCTCCCTGAACCATAGCTCCATTTTTCCCGTCCGCTGGCACAAAGCAAGAGTGATGAGACCTGGTGGCCCCGAGAAATAAAATGAAATCAAGAAAGAGCCCTGGAGATTGATTGAATCTGGCAGAGAGCTCAACGTCAACATCTATTTATAACCGTATGTGTATAGTATTCATACATAGAGAGCAAGAAAGACAATGGGCGACATGGTGGCTTGATGGTCAACACTGTCCCCTTTACAGGAAGGACTTGTGTCTCATCTCTGGGTCAAACTGAAGGCCATGCTGTATGAAGTTTTCATGTACCTGGGTACTCCAGGTTCCCCTACAGTCCAAAACATGCATGTTGAGGTCAATTGGAGACTCTAAATTCCCTCTGGTGTTTGTGTGTGTGTGTCCTGTGATGTTCTGGAAACCTGTCCAGGATGTGTATGTATCTTTGAGATAAGCTCCAGTAGATCCATTTAATACCAGCTAGGTAGATGGTTAAGAAAAAGTTAGAAAATGGTTAGAAAAAGGTTAAGAAAATGGTTTGATGGCTGAAATTTAGAATAGAGAGAACAAAAGAAAGAAAGAACAACACAGAAAAAGATTGAATTAGATTTGATCCGATTGTATGTAATCCTTTAACAACTTGTAAATCTGTGTGTCTAGGAATTTACAATGAATTATAGATGCCATGGAGAAAGCTCATTAATCGTTGCTTTGTTTCTAGTCGAAATCCATCTTTTTGGTACTTAGATCATTCTCCACAGAACATACAGGCAGTCACTAAAATCGACAAAATGAGCCTTATTTGTCATTGTTGGAGGTCAGTGTGCAACAGGTCGGGCCGAGCGGAGTAGATTCACTGCCTCGGATTAACAGTGTGTTCACCCCTGACCAGGGTCATGGCACATATAGAGACAGGAACTGTTTTCTATCAGCCTGTATTTTGGCTCGTTACCTGGTGTGTTTAGTGCCAACAATGCTGTATAATAAATTGCTCCTGTGACAGTGCCAGCTGTCTTCCTTATCAGACTAATGGCTGACGTACACAGCTTCCTTTTCCCCTCCATCATGTGGCTCTATTTAAAGGAGAGAGACTTAGATTCATTTCACTTAAGTCGCACAATGTCCAAAATCGCAGAGGAAAAAAATCTCTGCTCTGTTTTAACTGGAAAATGGACATGAATGGCTTGTACTGTGAGTTTAACCTTCTTCGAACATTACCCACAAGTGAGCGTGAATGTTAAGCAGGCTAAGTGATGAGACATTAGAATTCAGCAAAGGGCTCCCGCTTACCAAGCTCCCGGGTGAATCATCGCAATGAAAAATTCTCTCCCAGCAGTATGTAATTTGACAATATGTTAACATAGCAGCCTTTTTCTCAGTGTCTCAGTTGTCATGCTCTCACTCGAATGGGTCATATTTGTTTTTGTCTTGTTTGTTTCTCATCTCTAATTCAAGTCAAGAATGAAAAATGAATGAACTATCGAAGGATCTCCTTTTTCCCTCTCAGAATCTCTTCCTCTCTCTCCCATCTCCAGTCAAGGACAACGGCACAAGGCTTTTAATGCAACAGTATTTATTTTTTGCCAGAGAGCTAATGTAAGGACAACACAGACAGGCCTAGATTTTGATCAGACAACCTTGTTATTGTGTTGTGAGCGGCTAGATAATGATGGATATTATGGTTAATGCCCTGTAGGATGCAGTTAGGGCACATGGAGTCAGAGTGATGAAGCATCCAGCAAACACATGACGGCTTGTTCCCTCTACAGACTTTCCTCACGCAGACAAATATTCAGATCTGGATGGTGAAATTAAAATTGGCGTCCTGTCTTTTTCCATGTTTCCATCGAAGGGGCGTCGTCGCAGAAACACCGCCTCAGTCGACAGTTTGCACTGGCAAAGAGTATTCATCACAGAGCAGGGCAGGCTTTTCATTTTCTCCAGATATAGGAGCGGTGATTCACATTTTAATGCTTGTTTCCCTCCGCAGCCAAATAGATCTCCGTCCTCTAATTAGATTGGGGATGAATTATTCAGCCCGGCCTCCCCGCTAAATATGCAGGGGACGTGACAAGAGGGTGATACAAACTAGACGGAAAAAGAATCTTCTCAATGTATTATTAAAGTATATCATCTCGACCGTAGCGAAGCAAGGACGGACAGTGAGTCCCATTCGGGGGGAACGTGATCTCACGGTGCTTTGCTCTTCACCGGTTTTACTCCCTCGCACCACAGTAAAAGGTGAAATGTTCATTAAAGTAGGAGCCTGAAGCTGTGAAATTAGCAGCCCGACAGAGAGCTTCACCGTGGCAGATTTGAGGAGCTGGTATTGATTCGCTCTAGATCAACTCAGTACTTTCTCCTGTCAAAGCTTGTGCTGTCTGGCCTCATCTCTGCACGTCAGCCGCAGAAAAACTGAATAAATCGAACGCGCCGTTTACGCTGACAATCACACCGTGTGGCTCCTGCAGTTTTCATCTCCATGTGGTGTCAGTGTATAGACACTGATCCATCTTAATCTCCGATCTCATGGGAAACGTTTCCTCTTCAGCACTGATCCAAGGCAAAAAGTGTAACGCAAAGTCAAACGAGGAAAAAGCCCGAAACGACTGAGCTCTGGTTTGAAAAGTGCTGAATCACTGAAGGCATGAGAGGTTGCAGCCATTTTCCAATAACATTGTTTTAAGTGTGTCACCTCGCAGCATCATGTCACACTGTGTGGTGATGCTAGTGGACCGAGCAGTGGGGGATATTTAATTGCATCTCAGTGTAAGAACTCGAGGTTGCAGCTTCAGCAATTATCCAGCTTTCAACAGTGTTGTCATGTCTCCTCAAGGCCACACTGAGTGGAATAGGTGTGAGAACGGCAATTGGAAAAGCCTAAAAGGAAGCGTTTGTCTGCTCTGTGCTTTTTAGACACCGTACAAGTTGGTTTACCTAACATTAATTCACATTTCAGGTTGTAAAGTGACTAACATTAAATGCTGATTGCTCAGATTCTCTGCTTTTCTATTTTAACCAGGGCAAAATTATTCCGGGGAAAGAAAATACACGGGGATTATGATATCAAAGTGGAGCAGGTAGGTTCCGCATTGCCATTGATATCCATTTGAGGCACTTATGTAAAACAGAATAAAGCAGTTAAAAGTCCTCTGTTCCCCTGTGCTACTCCAATCGTTCGCTCCGCAGGCTGAATTCAGCGAGATCAACGTCGTGGCTCAGGCCAACGGGACCTGCAACGTGAACATGCAAGTCCTCCGGAACGGTACCAAGGTTATGAGGTAAGAGACACCAGACGAAAAGAGAGAAAGATTCATCTTCTCAAGTGTTCATCTGGGAGGTCGGCCAGCCACCCACAAGTGCTGAATGACACAGATTTATCACTTTTCCTTTTCTCACATCTCCGCCATAATTTTAACTTTTTTCAGGTCATTCAAGCCAGACTTTGTCCTCATTCGTCAGCACGCCTTCAGCATGACCCAGAATGAAGACTTTCGCAACCTGATCATCGGGCTGCAGTATGGAGGAGTCCCAAGCATCAACTCCCTTTCATCCATCTACAACCTGTGTGACAAGCCGTGGGCGGTAGGCACTGAGCAGCCAGGGAGAGCGACAATAATAACAATCCATTCCCTGTCTGGACTGCTCGTTGTCTGTTAAATAAGCACAACATCATCCGTGGAATGATTTTTGCATTCATTCTGGTTTATTTGCCTTTTCGTGTCCAGTTTGCCCAGCTTATCAACACCCACAGGAAGCTGGGTGCTGAGAAGTTCCCACTGATTGAGCAGACTTTCTACCCCAACTACAAGGAGATGGTACGAACCCATCACTGGACACTTTCTTCTGCTTCCAAAGATCATTTCAGACACTGTATAAGACAATAACGCTTTGCTTTTTTTGTTCAGGTAAGCATGCCATCGTTCCCTGTTGTTGTGAAGATTGGTCATGCCCACTCTGGGATTGGAAAGGTAAGACTTGCACCTTTTTCTTTTCTTGCATTTTTGATGCATTTCTTCCTTTTGTTTTGGAACTTTAGATGTGTTAAACAAATGCGCTGTGAATTTCAGCAATTATAATAGCGTATCATCCAAAGTGATGTGTAAAATGACTTGGCTATTTTTCTCAGCTCTCTCTCTCTCTCTCTCACATGTCTCTTCTTGCGTCCAGGTGAAGGTGGAAAATCACACTAAGTTCCAGGACATAGCCAGCGTCGTGGCTCTCACCCAGACGTACACCACCACAGAGCCTCTCATCGACTCCAAGTACGACATCAGGATCCAGAAGATCGGCGCAGACTACAAAGCCTACATGTATGTACGGGGGCACATATGGTGCTTGAACCTTCGTAGAGACGAGAAATCAGAAATAGAAGTGTTATTTTGTGTGCTTTTTCGCTCTAGGAGAACATCTATATCTGGCAACTGGAAGACTAATACTGGCTCAGCTATGCTCGAACAGGTTGCCATGACTGATCGGTAAGTGGAAAAAATAATACAATAAGTAGATTATTTGCTACTGCTTGCGTTGCGTAACAATAATTATGTTTTTCGATTGGCTCAGATACAAGCTGTGGGTTGATACCTGCTCCGAGCTTTTCGGGGGTCTGGATATTTGCGCAGTGAAAGCCATCGCTGGGAAAGACGGCAGAGATTACATTACAGAGGTAGGAGTATAGGCTGATTAGGTCTGATTCTCTTAAAATCCAATTTAATGACGCAGGCTGGCCTCTGCCTGCGAGGGAGAATATTTTAGTCTAATGCGACATGTTTCTATATCTGTGTCGTAACCATCCATTGCGGGGGCGCAGGTGGTGGGCTCGTCCATGCCCCTGGTGGGGGAGCATCAGGCTGAGGACAGGCAGCTCATCGCCGACATGGTGCTGGCAGCCATGAACAAGGCAGCAGAGAAGGAGGCCAACGCTCCGCCCCGACCCACCACCATACAGCCTTCACAGGTACGGTGACGCACGGAGATTTGGCCCGGGAGGCTTGTGCCAGCTCAGTGTCACTGATAAGGACGACCTAGAATGGAGAAACGCTTTTAGGACCGGGTTGTGTTGAATAACGACAGTCTATACCCAACCGAATGTGTACGGCAAGTCCAAAAATATAATTATGTTGTCAATCACATACAAAATCTGTGTTTTAATTATTTATTATTGCAATTTTATTCAAGAAAAGCACAACAATACAGGTTCATTCACATGCTCACTATGTCTTGTTTCTTGTTTTGTCTCCATGTTAATGAATACTCCTCACTCACCCACATACTGCCTCCAAACAAAAAATAAACAAATAAAATAATAAAAGTGGAGGATGTTTCAATTTTCTAAACCTCTGTTCAGTTATGTGAGTAAGCAAAAGCAAGACAGCAAAGCTACTACAATTTCATTAAGTTTCCAGTTACCAGTTTAAATAAATGGCAGTGTATGAGCTTTTTTTTTTACATAGATCTTCTCAAAGCTTTCATCTGGGTGCCAGATTAGCTTGAAATGGCCTCAAATTCGAACATCTGAGGCATTTGTGGTGAAATCAGTGATCTATTGCTTCTGTTATGGCTCCAGAAGGCAACCATAAATACTCCATTCAAGAAAGCTCAGTCTCCTTTAAGAAATATGCTATAATAAAGTTATTATGCAGTCAGATATCTGTATTCTAGACCTTTACGTCATTTTTATGTGCCAGCTATTTCGGGTGCCAGAAATCCGGCCCAGTTGTTCCAGGATGAGTAAGCTTTTTCTTTTTTCTTCATCTTCTCAGGGAACCGGCCAGAAAGGAGAGATTGTTGGCGAACCCACTAAGAACGGTGCCGGGCGCCCGCCTCAAGGTTGTCTGCAATACATTCTGGACTGTAATGGCGTTGCAGTGGGTCCAAAACCAGTCCAGGCCAACTGAGTCACTCGAGAGAAAGGGAGGAAGTCTCAGAGTCTTGATAACAATGACGTACCTTTAGACGGACACAAACAGCAGACGTGAGTGTGTGGGCGCTGATAGCTAGAATCAGATCGTGGTGACGTGAGTTTGGTTCGGCGGGAACGCTGGCCTGGACTGTGTTTTTAACTCTATGCAGTGTCAAAATGTACTGTCTACTTGTTGACCTGTTGATTTGTGTGCTTGTATAGGTCACCTCTGTTTCCGTAGCTGTGGTTTCTTTGGGGCTGTTGTTGATTATGTGAAAAGCAGATTGTGCCTACACTGAGTTCAGTGCTGCTCTGTCCTACTTGTTTGACCCAGCTATGAATCTTTCATTTGCCCCCCCACCCCCACCCCCCCACCCCCACCCCATCCCCAACCCCTTCCCCTTTGCGTTTTCTATTTCAGTGTGTACCTTTAGATATTGTTCAAACTGTGGACTATCGTGCAGTTTGACGTTTCTGTATATCTCGATATGTATACAGTACGTGGGTGTGTATGGCTGTAGTGGTGATTATTTTCATACTAATGCAGATAGATATTTATTTTGGTTTTGCATGATTGATACAAAGGCAGGTGCAAGTCAGTCAATGTCTGTTTTACCCGAGCTGTGTTTCCCTGTGATTTATGCATTGTGAATGTGTCATAGTCAAAATGCATATTATATGATAAGTTCTACAGGATATACCTACTCATTGCCAGACATGCATTAACACAGTGAGTGCCACCATGCGCACTCCTGTATACAGATACATACAGTACGTGGCCTTTCTTAGAGTTCATTTTCACATCTATAACATCACAAGAAAAGAGATTATTTAGATTTTAGGATACACCTGATGAATCAATAACAAGAGTAGTCTATAAAGAGTAGTCTGAGATTTATGAGATTTATTTATGGTTTTATTAGCTAGGATACTGTGCCGCGACGCATACGCAAATTCACTATATTTGTATGATTTTGAACCAAAGAAGAAATTACTTGCTTTCAATCAGTCTTTGCACTCCGCTAACCCACCGTGTAAATATCAGCGAGGGGATTGTTAATCCTGCTCGGCGTCACATGTAGTGAACAATTTCAGCAGAGAACAGCGTCCTGAGACAGTGTTTATGTTTTCAAATACCCTGTTATATATATATATATATAGATATATATATCAAAAATAAACACACACACACACACTAGTGAAGTGATGCTGCGATCAAGTCGTTGTATTTTTTGTGTTCGGGTGTATGAAATCAGGCATCGCGGCTGATAAAAGAAAAAACCTGGATAATGTATGATAAGGAAATACCGACTACAAAGTACCCTCCGCCCCCCTGTGGTCCTCACACTGGATATCAGCGATCATGGTGGTGTTGCCATGACAACGATAAAAGTGCTCTGAGGTTTTTAGTGTGGACTGTGTTACTGCCATACAAAGATTCAACACATTTATCCTTAACCACACGCTTCCTGTGTGTACACGGAAAGTGCAATATAAATCATTTTTTAATGATTATTATTATTATTACTATGTCACTCTATAATGTGTGTGTTTTCAAAATCAGATCTTCCATCGACTTAAGGATAAGGAAAAGCTAGGGTCATCTGAATTGTGTTACAACGTTTGTACGCAAATGTCACAATCACTTGGTTGTCGTCCCTGTGGCTTTTTGTGGAGGCCATTTTCATATATCTACTACCCTGAATGGTGAAACAGCTAAAAAGCAACCAAATCAACTGTAAAAAGAAAATCTGTACCGTTTTCCAACAATCTGTTTGTTACAGTAGTATACAAATATGATCAGCAAGCTCTGTGTGTGGTTCTTTTCCGAGTTGTATTAAGTGCCATTGTATCTGTGAGCGTATCCTTGTGAAAGCCATGCCTGAGGCTTTATGGATGTGTTGTTCTGTTTAATAGGAAATATGCCATGACATTGATTTCCAAGGGGAGGAACATGCATAGGTACAACGCGTGCATGGTTGGACCTTTGGTTCAGTGATTGTGACTGAATATTTGATAGAATATATCTGGGGCATGTTTGTTTGGCCGTGTGTTGAGGTTAAACTTACGTTCTCACATTATCAGGAGTGTCACTAGTAAGGGCCATGGTAACATGCTATAAATATCTGTACTTTAAAAACCGGTGTTGGACTGTTTCAATCGAGATCAGAATACAATATATTGTGGAAAAAATTCCTTTCTGGATATTTCTCCTCTGTCTGGCAATAAAGCTTCCTTTGCAATATATGTTGGGTCTGTGTCCTCATATGTGCTAAGTTAGTTACAGCTCAGCGAAGACATACGTTTTATCCACAGTTCAGGTGCTTGGCATGTATTGTGGTGAACACATCCGTGCTATGATCACAGCTGTGCTGCTTTTCTTTTGGCTTTTCTTTCCCCAGTGTCCCCCTCACACGCAAATGATGCTGAATTGATGCATTTGTGTCCAATAGAGAACATTCAAGATGCTAAAAATCACATTTTGACCTCAGTGTGTCTCTGTAGCTAAGATGGCTGGCTGTCATAAATGACGTAACAATGTGCTGAAATCAGGGACACCAGACGAGCCCAAAGGATTTCTGTCACAGTGGACCTCTGCAAAGTTGGCCCTTTAGTCTCCTGCAAATGGATGCTGAAGGAAAAACATCCACAGCTGAGGTAAGACTGATCAACTTCTCAGCTCTCTAGTGAATTCAAATACACCATGGTAATCTAATACAACTAATACCACGGAGAGAAGAGCAGCTTTAATCCTACCTGAAACTGTGTTTTACCGAGAGGATATTTTTAAACACTTTTGTCCTTCACATACGTGAGGCCAAGTGTCAGAATTAGCATGACAAACACCCTGAAAGCAGAAGCTTCGCTGCTCAGCGGGCTGTTGAAGTGCATTGTTCCAGACTGTGTGGGTATGTCTGCACTGTGCAACCTCTCTTTTCTTTCAGCGGCTCCCTGTCCAAAGACACACACCAGCGGTGGCGGTGGAGACAGTGAACGCAGAGGCCGTCTGCCATTTCGCTGAAATCTGCTCCCCGAATAAAGACGATGCTCTGCCAGTAAAATAGTTTGGACCTGGGAATCGGATGCCCACCCACACTATCATTAATGAGTACATGTTTGTAATAGTGATTTTTAACCAGTGTGCGCTTATAGCTTTTGTAAATGTCGTGGTTGGTAGATGTCTGATTTTAGTGGCATTTATCCGCGCCATAGTGAAAACTCCCGGGATCAAACTCTAAACTTTATTTCATCCTCCGAGTAGCTGGAGGGGCTGTGAATGTGAACTGCTTCTCCCGTGATTTAAAGCCCGAATTATGAGGCGAGATGACGCAGAAAACAATGTCCCGACTTATAAAGAGCAGGAAATAAAAGCTGATTAATATTTCAGTCCTGCGCCGGGCCGTCTGACAGGCACATTTTATATCCCATGCCTGGAAACAGGGCCACTTAATTGGGCACATTCATTACAAAGAGGAGTTAATTATTCTCTCAGGCTTGACGATTGTTATTCTCTTGACAGCGCTTCCACCGCACTGAGCGGTATCTCTGAAAATTAAGAACGGACGCCTAATGACATCCACAGCCCTTTGATGTGTACAGTCTGGCTGCTTTATATTTACGCCTCCCTCGTTATCGGTCGCGCAGTCACGGTGTTACTACATCCACCGACGTTTCGGTTCCTCACCTCGGACGCCTTGCGTGGCACTCAAACACTTCCCTTTACACCTGGGAGAGCCCGGTGACTCACAATAAGGAAGGAGCGGTACTTCCACATTACTACGCTGCAGACATCTGCTTACTGTCAATTCGAGATAACAGGGAGGGAAGTCGTGGCAAAATATTAACATCTAGCACATCTCCGCTCTGCTTTCGTGGCGATGGCCTAAGTAGTGCTCCGGCCTCCTTCTGGCTGCATGTCCGCATCACCTGCATACAGGGGCTGTGATTGGTCGTTGTTTATCATCTCTCTCTTCTTGTGGTTGTGGGTGTTTAAGCTCAGCACATGGCAGTATATGGGTAAGATGGGGCAAAATTAAAAAGGAGTAACCTCTGACAAGATTGTAAGCAGCACACGATGTGAGAAAGAAGGCTATGAAACCGACAAAGGCTTGAAATGTGTTTGAGTGATGGTGATTTCTGCATTGTGCACCAATAAATACGCAAAATGATGTGAACAACTACACCCAGAACTTGTATTCCTTATTTCCAGGCTGCCTTATTCCACTGCTATGATGCCTTGATGTGCTCGTGCTCTTGTTATTCATGACACTTAGCACCGGCTCACAGTCCGCCTCCAGATGTTCCCTAGAGTCACCGAATGACTGCGACGGCAGGTCTGAGCCCTAATGGGAGATCGCAGCCACGTCTCAGGGGCGAGCCTCAGACTATCACATCTGTTGTTTGTATTATAATAGCACGTTCCTGCTGTTTCCTTTAACAAATATCAGCAAACATCTCCCGCAGAAATAAAATATGCTCCTCACCATGTGCTTGCGAGGCTTCCAGATGGTGACCCCCCCACCCCCCTTTCATAACAAGCAGAGCTGACCTGGCTTTGGTGGTGGTGGTGAAAGTCACCGGAGAGCCGGGAGGAACGAGGAGGGCCCTGAGGCTGCAGCCATGGAGCTTCTGCCCAGACTCCTCCCAGCTGTCTGCCAAGCTGCTGCACAACACGGCCGGCTCGCGCCCTGTGGGGCCACGCTGCACCGGCCATCTGCCGGAGAGGCCTCGATGAAGGAGCACGTCAAAGCGCTCTGTGGCGAGTGCCGGCTTTAGAGAATCTGGCGAAACGCGTCCGATAACGGTCTGTAACGCAAGCACAACAGGACGCGACACCACAGACATGTGCACAAAGTGGTGCAAACCTTCCATTATGCTCTGATGCATCCACCATCTAGAGAGTGCAAAATGTCTAAGTGACAGACAGTGCAGTGCATATAGATGTATAGAATATAAAAAAAGGCTGAAAAATAAAGGCTAAAATCTTGCCTCAGTGCCCATCTAATCATATATGATACATGTATATGCAATGGCCCTTCTTGTGCAAAACAAACATGTGCTACTGGTATTTGTATATTAAGATAGATGACACTCTCGTACTTTCAATATTCTCAACTTCCTCTTTGTTACTTGGTTTTACTGGTACTTTTACTTTGATGCCTCCTCCTCCATCTTTGATTTCTGCCAGGTCATGTGTAAGGAAAGCTGACAAGACAGTATGGGCGTATCCGCACTAGATGGAGCTATTGTAGGGCAGTGATGTAGGGCGTCTGGGTTCTGTTGGTTTCATTTTGGCCGGCGTGTGCGGCTTGCAGAAATAGAACAGATAAACACGTATAGCAAAACGACTGCGAGACTAGTCAGGCGGCGCTCAGACGACGGCTTCGCTCTTATTGTGTTGCTGTTGGATCATTTCACCCTGGGATCAGGCTTCAACGGACATGTGACTCAAATAAGACAAACAGCCCAAAACGCACCCGTCCTGTTCTCCCCCGTATCCCTGATCTCTCCCACGGCTGAAGTCAAAGGGCCAGAGCAATAAAAAACACGGAGGGGGGGGATCTTCTCATTCCCATATTTAGATCACAGCAAATATTCCCATATTTACTATAAATTTACACTTGGGACTGAAAGCAGTCTCGTCTAGCAGGAACTTCAAGTTAGATGTTGACACTACAACAAAATATAACTGTCCTTTCTTTCCACCCCACGTCCCTCCCTTGCTAAATGATTGTTGTTCCACCGAGCTCGCCAGTGGCGAGGCTGCGCGCAGCGGCATCAGCCAATGGAGGAATCCCCCGCTGGCGTGTCTGGACTGGATCCCCTGTGAGGTTACACCACGTTGCCACTGCTACAGCAAACATTACACCCCGCCACAAAGTCTTGCACATGTGTGGGATTGTACAGCGCCGGGGAAGGAGAAGCGGGGCCACGTCACCCGACGTCAGCTCGCCCCCCCCGCCGCTTCACTTCCACAACGGAGGGGGAAGAACACAGGACGCTGGCTTTGGCAAAGAAATTTAACTTAATTTTATTAAAATATTGAATAGAGAACTTTCTCACCGAGTTCACAATAAAACGTTTAACCTCCTGAAAGAGACGCGATAAACAAATACAAATTAGTTTCCAAATCGCTTTAAATATTTAAGACAACCGCCAAAATGTCCAGCTCGCGATAACCTACCCATGGTGAGCGCTGATAAGAACGAGTATCTACAGATCTGTTTACTCAGAGCTATGGAGGCGGTCTGTGGAGACGGCTGAAACCACTGCTTTTTGCTAAAATGTGCAAAATTCAATTTTTCCATCGTAACTCATGCTTGCTTGTCTGACAGGCTATAACTCCACCAAAAATGCCCCCCTCCCCGCCCCAGGAAAAAAAAAAAATCAAGACAGTTAAAAGAAGTCAAAAGACGACAACAACAACAAAAAAAAAGAACAATTTCCCATATCTAGTCCATTATCATTTAAGACAATGCGGAAAAAAAAAAATCAACTACTACTGTGCAACTAAATGGACTACATCCAACGGCTTTGTTTGTGATAACAAGAGGTGAATTGTGCAGGATCTTAGTCCAGGCTTTGTTTCCTCTTAAGGCATGTAAGCTTTACAGGTCCTCTTCATCACAGCGAACAGACAGGAGGGTGTGCTTCATGTCACGGAAATGGCATGGAGAGAGAGAGACGTCTCCTCTCGAGCTTCCTTCAGTGTCCATTGATCATTGTCTTAGGTAGGTGTGCGTGCAGGTATTTACAATTTTCTTTTCTCACCAAATGCGTTGCCACTGTGGAGCCGCTGCATACTTCTTAATACGTGCAGTGATAAGCAAGGCACCGCCTCTTTAACGTGTGCGTCCCACTGCGCTCCATCACCGCTCACTCCCTTCCTCTTCCCCCAGAGCAAATCTCAGACTCTCCCTCTCCGAATCTCCTCGCACTCTTTGTGGATTAGCACGGGCTTGTGTATGATTGCGTGTGCATTTCTTAAAAAGGTCTATATTGGCATCTGTAGGTAGAGAATTTGGGCATACTGAGCATTTGGACTATTCTGGGCATTTGAGGCCGAAGGAGGAGGCGTTGCTGCTTGCGGCCTCTAGAAAACAGGCAGTCTGGTGGAGGTCAGAGTGCAGGCGTTGATATCCTCAGTGTGAGAGGCTCTGTGCAGGGACGGTTCTGAGGCACTGCGGTTTATCTTAGGGAGGGCATGCTGGAGGAGCTCGATGGAAGACAAGATCTAAAAGGACAAAAAAATAGAGAAACAAATGAGTGCAAACATCTATTTTGAAATCTAAAATAACCCAGAGAGAGAGAGAGAGGCTGACCTGTGGGAAGAGCGGCCTCTCATTCATGGACTTCTTGATGCAGTCGGCCACCAACCTTTTCATGGCTTTGGGACAGTTCTTGTAGAGCTTACTGAGGTCTGGGGACAAGTAGCCTCTTCCCACCATGAAAATAATCTGAGAGGAGGAAGACACAGGCAGAGGAGAGGATGAGGGACCCACGTCTGGAAATACGTCTCGGAGCACGGGACCCGATCGAGCCGTAAGTCAGCGGTCCGCCTGGGACGATCCTCGAGAAATACGGCCGGCGTTTAAACACTGAACCGTGAGGGCATGAGTGCTCGATGCGGCAGAGATAAAGGATTATGGCAGGACTTTATGTGCCTGCCAGGTCAGCTGAGCGACAAAGCCGTTCTACGGTATCAAATTGAGGAACGGCGTCGGGCGATAACGGTTCTTATGGGCACACTTTGTGCAGCGACTTCAGCCAACACAGTAAAATAGAGCCGAACAAGGAGCCAGACGCGATCCAGACCGGGTCTTGTGGCCTGCGGGGGAGATGAAAAACCACAGACACACACACACACAGTCCCACACGTAGACACACACACTCAAGCACCCCTTTTCTCACACACCAACGGGGTTGTGTTACGGGGTCTAAAATTAGGCCCGTGGCTCCAGGGTGACCGCCTCTGTTCCATGGTGGGCCTTAGGCCAGCTCCACAACCCCTCCAGACAGCAACCCAGTGTCTCTCCACCACCTTCTGGCCCAGGCTCACAGCCCAACATGGCAACCCATGCAGGGACGGGGGCACAGGAACACGTTTGAATGAAGGGGTTTTGGGTTTGACCAGATCAACAGATTTTTATTTTTGCTACAATTACAGAGTGTGCGTGTCGAGGGGGCATCATGTTGTCATCTGCATGTAAGCCGACACGCAGTGTG
Organism: Karalla daura; assembly: GCA_029224185.1. NCBI lineage: Eukaryota > Metazoa > Chordata > Actinopteri > Chaetodontiformes > Leiognathidae > Karalla > Karalla daura. Next base: position 9,687,432 of record CM055193.1, on the reverse strand, counting down.
CCGCAGTGAGACTTGGAGTACCTGATCTCTGTTTGCTGTCTGAGAGTATGGGAGCTCTCCCGTCATGAGCTCAAAGAGAACAATTCCATAGGAATAGACATCCGATTGGAAGCTGTAGGGATTGTTGTCCTGCATCCGGATAACCTCAGGAGCCTGTGGATTGCCGCACACAAAACAACAAACAAGCATCACAAGCCGGTCTGACGTCTCCGTAAAGCGGCCGTGCAGGAACCAGTGGGGTGCTACTGACCATCCACAGAATGGATCCGGAAGGCTGCTCCACCTGATGTGAGCCGCTCCATCGAGCCTTCACCGTGGCAAGACCAAAGTCTCCAATCTTCACCGTTAGCCCTTCATGCAAGAAGATGTCTACACAGCAGTCAAGGAATCACGGTTCAGAGGTACCGGGCAAACAGCGGAGTGGAGCAAAGCACTTGAACATCCAGCAGAAAGGATACTGTTGGACTTCATGTCACGATGAATGATGTTCTTCGCATGCAAATAGCTGCAAATGGAAAAAAATGAAACCGATTAGATGACATCGATGCTTTTACAAAGTCTGGGTAAAAATGGTTGCATTGTTGAGGACTCACTCCATGCCCTGAGCCGTCTGCCTGGCGATGTCTATGAGCTGGATGATCTTGAAGTTGGTCTCCAGGACGTGAATATGTTTGTAGAGGCTGCTGCCCTCACACCACTGCGTCACAATGGCCAGGTTGTCCTTTGTCATGTAGCCCATGAACAACAGGATGTTGACATGTCGCGTTTTCCTGCGGCCAGAGGCAAAAAAAAGGAGGGGGGGGGGCGCAAGAGGAAATCGCCAAAACAAAAGATAAGATAAATAAGACATCTGTAATAAAGAGGACTCGCAGAGAATTCGGTACGTCGCAAACTGTGGCCGGTTCTCACCTCAGGACGGCCACTTCATTTCTGAATGCCTGGAACTGCTCCGGCGTGGGGTCAGTCACCTTTAAAATCTTCACTGCTACGTCACCTACAACAAACACGCGCTGCTCAGTTACCTTTTAACCCACGCAGCCTGCAGTATGTATGCACCTGAGAGAGTCAACACGACACACATGCCGATCCGATTTTCCGACCGTCGGGCGGGTGGAAATTGCGGTTTGGAAGTGTGAAAAGTAGTGATAGTTGCTGCACCTGAAACTGCCCTGCCCCGTCTGAAACGCATTCCTACCATGCCATTTCCCTTTATATACAGTTCCAAAGGAGCCCGAGCCGATGCGGGAGTGCAGGTACACCTCGCTGGCCTCGATCTCCCAGTAGTAACTAGAGTCCCGCTTGTCCCGAGGCCTCTGGATGGACAGAAATCAAGAGGGTGCAACTGATGTCAGACATGCAAAATAAACAGAAGCCCTGCTGTAGGGGAGACGGCGCTGCGCTCAGAGCCCTCGCTCTATTTATACATACAACATACAAGCAGGGCATGGAAAGTGTACGAGGACCGGCCAAGCAAAGGTGAAAGTACGTCGTGTAAAACTGGGTTTTCAGGGGGGTTTTAGGGAGTGAGGCCCTGGAGGCAAAACTGTGACAGAAGCAGCAGAGGAGGCAAACGTCCCACTGAGGTTCTTCTATGAGGTGACTTTACTTTGAAATAAAGCTCAGTTCAGGTAGAAGCAGTTTTACACTGGTGGAAAAACTGTGAGGAAGGAGAATATGTGGGAACTGGGTCAGAGCTAGAGCGGCAACACACTCAAGTCAATACAGTCAAAGCAGCAGCTTCTTCCTCTGTTCAATACTTGAGCAAATACACAAAAACACACATAGACAGAAGTGCGACTTTGCATACTTACAATTTTGTTTTTCTCCTGAGTGTTGAAGGACGTAGCCCTCTCTCGCTGGGCGGGTGCGGGCGCTTTGGACTGGGACTGGGGCCAGCCTGTGGGACTCTGACTGGGGGAGCTCCCCGCTTCAGTAACACAGCCAAAGAAGAATCAGGATGTATTAAGACTTGCCTAAATCACTGGAATGTCTCAAAACCATACAAGGGATACTGTGTCGATAAACATATTCTGTGTCTGCTCTGCAAAATGTTGCTGCAAAACTTTCCTTTGCTATGCAAACACTGTTGAATCGTTCATATGTGTATCGTGCATGTGTTTGTTAGGACCGAACACAGCACATCGAAGCAGCCTGTGCAGTTTTGTTCTACTTGCAGCATGCCTTGTTGCACAATGCCAATAAAAGCTTCCCAATATGTTCTATCTATTCGATTAAGTGTAGTGTGTCATATGTGAAACCGAATAGTTAAGTGCTTGGCAGATCCTCTATAGAGTTGAGCAATGTGGCACATAACCTTTAACTTTGTTCCAGTTCTCCACCTTCCTCCTTCCCCTGACAACAGGTCTTTCTACTTTTTTTTTTTTTTTTACTACTACTACTACTTTTTTTGTTTCAAATGAATGTCTAATCCTAAGGAGGTAGGTGGGTGTGCTGCAGAACAGTAGCGCTACTGGTATGATGCTAATGAAAGCAAAAAGTGAGACTTACCCGAGTCATGATCACGCATCACATCCTGAACAGGAAAAAACAAACAAAAAAAAAAACAGGTTATATCAGCGTGTCCCAACAGATAACTGCACTGTCAAAAGTCGAGGCGTGAGTGACAGCGCAGAGATGTGAATGCAGATAGCCCGTTTGCAAGGCATGCTATTCAGACCAAACACACGACACTCCGCTCTCTAACCTTTTCTGGACTCTCGGACGAGGCCTCAACAAAAGACTGGGAGAAGTGCACAATACCTACTTTCCTCTTCAGCCAGAATCTACGGCACCAAGGGCTGGGGGAGGTATTCAGGCAGTCTAGCTACTCCCCAGCAGGGTACAAAACAACGTGGGAGCGGGGGGAGGAAAAAAGGGGGGGGGGGACAGAGGAAAGGAAAGGAAAGGAAAGGAAAGTGAGGAAGGAACGAGGACAGGAGAGATGCCCAGGTCTGTACCTGGGCTAAATAACAGGAGGAATAATGCGCAGAATGTGCACAACTAGTGAGCTGATTACACAAGAGCGCTGGCGGTACGAAAAGCAGAAACTAGAACCGAAGAGGGGGAAGTCGAGAGACGCACATTTATAAAAAAAAAAAAAGAGAAAAAACATTCACTAAAATAAGCTGCCATCAGGGGGAATTACACAGAAAGAGCCTCAGCCAGGTGGATGACTTAACACCGAGGTAGATAAGAGGTAGAGGGGGGGAAAAAGCAAGGCAAAGATAGCTGGAATGCCTGAGATGTACGTAGGAGGGCGAGATCAGTCTCAGGCAGGAGATATTTTAGGAGTGGCTTGGACGTACAGGAGTACCCAAGAGGCCCATGCGGTGTGTAGTTACCTCAATTATGCTGCTGTCTACAGGCAGGGTGGTGCTAACCATGTGGACGTTGGGCGTGGAGGTGGAGCGCTGCCTCTGAGAGAGACCACCGCCTGTGGGTGGGTAGGGCGCGGTGTAGTTGAACACATGAGGGGTGGAATATCGATGAGCCGAGCTGCCGAGAGGTGCAGAGAGAAGAAGAGGCGCAGTCAGGTGCCGTGATGGAAAAGGCTCCCGTGTTTTAGCCTCCACCTCGGCGCTGACATTTGACGAGCGCAGATCTGTGACCTCTTTAGAAAACGGGCTGCCGTGGGTGTGGTTGCAGCTCAGAGCGAGAGCTTTCTGGTTTCATTTCTGTCATTTTCTCTCACTTTCCCCATTCACGCATTGTCTGTTTGTGTCGCGTTGCGTTGTTGTGCTGTCGACAAAATGCTGCCACAAAAGTGAGAAACAATGGGCGCAAGAGCACTGTGAGGAAGTTGTTATTGGTTCATTTTAATGCGGCCTTCCTCTTATCCCTTTTTGGGCTAACCTGACACAGTGGAGGTATTTCGCCCTTGGTGTTTGCCAAGATCAGGACTGGCTCAGATGAAGAGTACAAAGCTCACCAGCCAAATATGCTAATCTGCAAACAATCCAAATGTTGATCGCTTTGACAAGCACAGAAATCGAACTCGAACATCCAAAAAAACACGTGGCCGAGAACAATTCCTCGTGTGCGAGGTCTCGGTTTACCTCCCCTGACTAGAGTTACAGGCGAACCGTCTTTCAGATGCTGGTTATACTGGGGGGCGCGGAGCGCCAGCTGAATCACGTTTGTGTAAACAGAGTTCATATTAAATCTCACTTATGACCACGGAGTGCACTCCATGGGAACAATCCCCCCCTTTTGGCAAAACAAAACTTTGTTTCAAAAGAGCATTTGAGATCGCTCTGCATGGAACAACTTAATACTTTGTGAGTGCTAATTTGGCAGCTCAGAGTGCTTTTTAACCATTTTAAGTGCTCCTGAAACAACAGGCCCTTTTCACGCCTTTCGTTACATCAGCACTTGGACTGGTAAGCCCCCATAAAGCCGAGCACGTCATTAAAAAATGGGATTTATTTCGATTCAGATTAAGGTTCTTTACCAACGGGAAGAGAACTGCAAGCGGGCTGCCATCGAGCGCCACCAATAACTGAGAAGGACAACAGTCGTGGCTACACACAGACACGCCAACGCATCTGCAAAAACCAAGCTTGCAGCCTGATACTTCAAGCCCTCCTTCCTATCTAAGCTTAAACTCAGAGTGAACAGTGTCAGTGGGGCCTTAATAGACTCTACACTCACCCTGGACTGGAAGATAATAACGATAAAACCGTATTCTACGTGTGGCTGTGTCTTTCCAACGCATCCTCAACGTTCGCTCCATCCTATCATTAACAGGTGGCGGTGACACGCAAGGATGTGCCACACTACACCAGGACAGAGAAGGGACGGCTGAAGGTTTCACTCAGTGCAACAAACCTCTCGACCAGGCAAAACGCACCTGGGATGAGTAACAGCCACTGTGACTTGCCTCGTACTTTATTCTACAACAACGCTCCTTTAAAAAGGGAAGCAGCGTGCCTTCTTCTGTGGTCGCAGAAGGGGAAGATTTTTTAAAGGTTCACATTTTCATACAACAGTTCGTCTTTTGCACCCAAGACTGGGACAAAAATCATCTTGCTGTCTTTGAATAATTAGTGCAGGTATACTATCCATCTTCTGGTACAGAAAACACCAGCGGGGGGTGGGTTAGGGTTAGGATTAGGATTACGAACGAAACAGACATTGAAAGAAAGACTTTGCTCACCTCGGAAACCGCGTTAGGGATTCCCTCATTCGCCGGGACGTCAGCGGGGGCAGAGACGGGCCGCTATCGCCAGGCGTTGGACACAACCTGAGGGCAGGGCGCCACAGGAGAGCCAGAGTCTCTCAGTGCACGCTCAACGTCTGTATTCTTAATCAAATGCCTACAAGACTACAATGGCTGTCAGGTTACTGGGCTTATCGCTTTGCTGCCTATGATATGGATCTTTTAATGATTACTGTCAGTCCTGCCGTCCATCCTGCAGTCTGCATGCAAATGGACACTAATAAGCCTCTACTCTCTGTGTGAGTATGCAAAGCCGCATATGAGGTTAGACCTAATCAGAGGATCTGTAGTATCAGCAGATCTCGTTTTTGCTGCACCATTTTGAACACATTGTGAGTCCTGTTGCACACTTGGTTAGACCTTAGACTTCTGAGACTTTCCAGTTCGGTTTTCAGAGAACAGGCTTCACAAAGCACACTGCTGCAGCATGCACAGGTGCTTTGCTTTGCTTACGCTTTGTCGTTTCGAGGTCGAAGACACTTACAGGAGTTGTCTGATGTTGCTCCAGTCCACACACATCGTGGGCACTTTGGTGCTACAGTGCTCATGGAATTTGTAGCCGCACGTTTGGCAACGGAAACCATTCAAGAGAAACTTCTGGCAAATATCGCAGAACGCTAATTTCAGATACGTTTTCCGGACCTGCGGACGACAGAGAGGAAGCCCGTTTAATGGCTTAATTCCACCGGGGCCGACAGAATGGAGTCACTGCTGCGACTGCATCCATCCCAGACAATGTTTGTGGTGCACATTTGGGCACAGTCCCCCGGTACACTCAAAACAGGCACCTGGACATGTTTGTGTGAGGCTGCACAGAGCAGAATGAACTGGGCAGACAGAAAAATAAGCAGTATTGGCAAAGAGCATCCAAATGATATTCAAAAATAAAAGCCTGTGTAGCCAAATGTGAGCACCGCAAACAAAATGGGAGAGAGGAGTCTGATGCCTGCTGCAGGGTTGGAGTGCAGAGACAAAACATCACAGAGCATTCTTCTGCCACAGCGGCCTCTTATTTTTCAGTGTGACGATATCCTAAGTGCTTCGGGTACTCACAAAATTATGCGTCGTCAGGGGAACATGATCTAAAACTTCCACCAGTAGCTCCTCCCCGATGAGAGAAGTGGAGTCAGTGTTCCAATCCATCCGGGTTTTTTTACTGGTACAGACGCAAACAAGAGGCCTCACGTGAACTGAGGCAAACGTGACCGCGGCAGGTGACAACGTGACTCGCGTCACCTCCGAAATGCGTTTTTTTTGTTGTTTTTTGGGGTTTTTTTTACCGACGCCGGACTCACCTCCTCTGTCCCGGATGCAGCCTGAAGACGGCACAGCACTGCGGCTGCAGACCTCGCACCTTCAGCGCTTTAATCAGGCAACTGAACAGAGTCATGCCTTGCCGCACGTTCACCTGAGGGACAGAGACACCGAGTTTATCCCCCCTGCAGGCCCGCCAGGATCCGAGCGCCGCCACGGCAAACTCATTCCACGAGTCGGAAAATGAGCGTGCCGTCGTCTGCGTCCAGGGGGGGGGGGTAAGAACTTACCACAGTGCGCTGCTGGTTGGGGAGGTAGACGCGGATAGTGCTGCTAGTCTTGGAGTCGGGCATCTTGCCGTCATCCGAGGAGCGACGCTGGCAGGGAAAGCCCTGCACCATGGTCGGGGAAAGGCACGGGCCCTCAAACGCCGAGTCCTTCATTCCAAGACCGTTGTTCAGGGTCTTCCACGCTCCCTGGATATGCTCCATTAGTAAAGCCAAGTGCTCGCAACGGTCTGAAAGAAAGAAAAAAGAAAAGGGACAAAACATGCACAAACAGTATTAGTGGTCTGAGAGCTTTCAAAGCTCGTATCAGCAATTGACTACTTGATCAATATTACATTAGTTGTTTTTGTCAGTGAGGAATGTTTTCTGTTCAGACTCGAGAGGATTCATCTACAAAATGAAGTATTACGTAAACGTTTTGCGTGGTGGAAAAAGGGCTTTTTGGAAGTGCCAGACAAGTTTTCTTCCCTCTGCCAAAAACTGCAGCAATGGTCAGTCGAATGATTGAGAGACAGAAGCCGTTTTAATCCTTTGGGGAGGTTCCCTCCGAGAAACTCAGGTAAATGTCAATCACAATGAATACCAAGTGGTGGGGCGTTTTTTAAGCTGAGGAGGAGGGGAAAAAGCAGCAAAATAACATTTAGGATTGGGTCAACGCTCCGTGAATTTGTTTGGCGAGTGATCTCATGAGATAATCTCCATCAGGGGCAACCAAACCTTGTAGACGAGGGTGCGATAAGGGCCCCTTCTGAATTATGTTAACATGGATGGTTGGTCTGGTCCTACCAAATCCTGGCCTTGACCCCACACCATATCACATTACAGAGGTAGTTTAAGAATACCATATGCACGTTTTATTTTGGCAGCGATTGCCCTTTATTCCTTTCCTTTGACAGGGAGCAACAGTGCAATGCAGACAAACTAATCCACTCAGACCAGGAGAATCCCGGGCCACCGCAGAGGTCAGCCGTGTTATTTACAGTGTGTGCTTTCAACAGGCTCGTCCCCCTACAGAGCAGCACGACCAAAAACACTGCAGATTGTACAAGGCAACAAAGGACTGCAATGTTAAAAACGCAGCATCTAAACTTAATAAGGAAATGAAGGGAAGCGACTGGCAAAACTAAACAAAAGCATATGCTTCTCTGGGGGTGAAAAGAACATAAATACATACAACCATATTTCACTGATTCGCTCAGTGTATACTTCCACCCAACAAAACTCTAAAATTATCTCTGGTGTGTCTTATACAAAGAGCTGTTGGGGCTGCTAGAGATTATTTACTGCAGTTAGTGGTTAGCTGTCACGGCAGACATACCAGTTATGACAATAACACAGAAAAAAAGCAGAAACCTGGAGGGTGGGGGGGACAAATGTGGTTCTTCCACCCTTGCCACCATGCTGCAGGAATTGTGTCCAAAACAGAAGGAATGTGAAGATTAATTTGGACTTCGCTGCTTTCTGCTCAGATCTGATCTGCATAACAGGTCAGTCTGCATGACAGGCTTGCAGAGCTTCTCACAAACCCGTGAAAAGAAGGGGGAGAGAGAAAAAAAGAGAGAGTCCGTGCTAACTTCACTCCGGTACACAGATACAAAAGTGAGATCGATGTCTGCAAGATTGGTCCGGGCACTGAAACTAGCTCCTTTTCAGTATCCAGCTTTCCCAACCTGGTGCTAAAACAAGCTGGAGCTGAACTGCGTGTACGGTCTGCAGCACGGCAGTAGGCCAGCTATTAGTAGCTTACGTGTGTTTTTATAAGGCTCGGTAGCTCCACTTTATCACTGTGAAATTGCCCGCAGGCCCCTCCAGAGCCTCAAAACCACTTATGTATCTCTATTCATTCAAAATGTAACTTGTCGATACGTGTCTTCTTCTTGGTCATGTGCCCCCCCTCCTCCTTCTCCTTCTCCTCCTACCCTCCTCCCCAAAAAATAGCAGAGGAGAGGAGAGTTTACCAGTTTAGCATTTCCAAAGGTAATTCAAAGAGTAGCAGTAGCTTCGTGTGTGTGTGTGTGTGTGTGTTGGTGTATGCGTGTGTGTGTGTGTGCGCTTACCAAGAGGAGTTAGAAAAGTTGCGCTCCGCCATAACTTCAGGAAAAAGTGGCGTCGGTGACATCATCATATTCGCAACGCGTTCAAAGAAAAGAGGGAAAAAAAGTTGGTCAAAATGTATCAAACTGTGTCGCATCCGGTGAATGCAGCAATAATGTACGACGGAGTGAAGGTCACAGAAGCAGAGGGGTTTCTAGCCCGTTTTCGTTTTAATCATTATTTTTTTCTAACTAGCCTTACCGTCTCGCACAACCGATGAGCACTTCACCTTTTTCTTGTATCTGGTTGTTGGTGAAAAAACAAAACAAAGCTAGAAAAAAAACCTCAAAGTGACACGACGCGAAGGGGCTATTCCTCAGGTCCCGTGGAAGCACTTTCAAATTAAAACTCCGAGTGAAGTTAGGAGAAGGAGGAGGAGGAGGAAAAAAAGAGGAGGAGGGTGTTTCTCGGTGTTTTTCCCCCGATCAATATTTACGTTGTTTTAAGGGAAAAGAGAGAGAGAGACGAGGGGGGGAAAGGCGAAGGTTTGGGTCGTGTTGTCGCCTCGTCCGTCTGACGCCAGTGATTGAAACAGGACCTTGCAGCAGTCATAACAAGAGTTGCGAGCATCACTCGGGACTGCGCAACTACAGCACATATTTAAGCCCTCCCACTTCTCCGAAACGCTTGTTTTTGTTGATTAAAGGTCAATTTTGCGTTTAACAAACAGCAGGTTTCTTTACATACCACCGTATTTTACGTTCACAGCCACTGCAAGTCCGTGAAAAAAACAAACAAATCAAATAAAAAAAACTCCTCGCCGATTTGATCGCGCCGACATTTGGATCCGCGTGGATGAGAAGTTATGTTGGCTTGTTAACGCGGATTCGTCCAAAAGTAGAAGTTAGTTTCGGCTGTATCTTTTGAAAAGCAAAAAGAAACGGCCTACTACCGGTTTGGAGTGAAGTGGCTAATCCGTTATTAACTATACGTGCGCCACCACCTGGAGATAAGGAGGTAGTGCGTATTTGTTTCCCAGGATTTACTTGGAATAGCTCATATTCCCCACAGTCAGACATTTTACACATTCAGTCAAAGAAGACAGTGGTTACCTCCTAACCTGGCATGAGTGAAGCAAAAGTTCGAAATGTGGCTGATGATTGTTTTTAAAGCTCTAGAAAAGTAATATATTTTAATTGAAACATCTAACCAAGTGAGTTGCCAATCACAATAGGTAAGCTATATGACCCTGCTTCGATTATAATAAAATATTATATAGAATGTTCGTTTATTTTGATGAAACATGGCAAAATCATTGAAAATCACTTGTTTTCAGATTTTACAGATGGATAGATAGATAGATAGATAGATAGATAGATAGATAGATAGATAGATAGATAGATAGATAGATAGATAGATAGATAGATAGATAGATAGATAGATAGATAGAAACAACAAATAATATCTTACAAAAGGGCATCAAAAACATCCATACAGGATTTTCCCATAGTGAGAATAATATAGGTTCATTCTATTCTATTCTATCCTATCTGTGTAGCAGAGCAAACATTGCAGATGGTCTTTGTAGAAAGGTAAGCAGTTTTAGCAGTTTTAAGAGCAGTGACAGACTGATCAGTACTAAGCTACAAATATAGAGTACAGAGCTTATTCCTTTCCAAGAAACTCCAGGCCAGGCCACAAAAGGTGAAAGGTACTCTGGGCACTCACCATGTGCTTGCCATCTCTGTGGCCTCTGGGTCTGGGTCCTCTGAGGTCCCCTGGTCACAGACAAGTCCTTTCAGCCTGGGATGGAGGCAACCATCTGAGGAGAACACAGCTTCATCAACATACCTCTTCCTAGACTGGCTCAGCATACATTGTCTCCATGAAGAGCAGGAGCAGCAGCAGCAAAAACCTATATATCACAGGTAGATGCACTTTCATTCAACCCATTTTACTTTACATTTGGGTCTTCCTGTTTGAAAACATGTTGTTTTCTCACAGTTATTCCATCTACCAAAGAACAGAGCTGCCAAATACTGTTTCTATGAAGATGAGGGCAGGGCTTTGTCATTGTGCAGGGTTTTAAGGTACTCCACCCTGCATGCAATAACATCACTGTCTTTCAGTCAGGGTGGGATCCTATGGTGCTGCTCCCCTTAATCAGTCTAAAACAGCGCACAATGGATTTTGATATTTATTCCCTTTTTGTATCAAATATTGCAAGCAGCAGAGGGGAGATAATAGAGGAGGACAGTCACTATATCAGAGTTTGGAGATCTGTACCACCTTAAGAGCGACATGAGTGCATGTTTCCCATTTATTGATCTGACTGAGCACTCAGGGCAGTTAGCTGAGATGCTTGCAGCTCCCATGGATTGTTGTCTTAATCAGCTCTCTTGAGTTAGGATAATGAGTTATAAAACCAGAGGGTTTCCCATCAGAGTTATATGTTTTTGAAGTCATCTCTCTGAAACACATGTGCACCGTTATTTACAGTAGATCACATTATATGACGTCTGTAAACTCTGATTTTAATTCCAGATTTAGAGTTGTCAGGATTCTTATAATAGACTGACTGGCACATTAGCAATGGAAGTGTGAAAGTGTGCTTGTCTTGATTAAATAAAATACTGTTGTGCTTTGGCTTAATTAAAAAAGCTTGATTTTATTCATTATATATAGTTTTATAGTCATAGTCATTATATAGTATTCATGAAATATAGTGGAATTTAATGAGAACCACATGTAGCCTCTGAAACAGATCAACTAATGCAAAGTAAGCCTAAAAAGGTTATTGGATAAATGTCCACAACCTGTTTCCTGTCCTTTATCCCTTGTCTTGTACCTACACTTCAGAAAATTATCGTCAATATTGTTTATATGTTTGAAATGCATTTGCAAGAATGCAAAATAACATAACACACACATATACATATATAAACACACACATATACATATACACACACACATATATACACACACACACACATACATGCTGGTCCCACTTTCAATTTAATTTTATTGTTGTATATTATATCACTCTTCATTGATTTTTTTATATTTGTGATTTTGTGATTTGAATGATGAATGACGAAGAATTGATGTTGAAATCAAACGGGGAAAATGAGGCCAGGCAACTTAAGGAGAAGGGACCATCCCGTGTCTCTGATTGGCGGATTCATCGAGGCGGTGTCCAGAAAATCTAGTTTCTGATTGGTTGCTGCCAAAGTCATTGACCAATAACAGCCCAGGATTTTACTGGATACTGTGAATGACAATTCAGGAACTCCAGCTCACACCGCATGTAGCGCAAAGAAGGAGGCGTAAACACTGACAGAGCTAAGGAGCGAGAGAGGTAAGAAATAAAACACGCCTAAATCAAATATCACCGTTAGTTACTACGTGGAGGTAAACCTTGAAAATATCACACTTCTAAACCGGGATTGTGGTGAAAATGGTTCTGTTTGTGTTGCTCATCTGTACTAAAGGCTGAGGTTCGGCCTGGAAGCACAGGCTCCATGGTCCGGCCTGCTAACGTTAGCTCGGCACAACGACTTTGGCGTGTGCGCCCAGCGCGGGAAATGCAATTTTTACGATATAGTCACCCGAATACCGATAAGAATTATTCAACGCTCAATCCTCATCGCGTTAACTATCATATGCGTGGGTTCTTACCGGCGAAAGGAGGATTAATCGTCGACTGAAGCGTGGTTGTTGGTTGTGGTCGTGAGGTGATCTGCTAGCCTGTGCTAGCACACGATGCTAACGTCTGCGTCTTGCGAGTGCGCAGTAAAATCAACGTGACAAGGCCGACCCTAGCGTAGCTTCAACCTTTGGCATTTGATGCTGGTTTGCAACCGCAAAAACAATCCATAGTCTGTCATCTGGTCGTCTCAGACGAAAACGGACAATCTGTGAACGTTTATTTATTCGAATCGAGTGTATATATTCCGCACATCCCGGCGCAACATCGGGATTCAGTGATTTTATTAGCAGATGTTGATCGTAAACACGATGTGCTGGGACTGCCCTCTTTGAGTTAGCTCTCCCTCAAGTTAGGCCACAGCATGGCAGGTCCCTGAAGAGGCGTGCATCACCAAATTAGTTATCGAAGATGAACTAGATTCTTAACTGCTCACAGTGGATACGAGCCGATAGTGTGACCAATTAACAATAATACATGGGCGGGTATCTTTTATTACAAATCTGTTATGTAAGGATGAATCGAGGCCTGGAGAGCATTTGATGACCATTTAAAAACAAAAGCAACAAGTTGTGCTTTTGAGATCCGCAATCGTAGCCCACGTTGTTTCTTATTTATTAATATTAAGAGAGCCTGAGTAACTTATTAACTCCCATTCTTCTTGAATTGATGTCTTTAGCACCGTCAGCAAACAGAAGTTTGGCCTCACAACATGTTTCCATTGACGAAATCGTGTAAGTTAGCTTGTCAGGTAGTTGTAGTCTGGCCAATTACGATGATAGACTTCGCACCTGAAATATGAAACCTTTTTGTATGATCGTAGATTAGATCCCCTGGTAGTTTTACTCTGCTGAACTGACTCTTGCATTACTGGTGTGATTTGTGTGCTGTTATCTGAATTATAAAGAATTGGGTTGCAGTAATTATATCAAACATTGATTTTAAACTTTCCCCTCTCACGTTTGTGCACCCATGATGTCATTGGACTCACTTCAAATTATGTACAGTGGTTGCACAGCAAACAATCACACTAGCAACAGCTGTTAATTGACTTTACTTATGACACCATGTGTCAGAGAGCAAAACGACAGTTGCAAAGTATTTAATGAGTGGTTTAAGCAGAATTAGTGACAAGTTCGTGCTTTTAGCTTTTGACATGCTAAGCAGCTTACCTGATTAAAAGGCAGCATCTTAAACCCAAATTTTGACTAAATGCACTAAATGAGTTCAGTCTACTGGCTCCTGTGTCTTTTGAGTTACAACTGGATTACACAAATTGCAAGTTTTTGCGATCAATGAAACACAGCACTCTGTCCACCAGAATGCACATGCAAGCATTTTGACAGACGCAGTTAGAGCTTAAATAACTAGATGCAAAACCTAATGGAAAACAAAGACTCTTAAAGGGCCAGATGCCCTAAAATATGTATGGCTACAATCAGCTAGGTGAACCAAGTGTAGGCTGTGTCTAAAAGAAATGATGTATGTAGAGATGTGCATTTGACAATGATTTTTTTAATTGAAAGGTCTTGTGCTTTTATCCAGATAATGGAGTTGTGCGGCAACAGCGAGTGCTATGGATGTGGCCGCTCTGGGCATTGGATCAAGAACTGCCCCAATGCCAGCGGTTCACGTGGACGTGGCGGCAGAGGCCGGGGACGAGGCAAGGGTACTATATACTATACAGGCCGCACCCATTGTAGAATACTACACTTCACTTGTGTAATTCACTTGTAGGTGTAAGTTTGGGTGTAAGGTGGGTTTCAACACAGTATTTGTGGTGAAATACATGAATTAAAGGAGTAACCCTTTTGGAAAAGCTTAAAGCTTTTCAAGCTTGGAATTGAATTTGAACATGCTCCTTGAATAATTGTTAATTTTTGACTTTTCCATTATGTAAATTAAGTATAGTGAAATACTATTGGGCCATATAGTGATCACATCATACACAAGTATGACAGTTGATAGCCCAAATATAGAAACCTCTGCAATGTTTGTTCAAATTATATTTTGACAAGCTTGATGATAAATGTGTGTTTGCCATTACAGAGCTTTTCTGCTATCGGTGTGGAGACCAAGGACACATGGCCAGGGACTGTGACCAAACTGAGGATGGTGAGCATTTCTATCTCTTTCACATATTGCAGTTCTAGTTAGTTGGTGTTAACTTCTCAACACAAATGCTAGTAAGAATTGAAAATTTGTTGGCCCTGCTTTGTCATAGTTTTCACATAGTCCTTTCTCCTCTCTTCATCTGATCAGCATGCTACAACTGCCACAGGAGTGGGCACATTTCCCGGGACTGCAAGGAGCCCAAAAAGGAGAGGGAGCAGCTTTGCTACACCTGCGGCAAAGCGGGCCACATGGCCCGTGACTGTGATCATGCCAATGAGCAGAAGTGCTACTCCTGTGGTGGGTTTGGTCACATCCAGAAGCTTTGTGATAAGGTGAAATGTTACAGGTGAGTCCTGAAGTGAAACTCCTTTACCTCCTGGGTCAGTGAAATAGTTGGGTTGGTGGGACTTGAACATGGTTTTAATCTGCTTTTATGTATAATCCTCAAGTTGGTGTTTTTGCATATTGCCCGTGAAACTAATGACTTTTGTCTCCCTCAGGTGTGGTGAGATTGGTCACGTTGCTGTGCAGTGCAGTAAAGCCAGCGAGACTAACTGCTACAACTGTGGAAAGGCAGGCCACCTGGCAAAAGACTGCAGCATTGAAGCCAGCGCATAATCAGTGCCCTCTGTTGCCCCTCCTTTTTTCAGATTGATGGTTGGTTGTATTATTTTCTCTGAATCCTCTTCACTGGCCAAAGTTTGGCTGACAGAGGCTAGTCCCAGGCCAGTGAGCCTCTTGACATGAATACAATGAAAGGGGTGAATAAATATCTTTCTGCATTCAATACAAAAAATGTTTTAGTTTGGTAGCAGTGTTATGTATAATGCTTTGTTAAAGAGCCCCCCTTTCCACGCCACTGGTGATCAGAGATGAATAAACGGGACTAAACATATGGGAATCTATAGGACCTCTGAGCTTGTGGAAGAGAGTCTCAGTTTAAAGAGAATAGAAGAAAGGGAGTAAATGGAAACCGAACTTCCATGTATGGTTATTTTGGTTTGTTTTTGTGGGATGAGTTGGCCAAGAGAGTAAGGACACATTTCATAACATGCATTTCTGCCCTACAAGCAGCTAAGCGGGCGATAACAAACTACATGTTATATTGCTAAGAAATACAAATTTTGGAGGTATTGAAAGACGCACGTTCTTTTATAGAAATCTGTTTACAACTTAAAATATCAGTTTGTTGTCCAAGGTAAACTTTTCCTTTTAAAAACTGCTTTGGATTTTCTTTTTGTTACCTTGGCAAAATTTAGCATCAAGAACAGTCGTCAGAACAGCAGAATTAGGAGTTATTTGGGAATGACAAATGTTTTCACAGAAATCAAAATGTTATTTTTGTACAATATCACGTAGACTACTGTATAAATACCATTTGCTTGTACTCAGTTTTTAAGTCGGAAGGAAAGTGCAACTGAAGTCCTAGAACATAGAAATGTAATTTTAAACTATCAATAAAGCTGGAGGAGCACGGGGAAAAAAAATCCATTGTCTCATTTCAGTCTAAAATGTTCCAAGGAATTGAAGATGTTAAAAATCTCATCCAAGAGGCAACAGTTCTGAAAGAAGACGGAGCAGCAAGTCAGAAGAATGCAGTGACATGATGGAAACTTTATTGATTCTTTGGGGAAGTTGTTTCAGGAAATTCAGGTTCCAGATTATGACACCACATGTTGATGTTCGACGGAGAGGGACAAGAAAATTACTATCGTCACGTGCAACTCCTCGGTTTTACGATGACCTGGATGATTGTGAAATGCCTCAGGCATGTCACTTTTTCAGTTCTTTTGAATTGCTCTACCCTCTGTGTAAACATGCTACCAACATGCTTTCGAGTTTCAAATACCAACATGATATTCAATGACATTGTCTCTTGTCTCAATGCGTACGCATTGCATAAAAACTGCGGATTTTTTTCTCCCTCAAATAAAGGTTCCCCTGTCAGTTCTGCAAATAACTCAACCTGGGGCTCCAAGGCACACGCACACACTGACACCGCAGCATGTGACACTGATTTCTTTGTAAAATGGAGAAGGCTCGTCGGTGTCCATGTTGTGTGCAGATGACTGACACACTATAACCTATGTGCACCCGATGCGCTGAAGGTGTGTGAGCCGCAGCTGCTCCCTGTTGTCTACTGCTGCGTTTAATGGCGTCCATCCAGCTCGCAGCTGCAGCATAGCCGCTGTCTATATCCCCACTTCCCACTCTCCACTGAGGCTTTTTTCTAGCTTCTCCACAGCGGTGAAGGCTTACTAAGCTCCACCTCGGCGTCTTAAAATGGCAGCAGGGTTTTTTTCCCTTTCCCCCAGCAGCAGCGACAGACTGCAGATGCAGCAGTAGGAGACCCTCCTCCACCACCTCCCTCCTCTTCCCCTTCTTCCTCCTCCTCATATGACGTCACCGGGTCTCGCCCAGTCAGGAACGAGACGAGAAAACATCTGAGAACAACAAGGAGAGAGAGCACAAGAGAGGCCGGAGAGAGCCGGCTTTTCCAGCTTCATGCGGGGCTCCCTTTGAGTTTCCCCTTTCCTTTACTTTCTATTAATCTCGCTGGTAGATTAGAGGACATGCGGGGGCTCGTGTCTTTTTACCGGGGTCTGCACGCCCTCAGTAGCCGTCAGACCAGGCGCAAAGCTGGGATTCTCGGTTCCCGCTGCGGCTTTTGCGGAACTCAGTCAAATAGCAAGGTACGATTGATCGTTTGGTTTTGTTTTTTATGTTTTGAGCTGTTGAGCCGAGAGCATAGCTTGCTCATTAACGCGACGATAGCTTAGTTATGGGGGTTTGGGCCACAATCTGCCTGCTCGATGTTGCATGCAACTTTGGCAGATGTATATGTAGACAGACAGCCCCCCTGGGAATAAGAGCAGATCAGGGCAGATCTGTGTGTTTTGAGTGAGACCAAACCACATTCATAGTTACTCCCCGGTCTCAGCTGCAGACAAACAATACTGTAGGGGTGGGGGGATTGGGAAGCCTAAATGATCATATCTATGTATGTGCTGTGCCTCTGTGTTTCCCACCATGGAGCCATAAATGGTAATGATAATAAAGGATGAGGATCTAAGGTCAGGCCTGTGATGATTCATTGTGAGAGAAGACCCTGTGTCGTGTTTCACAGACATTATAGTGTTAAACTGAAGCCACCGAAGGCTCTGATCCTCCATCTCAAATAAAGCCCTTCATTGTAGTGTCACAAGTTTCCAGTTGCATGCAACTTCAGGTCTAGAAAACCACTGACACCAGAGTAGATGACTACAGCAAAATCAGATATATAGAGTTCCTGGTTATTGCTCTCAGCCCCAGCAACAGAACAACAACACTATGGGGGTGGGGGGATGAAAGCATAAAGGATCATGTGCATGTATGTGATTGTAATCTGCTGACCCCCCCTCCCCTCCCCTCGCCTACATGTACTGCCATGTCACTGTTTCCCACCATGATCATCCTCTGTCTGCCCTGTATAGAGCAGTAATAATAGTATTAATAATACAAGTCTAGAGTCAGGCCTGTGATGATTCATTGTGAGGAAATCCTGTGCTGTGTAATAATAACTCAGACATGATGGAACCCCATGCATTTCTAATTCCCGCTTCATCCCCTGTGACCTGCTATCCTATCTATCTATCTATCTATCTATCTATCTATCTATCTATCTATCTATCTATCTATCTATCTATCTATCTATCTATCTATCTATCTATCTATCTATCTATCTATCTATCTATCTATCTATCTATCTATCTATCTATCTATCTATCTATCTATCTATCCTCCCTCCTTTTCTTGCTTATTGTAATGTTCCTTTCACTTTGGTTCACAACCCTCCTGTCTGTGTCCTCCCCCATCCACAGACGCAGCCAAACTTTGGGTTGTTGTTCGACATCGATGGGGTGCTCGTCCGGGGAAGGCTGCCTATCCCGGCTGCAAAAAAGTCATTCGAGAAGTTGGTCGACTCTCAGGGACAATTTGTGGTGCCAGTAGTTTTTGTCACAAATGCCGGAAACTGCCTCAGACAGAAAAAAGCAGACCAGCTCTCTCACATCCTGGGAGTGCCTGTGAGTTTATCAAACCTTCCTTTGGATTAATTTGCGGTCCCTCGTCTCTGCAGCTATTAACCTCTCCTAACACTTCATCTATTTCCAGATATCACAAGATCAAGTCATCATGTCCCATAGTCCCCTGCGGATGTTCAAGAAGTTTCATGACAAGTGTGTGCTGGTTTCGGGACAGGGGCCAGTCCTGGAAATTGCTAAAAAGTATCCTGGAATCTTTATTATTTCAATCTTATGACTCATTTGAAGAAGAGCTTTATAATACTCTTCACTTTTCCTTAACTGCCGGTCTTTAGTTTGGGCTTCCAGAACGTTGTCAGTATTGATATGCTTAGGGAGTCGTTTCCCTTGCTGGACATGGTGGATCACAACAGGAGACCTAAACTGCCGGTGAGATATTGAAACTGAAAGCTGCTGATTACAGAAACTCCCAGACTGGAAAATTTCTGCCAAATACAAAAGTTTTGTTTCTCTTTTTTTCAGTCCAATCCAGTTGGCAACCTCCCAAAGGTTGAAGGTGAGAAAGTTTTCTTTCATCTGACGGCCTCACAGTTTGTCACCGGCCTCAGCCTGTTTGATATTAATGGTATTAACGACATGCTGATCATCTTGATTCCACACACAGCTGTGATTCTGTTCGGGGAGCCGATTCGATGGGAGACCAACCTGCAACTGATAATCGACGTGTTGTTGACCAACGGTAACCTCAGCAGTGTTCACCAAACCCAGAAGACACCTCACCTCCCCCTGGTGGCTTGCAACATGGACCTCATGTGGATGGCCGAGGCCCACTCACCACGGTGAGCTCTCCAAACCTGCCTCGTCACACATTTTTAAGAGCTACTTCATTTATTAAGGCTTATAGCAAAGTAATACGTCCTCTCCATTGCCCCCTCCTCCCCTTTGTTTCCAGGTTTGGCCATGGGACCTTTCTCGTGTGCCTGGAGAACATTTACAAGAAGATTACAGGGAAAGAGCTGAAATACGATGCCCTGATTGGGAAACCCAGTGAGCTGACCTACCATTTTGCAGAGTACCTCATCAGAAGCCAGGCCATGCAGAGGCAATGGAAACTTCCTATCACGTCTCTCTATGCTATAGGGTGAGATTACGTTGTTTTTTTTTCTTGCAAGTCAATCGCAAACTTTGATAAAGGAGATTCAGGAACCTGTCTCTGTGCAGATAGATTGTGCAAACCTCACCGTGCGTTTGTTTACCAGCTCCTTACCAGCAAAGTACATTTTCTCACATTTTGACCCACTTAGAAACACAAAGTCTGAGGTGTTACCCCATAATCTGGTTAGAAAGCGCATAAGTCTTCTCTTTTCACAACCCGCATTTGTGTTCAGAAACATGTAGCACAGTCTTTCCAGAGCTTTCACTTCAACTTTTTATCGCTGCTGCAGTTGTTGATCCACTGACACAGCTGTTCTGTGTTTGTGTGCAGAGACTGTGCAATTTCTTTAAGTGCTCCTTCATCAGAGGAGGCGGGGGATAAACACATTCCCGCATGTATCTATTTCACTCCGAGTAACCTGCTCGTCTTCCGCAATTCCAGGGATAACCTTATGACCGACATCTATGGCGCCAACCTGTACAGCCGTTACCTGGAGGAGAGAGTCGCCAGAAAGAACACCAAAGGCATAGCGAAGCGGGCGGCCGCCACCGGGTCGGCGGCGGCCGTGCCCCAGGAGGAGGAGATGGACAGTCTGCTGGAGAGCGAGCTGGCGCTGCCCTCCGCCACCTCCTGTAAGTCTGTCCTGGTCTGCACGGGCGTCTACAACCCCAAGGCCGAGGTGCCGTCTGACGCCAGCCACTGCATCAAGGAGACTGTGTTCCACGGGCACCGGGACTTCAGGTTCGACCCCGCTCTGGTGGAGCCCGACCACATCGTCCAGGACGTGGCCGAAGCGGTCGACCTCATCTTCGAGCTGGAGAAGTTTGTGCCTCAGTAGGGTTCTGAGCCGCCAGGTTGTCCTCCGGGCGTGAGGAGAGGGGGTGGGCCGTAAACTAGGTACACCACCCAGTGCGTAAACCTGTAGGAGCGTAACACTGTGGATATTGTTTAACTGCCTGATGGGGCAACAAAAAAAAATCTGTGGGTAATATTCTAGACTTCCACTTTTGAAACCTACTTAAGAGAAAATCGTTATCATCTAACTGTTACAGTCAACCACTCTTTTCTATTGTTTTTGTGATGGTCTCTAATTACCCATTTTCCATTAAGGAAAAGTGTCCGAACGGCCTTATTTGACCCTGCTAAGTATTTTTTTAGATGATAGTATTGTTTTAGATAATTATAAATCCTGAAATCATCCTATATTTATTACAAAATTTGAGAAGTGTTTTTAAGAGGCACAGTAAGATAACACTTTATTCTCAAGGTGAGTTTTTATTAATGCATATTTAGCCATTTTCTTACCCATTTATTCTGGATAATCTATGCATGAATATGAGAGTAATATCTGTACTGTAAAGACAATTGTTTGATGTGCAATATTGTCCTCTAATAGTACTGTCTGTTTTGTCTAGTTGTGAGAGCCTTGAACCAGTACGATATTTGCACAGACCAGAGACATTCATCCTTGTTAAATGTTACCATATGTTCCTGCCATAACCCTGTTTTTACATTGCTCAAAATAATTTTTATGCTTTAAAATTTTAACTTTGGAAGCAGAAGCTAAGTAGACATTTATATAGATAAAAGTCAGATGTCCCGCCCCTGATTTCTCCATTTGTAGTAATTTACTCATTGTAAATACTGTAACTAAAGAAAATATAAAGAGAAGTTGTGCACATTTTGCAAACTCGTCGTGTTTTCTTTCAACATCTCTCAAAAGTGGCTCATTGATTTATCTATGATTCATATTGGGACACATAGGGCTATCTTCACATTCGGCATCAATTCTGCTTTAAAACATCAATAGTAAACTACACGAGTCCTTCTGAGTAGGTCCTATAGAACTGAAAGACAGACCAATGAGTATGGAAATACCATTAGAGTCAAAAATAATTTTTGCAATTTCCATGTTCTGTGCGGTAACAAAAAATACTAAAACGCACCGTGTGGATCAACTCTGTTTGATGTTTGCATTGTTTTTGTGATTCCACGGCAGTCGGATAAGAGGTCCTTCGGGCATGTGGATCTTAATATTGTGCTTCTTGTGCAGCACATCCAGTACTTGTGGCAGTAACTCCATGTTCGGATGTGGCTTCTCCAGATCGTCCTCATGGAAATCCACAGAGTCCACGCCGACCGCTGACTGTGCAGCGTGTCTCCTCCGCCTGTGTTTGGGCCTCAGTGAGTGCAGGGCGTTGTTCTCCAAACCAGAATGTTTCTCATAAATGTACAAGGTGATGGTGGCCCTTTTGGCTAGTCTTAGACTCCATACAAGCAGAATGAGGAGACAGGTGAGGATTACTCCCAACACGATGTTAAAAGTCCCTTCAGAGCAGTTCTCTCGAAGACCGGAGGAGAAATAGTCATCGCTCAGGTCAATGATGTTTTTTTTAGCCACCGAGCTGGGACTGGAACAGGTGGGCTGCTCAGAGACAACCTCCCTATTCCTCAGCAACCAGTTCCTTAGGTATTTGATCCTACAGTCACAGTGAAAGGGGTTTCCAGACAGCGAGACCTTCTCCAGACCCACCAGTTTGTCAAACAGGCCCGGAGACACCGAGGTAAGATGGTTGTCCTGCGCGTGGAGCTCTGTGGTGCCGGGCGGCAGAGGAGGCAGCTCCATGAGGTCTGAGGAGCTGCAGTCCACCCGGAGGCCCGCCTTCGACGGGCCTGAGCAGAGGCAGGGCCGAGCTGCGGCCAGGAGAATGAGGACAGCTAAGCTTAAACCAGGAAGCATCCTGTTGGATGAGGAAAAGGTTATTCTGTGGTTGCACTGTTCATTTTTTCCAGTTTACAACATAAAAGGAGGAGCAGTGAAAACGCTTCAGAGCACGTATTCAGTTGCCTGGTTAGAGGTCTGGAAAAATGTTGTCATGTGGAGGTCTGCAACATACATGTATGTAATATTTTAATAATTAAAAAAAAAGAAACAGTTTAGTTTCAGTTTTCCTATGAACTTACTGTCTCAGCAGTTCGGCAGCTTTAACTTTTTAATATTAGGTTGGAAATTGTAAGTAATGAGCACTTTCATAGCATGTTGTTGATTACTAGTGAATACGGCCTGACTGATAAAAATTGCCTTTTAGAACAGTTATTTTCTCATTTGGGGTTTTAATTTCTCAAATGTAGTTGTAGGCTTTATTGTATCTTTTGTGTGTTTCTGTCAAACTGAATGGAACTCAATGAGACAATCCTGGGTCCAGATGGGATGACCTCTGGGCCCAGGTAGCAGTCCACCTATTAGTGACCCCAGCTTTAGTAGATGTTCAGGAAGTTGTCGACTAAGGGTACTTTAAAAGTAAAACATAGACCAGATTTAGCATTTAGCAACATTTGTGTGCCTAAGACAAAAACATCTTAAGACTAAAAAGGTGAAACATAGTAAACCTGCCTGTTTCGGCAAAGGTGGAAACTCCCCCTTCCTGAAGTAGCAAGGAGTACCAACCTTGTTTAGTCAAACCAGCATGGAAGTTGCTTCTTGTGGTTCCAGTCATCTTTGGAATATCACCATACCTTTCTGGCCCGATGCTGTTCGCGAGCTGTAGACCGTTTTCACCTCTGATCTCAAGGTGTCCCCGTTTTGTAACTGATGTGTTGTGACACTGAATAATCACACGCCCAATGCAGAGCAGCGTCACAGGGCCACCCACCAATGATACCGCTCGGCCGTGGCGCATTCGACATGAAGGAAACCCATCTGCATAAAGGAGATAAGAGTTAATCTGTTAAGAAACAGAAATGGGGGCTATCTGCCGCTCTGCCACGCAGTGTTTATAACCAGCATCCACTGCAGTGCTGAGGGCACGGGGGGGCACTTCACCGCAGAATACAAGAGAGAGCTTGAAGTTAAACGTGACACTGAGGCGTTGTGAGAGTCAAACAGAGACTGAGCCTGAGGACAATCTGAGCTGCAAAGCAGGGCAGACGTGAGTGGGGGGCCAAACACCAGCGGTTCGAGAAAAGATTGAAAAGCCGTTGTTACCTCATGTGGCTTCAAGACAAGAGGAATGAAGCTGAGAGGTAAGGAAAGCAGCAGGCACACTTTTCACCCATAGGTGGTGTGATGACACAGATTTTTGCTTTTCATTTCAAAGCACTTTAATGTATGCCCTCTAGTGGAAATGCTGCATCACTGGTGGAAAGTTATTGTTACATGCTGGAAGTGGAAGGGCTGAAAGATAAGGCACCAATGTCAGAAAAGGGAAAACAGAGACTGTTGTTTGATTTACGGCTGAGTTAGTGCTCAAAGGGGTGTTTTTATTTTATTGCAATGATTGGTGGAGTTCTCGATGGTCAGAAGAAGGAGCAAAGACAACACAGGCTTACCATAAGTCATATATTCGTTTATTTTGCGTTCTCAACATTGTCACAGTTGGAGTTTTACAATAACTGGGGTCTTACTGACTCACTACTCACTGTACAAACAGAATGCACATATAAATGAGGCCATTCTTGTCGTTTCCTTTTTTTTTATGTGTCTCGCGCCAGACTGAACAGCTTGCAGCAGGATGTGTGTGTTTGTGTCCGAGTGTATGCTGTATATATATATGTGTGTGTGTGTGTGTTTGTGTGTGCAGAAGTGGCGCATGTATGAAAAGAAAGCTGGGTGTGAATGGCAGCGAACTTTCTAACAGTCGGTTTTTGATTTCCACAGCAAATGTCAGTTCAAGACAGCTGGAGGCAGAGACAATCGATATGTTCATATATCACCCTTCTAATCCATCCGTGAGGTGATGTATATACATCCTGATCTTAACTGCAGATATCAGAATAGAGTACTGATCATATACACATTATGTACAGTTCTTTTTAACCCCCGTCTTGGTCCCTTTAACAGCTTCATAAAGACAAACCCTCCGTCCAAGCGGTTCGTTGCAGTTTGCACACCAACGTCCTGTATTTACACGATGAAAGCCCTCAGCAACAGAAGTGCAATGCTCTTTATGTTTGTAATTTACACAATGGCTTTGTTGACGGATGCATGCTGAGCTTCAATAGTTACCAGTCAAACATGGAACAACAAGAACACATCAACATCAGGAAATTCCAAACAAATCAAAACCAAAAGAGAAGTCAAAATTCATAGGCTGATTTTTTTTTTTCTCCATCCGCGCCCTCCACGCCACAAATCAGCTCACAGTGAACTGGACACATGATGATCCATGCAGTGCATTGTTGGGGTACGTTCTCACAAAGAATGACTGTGGACATTCGAAGCACTACAACACACACCGAGAAAAAAAAAGAAATCAACGGGTCCCTCGGCTTTACATCATCCCAGGATTTCAGAGTTCTAGCAAAGATATGAAATCGATGGAAAGACACATTCAGCTGATCATTTACGTCCCACGTGTGATATGTCTGTCATCTGGACTTTCCTTGTTAAATCACACGAGCAGAAGGGTGAGAGAATAAGCCTGACTTATGGCAATGGTTTTTATTTGTGAATGTTAAAATACATTTACAACCTGAATATTGGGACAAACAGTTTACTGTCACTAATTTACACACTAGAATAGACTCTTATAGAATGTAGAAAGTTATTCTTTACATATACCCAGTTCCTTTGTTCAGTTTGCATTTTGTATATTATAATTGCATTTCCTGAAAAAAATGAAAGTGTTCTTCCATATGTGCTTATCCAGCAAAATATTTCTGTTCAGCCCAAAGAGAAGCATATTCCTTTTATTAAAATATATACACACATTCCTCTTTCCACTGTGAACTGTGTAAGTATTTATATATTCTTTAATGGAAAAAAAAGAAAGATTTTTTTTTTCACCTGAATCTCATCCTGGACAACAAGATAACAGACTTACACTCTCAGTACAAGTCTGCATTTTCTGACCATGATTGCACTTAAACTTGCTATGGTAACACTGATTTGTTATACAATGTGCAGAGGATAGCCTCACATTAATAACATTACATGCAAAAATCACTTACTAGACATTCCACTGAACTCCAAGTCTGTGCCTCTCATAAGACCACGAGGACAGCCACACATTAATTTACCGAGAAAGACTGACAGGGGTCCAAAACAAATATAAATAAATAATGACGTAACATGAAAAAAAAAGAAGAAAAAAAAAACGACGCACAAAAATTGGAGGGACATTTTGTTCCTAATGTACAAAATCAGTACAAAGATATTGCACATATGATAGAAAAAGATGAAAAAAAACATTACTGTGTAAGATCCGATTTTGTTCTCGTGCCAAACCTTGTTGGCCAGTTGAAAAAGGAAAAGCGTACTAAACAAGGCGAAAGAAGATTCAAAAAATGTTTCTGTTTTTGATTTTTTTTCTTTTTGTTTTTAAGAGTCACAGAAGAGCAGTTGTAGCATATGTTAAAGGCAACAGACTTCTCGTGTTTTTTGGGCGCATTCTGCGGGTGACCAGAGCCGAGCCGCTTGGGGGTTTTGTCTTATTATACTGTCTTTGTTACGTTTTTACAGTTTGAGCAGCCACAGTCTGAGTAGTTAACTGAGATTAAAACGACCAAGCAGCCCAGTTCGTCCAGCGCCAGAGTCGACAGGAAAAGTCTGCTTTGAGGCTTCAGCTGTGATAGCACAGCGCACTGAGGCCCATATGCAACAGCTGCCATCCAGAGGCTCCGTCTGATCCGTTAGAAAGGCAAAAATTCCAGAACAGATTATAGGCCGGACTGAATGGGAGTTCACTCCTTTCAGATCTACATCCTGTTACCACAGAGTCAGTATAATACTGGTAGAATTCATTTTTGCTGATAATAATAATTGTAAGTATAATCTTACAAATTACTTTACGCACAATATACTGTACATGAAGTCTTGACTAAATAGATTATGCATTAATAATTGGCACATTTATTTATGAGAGCTAGGAGACAACACATATAGCTGTCATCTACAGTAAATACAGCACTAGAACTACAATGACTGAGACGGTCGACTCAGTTGTTTCACCTGTCCTTTGATTTAAGCTAGTGTGAAATGATTACATCTAGGTTCTTCACTACATATGAACTCTACGGGAGGCAACGACAAATTGCATTCATAATGATGATGATAATGATGATGATGATGACAATGACCACGGTAGGACCTGCAAACCAAAAGAGTTGAAACTTCTGAAAAGGCTGTGCACAGGAAAATGGCGCCATCATGGCGACAGAGAAAACAGTCCGCCGTGTTCTCGTCTCAGGTCGTCTTTCCTCCTGATTATGTGAAGGTGAGACGGGCTATTGAGGGAATGAAGCGATGGAGGGAGCGGCTTGGTGAGAAAACACGCTTTTTTTTTCTCTGCCAGCCGGGCAAAGCCTCTTTCTGTACAGAAACACACACTCCCCCCGCCCTCCCCTCACACACACACACACAAAACCCTGATGGGGCCACGCCCGAGATCAGGCAAACTAGTAAAAGGCCCCTGGTGGAAGATTGAGTCCGATTTCCATCCTGCATATTAATTGGACCTGGAGGTGAAAAAAGGTGGCCGCGTGTGACTTGGTTTCCATCACAGCAGCAGTAAAACACAGTGGACAGGCCATAGAGTTATGCTGTCAGTCCCTTTGGTGTAAGCAATTGTCCCTCCTTCATTAAGTCTCCTCTCCTCTCCTCTCGTCTTCTCTCCTCTCTGCGTTTCGGAGCATCACACTACGGTGCTGATGCCACTGTGTTTGGGTTTGGGTCCTCCAGGCGCCGAACCCGCTTGCTGACTGTGGTGGTGCGGGGCATGCTGGGAGTGTGAGGCGTGATGGGAATGCTGGCTGTAGTGGCTGTGCTGCGAGTGGCCGTGTGGGTGCGAGGCGTGCGAGGCGTAGGCCGGGTGCTGGTGGTACTGCGTGTGGGGCGGCGGGTGGTAGTGGTGGTGGTGGTGGTAAGGCGGCGGGTTCTGCGGGACTTGGCAGTAGTGGGAATGGTGGCCGTGGTGTTGGGCCGGCCCTGTGTGTACCGCCTGTGCTGTGTGGTGCAGGTTGGTGGGGTGGGGCTTGTGGGATATGAGGGTGGGGTGACCGGGCGCGGGGAAGGACGAGTGGCTCTGGGAGGGCGGTTTGCCTCGCTTGCTGCCAAAGAGCGACCCGAGGATGGAAGTCGACGCTGAGTTAGGGATGGAGGGGTGGCTGCGGGGTGCGCCCTCCCGTGGCGTGGTGGCTCTCCGGCGCGTGTGCGGGCTGCTAATGATGGACCCCTGCAGACGGGAAAAGAAAAGGTAACAGTGTGTCCGTCAAGACGGCCTGCAAGCGCTGCTGCGCCACAGCTACATGTCACCCCGGCAGGATGAATTCACAGGTTTCTACTTTCAGATAAACAAGTAGCAAAATGTTATAGGACATGCAAATGAGAAATTAAAATAAAAATGTTTTCATGGTAGGCAGCAGCAACGCCGGGAATATTGCATCTTCAGGATGAAGGGAGCCTATGTTTGGACGAGCTCTGCTGTTAAGAAGCTAATGGGCTTGAAAAAGTAACAAGAGTAATTGCAGAAATACCAACAGGTTCATAAAAAAATGACATTAACAAGGGGGGAGAAAAGACAACATTTCATCTTCACTGCAGTCCGTGTGCCAAACCCCTTTGAGAGTCACACATGCAACTTGTTATAAACAATGGAGGCATAGTTTCCACATGCAGAGGATGTGACAGGCAAACTGGTCATCCACACAGCAGCATTCAACTAGAAGTCAAAAAAAGGCAGGAGGGACTAAGCTCTGGAGTGCAGACTTCTTCACAACACGGCCCCTCTTTCTCTGGGTCCGACACTGCCACCCGCTACCCAGGTATGAAATCACAGAGTTGAGCGTTTCCTTTGGCACATGCTTCATCTAAGACTGGCAAAAAGAACAGGTGGCATCTTTGAAGGCAGAATGAAATTTTCAGGGGCCCAGACTTCCAACCCAACACATGAACCCATGGACACATGAAATGAGGGAAAGATGAATGAATGAAATCCACATCTTTATAAGTCCGTGTGAAGCCCATCAGTAGACCTCTGACTATGAAGGCTACACCTCTTCCTGAACTTTACAGCCTTTAAGAGAAGTTGTGGATACAGGGGAAAAAAAGAAAGACCCCGGACAGAGGGAAGGGGGAGAGGTGCAGTTTCCCAAAGTGTGTCACAGAGCTACCACCCTGCCACAGAGAAGAGGAACCAAATGAAAGCCGCTTGGATGTGATTGGATGAAAGACAGAGACAGGCGACAAGGGGAGGGATCAGAGGAGGGATTAGTAGAGTCATGCTTGTTTGAAGATAAAAGTGTATATTGGTCATATATAGCATGACCAAAAACAGGTGATCTCTGGCTTCCACAAAGGGGCAGGATCAGAGGCAGGCAACCCATGCATGCACACTAACTGAGGCAAGCAGGTTATAAGGCATCCCAGGAAGAAAAATAAATGATCCAAACAAATGGACTGAGTCTATGGAGCAAAGAAGGTGTATAAGGCCAAAAATAAATGGTGTGTTTTCACAGTGCACATCATCACATAGAGAGTAGCTTGGATACCAGCTGCTTCCAACTTACTTCCATATTGCTGTCTAGTGATCCTGCACTGCTGCGACGCCCCCGCTTGCCTGCCCGAGACATGCAATACCACAGATTAGAGATCGACAGCACTCCTGGATCGACTACAGACGTTTAGGCTGCCCGCCTGTCCCGTAGGGGGCAGTGCAGTGGGTTGTGACTGTGAGTAAGGTCCAAATATGGGCGGGAAAGGGGAGAGAGCGCGTTCAGGATCGGGAGGGTGGTGGGTGACAGGTGGTTCTGTGCCTAACAACTGTTCAGCGGAGTACAAATCTTTGCTAAAGCCGCATTCAGTTTCAGTTTTCAAATCGCACTTTGACCCGAAGGCTCGGCCTCGTGACGCTTTAACAAAATGTTGCAAATGCGATTCCATTAATCTCAAGGACTCCACGTGCGGCAGGGTCTGATAGGCCGAAGGAATGCTTTGACCAGGGTCGACACTGGAACCACTTTTTCGCTGATTTTCTTTTCACTTTTTGGCCCGATAAGATCGTGACATCCGGTTTTGACCGGTGTCACAAGATGCAGATTTTAGCGATAGGGTTTGGCGAAAAGCCAGTCTCAGTGACAGTCACAAAAGAGGAGACACATCAAAAGCAATACAGTGGTTGTTGCACATGGGATGTACAGGCATATACAGGTCTGAGGGCGAACAGAGCACTCTTGCCGTTGTTATAGGCACACTCAGCCAATGATACATGACCAAGAATCACACATATACAGGGAAGTACCTGATGTGTATGGAAATAACACAGTAAATACACATGATATGGAGTATGGCAGGAAAGGAAAAAAGAAAACACTTAACAAAAATGACCCCCACTAACATGCCACGTCCTGCGTCGAGGAACGCAGGCGACAGGAAGGCCGAGGGACTCCTACAAGCTTCTTTACTGGCTGACCTATCATTCCCCATTGAGGTAGTGATCATAAGAACAAAGCAGATTGTGTTACCCACACTGAGGCAGACCCCTGGCTGGATTTCATCTTGTTATCAAGCTAATCGCCCGATAACTTCACATAGCTTGTTATCTGTAATGAATGAAATGTATTCTTGCTTCAGAGACGGAG
The DNA here is from genome assembly GCA_029224185.1 of Karalla daura. Lineage (NCBI taxonomy): Eukaryota > Metazoa > Chordata > Actinopteri > Chaetodontiformes > Leiognathidae > Karalla > Karalla daura. The sequence goes on along the minus strand of CM055193.1, from coordinate 9,657,065 downwards.
CAGCTGTGTTATACACTGATATTCATGGATGTGAAAATGACTCTTAACACCAAGGCTGAGACTAATCCTGGATCTTTCTGGAGCTTAGGGATGGTGCACATCAGCATCGATTTCTCTGGTCCACAAATAGGCTGCACGTGAGAGGAAATGACACATGACGTTGGGAGTAAAACACAAGATCCTCGTGAAATGTCTTTGGCTAGAAGAAACTCAAAGGGTGCAAAAGTGCAAAATTAGAGGAGGGAAAAAAAATGATTAAAAAGTGACTGTAAAAACATGAATGAGGATGTTCAGAAATAAACTCGTCCAAATGATCGAAGGGGAGAGGGGTGAGAACTGCCTGGCGATTTCATTCATCACTGAGAAGACAAATCTAGGAAAACTGCTTTTATCTGCTTCGTACACTAGGTACAGAAAAAAGAAAGGAGTTCAGCACCGCCAGACGCACCGTCCAGACCAAACTGTCCAATCATGAGTGAGTTAGATAGTGGATTTGAAGCGAGGAGCTCTTAAAAATCAATGTGTAATGCGGTGAAACAACATTTTGCTATTTTTATCCCCTTGCTATCATCACACGGAGAAGTGGATGACAGAAGGAGAGCGCTTTGCCATCTGAGGAGGAGGAGGAGAAGGAGGAGGAAGAAGAAGAAGAAGAGAAGGAGGAGGAGGAGGAGGAGGAGGAGGAGGAGGAAGACGTTAGGGGCCGTACCTGCTTCGGAGAGGTCTCGCAGGGAGCTGCTGAGGGCGCTCCTCTTCAGACCTTCTCCCATGGCGTAGGTGTCGTCCAGACTGGCGCGGTTCATGCTCCCGTTGCCGGCTTCCTTCTTCAGGCCGGAGCTCTGCGACATGCTGGGCCTCACCACCCCCTTCTGCTTCTCCAACTCAGCTGTGGCACAAAAGGAGCGAGATGAGGTGCTGGCGGCGGTTTTTACATATCACCCCTCCCCAACCGGGAAATGACTCAATAACGTCCCTACAGTGCATTCAATCACCTTTAGCTGCATAAAACTCACAAATGTCTGGTATTGATCGGAATCATTAGCAGCATCCTGTTCCTGTCTTGTCCTGACAGAGTTGCCCTTTGAATGTCCAGGGGAAAAAAAAATATAAAATCTGCTCTCCCTTCAGTTAGCCATCCTGTGAACTCTGTAAAAAGTCTCCCTCGTAAAGTGCCACAGTTGAATAATGAGGACCATGCCCTGTTTCTACTTTACACAGCCCGAGGCAGACAGAGGAAGAGGGGGATGGGAGGGTGAGGTAGGGGGGTAGAGAAAAAAAAGGCAGCTCACACTCTATTCTGTATTTCTCCATTTCCTGGACTTCGGCAATGGACTCTCGCAGGTCGTCTGTGAACTTCTTGCGGTCCTGGGGGTTGGGCGCGTTGAAGTTGATGAGGACTTTGATGTCCGCACCTGGTATCGCTGATGTGAGTCTGATTCCATTTGGATAATCTGCGGGCGACGGCAAACAAAGCGAGAGAGACATTTACACAAGGGCCATTGATCAAAACCAAGTTAAAACACATGGGGCAAATCTGTCTGAAGTTGGGGAATATAAACGATGTCACAGCCCATTGGTTGACTTCCCACTTCTGCTGGACGTGTTACCGCACTAAATCATACGCTGTGATGTAAACACTGTCAGAGCAGGAGCACAAAGGCGGAATCAAACACTTACACTGATTTTCAAACAGCATCACTTGCATCCCGTAAAGAGAGAAAGACTGTCTGAAGCTGTACGTCACCGAGTTCTTCTTTTTCTGGAAAATCTTGGTTACCTGAAGCGACACAAAGAGAATGTTTTAAGCGAGGATTTTAATCCCAGGACAGAAAGGAGAGGCAGAGAGGAGAGGAGATGGATTTTTACCACGAGGAGGTCATTGAACAGGAAGATCTCCCGCTGATGGAGGCCCAGCTTCTGCAGCTTGTTGGGATCTGGCACTTCAAACAGGCGACAGTAACAGACCAGGCGGCGATGGGGCAGCGACAGCACCTACGACAAAACAGAGAGAAGATACCAACACGTCAGGGGTCACTGTGGCCTGCACCCACAATGTAATAAAGAACAAATATTGAATGTTACTCTTCCACTGAGCAGAGCCTGTTTCCAGGAGTTTCAGCCGAAGAGTGACTGATTTACTCTGCTCTTGAATGTGGCAAAACTTAAAAAACTACTGCTAAGGAACCTCTCTCCTGAATCAGTAAACAAATTGTTTTGATTGTGTTTGATTTGATTCAATGGTTCAAGTTTTTCTAACTTATTTAGAGATTTAAATAAGTGGGAGTAAATAGGCTTCAAACTAAGAGTCGGGTATAGAGTAGAACTGACAGACTAATACACTGTTGACATGGGGTTGCAACAAATCTGTTGATTACTTTCTTGATCAATAAGTTGGTTTATTTGGTTTACAAAATGACACAAAATGGTGAACAAAAAGGTTCATGTCTGCTTCACAAAGGCTTATATAAGGTTTTTAAAAGCTTATTTTGTCCTCACCTTAACGGCATTCAATTTACTATTGTGACTAAAGAGACAAGAAAATATTCACATTTAATAAGCTAGGCGTTAATCATTTTTTCCCTTTATTTCTTAAAATCCTTCTCTGTATTGCTTAATACGATTTTAATAGATTATTAAAATAGTGATTATTTTGTTAGCTGATTAATAGTTAAATGGTCACTTGTCGACACTCCAGTTGCCATGGAAACATACGCTAATATTAGGCATGCATTAACATATTGTCTAATTATCTTATGATGTTTAAGTAAACTTGCAGCACACCCAGATAAATAATGAACAATATCAGTGTTGCACTTGTGTTCTTTCATCACTGAATGTTAATTAGGAACATGAACCATCAGATCAAATGCTGTTGCCGTGGTAACGTCCATTTTTATATAGGTTGCTTTATGCAATGGTGCAACCTGTCAAGCACTTCCAAAAGAAGTGTAAACCAGGACAACAATTCCTAGGAAAGTTATGCATCGCAGCACATTTGCTGTTCCCGGTAAACCATGAAAGTAGCTGATAATAACAGAGATGAGGGCTCTACAGCAAACTCTGAGACCGAGGGGCATCTGCGTGGCATACATCCAGGAGAGATCTGTAAACAGTGCAGCTCAAAGAATTTATGTTGGTCGACTGAGCCCGGAGGCAGCGGGCAACGGCTGCTCATCTCCCTGTGACAGATGTGATGCTTGGCGGGGCAAAAGTTCCTTCCCCCCTGCAGGTAATCCAACCCTAGCACTGCCTCCATAATGAACATTATACAGCTGCATTGTTCACGGGCGGGCAGCAGTGCACAAACATTGAAATAATTGATGAGAATAATCAAATATGCATTCAGATTTATGGATATTTAGTCGACTTACACATCCCAGGCCGTGGTGCAGCGATCCAATCTGGAAATAAAGCACAAAGAAGATGTCAGGCGCAGCTGTTGTTTCACTTTTGCGTCCGATAACCTGGAAATTGAATCTCTGCGTCTTTTTAATGAAACTCGGGCAAGGAAGGATTTGCGCTCGTGGACTGTGCAGCTTGTTACAGCGTCCGCACGGATTCATGCACCTCCTGAGCTCTGTATACAGGCTGGTGGTCTTTCTCTGCAGCTGGGCTCGAGAGAGTCTGTAATGGTGTTGGAATGAAAACAGATCCTCCCCTTGAAGGCCGCTCGGAGCGGCGCGAGTGGACCTGATTATTAGAGATCGGAATTCCAGTGTGGTTTTCATACCAAAGTGTTTCACCGAGTCTCCTCCTGGGCTTTTAATTCTGCGGCTAAATGGCGAAGGATCATTTTTCAATACATCAAATTATTACTGGTGGAGGGATCCCATCCTTCCCACTGGAAACCGACTGAAACAAAAGTCCTCCGAGCAAGACATTCCTCTCCCTCTAGGCTGCAGAGGTTAATCGCACTTTTAACCTTCACACATGATCGCAGCATCATTGTCTGCAGAATAATGCAGAAATGATGCCGTCCCCTGTGCCCGAGGGGCTGGTTCAGCTCTATAATAAGTCTTCTTCAACACACGTACACACATAGCATATAGCACATAATCATTATTGAATCGAATGATTATTGCAACGTAGTCATTTAATCTCTGGTTGCACCACTCCTCCACCCCACCCCCAACGCCCCAGAAGGTCTATTATAATGTGCAAGGCCAGCAGAAAGTTCCCATTCTTCATCATACTGCAGCGCTGCACGACACCGCTGAAGGACTCCGAGTATGTTAAAGTCACCAGCGTGAAGGTCTAAGCCAAGACATGTGTCCCCTTTTAGACAAAAATGCCCAAAGGTACAAAGGATTTGTGTAAAAATTAACCCTGCTCCTTCTGAGACGTAAACTCTGCGAGCCTCATTCCCTGGAACTGGCGCTGTCCTAGAGTCAGTTCAGATCGGCAGAAACGCTTTATTTTGGTTTCTAGAGAATGATCCTGGGAAGATTATAGCTCCCCGAGTGCTGATTAAAGCGTAATCAACACCATCTACGCCTTGTAAGCCAAAGACACCTCCGAGACGCCTTTTTGCACATTGAAAATCATAACTCGATAAAAAGATAATCACGACTACTCACCGGTTTCTTTCCCACAATGAGCTTCTCAACCTTCTGCACCTGAGAGACATGGTCTTCGTTGGTCTTGAGCTCTCGTTTACGGATCCTCTCGTAGATGCCGACTAGAGTCTCTCTGGGGATGTCCTCCCCGTCATCCACCCCTGCCACACACAAACAGTAACATTGCTAATCTGTGAGTGATTGTGTTATTTCTTGTTACGCATATTTTCTCTGTGAAATAGTGAATCCTTCTATAAAGGTCCAAGTCCTTGGTTTTGCTACCTCTCAAATTCTTGATGAAATCTTCTAGCTTCATCTTCCTCTCCGGCTTGACGTTGGGACTGTACATGTCAGTGTTGAGGAGGATGATGGCGAACGCCAGGATGAAGATGGTGTCTGGGTTTCTGAACTGCCGCACCACCGTGGGGTTGCAGATGCAGTATCGCTGGCTAGAGACGGGAGACAGGAACAGCAACAGGGTGACCCATCTCGACATGTAAACAGGCACACGCTTACAAAACACATTCAAACTTGTGCATTCGCAGTGAGGAAATGTTTTCAACGCCTCCAGGGGAAAACAGAAGTAACGCATTAGTTGGTTCCGTTTGTCTACCGATTACCATTGAGACAGCATAGCTATGAGGACACCCAGCAACAATGACTTTTCTAAATTTACTAGAAGTTCCAGAATGACCAGCCTGAACAATCTGTAAAAGAGGATCTGTCCATTCTAGGTATGATCCCATAGCTTCTCCATAACCATGAACATAGCGTGTTTCCCCTCTGTCTCTCATAGAACAACATCAATCAGGATTGTTCTTTCCTCATTTGTTTACAGTCCAGTAGTTGGAGTGTTTACAGTCTCCGATGTGTGTTTGTTAGCCTGTGATCTAACCTGAACGCTTCGATGAGCCGCTCCACCTTCTGGGCCTCGCCCTGAACACGGATGTGGTTCTGAAATTTCCTGAGCGCCTCGTCCAGCTCCATGCCCTGGAAGTCCATTTCATCCACCACACAGCTGGTGCATAAAGGGGAGACAGATGGAAACACAAACAGCGTTACATATGGCAGATTTTAAACTCTTACCAATTTTTTTTTCTATCTCACAGGGGTTAGCAGACCTAGATTTTAATCACAGAGGATAATGTCTGTATTAATAAAAGAGGGTGCTACAGGAGATTTCTAGTCCTGAACATGGTACCTTCAACCAAGTACTTCACTCTGTTTATCTGTTTAGTCATCCACAGGAACAGCCCTGATGTTTAGAGTCACAACATCTTTTCTTGTTGTACACATAGACCAGGATCCAGGAGAACTTTTTTTTTCATCGTAAATGTACTTAAATATATGTAGGTAAAGGGAACAAAATGGAAATCATAACTCACTCCAAGACATCTCTGTTGAACTGTTTCTGCCGATTGCCGAGAAATTCTCCGATCATCTGCCGGCTCAGCCCCTTCCTCTGCAGCAGGAAGTGAGCCACGCCAACCGGTGTGTCAGGGATGAATCCCCTCTCCGTCAGGTACTGGATGCCCTTTTCTGGCTTCCTGGTAAATCAAACATTTAGATGATGAGTGGAAATTCAAAGGTGATGAGAAACATGCTGCTACTGCTTAAACTCCAATTCTGGGTTAATTGTTGAACATCTGGACATAATCAAAGCTGATCAGTGATGTTGATCTACATAAAAAGCTGAAATATTAACTTAACTCGTGCTTATGTAACATTTTTTGGCTATGCTGGCTTCTGTTAAAATTCAGTCTAAAGATTTTTCAAGCATTTTTGATTCTCTAACCCAGTGTTTCTCAAAACCCAGTCCCCAAGAACCACTCCCCTGCACGTTTTACATGTTTCCTGCTCCACTATGCCTGATTCAAATGGGCGCTTCATTATCAGACCTCTGCAGATCTCGATGAGTTGCCAGTCACTTGAATCAGGTCTTTTGAAGCAGGAAACATCTAAAAATCTGCAGCGGCACTCTGGGAACACGATGACGCTGCTCGAACCAACTACAAATTCACCTTTGAGACAGTGAATAAACATCAGCGTAGCCAGTGTTACAAATGATCCTCTTGAATATCTCCTCACTCAAATGCCTTTACATTCACTACTAATGCAGTGATTACAGTCTGTGGCACTGCACACAGTGAGCGAGTGGTTCGCCAAGAGGCCTATTAATCACCGCACACACACACACACACACACCAGTGAAGCAGCTGCACCATCGGAGCTGAGCACCTACTTGTTGAAGAGGTTCAGGCCGATGCGGTAGTGCCTCTTGCGAATGACGTCGTTGCTGAAGATGGGCGAGTCCCAGCTGTTGCGCGTCTCCTTGTGGTACGTCTGCTTGCTGAGCGTCTGCTCGCGGAGGCTGTCCCGCGACGACGACTCGGAGCTGCAGTTGATGGTGTCGTTGGAGTTGGACGTGCTGTTGATGCTGTCGTTGTCCCCGTCGGAGAAGTCCGACTCGGACTTGCTCTGCCTGTTGGCCGAGCCGTTGATGGCCAGGTGGCTCTCCAGCTGGCGGTGGCGGTGGCGCAGCGGCGCCTCGTCGTCCCGGGACGGGGCTCTGGGCGGAGGGCCGTGGGAGATGTGCTTGGGGCTGGCCTGGGACGACGTCACGATGTGGCCGTGGGCTTCGTAGACGGGCGGCCGTTTGACGGAGCTGCGCTCGGAGCGGTCGCTGAGCTCGGCGGAGCTGTCGCTCGGAGGTTCGATGGTCAACAGGGGGAGGTGGTCCATTCTGAGACGCTGCTCTTGGCACTCCAGGGAGGGCGTGCTGCGGCAGCTCGTGTCTGTGTCGCGACCCTCATCTTTGGGGTCGATGGGCCAGTACTCCTGGGAGGAGTTCACCGACCGCAACCGCAAGTCAGATTCTGTGCTGGAGGGCTGCTCCCCCGACCTCGACAGGGCGATGGAGGGGGACATGTCCTCCTCATCGATGAACAGAGTCACGTCGCTGTAGGACGCCATCGATTCGTCGTGCAAACGCGCAGCCGCCCTCCGGTGGGACTTCACCTGGTAGGGAACGTCCCTCTGCACCTCGGAGCAGCCCATGGCCTCCGGGTCGGGACCCTCGTCGCCCTGAAGGCTGCGACAGTTCAGAGCATCGTCTATCGACTCGGCCAGAGATTTGACCTGTCTGGAGAAGGCGTCCTCCAGCTCCGTGATGGCGTCCGTCAGGTCACCCTGAGGGGGCTGGTGAGACGCCATGTTGGCCTGTTGGTGGACCTCGATATCCCCACACTCGGACTGCACCATGGACAAAGGGGTGCCGTCCTCCGTCATGGACACCTGCCGCCCCTCAAAGTAGGAGCTGTGCACTTTCTCTGGGCCCTCGAACGAGAGCTGCATCCTCATGTTGGAGAGAACGATGCGTCTGGACATGCGGTTCTCGGACATAGAGCTCCTGAGACGTTCAAAGTTCTTGTTCATCTGATACTGGCGGAAAGCCGTCTGGATGGTGCGGGCCGCATGCCGAGTTATGAATCTTCCACCATATTTACGCTCCAGCATCTCCACCTGGGGGAGAAGAAAGTGAATCAAGAGTGCAACTTTGCCGTCCATGGAATATCTAATCGCTACTCTCAGATTCAGATGGTAGAAAACACTATTTCAACAATAATTTGTTCCACCACAGTTATCATTTGGATCTGTGGCAGCTTGTCATGCTGTAATTGCACAAGTAATTACTCACATGGCTGGGTTTCTGATAAGTAACCAACCAATTTTAAATTCTTAAAGAGAAATGATACATGGCTGTTTTTGAGAAAGTCCAGAGTACGTACCTGTTTGTCCTGGAGGTCTGCAGAGAGCTCATAGCTCTCGGAGAGCGAGCGAGACCGCTTGATGGCCTCCTCCTCTGCTTGCTTCCGAAGAATGGACTGCGAGTGCTGGAGTTTGGGTCGGCGGGGTCTCTGGGGCCCAGGCTGGACCCCGTGGCTGTAGAGCGGACTGTCGAACCGGTCTGGGCTGATGGCGGAGCCGTGAGTCACCGGCCCCTGGCCATAGCTGGCTCCTCCATCCAGGGAAGGGCCATCGTTGGGCCGTCCATCCCCCTCCACACTGCGATAAAAAAACACAAAACAAGGTCATTGAAGAATTCATGATGAAGCGTGAGGCATTACAATTCAGATCGCATCAAATTAATCACAGCTGCCCTTTGATGACAGCACAGCCCCTCAAGTTGTGTGTTCTCTTTTATAGATTAGAAGTCCATCTATATTGGTTTTCAAAGGCAAGAAAGAACCAGATTTCTATGGTGCATTGCTGATTGATGTAATGTAAGAATCACACTGGTAAGAATACAGCTGGTAAAATAACACATCTGACACAAAGGAGGAACTTTTACTTTTATATGTTTGCTTTAATCGATTAGCACTGCGAAAACAAACAACAAGCAAAACAATAAATAACTATATGAAAGACTTCAGATAATGAAGAAAGTCCTTTTGTGAAAAGAAACCTGAATGCATTTCTTCCAGCATTATCAGCAGACAACAGCATCTCTTTGATTCTGAGAGAACAAAGTAACATCCAGCAGGTTTCCTGATTTTGGTTTTAGTGACTGTGAATATTTATTTAAAAATAATGCAAGGCTTGGATAAACACATAAAAATGCCTGCTACTAAAAGATCACTTTTTGTATCCACTGTTTGTGTCTTAGAGGCAAAAACTCTGCATATTGACCCAATTAATCAATATAAACAAGTATGACATTACAACAGCACACACTGTTGCACATGCAAGGGAGTGTGTGCACAAGACAGAGTCATTTGTGGACCTTGATTCTACAGCTCCATGATATACTATCTAACAAAGTGTATTGTAGTTGCTGATAATACTGGAATGTGTCTGAAATGTCTGTTACTACTGAACAGAGGTGAACATTCAGCTGAACTCAACATGCAAAAGTTACAATTAACAGATAAACACTCGGCAGATAGCACCCACATGCAGCCCTCCACACTCTTTGCCCGGTTAAGTTTGACAAATACAAATAATGTGAAAGAAACAAGAAGTTACTCACGCACGATTACATTGTGCCGTGCTACAGGGGGACTGCTTATTACGAAAAGAGCGTCTATTTTCTATAAACTGCCAACTCTTCCTCCAGATCTTGTCCACCATTCTTTCAGTCAAGTCAAGTCCAGAGTACACAGCTCCCCTCCAGGAAACCAAACTTATGCCACCTTCAGGACCAATCAGTGACGGGGAGGCGTTACATCATGTTTGCCGGAGCGACGACACGCTGTTCCAGTGCAACGTTACAAAGTCCAGTTCAGAGTTGAACAACACTGCAAATGCAGCTTGGGCGCTCTCGTGCAAATAGCTGCAATGTGGGTGTAATGTGTCATGCCCATCTGCTCATTTACGAACATTACATGTCCAGACATTTCTTGTCTTGCATGCTACAGTGCTTTCACTGTTCGCTGGTAGTCTGATATGCTTGAAGCGTGACACGACACACCCATACAGTGTACACAATCCACTTCCTTCATTAGACAGTGAGCGAGTGAAAATGTGGAACTGGCTATGGTGAAAAGTTCAAACGGCAGATGGGTTTGTTCACAATTTCTGTGACAATGCGCATAATGTTTTACTCTAAACCAAATGCTGATTTGCAACCACAGTCATACGCAGCTTTCTAGCACAATGTTTACAAAAGACAGTCATTAATGGTTCACTATATCCTGTCATATGAGCTAAAACAGATTGTTTGCCTAAGTCTGTCATAATGCACACTGTGTGATGCAGTATAAAGTAAATACAAACCCAAATCCCACTTTTCATCTATCATGGGGCCTCAGATAACTTCTGTGATCTAATCCAACAGAAATTTTTTTGAGAATCAAACTCTTCTGCTTTTTACTTACCAGTTTAAGTGTGAAATATCGTACCATGCTGGCTTCCTGTGACAAACACTTGACCTAATTATTGATAAGCAGCAATCAGGAAAAAAAAACAATGATCACAAGAATCTAAGAGTTAAGCCTGTTTTTAATAATCTAAAGTATATATGTTGTGTCCTGAGATCCGTACTGTCCTTCTTTTACTGTGTACAGAATGACAATTAAACCTCCTTTGATCCTATATTGCACTTGGATGAAACCGAAGCAGCACAGGTGTTCGCGTCCATAAAACCGTGCCGCAGAGTGAACTGTTGTGCCCCACGCTGAGCGGCCTCCTTCCTTCCTGTCAGAGTGAAGATGACCCACTCAGGGTCAGCCAAGGCCGCCCTGACACTTCATGGGAAGTAAATGCTAAATGACTCCCTCGTGACTATGGGTACACAGGCGTGGAGCGAGAGAGCACACACAGCGACAGAGGAGGCCTTTTTATGCCGCAGGAGCGACACGAAACCTCACACAACGCAGTGAAAATCGACTTTGTTGCGTAACCGCCACTGGGACGAAGTCTCCCCAAACCATCTGCCCTGGCAAACTGTGACGGCGTCATCATCTCTGGAGTTAAAGAGTTGCACCTTGTGTGTCGTCAAACCACCAGAATTACCACCAGTGATGCTTTTTGGTTTAATTTCTTTCAACATCTTTAGTGCAATTACAGAGCTGAATTATTATTCAGCTAATTAAGCAGCAAATAATCATGCTGCCGTCATTCACTGCTATATATCTCCACTCCCCTTTAATCTACATTTTTCACATTAGTTACGTAATGCATGAAAATGGGCTTTTTTTAACTATGTCACATCCGACACCTTAGACATATTTCATTTTGTCTCAGAATGATGATAAAGCTCCATTGAAACCTTGAACGATCAAAGACAAATATGTGTTTATATATGATGACAGGACATTTCACCATTTGTATTGTAAAATGGAAATATTGCAATTTTTTGCCTGCGGTTTGATGTACAATAGACTGTGTGGGTCTATAAAAATATATTCAGCCTTGCAGGCTGCAGACTTAGTTACATTACATTGTATTGCTTTGTCACATTGTGTTCTACTGTATGATTTTGTTGGGAGAAATTGGATTTCTATTGTTCTGCCTAACTGCGTAATTACTTCCCAACCAAAACAAATTCTCATTTACGTCATGATGAAAACAGAGTCGAGATTAAACATCACAATAAACTGTGAGTTGCTTTAAATAGCTGCTACTCTGGCTCCTCTGGAGCTTTGCGCTCTCAGCCCTTCACCTTGAACAGTATTCAAGGCACGAAGTTGTAACTCCAGTTACAGAACTGGGCATTAGCTCTCCCTGCTGGGACCTGGAGCCAGCATCTTTACCTCCATTTTGTTCTTTCTATTTCACTTTGTCCCAACCAAGCATGCATATGTGTGTGTGTGTGTGAGAGACCGTGGGTGTGTTTCGAGAAGGAGCCGGGATAAGTGCTGCTGTACCTATTGCTCTGAGGTCATAGAATACTGCACTGAGTGAGGTCAGTCGCTCCTGATGGCGGGAAAAGAAAAAGAGAGGGAAAAAAAATGACCAGAGAGCGGTATTTCGAGGGCTGACGTTTTGAGCTGTAGCGGGGAAAAAGCAGACCAGGAAATAACACGGCCGGAGGAGCAGAAGTGACGCCATGTTGTTCAGAGCTGTTTAAGTCATGTCAACACACCACGTCTGTGACAGACACAGATTGTACAACAACGGATGTAGAAACGCTCGCTGTCTCAAGCCAGCTTCCGAGGAGTGACTGTGCGCTCCTTCGAATGTGACCTCAACGCATTAGTGGCTAAGGCTAAACGGCGTCCATCGCTAAGTCACAGTCTTTATCCACCAGGAGCTCGCGTTAACTCTGATGTAGGCATGGATAAGCATGTCAGCTCAGCTGGCAGTGATTTTCAGCCATGGGATCCAGGGATTTGGGGTGTGGAGAGGGGGGTAAGGGGGTGGAGTGGGGGGGGGGGTTGTGGGGGTGGTCGCCCATCTCTCTTTCTCCCCTCCTTCCCTCTCAACACATCCTGAACAAACAGGCTCAGACCCCTACCCAGGCCTCAACCCATTCCATCAGTCGGACCTGAGGGAGAAACATTCCTCCATCCCGGAAAAGAGGAGTCACATCTACAGGAGTTCTGGGAATAGAAGAAGGCTAATGAAGTGCAGGCCGAGGCTACAGAGGAAGAGAGAGCGGCAGCGCGGAGCTAACGTAGCTGCCAAACACAGTCACAGCGAAGACAGAGTGGGCTACAAACGGCGACATGCTCGCATGTTTTTCCAATCAGCAGCTAATTTGTTTTAAGACGTGTTCCTTTTCCTTCCCTGAAAGCGTTTTTTTTTTTTTAAGACAGGATAATTAAATTCCCCATTCAATGGTGATTGTAAAAGCCACTGAAATGAACATTATGCTAAATATTTACAGAAAACTCTTTCCACATGCAATATTTCCACCAGAGTGATTTGATTACCCCTCATCCACCTGTTTAAACTTGCATTTAGTTTGTTTTCTTCTGATTTATTTTTACTTTATGGTATCTTGACTCTTCTTAAGTTCATTTTATGTATGCACATGGATCTGAACTTTAAATGTGGTATATGAATAAAATTACGTCTTATTTTGGCAGTTAGCTCAAAGTTCATACTTTATGCCACATATGCTAATTAGAGGGCACACTATTGCAAGACTTTCACCGCATACAGACTCCTGTCTTATTTCTTCTCTGATTATAATTTCTGGACTGCGACCTTTGGGCAGTAAATGCGTGACCCATAGCCAACAAGAGGACAAAGGTAAGACCAGGACTTTATAAAAAGGTTGGGAGCAGGTGCCAGGCAGGAGGCAGCCGGCATGAGGAGGCTAAAAACAGTCTGAGCTTTGAAGCATGTTCTGCCGAACACACAATCCACATTGGTTATGGCACCAGATTAGAGACAAACTTGATCGTCAGTGTTTGGGACACTTGCGTTATATACTCAACTGAAGTTAGGAATAGTTACTAAGGAAGTCTGAAGATTTATTTTTGTATACAATAGCAGACAGAGGCAGCAATCTGATCTGATTTCTTACCAAGCTTCATGATGTAATTACAGCAATTCAAGAGATTGCCTTAAAAATTGTGTTTTTATATGTGCGTGTATAAACAGCCAGTGAACTTTTCTTTTCAATCAAATTAAACATGTGCTTCAGACACAACAAAAACAGATGTTTCTTTTTTTTTTTCCCTTCCTCTTCATAGTAACTCAGCTCATAAATATTCCATGACCAGAGCAGCTCTTACAACACAGATGTGAAGACAGATTTTTCAGGTAAAACTTTGAGAAAAGCTTTAGGAGGGGGGGAAACATGACGAGAAAACACGGAGGGATATTAGTCATTTTAGCGCAAATAACACTGAGGGATGATTTTGTAATGGCTATAAAAACAGTGAGGAAAGCAGGTCTGGGATTTGGAAGATGACACAGCTGCAGGCTGGAGAGCAGCGCCGGCCAGCAGACTGACAGATCACTCCTGAGAGTTGGCAGCAGACGGCAAATGGTCGACTGGAGTCTCATAAGGCTCGTGGTTGATAACTACTGTAAGTTGTGTGCTTCAGTTTGAGGTCTTCTAGGCCCGTGGCAATCTCTGCAAGTCAGAAACTAACATTTGGCAACGAACGCAGTGAGAAACCCAACAGTCATCAATGTCCAATTGATGACAACTAAATGGATCCCACCCGTCCAAACATTTTGCTTTGATTAGACTTGAAACGCACAAAGGTATTAAGCTGTTTTAGCTTGAGTCGAGAACGCCAGTCAGGACACATTGAGGATAATTAGCAATCACGTCGTGGTGGTGAATGGAAAGACGACAGCATCAAGCCTGATGATTATTGATTGCAGATCATTTCAACGCCGCACTTCAGGCCTTTCACATTTTTCCGAGATGATTTGAAATAAAAGCTTAATTAGGGCGGCACAGATGCCACGAATTTAAACATACTTGGCAGCAAATGGGATGAGTGAGCGGCTGATGCCTTTCTCAGGCTGTCGTCTTACTTGTTAAAGCAATAATCAATCAATACTACTACCCTCAGTGACAGCCAGACCTCATTCTGTTTGAACCGGCATCACCACTCCGCCCTCCTGTCAACAGCCAGACAACAACAACAAACAACAACAAACAAAAACAGTAACAACACTGTCAGTTTCATTATCGCTCAGTAATGAATAATTAAACTCGTCCACACTACTCAGCACCTGCCCTTGAAGATCCAGCTTTTAAAAAAGCACATAGTCATGGCCAGTAAGTGGGAGGGCCCTGAGACACCACAGGAATGCCCTTCAGCCAAGTGAGGAAGGGGGTGGGGGGGGACAAAATCACAGATGGATCCTATACAGTGAGACTAAACACTCCATGCTCACAATTGCACGCAAAGAGAGGACGTGATCCATTTTCCACCACGAGGGAGTTAGAAATGAAATTGGAAGACCCCCACTTTAAAATTTCATGATGTGAAGCTCTGCATTGGCCCTGTCATTTATGTATGTGCATGTGTGTGTGTGTGTGTGTGTGTTAGGCAAAAGGCAGCTTGATTCAGTCTATGTGATCTGAGTGCTTTTATTGCCAGCACACATAGAGCAGGTCTCCCTGCTGTTTAGCAAACAAATCCTAAAAGCTCTCGCAACCCGGTGTAACCTCATCCAATGACAGAACACACACACACACACGCACACACTAAAACAAACACACTCTACACTCTCCCATGACTCTTACCAGCCATTCAGCTCCAGTTCCAGCAGCGACTGGGTCTTCTCTGAATTACACTGCAAACACCACATGCTGGCTGCCACTCTCAGGACGATGTACTCCAAACATTAGAAATCCCCCTCGCCAGTCCCCATTACAGCAACCTAAAAGGTTTCTCTCTCACAGACCAGACAGACGCATCTCTAAACTGCCATCTTCCACAGCTCGCAGCTCTCCAGCCCTCGCAGACGATCCCATTCCTGTGCCTCGTGAAGGCGGCTCCATATGGATGCTACACGATGGTCAGCTCTAAGTGGCAGCCTGCAATCTCTTGACAGACAAATGGAGCTCTTTCTTTTTTCCTCTCTTTCTTTCTTTCTTTCTCTCTCTCCTCTGTCCTCTGTGCGCCGGGCTGGTAGGAGTATCAGGGGGGCGGAGGCTGGGGGAGACAGGGGAGTGTGGGTTTTTTGCCAGGCCCTGAGCAGTATGGAAGGGGGCGGGGTGCAAGGAAGGGGGTGTGTGAGACGGGTGGCTCTGTAGCTGGGTAGAAAGAGAGAGAAGGGGATAAAATACCTCCTGCACCAGCCTAACTGTGCACAGGAGCAGGACAGAGAAATGACCACGGATGGGGCTGTGGACGTGGGAAAAGAAAATCACAGTTCTCGCGTTATCGGAGAAAGAGGAAAACACACCTCGACTGAGCGGCGAGGGTTAGGAAAGAGAGATAAAGCAAGGTGTCACGAGACAGGAGGGAGGGGAAGAGAGTGACAGCTTGATCCAGTTAGCTGAATAGGTAACGCAGATAAGGAGGAATGGGATAGAATGGAAAAACATGTAAAAGGGCAAAATAAGGAAAGGAAAAAAGGAGGGTTTGGGAGTGTTTGAATGTCAGAGCCACCTTCTGTTGAGACTTTCTGGTGCAGAAAAAAAGACTTACTGGGTAGAGATGGCAAATACAAGAGAGCTCCTCTATTAATAGAGCCTTTCAGGGCTGAGAAGTGACTGTTAAGATGCATACTAAGAAAAGAACTAGAGAGGATTCGGTGTCTTTCTGCTGCATAAAAAACAACCACAGTAGTGTCCACCTCTAGCCTTTCTATTTTCAACCTCGTCTATATCTGTGGTGTATAATGTTATAGACGATATCGTATACTGCCCACACAGCTGCATGACGGGAATGTGTGGCAGGGCTTTTAGCTTGAGCGTCACACTTGCAAGCAGACCCCGAACTGATGTTGCCTGGTGTCTGGGCTTTGCCCTGTTGTTGAGACAGGCCAAAGACTAATCACCCCTCTGAGAGTAGGGGGTTGGGGCAAACTGCCCCCTAGTCAGAGGTATTTTCTATATAATGACAACAGGCACAGGAAACAGAGGAGAATAGCTCCCACATGGAGCCAGTTTACAGGGACACCAATCATCTACACACACACACACACATACACGCACCAGTCTGTGCTGGGAGATGTGGATGTCCTCTAATTACAGGCCTGATCCCTTAAAATGATCACCTTCTCTGAACTGTTTTCATCTGAGACTTCAAACAGAGAGATAAGGTGCAGAGAGAGAGAGAGAGACAAAGCTAAACGTCGAGGAAAGAGTCCGCACATCCTAACATGTGTTACGGCTCACAGCGGGGGGAGATACGGACAGCTATGTGTGACTCAGGAAGGATGATTACGTGCTGAGAGGCAGACAGAGCGTAACTGGCCAACTGATCTATTTCAGTTGGAGACCTTGGCCGTGTACTCCGGTGACTACAGCTGCCCGTGCCTTCTGGAGCCGCCGATACTTGACTCAACTGTCGGTTCTCGCCGCCTCTCTTACTGGAATCGATTTATCCCTGAGCGCCAGTAAACAAAACAAACAGAATGGAGGGGGAAAAAAAAGAAAGTAGGAGATATTTAATGAGACTGGGGTCCTCATTATTTTATCACTTTGTTGCATGGTGATTCTCCAAGAGGCAGGTGTTTAGACTTTAAAATGTGCGCATATTAGACGTTAATCCCTCTGCAGACCTGGAAAGCTACAGGGAGTGGCTAAACACAGATTATTTGTTCGGTTATGAGATATAAGGCAATATCAAGGTCTCATTAGGAAAGTGAGCACGCGAGCTGTATAAAAACACCCGAGCGTGACATGATGTTTTCTGCACGTGTCTCCTGGGCTGCATCATCTAAAGCGTCTTAAGCAAAACTGGGTTGAGATTTACTAATTAGATACATTCCTGGTAAAAGCTGAGCTGGAAAAGTTTGAGCACAAAGTTTCAGCAACTTCTTGCTGCTTTCTTTTTTTTTTCTTCTTTGCCCTGGCTGCTTCTACATCTCTGTCTTCCTCATCTAGTGCCTGTGATCCCGTCTAGTCGTCCCGTCTGGTGAAGGCCCACTCCATCTTCTGAGCCCTGGCTGTGTGGCGGCGCTCCAGAATGATGTCATCCAGAATTCCAAGCGGAGGCCCACTTTCTGCTCATAAAACGCCATTTCCACAACTCAATACATATGGTCTCTCTGCATCTCCGCTCCTACTCCATCCCCTCTCTCTAGCCCTCCCCTCGCTTCTTGTTTGAGTGCGAGGAAAGTTAGATACATTACACATGGGACGAGGCCAAAGAGGCATCTGCAGGTCAGCAACGCTCCAAACGCCTTTATCAGGTGCGTTCCCACAGATATATCGTTTGAATATCATCGAGGAGGGAGGGGGAAAAACTGCGTTCCCGCTGCAAAGAGAATGAAAAAAGACAGAGCAGAGGAAAAGACAGCAAAGGAAATGGCAGGAGGAAAGGACGGTTTCCTGGAAACTTGGTCACAGGGTTTTGGCGCAGCGTGCCCTGTATACATGACGTCATGCTCCGTTTCCCATTATCTGCTTTAGCCGGGATGCTAAGCGACTGAGACCTGTGCTAACAAATGGAAAATAAAATGAAAACTCAGCCCTGGCCTGGTCTGGAAACAATTAGAAAGGGCTGATGTCATAGTTTGATACAACAGCGTTCTAAATGAGATGTAGTGGCCCAGGATCGCTGTGGGAACACAGAGGACTTTTGTATAGGATGAGTGGGGAGAAGGAGGAGGGGGGGTAGAAACAAAAAAGAAACACATTTTCCCTGTAAATTCTCAGGAACAAAGAATTTGTGTGCATAAGACGGGATCTGGCAGGAGACGTATAAATAGAGCTGAGACGAGAGTAATTAAAGGATATGCTGCCTCTGCTCATCACATCCTGGCAGAAAAGCTGCAGCAGATGTGTTGCCTGTGGGACCCGATGGGAATGATCAAAGATCATCAGTGGCGAGCGATGTCTGAGAAGCTATTCTCGTTTCTCCTGTTCAAAAGTCGCTTTGTAGTTTCAATACGGATCGAAACAGCTGTTTGTCCAAACTGAGGGCTTAACGGCAGGATATGACTTCTGAGATTAGTTGGCGTTTTAAGCGTGACTTTGAAGACGGTCAAGTGCTGATAACAAACATATACTGCAGCCAGGAAAACCAGACTTTCTTCAGTAAAACCTGAAAAGTGCTGTTTTTGGCATCGCTTCACCAAGTAAGGCCTGTGGAGTTAAGTTTTGTTGACTCACTATTTAAGGAAACATTTTAAGTAATATTCTTTTTTCTGTCAAACTTTCCTGTTTCCTCCCTTCGTCTCCTGGCTGCTGCTCTTCTTTTAACAACACGCTTACTGTAAAACATTCACTTTTCCAATGAAAGACGGCTTAAACACTGGAAACTTCTTTATTCAGAAGTATTAGTATTGCAACTGTACTAAAACCCAAGGTAGCATATTAAGACTGACCAGCTGCCAGTGTTAAAGTGGCAGTCGTGAATCCGGGTTCCAGCCTTTTTTGGGTGGAGTTTTTTTTTCCCCCTTGTTCTCCCAGTGTTTGCGTGGGTTTCCCTCTGGTTTCCTCTCACATTCCACAGACATATGCCAGTCAGGTGCGGTGGAGACTCTGAAATTACCCTAAAATATGAGTGTGGCTATTTAGCAACCTGTGCTGGGCACTTCTCTGCCATCCTTAAAACGCCTCTGCAGGGACAGAGAAAATGCACAAAACCCTTGCTTTACAACTCGACCGCATGTTTATGTACTGTTCTGTGTGCATGAAGGTCTCCTAAAATAATATATATCTTTTTTCTCAGAACGACTGCATGCATCTGCTTTCTCACGGCAGATGGAGGTCATGTGCTGCCTTTGCTATTAGGAGCGAGCTCCGTTTGTCCATTTACAATATTTTCCTTTTAGTTGACTCCATTACCAGATACGACATACTCTCTGAAGCTCCTTGCCGTAGCCCCTCCCTTCTCCTGCACTGAAACACACCACAGCACAATTCTCCCCCCTGCTAAAAATAGACCCATGTGAGGTGACACACTCTGGTAAACAGTGCGAGATAGAGAGAAAGAGAAAGACAGAGAGAGGGAGACAGAGACAGAGAGAGAGGAACAATGCTGCGAGAAACAAGAGGAGGAATGCAGGAGAATGGTCTCTGAATGCCCCTGCTGATTTCATCTCATTATCTGCTCCTTTGTGGCAGACCATTGTGCAGCCTTTTTCAATGACACACTGAAATTTTGAGGTCACTCGGAGAACAGTACGAGACTTCTCCTCCGGAGGTTTGCGCTCAGACTGCGAGCGCGACAAAAGGCCACAGCGGAGTAAAAATGCACACCGTGGTCATGACGGACGCAGGGAGGGAGGGTTGGCACCGCAGCCTTGACCGACAAACCCAGGCCCGCCCGGCCCACCACCGGGCCCGAGAGACAGTGCCACCCGCTGGTCGGGAACGACACTGCACGCGCTCTTGAAGACCAGGGCCTCTGGGGGATGACATGTGGCGCTGATGTCATTCCCAGCGACTGAGGTCAGGCATGTTTGTCACGGCTGCAAATCAGCGGAGGGGAGAGTGGAGGCCCGAGATATTCAAAGGCACTGGGATCATGTATTTGGGGCAGCGGCGGGCTCACACCTGTTTCAAGTCACACGGGGAAGATCCTGTGGTGGGAAAGCGTCACACAGTGTAGACAACCACTGCATAGCTTTAAAGATAAAACACATTTCTACTCATTCTTTATATGTATATAGCTCTATCATCTACCATTTCTCCTGTCTTAACTATTTATCAGTATTATTACTACAACACTTACTTACCATATTTCAGACTATTTTTAATTACTTTTAACTTATTACTAGCTATACTATTACTTACTAGCTAATTACATGCTATTATTCTTCATAATGTTGTGTATTGTTGTGCATGATGTGACATTCTTGTGTGTGACTTTTGGCTGCTGGACAAAACAAGTTCCTTTCAGGGATAAATAAAGTACTTATCTGATTTCATAAAACCCTTGTTATTCATGACACTGGTTGGGTAGATAGCAATTCAGTAAACTGAGACAGTCTAAGATTGCATGTCTCTGTCCTGTTTACCTCACGTTGTGGCCAGAATTCAAATATCCACATCCTGCGTGAGAAATGTGTGCCCTTGCAATCAGATATCTCCTTGAATCGTTGAGAAAAATATACCGATTTTGTAATGCAGATGCACTACAGATGTCGAACGTCTCCATCTGTTTACAATGTTTTAAAAGCACCGCAACCCTCCCTCCGGGAACCGTCTGCTTAACAACACCACGCAGGCCAATCGATCATCAGACGGTTTCCCCATTTGCATAACTCCAACATCCAAACGCTTCAGAAATCAGATCTATTTTCTGTCCTGATCCAAGAAGCGATTTCCAGGACCTCTCTATCAGTGTAATCCTAGAGAACAATAACAATAATAAAAAACCATATCTGTCCCTCGATATAAACCAGGCATGCTCCTAAAATAATTAGCTTTGTGTGTGTGTGTGTGTGTGTGTGGTTGTGGGAGGGTGCGTCATGTTTGTGTGCCTGGCAATGCAATCAATTTGCAGCCATGAGCTAAATGACATCACTGAACTGAGCAAATTGACTGGAAGGCTTACAATGATAATAATTGCTTTTTCAATCAGATTCCATTCATTGCCGACTGCACCAGCGATCAGATAAACAGCTGATGATCTTGAACATGTTGTGTTACTCAATCAGTCAAATCACTCTCAAGATTTCATTAGCAGTCGAGCATGGAATAGAGTTACGGGTTACGGAGCGAACTGCGGCATAAATGAGCTTCCAGTAGGCAAACAGACACGTTAATTGGGCCTGAGGCTTTGATCTGATGTATGCTCTTAAATTGGAATTCAACACCAACTAGGGATCCATACAACGGATCCACATCCTGCAATGTAATTAGCCACTATAGATAAGGGATTAACATTGAAAAGAAACACATAAAAGGGAGGAAACTGGTCCAAACTGCTGCATTCCTACGACACCGCCATGCCGAAATTCCACTAGACTCACCTCTCCACGCTCGGCTGTCTAATCACTTTAGCAGCCTCGCCTGTCTTTCCCTCAGCCCCCGAGGACTCCGGTTACTTGCTGCTGCGCTCCGCCGTCCTGCCCTGGCAAAGCCAACCGTGCGTCTGTGGCATCCGAAGCCTAAGGCAGAAACACTGCGGCTATTGAGGCCCGAGGAGCGCCACCGTCTACCCTGGCACAGGCCCTTGTTTGTGTTGGCGCCGCGTATAAAGGCAGCCTTTCTCGTGTCTGTTCCATCACGCCTTTCCAGTCTTTGATTAGGGAAAACACAAGTCGTTGAACAACAGGGGCTACCCTGTAACCAGGAGAGATGTGTCAATATGTCAGAGTCTGCCAAAAAAATATTTGTCGCTTCTCTTGTCGGGACACGCAAACCCACCAACGCACGGTCTGGGTCTCGTTCTTTCTCAGGCTTGGAAGTGAAACTAGAAATCATATTTCATTTTAATGGCCCTCATTAGGCCGACAGTGATAGAATCACTCAGGAAGCATAATGTTATTTTTGGAGAAAGTGCCCAAAAAACTGGAAGACTGAACAGAGACGTGGATAAGTGAGGGCGGCTACGAGCAAGGCACTTATAAATTCAGAGTCACATCATGAAATGTCACGGAGCAGACGACACTGTGAAGATGAACCCAAATCACAGCTCAATTCTGCTGCGTGTCAAATCCGGAAACTGAGCGAAACCGCTGCGTCAGGATCACGTTTGACAAAGGAAATCCTCACTTTTTATCCCCCCCGTCCCTTTTTTTTAATCTTTCCCGAAAACTCTGCGAATGCAAGCACAAAGCGACCAAAACCGAGTCATCAAAGAGCGAACGCTCGAGAGATCTCAAACGGTCATCTTACATGTGATCTGCCAGCCGCAGTGAAAACCTGATCAGCTGTCTTTAAATATTAATAGACAGCCACGGTTGAAAAAACAGCCCGACAATGAAAGCAAAATTAAAACAGAAATAATTAATGATTTCCATCTCTCCTGTTTATCAAGATGGAGGGCGAGGCACCGGGAGGTCGAAAGGAAAGCAAAAGCAGAAAAGAAAAAGTACTAAACGGAGGGATGAGTTATGTTTTCCGAGTAATACAGACACAACCAGGAAGCAATCAATCACAGAGACAAAAGCATTGAGATAAAGCAGCCCTCCTCACATCCAAGTTCCTTTTGCCTGGGAATGTAAAAGGAAGCCGAGGAAGCCTTTTTGTGCTGAGAAATGGATTCATGTTGACATAGTCCAGTGGAACAAGATATCCTGAGTGTGCAAGTTCCATTCATACCACGCTTCCACAAGACCCGGTGGGTGCAAGTCAGCAGATCTTATATTTCAACATATAAACCATTCAAGGGTGGGTAGGACGTGAGGCCTGGCTTCACAGAGCAGCGGAGACATTGTGGAAATAACAAGCAGACTCAAATCCATGATAACCAAGCCCTGGAGGGGAGGTTACACAGCACCATGTTTATTGTTTCATTTCTCTCACTCCCTCCCCTAACCTCTATTTGAGACGGAGCCAAGGCATTTACAAGAAGAGAGCACCCGCACTGGGGCAACGTGGATTAATTCGCCATCTTTATGACAAACTACCTGACAGCGGTTAACGTCGTTTGGCCTCCATTTAATTCACGCACAAGCGAATCTTATTGGACACCTTCTGGCTCGCATTGGAAGTCAATAACGACACAAGTCCTACAGGGGCGAGCTAGGGAAGAGCCGTCCGCCCGAATCATATATCAGCATTAACGCAAAGCTCTGGCCCGGATCACAGGGGTGTCAGAACAATACAAAAAAAAAAGAGGAGAAAAGGACAAATTCTTTGCCATTACAGAGGAATGGATTTCAAATAAAGAGTAAATCTTCTTGCTACCTTGGCTTTATCCTTGGGGGTTTGATGTACGCTCCATAAAGCTTACTGTTTTATTGGCTAAAAGCACAGCCCGGGTCTCTGCAGGCTGCAGGGCACATCGATCCGAAGACCCCCCAATTACTTATTAGAGTCGTCCGGGATCTCAAAGCCTGCGGGACCACGAACCCGGCTTTTAACGTGGCCGAATCGCAGCATCGTAAATCGTAATCGTGTGAAAATGTGCCTTTCTTTTTTTTTTTTTTTTTTAAACCATGAGCCATACAGAACAACATTAAACCCTGATGCCTATTTCCCCCCCTAAAGCCTGAATCGCCCTTGGTTTTCCATGGCGCACACTTCCAAAATAAATGGGCTTGGACGAGGATGTGGAAACATCAGAGGGCAGAGAGGATGTTTCTTCACCTCCCATTTTCTGGGATCCCACAAACACGTCTGAGACTCGGCGGGCGAAGCCAGGACGCCGACGTGTTTTAACTTGTCGGGTTTGGGGCTCCTCGTGATTGATCGAGGGCAGGACTAATTCTGTCATTTTAATCAAGTGAACTTCCCCACGGCCGCGGGTGTCAATCAAACGCAGGAGGTTGCATCAGCGGTGATTCTCGCAACCACAACGCCGGGGTAATCTATGACTGACATAAAAATCAACACGGGCCATATGAGAATGTTTTCTCTGCTGGTGGAGTCCATTTCCTCAAGCAGTTACAGTTTGGATTCTGGGAGTTCACTTGGCCGTCCATTTCTTATTTCGCCTTTGATACATTGGTTTGGCAGAATTTCCTGCACAGAAAAAGGGAATATTTTGTCTAAGGGAAACAGCAGCCCGACACTGTTTCACATCTGCTCCAACTCAGATTAGAAACTTGTG
This sequence comes from Karalla daura, assembly GCA_029224185.1. Lineage (NCBI taxonomy): Eukaryota > Metazoa > Chordata > Actinopteri > Chaetodontiformes > Leiognathidae > Karalla > Karalla daura. Next base: position 9,632,749 of record CM055193.1, on the reverse strand, counting down.
ATATTCCAACATCTGCAGTTTTGCAGGATTCAGCACCTCTAGTACATGAAACGGTCGTGTTTGAACATTTCCAGGTTATTTCTCTCAGGCTGATCATGATTGTCTGATGCCAGTAAAGCTCTCTGAAAAGGATTTTTGAACCATTAAGAAAATTTCCAAGTCTTCTGCTGCTCCTGTCCCGACTTGTTGGAAAGCTGTTTCCAGCATTAGATCATCAGAATACGCACATATTCACTAAAGGTCAATGCAGGGTGTGAGCAAACACATTAAACATATTCTCTTTGTGCCGACACAAAGTACTACATTTATACAGAATCTGGTTTGCATTCAGCTTCCAAGAAACACGCCTGGAAAAGCAAAAACTGTTTGAGTTTGGATTATGTCGAAAGGAACTCAGCCCGTCAGTCCTGCCAAAAACGCTCTCGTCGGAGCTTTTCAGCTGGTCCACTCTGTATAAATAAGGTCATTTGCCTCGCTTCAACCTTTAGGCAGTGGACTGTGTGGCACACAGCGAAAAATGTAAGAGTGTGAGCTGGGAGGTGCAGTTTCAGAGAGGGGGGGACGTGTTGAGTCAGCAAGCATCACAGAAACATCCTCAAACTACTCCTGATAACAGGAAGAGATACCGGGCCTTGTGCAATCCCCTCAAACTCAAACACAGACAGTGTGAGAGAGGGAGGAGTGGGGGGGAAGGTTTGCTTTATCTTCCCAGGAACGCCCAGATCGGGAGCCCCAACATCTGTTCACAGCACCCCATCCATTTAAGCCACTTCGGGACCTTCGACACGCATAGAAACTTTGCAGTTAATGATGAAACACAGAGGAATTCTGTGTAATAAAAAGCAATTGAGATTCATGGCTGCTGCACTGTGCCTAATGATCCCAGGAGGGAATTCTGCCTTTTGTTTGCCATACTAAAATCATTAAATAAATAAATAATTAAAAAAAAGGAACTCAGCAACGTCCTGCACCAGGACAACAGGATAGCAACACATGTGACTTGACGGAGTGTAAACACTGGGCCGAGGATGAGGCGATGGGGGATGACAGAAATGCGCTGAAGGGGAGGACGGAGGAGGAGGGAGCTGCACGTGATGCAGAGGTAAAAGAAAAGACACGCATTCAGTACAGTGCAGGCTCACGCCAGTGTTCTCACGTACAGCATGACTGATGAGAGAGAGGGGCCGCCTCACGCTCTGTGCATCTAATAGGCTTTAATGATGTCCTCACTGAAGCATCCATTCTGTTGGAGAGGTCTAATGAGAGCAGGTCCGGGGAGGACCGCGCACACAAGCCTCATCACGGACAATTGTCAGTCCCCTCCGCTATAGGTTTCATTGAAAGGATGTCAACAGGATGCTTGACATGAGCAGGACAATGTGCTGCGAGTCAGACGGGACCACTGGATGCTGGGTGGGGGGGCTCGGCCAGTTCAGAGGGGCATTAATCAGGGGGAGGCACCAGGGCTAAAAGGTCCCAAAACAAAACAGCCCGTCAGATGTGTGTGGTTTGGGCAGCAGCTGGCACTTCAAGCACACAATGCGTCTTGATATAGATGAATTGGGAGTCTAAATGAGAGACACAAATGAACGCAGGCCGCTCTGCCCTCCTCTCCTGGCACCGTGCGACATGCGCAAGCGTGACATCAGACTACAGAGCAGCTCTATGTTACAGACTTTCCATACAAACACAGCAAAACACTGACACGTTCATCCACCCTGCTTCTCCGCACGGCTTGCATGACGGCAACTAATTATTTACAGCTCTGACAAATCTGTTGTTGTTTTTTTTTTTAATATTCAGCAACTCAACTATTTATTTTATGAAATGTCGGGGAAAAAAAGAAGAGCGGACAGGAGAGGTCTTCATGCGACTTCCCTGCAAATGGAGCTTTTCAATCATAATGATGCAAAGCAGAGAAGAGTGTGGAGAGCATCACGACAGCGATTCTGGAAACAACGAGTGTTTGTTTTTCTTGATTAATGACATACACAATCATCAAAACTGCAGGCAATTAATTTCCTCCAGCGCTGCTGCCAGCTCTCCACACTCCTGCAGCGTCTTACAATGTATACAGATGAAGCTGCACCTTAAACAAACACACACACAGATAGTCTCACACACTTCCAGAGCAGAGCCCACCTACCTCCACACATCTGTCACCAGGTCAGGCCTCTGTATAGTTTGAAACAAGATCCCAGCTCTGATGACAAACCGCTCTGGCTCTGTATGGGAACGTATGGCGGTCCTGACTCCTGGAGACCGGCAACCGGCATCTGACTGATTTACTCTCTGCTAATCAGCACATTCCCTCGAAACGTCAATGAAAAGAGGAGGCTCTCCTCACCCGGAGCACCCTCCCCCCCTGCCTGACTCACACCCTCACTCTTTCTTCGAATCTCTCTCTCTCTCTGTCTCTCTCTCTCTCTCTGTCTTTCGTTAGTCCATCTCTCACCCTGTGTTCACCCTCCGACTTTGCCCCTTCTGCCCTGCTCATTTATTCAGCTGCTGTGTTGATGCCTGTGGTTCAGCAGGGACATGTCTGGAGCCTGTGTTGCAGCTCTGCAAGGTCACCCATTCTGCTCACTACCCCCCCCTCCCCTCGCTCACCCCCTACACACCCCCCACACACCCCAACAAACACGCACACACCTCCCTCTTCAGGACACATGGTGTTGCCGAAGGCGAAATCTGAGCTCTCAACCAGAACACATCCTCAGACAGGCCGAGAACAATACAACACGTAGTTAGATAACAGGTCGTCTAAGAATCCCTGCATCTCTGGACACAAATCGTAAAGAGTAAAAATCCATTAAGAGTTTGTGAGACCGAGGGAAATTATGTTCACCGAAATTGCACCGCTTTATTCATATCCAGTCTAAAAACACACTTCAACTTTCACATTGTGTGAATACTAACAGCATATTCATATCCATTTCACTTTTACCTCAGTACCAATTTGGATCTCACATAAATACTGCCAGTATATTCTAACTATCAATTATCTTACCCACTTTGCACCTCGTCACAGGGGTCTGCTGGAGCCTATCATATGCACATTAAGTGCAGGCAGAGAATCTATCACACACACACACACATGAAATTCACTCTCAAACTCACACCCAGGGGCAGTTCAGAGTCTCCAATCGGTCTTAACGAGAATGTTTTTAGACTATGGGAGGAAACCGGAGTACCTGAAGAAAACCCAACATGCAGTCTCCAATCGGCTCCAACCAGGAGTCAAACCCAGGACCTTCTCTCTGAGAAGGCGACAGGGTTAAACACTCATCGACCATCTAACAAGTTGACAGAACATGTTCTGGATTTTGAGTATTACTTGCTTTTAAGCCCTGGAGATGAGAAGAGATAGGAGCTGATGCTGGATCTCAAACATCTCTGTATGCGTGTCCTGTGCTTGCCAAAGCTGATGAAAACGTGTAGCCGCTCCTCACAAAGCAAAACAAGCAAAGACTCAGTTATATATTTTTACCCTCTGTGATATGAACAGAAATCAGATACCGCATCTCTTTGCAGCTCCACATATTTTGAAATGATATTTTAGGACAGAAATTGTTTATTTGGAAGTCATTCTATTAAAAAGAAAAAAAGAAGATATCTTTTCGCTCCCCGGTAAAATCATTCACATCAGAACAGTTAAATAAACCTTGGCAGTGAGTCGCTGTAGCGTCTCTCTGGGAGCGGAGCCAGAGAACCAGGCCACAAGGCTGCAGCAGCCTCTGTGGGACTCCAGACAAGGCAAGAGCCCCCATCTGCCTTAATTTGTCTTCTCTCCACTCACCCATGGCTCACAGTCACATTAAGGCCCGCTCATTTATTTGACTTAAAATATCTCCCATTGTTTAATTACTTAGCTCTCCGCCCTTGACTCACTCACGGCAGAAGGCCTGAATCAGTTGGACGGGAGGCCGTTAATGGCGAGGCAGCACTGACGGGCGACTTTATCTGGTTCTTTATGGAAAAATGCAGTGGCAGCCACGGACCCTGCACAGAGTGGGAGGGAGATTAACCTAAGACCAATATCAAGCGGTCACAGGAGGTTTTTTTTTTTTCCTCTCTCAGACCTCGGGGCTTGTTCTCCGTCCTGATGTCTCTCCGCCAACAGATGGTGCTGGTGTAACAGTCAACGCGGAGCGATGTGGCGTTCAGAAACATGCGGCTGATCAAAAGACTCGTCTTCATCAAGAGAGAGAGAGTGAGAGAGAGAGAGAGAGAGAGAGAGAGAGAGAAAGAGTGAGGAGGCAAGGAAGCAAGCTATGTAAAGTAGAGCAGCAGAGGGAGTGTTACTGTGTTAAAAAAAACAAAAAAGAGGGAGAAAATGTGGATGAGAGAGGAGTGAGAGCGATGGCTTCGGATAGTGAGGGAGCCCACATCTCTCCCGTGGGAGCTCATTTAGGCTGCGGGCGGACATGTTCAGCTACGTGTGAGGAGACAGGTTTGATCTCCGGGATTAATATGTCATAAATGGCTCTTCAATTTTCATCCTTGATTGACCTTTACTTTGAAAGGAACTGTCTCCAATCTGGATAGGGAGCCCTGACACTTAAAATGGAATTATACATACAGTATAACATCACTGTGAAATCATCACTCTGTCAAAGACAACTCTCGATTCATCACCCGCTGTTAAATTAATTGCCAAAAAAAAAAAAAGTAAACACGGGCCTACAACATGCACACAAACCTGTGAGCCAAAATGAGTCACACGGGTGTTGTGAAGAGATGCATACATTCAACGCGTCTCTGTGAATGATCGAAAGCAGGATCCATCACAATTGCACGCACGTGTTCAGCTCTCTGAGGCCAGTTGTCAAGGCAACAGTTGAGGCCGATACATTTACTTAAAAAAAAAAAAAGATAGAAAGAAAGAAAGAAAGGACACTTCATAAAAGGAATAGTTGCCTGCGTATATGTGTAAGAACACAGGGCTGCATTTTACGCACAGCTCAAAGCAATTAGTCCAATCAGGATAAACGTTTAATGAGTGTTTACCAGCCGCAGTCCCGGCCTCTCTGACAGCACCAGCACTTTACTCTCACGGAGGATGCCGTGTGGCGTGCTAATTCCACGGGCCAACGCCACGCATGCGAAATGATTTGCAACCAAAAATTAGTAAAATGAATGTGAAATGTGGCTCTTAATCAACCTTAAACGGGCCTCAAAGAGTACACACAAATGCCGTGAGTTGTGCTCCAGTGATTCATGTGCTTATGAAATTAGCACTGAGAATCTTGGACAGTGACGCTCTAATGTTTTGTTGTCTGCCCGGAGCAGCATTTTATCCATTTATTCAAATATTCATTGCAGGCTGAGACAGAGCTGAAAGTCCCTAGAGGGTGCACTCTGTTTTATAGAGTAAATGTGCTTTCGTGCCATTATCAACCCCCTCCCTACACACACACACACACACACACACACATCTACACATCCTCCTGACCATACCCCCACCTCGTCATTTCTGACACAAATCAAAACACACTCTGGATAATGAGGGCCTGCTTTGTTACAGGAAAGAGTTGGTGGATTAGCAGCAATTACCAACCTGAGCAGCAGCGGTTCAGCTTGTTCACAGCTGCTACTACAGCGGTTTACAGCAGGTACAAGACGCCATTCACACACTGATTCCCATTCACAGAGAAGCTTCTGAGGAGATTAGCAATACAGATCAGAAAGCTGCGCCTGCCGGCCTTCAGATTCTGCAGCAAAACTCCTCCTCCATTATCTGGGTCTGCATGCATGTGCATTTTTATTTCACAAATGCGGTACTGAATCTGCATATATGCATGGGTGCATGTGCAGGAGTGCTCACAAGGCTTTGAGACCACAAGGTGCAGAGTGTGTATTAGAAGAGCTGCAGTGCAGCAGCATGAGCTCATCACTCTTCCCCCCCCCCTCCTCCTTCACTGCCACCACCACCCCTCCATCCAACCCCTCCTCACGCTCGCCATTACATAAGTTAATGCAGCACACACCCTCATTATTCTCCAGGCAGGCGCTGTGAAGAGATGCAAAGGAATATGTCATCAAAAGTGGAATAACAGTGAAAAAGCCACAGAGAGATAGCCGCCCGCGTTTCCCTCTCGGCTCTCCCCCACAGATCACAAAGAGCGGAGCGGAACGGAGCAGAGGCGCCACATATTCTGACCCTGCTTTAATCATGTCCATTACATGCATAAATAGGAGGACATGAGAGAAACATGGACATTTTTGCTTCATATACGTGACTTGTACTGCGTGCATTTGCCTTATCAGACACCTTGGTGCGTGTAAAGTCCCCTCTCTCTCCCTCTCTCTCTGGAGGGTGGCATTCTTGAGCATTAGAGTAAACAAACTGGCCTCCTCAGATGATTAGCATTTCAAAAGCTGCACAGCTTAGCATGAACAGAGCAGATACTGCAGCAATACTGAGGCAACGTTCCCAAATATATTCCCCCGTAACCCTGCAGCAGCAGCAGCAGCAGCAGGGCGAATGGGACCAGACCACGCTGTTAACTCTCAAAGCTGTCCACCTGCAGCCACAGCACATTAGCCCATATATTAGTGTCATCATTGAACGTCAGCTCGGCAAACAAGGTGAGGTTTTATTTTATTTTTTTATAAATAAGGTGACACGAGAGCAGCAAATAAGTCTCCTCTCCCACACAATGCTGGCGTCCCTCGGGGAGAAACACAAGACTAAATTATTCAGTGGCATGGACACAGCCTGCAACTTAAGCATAGTCTGTTCCAATACTGCTTAGATGTTAACTAAGCCAAAGCACCAACACATGAGGCTCTTTTTCTTTTTCTGGATGCAGGCAATTAAAGACAATAAATCACTGATAGTGAGGCACCCCACCGAGCAGGCCTGCCCTAGGCAGTACCTGGGTGATACAGATTGAATTTAATTTCCACTGCATAAGCATTTGGACAAGCACAAGTGCAGAAAGAGTATGAGCAGGTGAAGCGTAACGCGCTGAATCAACGATGAACACCTCCATCTGGCCTTGGCACCAGTTCACTAGACTGTGGTCCACCTCTGTAGGTGACTACTACAGTCACAGGAGGAACATTACTACCGGTTTAATCCACTCGGCAGCCAACCTGCGAGGCAAGAAAACCAGATGAGATTTTTCTGTTGCGTCTGACTGCAAATTGAAACTGCTTCTACGAGTCTCCGTCGTCCTGACATTGCTGTCCAAAAATACAGCTTCCATCCTAGACACGTCTAAGCTTTTCCACCCCGGAGAGTATTTTTTTCACTCACCACAGTGGAACTGCAAGCTCGCTTTGGCAGGTTACTATTTTCCATTACAAGAAGTCCCCCCCACCACCACCACCACCACCCTCCAACCCAAAGTAAGACCTCACTTGTCATGGAGCCAGCGTAGCAAAGCAAGCTAGACCAACCCCAGGGTCATCGCCTTCTCTCATTTGATCTCCATCGCCCACTCTGCAGTGCTATAGGTCCCCTCCAGGCCAACACCAATTTATGCCGGGGTCCCCAGGGTGACGTCCTGTTGGAGCCATTTACCTACTGTGAAGCGCTTCAGACCTCTCAGGAGCTGTTTGACATCCCTGGTTCTCTCAGATGAGGCTCCCTCCTCCTGCTCCGTCCCATGGATATGCACTGTGGGACGGGGAGGGGGGGGCACGAGTGACATGCTCCAGATCCACAAACATTAAATAAGTAATGCTTTCGTCGTACTCTCTGACACAGAACCAGATCAGATGAACGACGGCGTCTCACAGCGTCACCGCTACGGTGCTGCTGCTGCTGCCTCGGTCATGATGACTCACATCAATCGGTCACGTATGACAAGTCAGTCTTGTAAACGATTCAGTTTCAATACCTTTTTGAGACTTCTTGAAAATGACCACGCTGTCGTTTCAGGCTGTAATCAGCAACACATCTGAACTTCCTAATCAGTTGTAGTTCATAACTAATTCTGTACAGCACAACAATACAACAGAACTCAGCTCGGCTGGAAAGGAGCAAAGCTCCAAAGTGTAAATAAACTGTGGGAAAAGTTTGTTAAAACATTCCTTCGGTCACAACAAGCGACACTCTGACTTTCAATTATTCACCATAAATACACCCTTCACTTGTCAAACTATTTGGAAAGTGCTTGAATGCCAACAAAATTTAACACCTCATAAAATCATGATGAAGACTTTTTAAGGGTCTTAATTTTCCCAAGTTCGATTTATCAACTTGTAATACTTCTAGTTCCCACAGACATTCTGTAAAAGGACTGTTTCTTTTTTTTTTCCCCCTCTTTTGTTCCATCGAAAAAAGTGGGAGTGGAAGAGGGGGGAAATCCAAGGACTGGATGAGTAAGTGGGAGCTCATTCTGGGCAGCCGCTGTCAGTCTAATCTGGCCACGGGCCAATCAGAGTCAACGGCCAATTTTTCATTTTTATATAGCAAAGGGTGTTTCCATTGTATCTGCTCCCTCTGGTCTAGTGGTATTATTAGACACACACAAAGCTACGGTGGATGAGTGGTTAGCACAGTCGCCTCACAGCGACAAGGTCCCAGGTTTGACTTCTGTGTCGAGTTTCCTTGTTCTCTCCACGTCTGCGTGGGTTTTCTCTGAGCTCTCAGGTTTCCACCCACAGTCCAGAAACATGCATGTTTAGGACTGAGACAAAGATTTTGACGTGCAGGGATGTTACGTTTTGCATCACAGTGTGTGGACAGACAAAGAGTAATTGAAAGTGGGGAAAACAATCAATTTTGGTAGGTGGCTAAGAAAATGAAGAGGACGGGGCCGAGCTTGTTGGGAAACGGCACAAAAACAGTTGTATTAGTTTAATTAAATGAATACGTGTTCAGGACAATGTCCTTCATTTCTGCAGAACATGATATATATAATGAAATTATAATGCAATTTTTAGCCTAATTAAGTAAGAAAGATGAATGCATGATGATGCAGTGAGGACATGATGACCTCCTTGTACGTTTACTTTGTCCATCAGAAAGGAGAAACAACCGTTAAATGAACCAAAAACAGGAACGGAACTAAAAATGGCAGTTACTGGAAGAAAGTAAAACAAAAAACGATTGATACAAAAGGCCAGTATGTTTGGGGAAGTCAACGCTTTGAGTTGTCAAGGCTACGGGATTACTGCTGCAACCTAAATGGAAAGGTAAAATGAAATCTTGCCATTTAATCACATAATTACATCAGTTTGAAAATCAGTTCTATGGGATACAGAATAATGTAATCTTTGTGCTGGTTCCTGTGTTCATTCAGAGAAGATTTGAACCTTGTGCGTGAGGCCATTCCTGCAAAGTAAGATGCGATAATAAGGCTTAAAAAAAAGAAGATGGAAAAAAGAATGGCCAGATTACGCCTAAATCCTTATTATCAAAGCCATGTCCTTGGATAAAGCAGACAGCCTGAAAAGACCTTGAGAGTGTCTTTACTTCACTGTCTGCCTTCTCCAGCTGGGTGCCAGTGATAATATATTTCCATGGTTCTGGAAAGGAAACCACCGAGCTCGAGCATATAGACTGGAATGTTATTTGATCAGTCAGACGTCAGAAATATCTGCACAGGCTGCTGCGGTCAGTCAGAGAGACACCCGCCACTTACACTGCAGGCCACTGCCCTGCACGCTGGTCTGCGCCAGACGGTCTCCTACCTTATAGTTCGGCTGGATATGCAGTACTTCCACATCGCATTCCATATGGCAGTGACATCACCAGAGGCAACAGACATGCCCGAAAAAAACGCACATGGCACTGGAGAGGAAGTTTCAACAAAGTTTTAAAAACACACAAAAAGAGTGCAGCAGCTTCTCTAACCCCCCCCCCCACCTAAAAGAGCCACAAAAAGTACAGTCTGTGCTCACTGCCTCCCCGACCACAAATTACACCCCACATCCTTCACTTTCCATAGAAAAACCCACAGAGAAATTCATTCTTTCGCTGTTAAAGTTACTTGGTCTGTGCCTATTCGAGAGTTCTCCCCAGCCCTTTCTGTTTTTGCACTGGGTTCAGAGCTGCTGCTCTAGCATGCTGCCCGATGACCAAGTAAGGTAAAGGCCCAGTACATATAGCAGAGGAAAAATCATCCCTCTCCTCAACTAAAGCTCTCCACCCACAGTGAAGCACACACCAGTCTCCTCTCTTCGGCAGACAAGACACCCCCTTCCTTTGTTTTGTTCCTTTTTGCGGCGTCCAGCACAGCCTCTAACTCATCTGCAGCTCCCCAGCGGTGATGGGCAGGGCCTGTGTGTGTGTCATGCGTGTGCGTGTGTGTTTGATGTGCGCTCGCCTCATGTGTTGTGTATGTGGAAGTGACTGCAAGAGGAGGAGGGGGGGGAGTGCATCAGAGTGATAGATGGAGAGATTGAGCGAGAATGAGAGAGCTTTCAGGCTCTGCATGTATGGTAATGGTCGGGCCGCGGTCCAACAATCACACCGCTCTCAATGGGAAGGCCACGCAGGAGGGAGGGTGAAGCCCAGTTCAGCAGCTGGGAGAGGCTGTTTCCAGTTACTACACTGACCTCGCTCCAGCTACACACTCTCAGGCCTGGAGAGGCTGCAGTCTTGACTCGGTTCCACTGCAGGCCGAGCCTTGTAATAAGTTACACCCAATGACCGGGATGTTCCAGTAACTCTGCAGGATCGTACACACAAATGACTTATTCACAGTCCACGGAAAAAAAATATCAACAACTGTCCTTAAAGAAAAAAAAAACAAAAAAAACGGCAAAGCCCACTGAGTCACACACACTGAAATCAGCCGTTTGCAGCTGAGGAATCAATGACTTAACAGACAGAAGTGGTCCAAACAGCAGTGGACGAATGGTTGCTGCCTTTGCTACCTCACATCTGAAGCTTCAGAAGGTTCAAGAGAGTCTTCCAAGCTGCATTTACATGAGAATTAAACAAAATTGTTGACAGAGGTCCGAGGAGAGATTAAATAAACCAGGAGTCAAGCAGACATGTGGTCCTATTTGGATGATGTCATAATAGGACCACTCATGTGCAAATATGAGACTTTAAAACTGTGCCAAATGACATGATGACAGATAATTGGTGTGCAAGTGGAGCTGAATATCCTGGTTTTGACCATCAAGTGTGAAGTTTGCATGTCCTCCACTTGGCTTCTCCCTGGGTATAAGCAACATGCATGTTTAGGTAATTGCTTCTAGGTGAGAATAAATGACTCTAGGTGTGCTGGAGCTCCAGGCCCCTGTGGTGCTCTTAAAGATAGAGATAGAGAGAGAGGTAGATAATGGATAGATGGATGGAAAGTCCACAAAGCTCTGAAATAGAATCTGAATTAAGGAATCGGACTGAATAAGCCGTCTTTTAAACCAGAGGCATGTGGAGTTGAGGTAGCACCTCCAGCTGGGGGGGATCCCTGAAGCCCACGTTCAAAGCGAAGCTGCCAGCTACGACGGTGATGCATTATTAATGACTCATGGACATACTGTATCCTCACCTTCAGAATACCAATGCCTTGGTGTGTTTATGTATATGTGAGAATGCAGCAGCACATAGAGATGTGACAGGTGCCCCTGGATTTCACGCCGCAGCTCGCTCATGATTCAGAAATCAAACATCTGCGCCACGGAGACCCACAAGCAGCGAAACCTCTGCAGAAAATAGCCGGTCAGATGCTGTTGGTGTAAGCTGGAGCAAACGGGACCGAAACTGCTACAGCTGCCATCAGCAGTGAAACCAGAGCTCTAAACTATGTTGAATAGTGGATTCTGAGGAACTACACAGTCCGTAGAAACCAAAACTGCAGCTCGAAATACACATGTGAGATTACAGAGTACGTGCACATGGCGGACTGAGCTCAAAGTGAGGAGCAGCCAAACATCTTAGAAGCACCTTTATCGTTCACGTCTGCCTTTTTTTCCCCTTTGCATGTTCAACAGATGGGTTTCTGTTTGGTGCACGGCGCATCAGCGTGCGTCTCAGTCTTAGGAGCCGGAGCGCAGGAATGAAATGTAGAGCAGCAGTTATCTGTGTCGTGATAGGCAGCAAAGGACATGAGAGGGTTTTCTTTTTTTTCCTGTCTCGACACAGTGGCGGGGGGATGGGGGGAATAATTTACACAGTGCGAGAGCAGAGCATGCACCTTTTTAAACATACCTGGAAGCTGCGAAAAACGAACGGTGTGGCATTTACGGAAGAGATCATCTCTAAGCTCTTCTAAGTCTGGCATCCGTTGACTTTTCTGCAGCACTTAACGCTCAAAAACATTAAATCAAATTTAAGGACTTGACTGGCATGATGCGGCGAAAGGACGAATCTCTTAACACGTAATAGACTCATAAATAAAATGGATTTCCCTGCCAACCTTGATGCGAGCTGCGGGGCTCGGCTGGGTAATCAGGCAGAGATGACGCAGTGGGTGAAAGGTGAACGGAGAGAGGTCCCAGTGGGACGGGAATGAATGAATTCAGCCGGAGCCAGCTCATCTCGCCGTCTTTTCAGCCGTGCCAACGCTAAACAGGCAAACCGACACAAACAAGATCATTTCGAGAGCCAAGTTACTTAACCAAGTGCTCCCACGAAACAACAGCCGTAACCTGGTTCACTGAGAGAAATCGATAACGGTTCAGTCAGCTCGCACGCCCCTGAGTAATGTCTCTCTCAGTCGGCCGGCCTGTCAGCGTGCAGCCCGGCACCACAGCAGTTCCTCTATCAATCAGCCATGCTAGAGTCTCCTTTTAAGGCATATTGATTGGCTTAATGTCGGCAGCGCTAACGCACAACAAACCGCCAGCGCTAACCGATAACTCAGAGTTGTCCAGAAAATGCAGCCCAGGAAGTCCAAGGAAGGATGACGGCAGCCAGCAGCCATTTTTAAACATACCTCTTGTAAAAGTTGTTGTGGGGGTGCAGACACAGCACATGCCAGTAGTCCAGGCAAAACGCTTTGAACTTCCACATCCTCGGCTCAGCGGCGGATTCCAACGGGGTTAAAAGGCACCATGGCACCACAGGCGCAGGACCCTGATCGCTTCTTCATCCACGGGGACCCCTGGTGTGGACGTGGGATGAAGGCTCCAACGCTGGACGCTTTGGATGACAGGCTGGAGTGGTGGTTTTAACCCGCCCAGAACCACCACCACATCACTCCTGGACCCGTGTCAGCCCTCACCGAGCCAGGCCTTCTAGGAAGCCACTATAGGAACGGATCCAGTATGACTTATCCAGGATGCACCTCCCAAAAATTGAAATTTCTTTCAGGCTGCCGTTCAGCTCCTCCGTCTATCCAGCTCCTATCCAGGTCAGTGAGTGTGTCCTCTGTGCCGGTCCCCGAACACGGTGCGTCAGCCCGGGATCCTCTGAGACAGCATGGCTGCAGCTGGAGCTCTGCAGGCACAGGTACTGGAATGTGGAGGAGCTCAGACTCTGAGAGGAATCCTCCAAAACTGGCTCATCCCTTTTTCAACAGGCGACAGACTCAGCAGGGATCCTCAATGGCCTCCTCCTCCTCCTCTTCCTCTCCTTTCCTCCTCTGCTGCTGCTGCAAGAACAAACTTTCTAACGAGACGAGAGACGCGTCGTCTTCCTCTCTACCTTCCAGCGTGACTCTCTCTACCCTGATGCCATCTTTTCTTTTTTTTCTCTTTCCCTGAAATCCTGAAAGGACTCTCCTCCTCTGTCTCTGTCCCCCCTTTTTCTCCTGATCCTCTCCTCTCTCGCTCTCTCTGTCTCCGTCTCCCTCTGCCTCCTTACAGCTGCTGCCATCCACACAGGACCTCCCAGAAATGTGCCGATTCCGGTTGCTGGGCAACACTACCGTACTACCGAAGCTTCAAATGGAAGCCTTGCAGAGCAGACCGCGATTGGCCGGCTTTTCAGCGGGGAGGGGCTGCTGCAATGTTGTATGACCACATGAGTTGATGCACATGCTTTGTTCAAATAAATATGAGCTTCTGGTGCTCCTGGGTTTTTTCTCAGCGTGCCAGTGAAGGAAACGTTGCGTTAGATGACTCAAGATGAAACTAAAACAAGAAAACATGTGGCAGCTGAATTCTTTATTTTGCCATACCTGGATTGAAGAATCGCGTCTTCAGTGGCCACATGTGCAAATGAAAAGCATTCAAGATGTTGCTTTTTGCTCTTCCCGGGGGGTTTTGTGCATTTTGACCATGAGCATAGAGCCGTTCTGTCTCATCCTGAGATGTAGTGCCACGCTGCAGTGCCACCCAGTCCCAGCAGGCATGGGAAAGGGGTGTGGGAGGGCCTCTCATCAATATTCAGCTACTGTCAGTGTCCACACACAAACACACACACAAACACACAGACGCACACACACCAGCTCTCAAAACACCACATATTGACACAAACAAGTGGGGTCGCAAACGCACAGATAAACAAACGCGTTAATGTGTATGCGTATTTCCACATTAACACTCTAATTGGGTTTGTTAGATCTGTTTCGTCTGACAAGCGAGGTCCCCGCATGACTCTTTTCACACGCCGCCTGGCACAATATGGACTTCCTCTGTTTTCCCAAGCAGAGATATAGAAAGGCCAGAAACAGCACAAAGGCCACTCTGAGAGTCTGTCTGAGCAGCCGGGGACAGCTAAGGAATTCATTAATCTACACACCATTCATCAGCCCTTTTGTCACAATTCAGGCTTCCTGATTTACACACATCTCACAGCGAGTGACCGCACTGTGACTCTTTTTTGGTTTTTTGTTTTTTTTATCCACGCACTTCATCTCAATTTGCATCGATGAAAAATCGCTTTTAGCCAGTTAACATCTCTCATTCTCCCTCCGTAACAACTGTGATTATCTTCCCATTTAGTCGCCGGGCAGTAAATGCACATTTAGAGCAAATGATCAGATAATATTCAGCGATAAGGGGCTCAAACTGGAGATAAAATCCACCAACCACAGTTAAGGATGCATTTATAAAGTAAAAGACTAAGAACACAAATATCTCTCTCGTGATTTTCACAGAACACATTGTGGTTGTTGTTGTTGTTCATCATTTGGTGATTTACTCACATGGGTCAAACCAGACGACGAGCCCTGCTAAACTGCCTGTTTTCAATTCATGTGAAGTTGCCTTTAGTGGGCAGTGTGGGCGGAAACCCCACTGTTTCTGTGCGCGGATCATACAAGAGTCTGTCAGAGGCAAAGAAGAGCAATTATTGCAGCACGAACTGGCCTAGAACAGACGAGTGTGATTCAAACACACGTGACGGGATTTGTTTTTTCGCATGAGGAGATGAGCGTGTCAGGATATCATTAAATAAGTGAACGGATAGACTGTTCTGCAGGGCACACACTGGACATGCCCATATGTACTGTGTGTGTGTGTGTGTGTGTGTGTGTGCGCTGCTAAATGGACATTCTTTCCACTTATCACAATCCGTGCCTCCACCTCCACCCAGGCTTAGCTCACTTGGAGTTAACACGTGCAGGCTCTCAGGCGTGTATCCCAGTGACAGTCTGCTTCCTAGAATTTTTTTCTATCAGTGGGAAGTGACAGAAAATATTGATGAAAGATGAGCACAACAAAAGATCTTTAAAGATACTGGACTGCAACGTTGCCAGGATTCACCCACATCGCATTGTCTGCCTTTGGCTCTTGATATATTCCACCTCCTTGTTGCAAGTGTAAACATACAAGATCAGCAAATGTCTGGAGGTTGCAGTCAAGGTCAGTTAGAAGAATAAAGCTAATAAAAAATCCATGTTTAAATACTGCAGCATCACAAAAGAACAACTTTTTTCTCTCAATCATTGTTCACAATGATTTTTCTCAAATCATTGTTGTGTGATTATTTGTGAAAAAAGTGTATAAATATGTAACAATATGAACTGAGGGTGGGTATGGTGGGCGGGGGTTCTCAGCTCACCAGATATGGATTTGACTCTCTGGGTAGGAATAAAGGGCTTTAAGTGTGGAGTTTTATCTTTCCCCTATCTCCAGTTTCCCCCCAGGGTCCAAAACCATGCTTTAGGGTCACGCTATAAGCGTGCTGGACCCGTTGGCACTGGGAAAGTTAATAACCGGTTACATTTGTCCCAAAAGTCTGACAAAGAATAAAAATGTGATGGTACAAAATCTGACTCCTCTCTAGCTAAAATCTCCCATGCCCTGCAAGTGTGGATCAATACGAATGCACGCTGTTCCAGAGATGAAAAGCCTATAAAAGAAAGACAATTGTATCTGCTAAGACATCATGTGAATAAATGACCTCATGTGAAAAGCCTCACGACAAGGCTGTATTGTCTCTGTACTGTCGCTGCTGCTGCTGCATTGTACTGTAGCACAATGATGCGCGCTGACATTAAGTATTACGGCGCACGGACCCCCGTTACTCCCCGCCTGCGTACGACCCAGTCAATCACTGATAAGCTGCCCTAAAGATTTCACCATGATCTGCTCTGAGAGGGAGACGCGCAGTCGATAGGCACTTCAAAAGAAAATGGCCTGCAGCAGAAAATCCCCCCCCGCCCCCGGTCAACGGGATGTGAGGAGGGGAACGCAGGGTGCTGAATGAAGAGAAGCGAAAGGACAGGGCCGTCTTACTCCTGCTGTGCAATACACTGAGGGGACCATCCAAACATACATACAGACCACGACCTCGCTCAAACATTGCTGATCGCAGGGTAAAAAGCGAGTGGAGATGAAGGTGCGCTTTAAATCCATGCTGAAGACATCGTGATGACAAGACACACGGAGGAGGCTGAGCTCACGTCAGTGTCCGTGTGAAGGACAGCCTGTCTGAGAGGATGTGTTAGAGGAGTTCACCCCCTGGTGGCAGATCAGAGTAGCATCCACGCTTTCAGACCTCTAGGAGCCAATGAGCCGGGCTGGGAAGGGGGAGGGGGAGGAGGGGGGTCGTGGGAATGAGGAGTCTGATGGGCATGCTGATTCATTCAGAGTACATCAACACAATACATCATGGAGAAATTCACTTATCCCCTATTCCTGCTGCATCAGAGAAGCATTTAAATGAACGGCGGATTTCCTGCAGCCCGGCTTAGACATCTTCCACACATTCATTTTTAGATTGGTTTATTGCAGCTGCATGGGAAATGCAGTGTGACATCAGGGTGAGTTACTATGGTGATTTATACAGCAAAATCCCATCTCTATTTATATGGATCAGCCTTAGAAGACGCAATCCCCATCTCCTCACTGTTTGGAATATAATGTCTGCAATTTCTGTGACAGGATAGTGATGTTGCCTCACAACATGGTCAGACCAGGGGGCAGATATTCCACTTTCCTCTAACAGTCTAAAAACATGCCCGTTTATGGTAGACTGAAGACTCTAAATCACCTCTAGGTGTGAGTGTGAGAGTGAAAGGTGTGTGTGTGTGCCCTGTGATGGACTGGTGGCTTGTCCAGGGTATTGGACACATTGGAGATAGCCACCAGCAGAGCCCGGCTACACCATAAGTGAGTAGATAATGGATGGATGTTTGGATGCAATTTGTGCAGTCAGTATTGAGACCATCACTGAAGAAGATAAGAAGACGAGTTACTTTGTGCCACGGGGCAGCTAATAACATTTCAGATCATTTCACACAGGTGCCCAGGGGAGAAAAACTTACATGAGAGTCGCTGCACAGTTTGCTTAAGCACGAGCTCTCAAACTGCATCACACAGACTGTACAGAACAGCTGTTCATCCCGCAGCCCGGGAGCAGCCATGCAGAAGATAAGCAGGGAGGGGAAAAAATAAAAAGGACAGAGCAGAAAAGACAGGGAAGGAGGGCGTGGGGGATAAAACCGGGAAGAAGAGAGAGAAACACACAGGGAAGATGAAGAAGGGACAGCAGAGTCTCTCCTCCAGCTCTGGCTGTGTATTAAAGCAGTAAAGCAAAGGCGGTGTGGGGGAGAGGAGGGGGGTAAACTCCTCTGTGGCTGACTGAAGGTGGATCCTATAGTCTCCAGGCTTTGCCAGCTATCTTGAAGGCCTTTCATGACCCGGGGCTGGGCAACAGAACTGATGAAGGAAGTGGAGGAACGCACCAGTCCAACACAGCAGGCTGCGCTGGACTAAAAAGCACAACGCTCTCTGAAGCCGAGAACAAGAGATGGCTGCGTCTTACAGGCACCGAACTGAGCCAGCGTTATCACGTCACTATGATTCACCGTCTTAAAGCCCTGATAGGATTAACATGCCTTGTATGAAGTAGGCGCAGCATGCACAGGAATCCCAGAGTCATGAAAGCAGCAGCAGCTATAGAGAGAATACATTGTATAAGCATGAGTCAGCCGGTGTGCAAACAGCTTTGAGCTTTTTTTTTTTTCCCCAATAACGAAACGGTGAAGAGAAGAAACCATGGAAATGGGAAGCGGTGTGCGAGAAAACACGCTCAGCGATACACTGGGATGGTTGTTATTATATAATATTGTCGCCGATAAACACATCCTCGTATCTGTTCTTTATTTTCGCCAGAGGAACAAAATGTTCTGGAGATGCATCCTTTTTCTGGTGCACCCAGCTCTCGTCTGTGCTGTCGCTTCTGACGCTGCTGTTGGCAAAGGCAGGGGCTTATTATGGGCTGTTTCAAACCACGGCTGCATCAGGACTAGCTCGCTCCCCCGAGGAAACTTTAACTCGCTGAGATGTGCCCCTGAGAGCCCAGCAGCTCCCGTTGGTTTGATAGTCCTAGCACAGGGGCTGACACAGCTCCAGCTGCAAACTCAGCCACAGAGTACACGGTGCCAGGCTACAGATGTCCAGCTGCTGAGGTTTTTTTTTTTTTTTTTCGAACGCAAATGACATGTCTGGATGCAGCCCGAGCATGGTCTGCATCACAAATGCCACTGCAGCGGGCTACAGTAGGGTACAGTGCAGGCCCCTTTACTTTACTCCACAGTTTCACTTAGTGCTGAAGCTCTCTTTTGCGGAGCACCTCAGCGAGACGACTCTGCGCCGTTCCATTATCCATTAACTATCTTTCACGCTCCACTGCGTCCGATTGAGCTCTGCTCGAGTCCGGGCGGTTCTTTCGGGAATATTACTGCCAGATCAGGAGAGGCGCGGACTGCCCTGTTATCTGTCTGAAATTTGCCCATCCGTCATCTTACACTTTTTGTACCAAATGGTGTCACATGGGTCTGCTGAAGCCTGACCTCAGCGCACAAAGACCAGTCACCCGCCACACAAACACACCATTCACTCCTTTCCGACTCACAGCCCGGGGAAATTTGGAGTCTCGTCCTAAAGATGCATGTTTTTGGACTCACGCAAACACAGTCCGACCAGGGACCTTCTCACTATGAAGCTACGGCGCAATCGTGTCTTGCACTAAAATATCAATAACGATAAATCATAAAAAAGGCATCGGACAGGATCAGCAGCATTAAGACCCATTAGGACGAGATCAATGGATAAGGCATACAACCCTGTGAGTGACGACCGGCGTCGTAATGACAGTGCTTTAATGGCTATAATCACGTCCACTCTACAGAATGACTACAGTCATTTATGGCGGGTACAAAGGGTTATGACGAGGACAGGCACAGATGTGCTTACATACATACATACATACATCCAGCACACGCAGCTAGGCTTTCACGAGTGACTCACTTTGATGCTACGTGACCTGACAGCGTGCTCTGTGCCAGCACACGTGCCGGCTGCGCCATGCATTGTGAGCAGTTGTTGTTGTTGTTGTCTCGTGCGATCGCAGCGTGTGTCCTCGCAGCTGCCCGCTCCGGCGCAGGCAGACTCAGAGCTCCGCTGGCAGCAGCCAGGCGTCTCCGTGCCTTCCACTCGCCGTGCAGACGTTAGCGGCGCAGGCTGCTGTCAGGGGCTCGGGCTGACGTCGGAGGTGCGTGCCGTCACGGTCTCACAGCTCCGGTGACGCACTCCCCCCTTTTCTCATCGGTGCTTGCGTCACATCGAACAAGGGGCACTGCGTTAAGAAGCGGCTCTCACAACGAGCCGGGGGCAATCCCCTCCTTTACAGCATGAACGCCCTCTGAGAACGCATGGCATTATCTCGATAAAAGGTAAAACCCATTGATGCTAATTAGTCACCCTCCACGTGCAGTGTTGTGCATTCAGAGAACGTCTATGAATCCGTGCACCTCCTGGATGGTAATGTCATGGATGTTAGGCTTACCAAGGGTTTAATTTTGCACAAAGATGTTCGCAACTTAAGTCAAATATTTAATGTTTCAAGGCAGATCAAGACAGGCTGGGTTAAAAAAAAACGCAGAAGCGGTGAAGCTGAGCAGACAGAAACACAACACGCGAGTGTGTGGTCCTGCTGAGCGGTCCAGCTGTACATCGCTCTGCACCAGCACGCTGTCAGACAACCAGTTCAGTAACTGCAAACTGCTTGACGCGTGGCTGGGTTTTAAAGACAGCGCTCCATTACTTTTGGGGAGCGCCTAAGTTGTTCTTTCCAAGCCTTCAAGTCATGAACATTCAAAATAAACTAAACAAACACCTTGGGTGTATTTTAAGACTAATCTACCCCAGGCGATCTCAGCCTTCCCTCCAGCCACAGCACTGAGGAGAAGTGTAGCATCCTGAAAGGCCCAGAAAGCCCCCGGCTTAGCCCAGGATAACCTCCTCTCGGCCTTCCAGCAAACTAGGCACAATATTAGAATTCCCGAGGGAGCGGGCTCTGCCAACGATGATGAAATGACATTTACAACGGAACAGACTCATCCCGTTCCAGCTCCTCATTAAAAGGAGCATTGGCCAGACACCATGAGCCTCAGTCTATTTGACGGACACATTAGCGTCAATCTGCGGCACATCTCCTCCGTCTCCTAACGACGACAGCCAGCGTCTCACAAAGTCATCGATTTTGCGCCACACTTTCACCTTCCTGAGCTCTGGCCCCCGCGGCCCCATCACGTGACACTCTGTGGTCAGAGCTTTCTTTGGGAGCGGAGCAGGGAAGGAGAACAGTACACTATCTATCTATCTATCTATCTATCTATCTATCTATCTATCTATCTATCTATCTATCTATCTATCTATCTATCTATCTATCTATCTATCTATCTGAGCACCACACACAGACCAGAGACCGCTGCAATGCCTGCGATGCATCAGAGTGGAGAATGTGAACAAATTAAAATTGCTGGTACGCTGCAGGAACGTGAAAATCGGAGGCATGGAAACACATGGGAACCAGACAGAGATTTAGACCCGTGAATGGCAGGGGCAGATTGCCTGTGAAGGACTCAGTGGAGACCAGCGAAGGTCTCATATTCATTAAGATGACTGATCCCCGTGTATGGTATTAAATCACAGCATGACAGGGTAATTCCGCTCGACGTTATGCACCAGCTGGTAAGTACATGTGTGAGAATTTCAAGTGTGTGCATCTATGGGGGTTGTAAAGGGAGGAGAGGAGAGGGGAGGCGGGGGTGGTGGGGGTCCAGGGTGATGCAGACGTCACAGGAGAGAAAACAAACTTCAAATGAGCCTCTGCGGAAGAGACAGGGCAGCGCGGAGTGCTTATTCAGCTAAACAGTGAAGGTGTTGAGACTGTGTGCAGTAAAGCTCCAAAAATACAAACCCTAAAGTCATCCCCCTCTCATCTGAGCAGAAATGACATCTGAGAAGAATGCTTTCCACGAATAAACAGACTGTGGGACTCAACAGCATCCTGAAAATAACAGCTCAGACCCAGCCGCAGTTTGGAGACACACACACACACATACATAGACCATCATGCACATACACATTGTACAAATCACACATGTGAACACGCTCACACCCACAAAATACACAGCGGGAGCTGCGAGGAACTAGTGTGCCCAGTGAGAGCTGTCACAGCCTTCTCCAGAAATGAGTCATTTTTCCCAGCCACCCCAGGCTCCCAAACCGTCCCTCACATGACTCTGTTTGCATTTGTTTTTTCCTCTTTTCGTTTTTTCTCAGAAAATCGTGTGCTCCCAGACGCCAAAACAACGCTCAGGTTTCCTCATTGTTTTCTGTAACGTCTGTGGGCACCAGGTATTAAATTCGACGGGCCGCGGCTCATTCACACAAACAAGGTCCGACCTCCGCCGCCCATCCCCAGGAGGGGGACGTTGTTTACTAAGAGCTCAGGGAGGGAATGGGAGAGGACACACACACACACACACATACACATACACATACACATACACATACACATACACACACACACTCACAGCTCTAGATGCCATAGGTGACTCAGCACAGACACTAGAGAGGTAGACACCGTGTTTTCCTAACCACTAGACACCCACTCCCACTGCTGTCTCAATGAATGGGAGCGACCCCAGCGCCTGTCTATCTGTCTCTGTATGCCTGACAAGCACTCTCTCTCACACACACACACACACACACGCACACACACACACAGACACACACAGACACCCGCACTACTCACATGTCATAGAGCCGGTAGCCCATGGCCGAGCCCGGTCTGTTGGAGTGGGACCCGGGGTCTCTTGTGCGCCGGGGGTCTGTGGAGCTCACCACGGCGCGCCACACACTTGGCTTGTCCATCCTGAAACGCTGGTGAATGGGACTCGACGGTGGGATGGCGTGCGCACACGGGCTCACTCACATTCAGTCTCCCTCTCCCTCCCAGTCACACACACGGGCTGCCAGGGAGCTGTGTGTGTGTGATGTAACAAGGAGCGTCCAAGAGGCTGGCGGCTGGTGGGGGTGGGAGGAGGTGGGTTGGATGGCTGGGGGGGGGGCAATAGTGATGGATAAGGAGGAGAGTCTTTGTGTGTGTGAGTGTGTGTGTTTTTGGAGAGGTGGTTTATACAGGCAGGACGCTGAAGGCGCTGTGTGTCAATCTGCTGATGTGAAGTTCTTCAAGGTCAATGATGGCCGATCATTTGCAGGTGTGTGAGAGGATGTGAACCCTGAATTTATTTAAAAAGGAAAAAAAAGACAAAAAAAAAAAAAGAGGGCACAACCTGCAAGAGGCTGGTAAGGAAATTTTACCACCTCCTATGAACACAGAGGGGCATCTACGTCCGCCTCCCTCCACCCTCTTATCTGCAACGAGTAGTACAGTCCTCAGCAGGACCACATGATTGGCTCCTTGGTCTCCATAGAAACAGGAGGATGTGTCAGAGGTAGGGCTCATTATCATGCTTTCTCTCCCCTCCCTCCCATTTTGTTTTCACTCCCTCTCTCCCTCTCTCTCTCTCCTCTCATCCCATTTCTCTTCTTTTCACATACACACACCCCTCCACCCCCCCCCCCCCCCCCCCCCCCCACACACACACACACATCCCTCCATCCCTCCACCCCTCTCTTCTCCTCTGGTATCAATGCACTTTTACTCAGCAGTGACTTTCAATACAGATGAGCCTTTCAAGCCTAATGAGGGGGGGTGCCAACAGGTAAAGGATGCTGCATAGCTCTGGTTTAATCATGTATGCAGGAGAGAAAAAAAAAAAAACTGTGCTCCTGCAGCTCTAGACTGTATGTTGTCAGAATGGCTAAGTTGGCGAAGAAGCGTGGCTTGCAAAGACATTGCATCAGTTGTACGAGCATTGCTAAACAGCAGAAGTGTGAAATATTGAGCACAAGTATAACAGTATTCCTTCCAAATCCTGGGAGGAAAATGGAAGTTTTGGCAGTGAGATGCCTCGAAATGAACATAAGCTGTGGGTGAGATATCGCACATCGAGGCGTCTCTCGGCAAAGCACCCGTTAGGATATAGATGCTGCTGTTGTTGACACCCTCACCAGGTTACAGCAGCCAAAGTGGGACAGTAGGCAGGCAGGGGAGTGTCTATGGAGACAGGCTTTCATCGGGATGTTATAAAGCTGCACGCACACAAACACACACACACATACATGCACACACACAGGCAAGCACAGAGTCATGTTTCAATCACTTTGAGGATCGTTAAATAGACCAATATTCACTTCCTGTGTCCTAACCCTGGGCTAAATTTACTTCAGCGGTTTTATGGGAACCTGCACGTTTGCTCTATAAAACCGAAAGGATGTTGTAATGTGTAAACAATTTAATGTCCCCATAACATGAGTAATAAGCACACACACACACACATACAGAGTGGAGGGACACAAACCGAGGGCTGATGGCTCCCAGTCTCCTGGGGAGGATGCGTTACATCCCGGGCAGACTCAATGGCACGCGCCACAGTCGATGCATCGACTGTTTACCCCGAGCAGACACAAACTGTCAGACCTTTGTCTTTTACTTAATTAACTTGTGTACCGGCTAATTGTATATGTGCGTCATCTCGCTGCAATTACACTGGTTGTGTACGTTCCAATTATCAGGCACAAGTGTTGCTGATCTCTCCAGCTGTGACACACGCCTGTCCTCGCAGACACATTTGTGTGTGTGTGTGTGTGTGTGTGTGTGTGTGTGCATTTTGTTTGCTTGCTTGTCTATTTTCACGCACACACACACACACTTGTGTTTGTGGACACCTGTGAGTGCAGAACGCAAACAATCTGTCACATTTATGACTAAAACCATTCACAGACTCAGTCAGCAAGAGTTTCCTCTGCACAAGCTGCCATTAAATATATTATACACTCATCTGTTTTTGAGTAAATTAACATTCATTCATTCATTACTTTATACCTTAAAAGGTGTCACAGGGGTCTGCTGGAGCCCTGGCAGGCACCTAGCACCGCTTGCTTTTCAGGCGGTCAATTTTTCTTTTGCCCCACTCAAGCATTAGATTCACTTTTCATTGCATTGATATAAAATTAAGTGGCCATTTACACTATAACATTTTCAGGTAAAAAGGTAAAACCATTTTGTTAAGAGCCTCGTCCCTGTCTCCATGGTTCATAGTCAATCATGTCATGTCAAGGGCGTATCGCTACATATGCGCATTTTTAGTTCATCACAAAATCAGAGCGGTTCCTATTGCTCTGGCCTGTGTGGTGCAGTGTTTTTGGCATTTCCTTTGGTCTCCTGGCACCGATACTGTATCCAACACATTTCTGTCTGCATGTTTTAACTATTTGTAAAATGGCAACTGGAAATAAAACACAACCTCGTCGCCTAAATCCTCAGAATCATTTTATGTTACTGGAAAGATAAAGAGTGATGCTATTACCAAAAGCCTTTCCGCTCAGATGTTTCTAGCCCCTTATGCAAGGTGAGGTGAACACACCTGACATTTTCAGCACTAAGACTGGAGCCCCTAACTAGCAGCTGGACTCTGGTTGGAGCTGTCATGTCACCTGCTGCAGCCAGCACGAACAATTCATTAATGAGGTGTTCCAGTAACGCCCGGCTCTGCTCACTGTGTGTGTGTGTGTATGCATGTGTGTGTAAGAGGTTATGGAGGGGGGAGGGGCTCTGACAGGGGCATGGGCCGTGTGTCTGCAGACCCTGAGCAGGGTGTTTGCAGTCAGGGCACACACACACATACACGCGCAGATGGAGGAGCGGTGAGCAAGATGCTCTTTCAAACTGACAAATATCCATAAACTGGTGGTCTTCACCGCCTCAGCTTTCAACAATAGCGCAGGCTTTGACGCCTCCACGCATTCAGTAAAAAAAAACAAGCAAGCGCATAACTACTGTACAAGAGCTCAAGTTGCTGCTTAAAATATCGTCTATTTATTTAATTATTTATTTTTAGACGTGTTGTTATTTGTCCTTTTAGACTCTGAAATATTGCTCACGCTGGCCTTCTTGTGCCAGCATTCCACCTCTCCTCAGCCACCATATGGCTGCATTAAATCCAGCTGGCCTGGACTATGGGCTGCAGAGGGACTGTGTGCAGGGCTGTGTGCAGAAGGGTTTCCAGCCTGACAGCACACACAGACACGCATTCATTCAACACACACACACACTTAAGTGGCATCTTTTCAGTTATATTTCAGAGACTTATTGAGGGAAAATCTACTTTAGAGGAGCTCTATAAAGAGCCGATACCCCATTCTCATAAAATCAGTATATGACTCCAAATAGTGCACTAAAGATGCACGGTTTTAATTCAAAATGGCATTTTGCACAAACAGCAGAAAACAAGATCTTTATTTAGCTGCCACAGGCACCACGGCAACCATTTCTGCAACCAACACACCATTAGCAGGGGAATAAAAACAAAAGAGCTAATCTGGCCCAGGTTTAAATGCGTCTCGGAGGCATGGGACTGAATGTCTGGACAGTCCCTCCAGCGCATGTGACCAAACAGCATCCTCAGCTTCATCAAAACACTTTCACAGGAACAACTCGATCAATCTGAACGGATCACTTCAGGTGTTTTAGCGCACTGCTCGATGGACATTAGAGCCGAGTGCCATGAGCGTTCCTGTAACCACATTTAGATTTGGTAACATCCCAAAGTGCTTCACTGTTGTTTTTAAAGCCAAGGACGACCACACATCCTCACATCGACTACCCCTACAAAACAAGCAAAACCAAAGCCTTAACTAGGGTCATCAAATGTGACTCTTCTCACATAAACTGTAACTGTAAAGCAAGATCTCATGCATCAATAATCATCCAAAACACTGAATCATGCAGAGATCAACCAGTGACGAAAGTAATCTCCGGTCGCAGCACACTACTCGTTAAGTCCTAGTTGAGTCATACAATTTGTCACTGTGGGAGAGAAAGCCAAGAGTTGCTCAGCTGGAAGTGAAAATCACAGGATTTCCTGACACAGCTTGTTTCTAGTGCAACGGGCTGTCGGTCTTTGCTGAGTTGCTTAACTGCTGTAAAGACAGATATACAAGATGGAGAGATATACAAGTGCTGGTGGTCACAAAACACCAAGTTCTGTGCACTTGAACTTCTCTAAACTGATGCAGCACTTTATTTCTATCAAAGCATATTCTGCTTTTTTTTCATCCTCCCTTCCAGCAGGTGGCAAGTTCCTTGGATCTTATCGAGCTTGAACAAGAGGAGCTGTGCTTTCCTCTTTGTGCTACGTTCTTGTACATGCGGGAGCATCATCCAGTGCCAGAGGAGCTTGTCTCAGCCTAACAGCAGGAAGCGTTATTTTGCCCTCAGCCGAGCAGCTCCGCAGGGGTCCCCCCCTCGTCTCCTCTACGGAGACTTCAGCCCCACTTCAAACCCATCAAAAAGAAGAGGGAGAGACAGAAGGAAAGCGGGGGGAGGAGGGAGGGAGGGTGGAGAGAGAAGGGAGGAGGGAGAGAGAATAAAAAGCACTAATGTTTGCAAACCACAAGATGGCAGTGCATCACCTCGTCTGCGTGAACAAACGCAGCCTGGTGTGGATCAATACCATTACTGATGCTAGGAAACCATTTCCCTCAGGACGGCTATTGTTGGACCGCAAGCACATTACATGCTTAACTTACCGCCATTCTAGTCAACGGCATGCAGTATGCAGCCACTTTTAAATAAGAGGTAAGGCAGTGGAGCTACGATGAAGATCTATTCCTAATCTATTCTTGTTCTTAAAGAGCATATTATACTTAAAGGGAACCTAGAATAGTTGAATGGAGTACGTGTCCTTGTTTTCTGCTGTTAACAAAAAGGTAATGCAACACCGGTTTAATCAGATGTCAGGTGCTGAGAGCAAGTAGGCCTTTGCTTTTGAATTTTTCGATCTGTCCATTTCTGCACAGTTTTGGCATCATTTCATGTTGATCTGGCAACCACTGGTAGGCTTTTTGCTGATTGGCTGTGTTGTCTGCCACTCACGTGATTAATCACATGACCTCCTCACTAAACAGCAGAGCTTAGTGACTTCTGGAACTGGAACTGGAGTGAGGCAGCCATGGAGCACGTGCCCATCCAGCCTTACATGTTTGAGCCAGAATCAAGGAGGAGTCAGAGGATGAATCGGATATTAAAGAAGAACTGGGAGCTCAAACGCTGACATTTCAACAGAAACTTCACCAAACTGCTGCAGTCACGCACCTTCATTTACCTCAACCGAGGCACACTGTCCATCTGCTGTTCATCTGTTTAGCACCCAGCTCTACTCCCAGTAGACCACACACATTCATTCATTCATTCACTCACTCACACAAGCATTAGTGTTGCTGTTTTCTGTTATTTGTTATGCTATTTAGCTTCTTTATATAATCCTTGTTTTTTGGACTTAACTGCCTCTTCTGCACTGTCCATTATACTGCTGTGTCACTTGAAATGAAGGCATATTCTATTCTATTCTATTCCATTCTAGTCCATTCTATTCTATTCAATTCTATTCGGCTGGTTATAGATCTGTTGTTATTCAACAAATTCAAGCAAAAACTGGCTTTGCATTCTTGTTCTCCTTTCAAGTAAAACTGGCAATTGTTTCAGTGTTAGAATACACTAATAAACTCTTTGTTAGGCAGCAACATTTTTCCAGCCTCGACAATTAGCATC
Source organism: Karalla daura (assembly GCA_029224185.1). Classification (NCBI taxonomy): domain Eukaryota; kingdom Metazoa; phylum Chordata; class Actinopteri; order Chaetodontiformes; family Leiognathidae; genus Karalla; species Karalla daura. Next base: position 9,604,482 of record CM055193.1, on the reverse strand, counting down.
AACAGCTGGAAAAACTGAACTCCCCCTGCGCTCAGGCCGTGACCCCTCCCGCCCACACTGAAGACGAGGGGTGTGAGCGTTGTCAGGACGCGGCGCGGCCTCTGTGTGTGTGTGTCTCAGCCACAGAGGGCACAGTGCAGAGCAAAGGCTCCTCCTGTCACCAACTTGGCCTCCAGCCTGAGAACATCAGAGGTGAAAGACAGACGAGCTTTTCACTGCAGGCTAAACAAAGAGCTGTCTCTCTCTGCAAAGTCGATTCTTGAACCCACCCTCCGCTCCCCTCCCAGGGCCCGAGCCAAGGCCCTTTGCTGCCATCGCTGAAGTTTAGAGCCCTCCATAATATGGTGTCAGAGGCAGCACTCAATACAGACACGCATACAGCGTTTTTCAGTAGTGGACATACTGATAATCTTAAAAATGCTGCATTTTTGTTGAAATTTATGCAGAAAAATGCTCCTGAGTGATTTTAGTCGGCCATTAATTATTCTACAAACAGCTCGGTAATTGAGTCCAGCGCTTTGCAAACCCAGAGGTCAGACTTTCCGCAGGTCACAAGATAAAGAGTTGAGAAATGGAAAGAAGGGAAAACAAAACTGTCAAACTCTCAAAATGTGATGTAGCATAAATTATATACACATCCTAACACAGAGGACGGTTCCCTGCTCAATCCAATTGGGCCAAGAGACTTTGTTTTTGTAGAAACATGCATGTTTAAGCCAACTGCAGATTCAAAACTGTCCTTAGGTGTGAATGTGAGAGTAAATGCTGTGTGTGTGTGTGTGTGTGTGTGTGAGTCCTGTCAAGGATGTATTGTCTTAGTCCTTGGAGACAGACGTCAGAAAAACCCCACAACGTCAATGGGTGCTAAGTGGGTAAAATAGTAATGCATGGATGGATGGATGGAAGCAAAATCAATCTAAAAGGCACGTCAAATGAGTGTTTTGTAAGTAAGTAGGAAGTAGTTTCCGCCAAGCGCTTGTTGTAATCAAGGATTATTCAGTTTCAAGGAGCATTCAGTTTCTTTTCACCATAACCTTTTGTTTACTCCTAAAGCAGCCTCGTCTTCCAATTCAGTGTTTATTATCAGTGCTTTTCATGCAGCATAGTCTCCGCTGTGTCAAGGGTCACACATCATCGTCAGCTTCATGATTTCATCTACATGATCAGGGGCTCGATTTCCACTCGTCCATGTGGCAGTCCACATACGTAACGCCCCTCATCTCTTATTGCTCCTTTTTGACGAGTATAGTAGCGGTCGTGTCTATTCCAATACGCAGTGCGTGCGTCAAACGTCAAAGGCCAATGAGAAGGAGATTTAGTATTTATTACACCATCAATATGTGATGTCACATACACCCAGGGAGGCAAATTGAAAGAAAAAAAAACTATTGCAGAGCTCCTAGATCTGGTTTGCGCTGCTTTTGCATGTCTCGTGTATTATTGCTTATATCAACCCCATTCTATTCTCACAATCTAATCCCTCTGTTGTCTGCACTTTCCGCTGCTCATTCGCAGGAGATTTCATCCCCTCACACGAGCAGATCACACATCCAGCCACCGCCGCCGCCTCTTGTTAATATCTAATTGCACACACAAAGACAAATCCCTCTCTTTGAGAGACAGCGGCGAAAACGCAACCGTGGAGGGCAAAGAAGGCGAGGGCGAGCAACTTCTTGCTCCCTCACCTCACCCCCACCCCCCCCTCCACCTCCCTCCCCTCGATTTCAGCTGCGATACAGAGCTATGGAATTGCAAATGCCTTCCTATCAGGCTGGGAGACAGATCTGAGGCTCTCGCCGGCCCTTCGCATGATATTACTGTGGCGCGGAGCTGATGAAAGGATAAGCTACGCCAGAGAGTCGCACAGTATCACTAATCTCTCACTACATCTACTTCACCAGGGGAAAGTGACAGTGGGTAATAGAGCGAGAGCAAAGCATTGATTGAGGGGAAAAAAGGGACGAGGCAACATGTTTGCAATGGGCTCGGGCTGCATCGGTGGCGGCTGCGTCACCTATAAAAGCCGTCACATGTGATTTCGTTGTTATAGACACCTGGGTCCGTCTTTTCATTACTGTGCAGGGGAGCCATTTACTTCAGGTACATTGCATATTACACAAACTCCACTCTCTCTGAAGATGGAGTAATGCACATTTTGTGATGGGGGAAGCTTGTGAGAACAGTTTGCAGACTGCATGGAGAGCGTTTTGTTTTTCTGTTTTTTTTTCCCCCGTCTCTAAGATACATTTCTAACATGCCTGCAGCCGTTACCATATCGAGCGCCTGTGGTCTGAGACTCAGAGGTTTGAGGTTGAAGCTGCTTTGCTTCCATTCAGCACAAACCCAATACAAGTCTACAATCTACAAGCTGGGAAATAAATTCACAAGGCATTGCAAAAAGGTTGATGTGCATTCAGTCAACATAATATACTCAAGGCATGGTTTAGATTCTAAACACATGACGAAATGATTTGGTACATTTTGATTTGAAAATATCTTCATCTTATAAACCAGTAAATGAATTTTCTCTTCTACAATCAGCAACTTAATTAAGCACAACTACAGTAAAGTTGCCAAATAAAGCCATTCTAAATGATTATGCAGGTTTCAAACAAGTCCATTTTATAATGAGAGTGGAAAGGGTGACACGGTGTCTTAGTAAATAGCGCTGAGTTCACAGGAAGAAGGTCCCTGGTCCGAATCCGGGCTCCTCCCAAAGTCCAAAACAATGCATGCTTAGGTCAACAGAAGCCTCTTAATTGTCAATAAGTATGAGTGTGACAAATGAATGGTGTGTGTTATGATGGACTGGTGACATGTCCAGAGTGTATGTCTCGTCTTCTTTCTATGTTTGCTGGAGAAACAACACTGTTGGGTGCGCTTGTATGTAAGTATATTTGCATATCCTGAGTGCCTCCTAACCCTTTAAGCGCAAGTTTTGAGAACTAAGTCAATGTTTAGTTGACTTTAGTTTAACTGCTGTATTCACAAAATCTGTCTCACGCCTTCATTAACATTTAAAGGAAAGGCACTAAAACCAACCAGGGGCTTCAGGGCTTTCAAATTAGTGTGTAGAGAAACCCCGCTGTGCCTTTTCCAACCAACGCCTGTTACTGACATAACTTTTAGACATCAAGGAACCATGTCAAAGAGTCAGAAATCAGCTTAATGTGTCTCCTGTAATACTTGCGAATATCAATTTTGCATCGATTCAATCAGATTAGCCACCAAAAAAATGGAGCGGCTCCAGTTTAACTCAATCTCATCCTTAAATAAGCATAAAAAAAAAACGATATCTTCACAAGTGTCACGATCCTGACTGTGGCCGAGTTCAAAAACAGTGACCGAGGAGCAGCAAACGCACACATCTGGGCGTTTCTCCTTCAGCCAAAGGGATCAATGGCAGAGCTGAGAGACGTGAAAGGCACCCGGCACACAGAGCCGCACACTCCCTGCTCCTTAGACTCAAAGGAACTTATCATAAGCCCCCATGGCTGCGAGCAGGCCAGAATCAAAACTGCGTGTTTTCCAGCGATCGAGCTTCGCGGCGCAGCACGGAGCCTGTAATTAACTCCGGGAGAATGTGATGACGAAACAGAAGCAGGGAACTTCAAAGACGGCCCGAGAGCTTTCCCAAGAGTTCAAACACATTATGGAAGTGGGGCCCCTCCGTTTCATAGGCCTATTAAATCATTGTGAAGTTGTGATTTCCCCATCTGGCAAAATCAAAACCTAACTGTACCAACAGCAGTAAATAAAAAAAGAGCCAGTAAAGAAAGAATTCACACAACTGGCTGGGTTTTTACAGCGAGTGGAAGGCACCGTCTCTTTAGAGATGCACTAACTCTTCCAGGTAACAACTGCTCCTACTCGGCTTCCCCACGACCGTTCACCGCCACATTCAGTAAAGGTTTACAGTGTCATCGTGCATCGTCAAAGCCTTAAGAGGGTGGGCGCGCTGCACAGAGGTTGCAGCTTTTAGACGCCCACTTAAACACACACACACACACACCAAAGGTTGCACTTCTGTCCACATTCTTGATAAGATCACGAGTTACTGTAAAGGCTGTGTTGTTTCCAATTGCATCACGTATGGCCGTTTTTGTGGTTTCTACTGCATTTGTTTTCATCTTGTACAGTATCTGATCTCATCTTTTTTCTATCCAGATTTCAGTCTTCTAAACAAATACCCTCACAACACTGTTGAGTTACAATGTGGATACAGTAAGATGATGGATAAATGGAGGATTTCTCTATGCAACAGGTGGTGTATGCTAAGAGTGAGAGTATTCAGACCTGTAACTAAATGCTTTAACAGCTGGGGCAGGGCAGGTTAAAAACAAACAAACAAACAAACACACAAAAGATTGCAGATTCACGATCTGGCATATGTTAAAACAGCAGCATGCGCGCTCCCCTGCGGCTCCATCACAGCCAGTAAATAAGACCCTGGCTGTTTGCAGCACGCAGGCTGGGGGTCTGTGATCACACCAACGCAGGCCATTCCCAGCGATCAATAGGCTCTAGCAGCGCTGTTATTAGAAGGCCTGGAGATAATCACAGGTTCTGCTCTGAAATACTCATTCACTATAATGAATATCATTAAGCTGGTGAATTATTCAGATGTGAAGCGCGTGCCCCCGGTTCAGCTCTAATGGTCGGATGCCGAATCAGATGCCGGAACACAAATAAACAGAGCGGCGCGATATTAGCAGCTTTACGACCTTTTTGGTAATTCCGCAGGGGAAGATTTACAGTTGGCCACGACCCGGCAGCCCCACCTTTACCTCTTTAAAGCCCCCAGCGTGGGTCTATCAATCAAAGTTTTCTTAATTGAGGTGAAAGGAAACAGAGAGGCACTGACGCAGGATCAGAGTGAAAGCAGGTGAAAGGGCACAAGGAGGCAGATGTTGTTTTGATTGAGCGGGATTAAAGAAAGAGAATAACCGCAGGAAAAAGGAGGAATCAAAAGAGAGGCGTGAAGTGAGGAAAACGGAACGAGGAGAGCATCTCGGGTATTTAAAAAGCACTCATTCAGCCTGAAGCTGGGCTTGATGGGTGCAGAGAGGTCTCATCTCTGGACAGGACTGAACTGGAAGGCAGCTGCAGGGGATGAATGCAGCCACTGCCACTGCTGCGCAGCCAGTGAAAACACGCTTCTTCATCCATCCTGCGTCTAATAGCGCCGAGGAGCCGCTGCACATCCAGGAAGCTGTTTTCTCTCCTCTATTGATACCTTCCTCTCCCCCATCAGATCTTGTCACTTCCTTTCAAGTCTGCTGCCACACGCCTTCAGATGAATCCGGCTTCTTTCCCGCTCAAGTCGGCCCGCACGCGGTAATTTGCCCCCCCCCCCACCACCACCACCCTTCCCCGTCTCACAGTAAGATGAAATGCTGCAATCCTATTGGTCGAGCCGAGCTGCTCCACTTTCTGGGACATGTTCCCCGCCTTCACCTCTCGATGTGGCGAGAGAGCTCGCAGCAGTCACGGGCCGGTGAAGATGAAACAGTCAAACGGCGTTACAATAAAAGAAGACGAAGAGGGATGTGTGTACATATATATATGTATATATATATATATATACACATATCTTTTTTTTTTTACCACAATGGGTTTGCTTTTGTAATGGAGTCCCTCAAAGGCTGCAGGGGAGGAGCACAAGGTGGAGATAATCGGGAGTGAAAGAGTGGGATTGAAAAAGGACAGAGGACGTTTAATAGGAATAGAAAACGTCACTTCAGCTTTAATAAATAGCCATTATGTATGGTCGCCATGCAGCTCAAAAGATGAACGCTGGTTCAAGGCTTCCTATTCTTTTCCTGGAATAATATTTTAGGACTTTTCCAGGAGATTTCCAGTTACTACAGTATGACAGAGAAGTTGTGGCACCATATTTTGATCATTTTCTTGTCATATCTTGAATTTTGTACACTTGCATGATTGTTTTCATGATTTTTTTCCTGTGATTTCCTGTCTGACCTATATATACACATGTATGCGTGCATTAACATACATAAGCCTATGACCATCTATGAAATAATCTCTTCCGTGCTTAGAAATGACAGATTATGCATGTGATTATGCATGTTCACTCAGAGGGGGGAGAAAGCATTTTCCAGGACAACTCAATTTTCCAGGACATTTTCCTTTTTTTAAATGTTCAGTGTGTCTTCCGTCTTCCTTTAAAATTGGTCTCATATTTTCCAAGTTTTCCAGGCAAAGGTGGAGCATCTACAACCAAGACTTAACCCGGAATATCATTGTTCCCTTTTCTTCTGGAAATGTCATTCCCAGATCATTAAGTTTGCTTTGTCCCTTCTAAGAGCAAACAACTATCAAACACAACATCCACTTTATAGCACCTTTTTGGAACCATTTCAGTTGGTCTTATTTCATTAAAACTATTTAGACTTGTTGAAAATTCATCTTTTTTATTGACTGCATAAGTCAGCAGTGCAGCAGAGTCGCAAAGGGAAATGTGCTCAAACACTTTCGGGAACATCCAACGATCCATTATCTTAACAGTGCAGAGTTTTTCTGTACCCAACAGCGTTGCAGGTGGTTTTCTCCAGCAGACATAGGGTTAAAACACTCTGATTACACTCTGGATAGGTCCCCAGTCCATCACAGGCCACAAACACACACACACAGACCATTCACTCTCACTCTCTGCTGATCTACTGCCTCAGTTCAGGTTCAGATAATCCCTTTGGCATCAACACCACAATCATTTCCACCGGGTGGTGATTATCACAATGTGTGTTGGAGTGAAATCTTGGAGTCACCGTAGGAAAAACTTCCCTGTCCTTGGTGCTGAATCCCTCAGCCCAGTAGTTACCGTTCCCAATTTATTCACCTCATCATCTGCACCAGCAGTACGATCCCAGCTGGGGAGTGTCAGATGTGTTTGTCGACAGATCACACTCAATTTGAACCATTGAATAAAACAACAAGTAATGAATAAATTAGTTAATCAGAAAATTAATCAGCAACAATTTTGATAATTAATGAACTGTTACAGTTATTTAATCAAGCAGAAAGTAATGAACTTATTTGAGTTCAGCTCCTCACACAGGGATGATGGATATTGCTTTGGACTTTGATTCAGACTCCAGTGAACCGTGATGGACACTTTGCACCTTTTTTGTTACATTTTCTAGACAAATTAACAACGTAAGAACTGTATTTATGGGCCGGAAGAAGCAGCGATTCAACTGCTTTGACAAAGCATATGACAAAAAGTAGAACTGGTAAACTCATTACAAAATCCCTGTGAGGCCAAAAAAAAATTGGCAGAAACAGAAACTCTGCTTTGATTTCATTACATCCTTGTTTGCAATTACTGTGTGTTTTCAGCAAACGCGTAACAAGGACAAACCTTCTGTGTGGTCTACGCTCGACATTTCACCAAATAAATCCTGCAAATCGCAAAAAGCCAGAGTTTCCATTTGTGCTTGAAGCCTTTTGGATGAGCCGGCAGTCGTAAAAAAAAATCTCTGGTGGTTGTAAAAGTGAACACAATCAATTTGAACGGTCTGCGGGCTTATTGTTGTAACTCCGGAGCTAATTTGCTCCATACCACTTCTACCACTGATCATCTCAGCGAGCTCGGCCGCAGAGGCATCGCAGCAGCATTATTACTACATAACTCTGTTAAATAACATCCACAAGCACCTTGACAGGTCCAACAAGAATCATGTAACACTGTTGTTTGAACTTTTCATCTGCCTTCGATGAACAGCTTCGGTCTGCAAGGCAGTATTGTTGACTGGATTTTGGATGTTCTGACATACAGTACTGTAAACTGTCAATCCTCTGATCTATCTTTAGCCTCTACTGGCTCGCCTCATCTCTCTCTCAGCTGTACACACTGTAGACAAACATCTGTCGTAGCACTTTTGAAGTTTGTGGATGACACAATTATAGTGAGCCTACTGAACAGCACTGAAACTTTGCATGGTCCGTGGTCTTTTTTTATCCTTGAACATTTCAAAAACAAAGGACATGTGCACTGATTTGATCGATCGACATGTGCAGAGTAATTTGGCACTAGTCTCGTCAACAAGCTGACATTTGAGAACTTGACGATTCATAAGAAATAGCGAGCAGCTCATTCAGCGCTTTTATTGCTCATTGCTCGTTGATTTAGTTATAACATTTTCCTCAATTTGTTGGTTTCAATAATTGAGGGCTAAAGAGAGAAATCTACAAAACAAGATTGTTAGCATTAGCATTAGCGTTAGCGTGTGAGCTCGGTTGAACAACCAGGTCTGCACAAGAAACTTTATCGGATCCTCACAACAAACAGCTGCTCAAGAGAGCAAACTCCATCTAGTCTGACTGTTCTCATCCTCCACGTCGACAGTTTCAGTTTCTACCACCCGGTTCACTGCTCAGACTCCCACCTGCCAAAACACACAGACACAAACTCTCCTTTGTGCTTTCTTCTGTGTCTCTCCTAAATGTCAAGAGGAAAAGGTAAGCTTCGCCATTATGGTGGCCCCTTAACTTGAGCAATCCTCATTAACCGAGTATGACAGAGTATTTTCTTGTGCTCATTACTTAGGCTTGCACACCATGTTATTTGCTACGTGTATCTGTGTACTTTTGTGCGCCATTTGTTTCACTACTGTTTCACTACTGTGAAACAAATGGCCCCACTGGGGACAAATAAAGGCACTGATTGATTGATTAGTTAACTGCGTCGAGTCCAAACTAACGCTCGGGATGGAGCGATCGCGTCCGCGCCCTGTGGCGTGATCGTGCTGGTGCCAGGGCGGTGGGCCGGTCGGCCGGCCGGGAGGCAGGCAGCAGAGCGATGTGAGAAGAGTGCAAACAAGGAGAGAGAGAGGTGAAGAAAGAAATTTACAAGGACTGGAATGGATCCCTCGGGTGCGTTTTTTCTGCCCTTACAGTCGGGCGGCCGCTGCGCTCGCCTGCTGGAGGCGTCCCAGGAGATCGCCACCGCGGAGCGTGTTGAGCAAAGCCAGTCTCTGCCAACGACACGGTTCTTCTAGCGGCAAAGTTGCCCCATTAATCCCCATTACCTTCTTTAAGTTGGTTCTGAAAGTCTGCAGCGATTACTGGAGCCTTTTGTCGACGACAGCATCTAACAAAAACAGCCTCGGCTCAGATGAGCTGACGTGAGATAAAGCGACATCTCTCTGTTTTCCTGCTCGATAATGCTACAGCTCTTCCCAATAATGCTACGACTATTAACCATCCAGCCAATATCTTACAAGCTTTGGACCTAATGGCATCGCTGTTTTGACCACAGGCCCATACCATAAGACTCATGCTACACTGTTGATGGATAGAATAGAATAGAATAGAATAGAATATGTCTTTATTGGGCCCACAATGGGTAAATTCTTAAATATAATCTCTCATACATATTCAGCTCCTACTGAGCTCCTTAGTCTGGGATATGTGCGGTTCTACACAATCCAATGCTTCAAAGACTGATTCAATGTGATATGATGCAATTACACGACGCAGACTTGGAACGATGCCGTGCAGTTCAATGAGTTTGATTATTTATTCATCAAATAAAAGAGAACGACCTCTCACAAGCTGCCCTCTTTCACTAGTTCCCTTTAATTTTCCAGTGCAGTAGTCTTTCAATAGATCCTCACTCGCAGAATTAAGGATTCTGGTTCATCTCAAGCATGCTCCATTTCTACAAGAACAATACATGCAAAATGATATGCAACTCTTGTAAAATCTGCAGTGTTCCCAAACTCCTGGTGTGTAGTTCAGAGGTGAGCGTTTGTTTTGCACTTTGCACTTAAGTACATCAGTCCACACTAGGCCACACATACAATAGTATCTACAAATACATGCCCAATGATCAAAATAATGATGCAAACTTCTAATAAGAGCTGTTGAAGAGCTATCGATGCATTTGCATCTCGCTTGCCTGCATCCGTGTGTTGACACTGACTGGTTAATCTTCCCATCGCTATCTCAGAGCTACCTGCTGGTGCACATGTCCACCACCTTATACTGGGTAAAGACAAGGGGGAACAACCCTGGACAAAGGTCCCACACACACACCATTCAATGTCACACACTGGGATTCGAACCGGGTGACCTTCTTTCTGCGAGGCCTCAGCCTTTACACCAATCCGCCGTGTTGCCACCAAAACAAGCCTGTAACACTTCAATTAAAAGTTCCATATTGGATATGTTCACTCCTCACATCTGAGACAAGTGGAGTCCTTCGGTTCGCTTCATGGCTCAGCAGCTCGCGACCGGCACAGTAATTAATATTTCACTTCCCGCCTTTCTTCTAATGCCACACAAGCACAGTGGGGGAACCGAGCCACAAAGACCCGCTGTCACCCACTGAGAGCCGCACGCAGCAGCGACAGCCACACCGGCGGGCCACTGCCCTACATCTCTCTCGCCTCTCTCTTCTTTTTTAGACACATTGTGTTAAAAGAAAAAAACTGTTTTTCAGTCTGCGGCTGGACTGCAGCGCATGCCGTACCCAAACCACAACATCCTGAGTTCGGATCTGGCCAGGGACCTTTAGCCGCTTCGCATGAAGGTGACTTCCTGGCTCGCTGAGGAAAAAGCGTGACGCATGTAACAGCTGCGGCCCGAGGTTTTACCGTAAAACGCTCGACGCTTCTGCAGCTCTCCAGTCCTTGTCACTGCAAAATAGATACTCGTGTCAATACGAGCAAGTGTGTGCATTTATGTGCATGCACCACCCAATGGAAAGACACCTCACGAGAAGTGAAGAGCAAGCAAGACCAAGACTTTGTTTCATATGCCACAGTCTTAGACCATCTGTGTAGAGCTGCGACAAAGATTGTTGTTCGATAAGTCTGGCGATTAATTGATGAGTTTGGTTTATAAGGTTTCACAAAATAAGGTCTTTAAATGCTGTTTTGCTTTTGCCCTCGCCTAAACAACATTCAATTTTTAATCTCACATAGGCTTAAGATATTCACATTTGAAAGGCTGAGATCAAAAAAATGTCCTCAATCTTAACATTTTCTTAATCATTCACAAAAATTCGATCAATCAGTTGCAGCTGTAAAAGAAATTCATCAACAACAATTCATCAGTGCCAGAACCACATTATGACTTTGTAACTACAGTTGCAACAATGATCGCAAACTTTCTGTTCTCACCTCAACATCAATTTAATATTGGAGAGACTAAACAAAGCAGAAAATTTTGACTCAAAACGCCTTCACCAAAAACGCTTGAATGGACTAACCCATTAACAAACTAGCTGTCAATGATCTTACTAGTCGATTAACCCACTAGCTTAGTCAAATTCAGCCGCAGTGCAATCATCAAGTGCTGTGTTCCCTGCACCTCCATCATTTGGTATGTGCAGCGTGATTATACTGTATCAGGGTGAGACGGTGACTCCGAGTACACGCAAACAATGCCAAGAAACAATCACCGCCGTCATCTTGTTTACAGTCATGATCCATTTCACCTATTAGCCTTCAGCTGCGCCTGAAAATTACTTACAGAAGAGCAGCCAAGCGGGGGACAATCAGAGCGAGCACAAATGAGTCAAGGTATTAAACCAGGGAGAAAATGGCCAATTCCTCATTTTTGCAGTGTTATCCAAACCTAATAAAAAAAAAATTAAAAAAAACGACCCGCAGATGTTCCTACTCATCAGAAACTCCTGAACGCTGCTCTTTAAAAATAGAACGCGTTCCCACTATGCGCTGGGATTTATTTTTGGGCTGCACATGAACCAAAAGTGGGCTACGGATTAGGCGCACATTGCTTTTTGATGATGAAGCACACAGCACTGGGAGGCGTCTTTTGAAACTCTCTCCAGCCTTTTGAAGCCCCCTAAGTCTGTCCCACTGATGCGACTGTCTGTGCTCCTCTCGCCTTGTTTTTTTTTTTTCTCTTTTTTCCCAGAGAGACACACACACTCTGTCTCTCTCTCTCTCTGTCTCTCTCTCTCTCTCTCCAGCTCCGAGTCGAACACATCCTAATGGGTTGAGCCTGCGATGAGAGCTCACGTTCACAGGGAGCACGTTTCATTAAGCCCGAGCCTAATGATCCCCCCTCTAACGGTGCGTTTGGCCACTGGATTTCACTGTGCAGGAAAACAACTCCGCAGCGATGGGTTAGGAAACCACACCATCATAAAAAGAAAAAGGCGAAGCCACGTCTGCAGGCTGTTCAGACTGATGTATCTGCCACAGAATGGCTAATTACCGGCGCGTGGGGATGAGGCCAGATGACTTTTAGATTAACAATGCAAGGCGAAGACGAGAGACGAGGCCGCTTTGGTGCTGGGAAAATGCAGATGAAATGCCCGCGGGGGCCGGGGCGAGCGTTGAGCACATAATCGTAGAAGTCTTTCAACGTACCCGAAGGAGGCGGACTTCCATTTGCGGCAGGGGACGACTCTCCTGCGGGCCGCAGACACGATCCTCCCGGGGTTCTCCTCCACTTCCACAGGTAGGGAAGCGTGTCGCCTGCAGAGGGACAAACAAGCGTTACCACAGAACACACTTCTCGCAGCGTGGACACAGAAGGGCAGATGTAAAACGAAACCTTTAAATGTCACAATGTGTCTGATCGGAATTAATATCGCAGATTTTACCCCCGAGGTTTCGTGCAGGGGGAAAATTGAGTTGGAAGCTCGATGAGTCACAGTTTACACCAGCGCCAGAGCTGCAGCTAACGAATGTTTTGTATTTGACAAATATTTCCTCCATTAATGGTCTACAATATGTCCGAAAAATGTTGAAAACTCCTAGGACATCCACAGCTGAAATACCTCGTTTTACATTCAGAAAACATTCATATTGAAGATGGTGATATCACAGAATTAGACAATCAATATTACGATTACGATATTTATTATTCAGTTATTAGTTGATTAATGGATTAGTAGTCGCCAACCTTATACTCCTCATTAAACATGTAATAATTGTGACATACAAGGTCATAACAGGAACTGCTACAGCTGAGCATTTAATCAACTATTAATCTACTAATACACTACACAGGTGTTCCAATAAAGTCAAAATGAAGTCAAAATGATCTGAACCCTTAAAGCTTCTTAAATGTGAATATTTTTAAGATGAGGACCAAAAAACATCTTCTTATCTGCATCTCTTTAACTATTTTCACAGATTTTGCATATTTTATAAACCAAACAACAAACCAAACAGAGAAAGTCATCAACGGATTGATCGAATGCAGAAATACTCATTTCTTGCAGCCGTGGTCGCATCACATTTGTTGTATTGCTGGAGCATTTTTCAGACATAACATATTTCAACCAACTACAATGTTACCACACACACACACACTCCATAATACACTATATTAATAATCACACTAAAGAAAAGCAGAGTGCAGTTTACACAGCTCTAAGATATCTCAGTTAAAAGCCCAGATCAGTGTTTTGTGCGCTTTGGCCCATTGACTACAACTCTATACACTTTATATCATGGATAACTACTTTTGCTTTTGCTCTGTTATTGTTGTATAAACACATAAAATGACTCATTTAAGAGTCGGGAGCATTTTATGAAGAGTCCGATAAATACGAATAAATATCCCTTTCCCCTTTCGAAACATGTTTAACTGAGCAGAAACTGTAAAAGTAAACTGTACTTAAGTGTAGGAGTCATCCACGTACAGTACTCGTTAGATGATGATTAATGTACTGAAAGCATACTAACCTCACCCCATCCCACACCTTTCCTTTTTGCCTTGTTACCTCTGTCCCAACACGTCTGAAATACTTAGATGACATCAAATAGGGGATAAACCCATCTTTACAATTCAATAGGACAAGTCATAAAGGATTAGGTTGCCATCATATTACGTCTTCGCGTGTAACAGAGCGTGCCAGCTTTTGGCACTCGACTTCACATAAGTGCACCTGAAGGCGCAGTTGTAATTAAACGCATTTAAGTTGTGCGGTGACCGACTTGAACATGCACATCATCGGCAAACACTGTAATGCCTCGGTTTGCTCCTATTAAAGTCTTGTTCGCCCACGTTTGATTGAGCGGTGGCAGCTACAAAGATGGAAGCGGGAGACAAAATGTTACTCTTAAAGACGGATGATCAAACAAAAGACTTTGACAAGAGGTGGGTTTCTCTTTGTAGCGTCTGCGTGCGACTTCATAGCAGGAGCAATTTATTATTTTTTTTATTTCATCCCCCCCACTGATCGTTTCTCATCCCCGCTCGCCAGACAGAGTTTCCTCAGAGTCGTTTCTCTCTCATCTATTGTTTGTTAAGCTTTTGGCTGAGGTGTGCCACCTCTCCTGGGCCGTGCCGGCTCTCACACAGGCCAGCCACATTTCTCAGGCTGTCAGCTCCCGGTCGCCCTCAGGAGACCAGGTCTTCATCAAAAAAAATCACGTTCGGCCACAGCTGGCTCGCCGCAAAAAAGCCATCAAGCCTGTAATAACATGGTTTGGGCGATCTGTGCATTCGAATACTGTAAATCGAGGGAATAATTGCTCATTGTAGCGTCAAATAAAACCAATTCATCCTCATCTAAATCCTCAAGACGCTTCCTCCTTGAATTTTCTGAGCGTGAAACATATCACCCTGCTTCGCTCCGTAACCCAGCATCAGGTTCTGTATGAGAAGTCCTGAGTGATATCAATGGTTTATTGTGTCTTGGCTGCTGCCATTTGCTGCTGTTTCAACATAATGAATTATTAATTTCAAAAATGCTAATGTTTCTGCCGGCGCGGAGTTGAGAGCTGTGAACCTTGAATTACTCTGAACGTTCTCCCTGTCTTCCATTAGTTATTCTAATAGTGCTGCAGAATCCGGCCCTCAGACCTCGTTTCAGACCTGCTGATGCAACACTGGTGCACAAACACCTGCAGTTCACGATTTTCTTTCTCTTGCACATGCGGACTGTGCTTCGTTTCGTCGATACCTGTGCCGGGAAGTGTTTTAAGAACGAGCCGGATGAAGACCTGGAATCCGGTCCTCTCACTGAAAAGGGACTCGCGCAAGGACAAAGACGATGGGAGATGAGAATCCCTCGCCATAGCAACAAGAGACGGCGAAGGAGAGGAGACGGGCCCGTGTGATCCCAGCGGAGGGCGCTGGCTGAGGGTGAGAGACAGCACTCGCCCGGCCCTGGAACGCAGCGCTGTCATGAATATCAGCCGAGCGGCCCTGACGTGCACTGTCACTGCACCAAGAGGGCCCGGCCCGCTCTTTTTAGGTTAGATATCTGTGGGAATTAAGATTAAGCACAGTCCAGTCCATGCATTATTCCAGGGATACGTCCCTTCAGCTAGCACTGTGAATGTCTTTCTGTGAAGTTGCGGGAGTTTCTTCTGCTCTGTAATAGTTTCTATTGAAGGGTGTTTTGCGTCTTGGGGGTTTTTCTCAAAAAGAGTATCATTCATTTATTCATTTTTCAAAATAAAAATAAACACTTAACTAAAAATAACCAGGTAATGACTCATTTTTCCAATATTAGTTTTTCCAGAATCAAAATGAAAACACAGACAAGACTTGTTTTTCCCATTTCAGGTATTCTGCACAATTGGGAAAATTGACAAAATGGATAACAGGCTTGTAATCCAACTGGGATATTTCGATTTGTTGGGAGGGGGAGGGACAAGGAACTGTCAATCATGGCTGTAGAAGTGCTGAGTGACATCAGCTGACTTTTATACAGATGGTGTTCCCATTGCCAGTTTTTCAACGTGACATCATGTTTTTTGTTTTGCATTTCTCAGGGCGATGGAGACAGGAAAGACGCCGACAGATGCCACAGTTTTACAGTAGAGGCAACAACAAGTTGGCTCGAATTGAGGCTTAAAACTCGGTGGAGGCGCTCTGCTGACTCGCCTCTCGATGAGACTCGCTCTGAGGAAGACTCTGACCTCCGCAACAACAGCCCAGCAAAGCTGCATTCTTCCCATTGTCATCTTGACAATAATGGCCTCCCCATTATAATCCGAGGCTCTGTTTACCCGTCCCTCTGTGGAGAATTAAGGGGGGGGGGATGAAAGCCCGCAAAACCCCGCCGAGCCTTCCCAGACTATCTCCAGTCTGTCATTATGCCGCAGCTCTCTCGTAAGCCGCCGCGGCGTCCGCGTGCGACCCGCAGTTACCGATACACGCTCCCCCAACAATACCAGATTTCAATTAGTCGCTCCTTTTCTCAGACACTCCAAATGACCAACGGCCGCCCCATCATCCGTCACAATACGCAGGTAAACAGGCATAGATAACATGAGCGGCGAATGGGTTTTCAAAAAAAAAAAAAAAAACTCTCAGTGGCAGACAACAGCGCTTTCATCACTGCGGCGGCTGAGATAAAGATAAAGAGCCGGACGGCTCCTTCTCTGAGGGATGGATGCTGAAAAGGTGCAGGTTTATGAATGGAGCCGGGTGCATCGGAGATCATCTCATTAGAGCTGCAAAAAACGATGATTTTTGTAGTCGAGTAATCTTCTCGATTCATTGATCAGTTGTCTGGTTTATGAAGTGATTCAAAGACAGGAAGTTTTGATAATTTTTCTGCAGTTTCAGCAAGGCCAAGTTAAGCTCTTCAAGGGCGAGGGACCCAAAAGGAAGAAGGAAACCAGGAAATATTCAGCTTTCAGAAGCTCAGAGCATGTTTTTAAATAGTTGATCGGCTCAGTAGTCAATAAATAGTCAATTAGTGTCGCAGGCCTGCATCTTTTCATCAGACGTTGGCGTTGAAGAACAATCCAATCAAAGCAGGTCAGACAGGCCGTCTGCGCATCTCACTCAGGTTCTAATCACATCTGAATGAAACCGTCCGATGTGATTACAGGACAGTGCACCAATTAAACACAGCCCTGTTGTTATTCCTTTCTCATTAGCCACGGAGAGCGTATGAGAATAATCCTCCACCACTGACAAGGCCAATCTCTCTCTCTCTCTCTCTCATTCTCTCTCTCTCTCTCATTCTCTCTCATTCTCTCTTTCTGTGTCTCTACACACACTCAGGCACAAACACACACTCAAACTTCTATCAAAGCAATCCTTCGGGAGCGCGGCTTATTTATTTATAGCGCCTGTGCCAAGTTCAGTGGCTTTTCCATTATTAATGATAATGAAACCTACCGAGCGATGTAACACACAACATTTTTAACAGCCTCACTTGTGTCATGGTGTGACACATTAGCAGAGTGAGCGATGTAAGTTAGTGTAAGTCTGCTGTGTGTTGTCACCCGGGTTGCGTTTGGCAGCTGTTCTTGATATTAAACAGCGTTGATCTCTGATACAAACGGGAGCACGGAGCCAGGAGCCGACATGTGACTGATGGAGAAATTCCCAGCGAATGTCACGGCAATTTGGAGCTGGCTGCCGCCTCGCTTCACAGCGACGCCGGCGGATAATTACGCCGAGACACTCGTGCCGCGTCCGACGGGAGAGCGAGGGTTTTGCACGGTCTGCAGGGAGGAGCTCTGTCATATGGTCATATCCTCATCTTGCAGTGTATAACCAAAGCCAAACTGAAAACTTGCTGCTCCCTTCCAAGTTTATGGAACTGAAGTTCAACACCCAAATCTGAATATTTCCACCAAAACCCATTGTTTACCAACAATTAAGCCCATTGTCCTTCTGTTCCTACAAGTATGACTTTGACTGTCCGCACACACTTTCACTTCCTCAGAATACACATGACGTGTCAAGTTACACACTAAGAGCACAATGGAGGACAGAGGGCATACAGTAACACAACTTTTGGAAGAAACGCTCATTCTAAATACTGCAATTAGAATCAACTTTCATTCAAATGAATGTTTTCTGTAACTTGATAGGGTTGGATAGGAACTTGATAGCTCTTGATTGATTGCTGCTTCCATTCTAGTTTAGTTTTGTTCATGGAGTACACTTTTCAGGTTCTTCACCCATGAAATAAAAACAATCCCATCATCAGTCGTATATACATTTCTGATTTATAGGACTTTTATTTTAAACTGTTAATATAGTGAATTACCCTCAGCCACAGTGTTTGTAACCAGATGTCTAATTGAAACCTTTTTGTGGTAGACCTGATCAACTGTGCAGGTCCATTAGGCCTCGCTTATTTACACCCCTATAGGGTCCAAACAAATAAGCTTCTGTAGAATTTGGTCTTTTGTTTCTAATATCGATTAAGTGATTCATTGATTCACTTGGCTTCTCGTTTCCTCGTTCTCCTCCAATTACATCTAATTTACAAACTCTCTCAGAATCAATGCCAGCTCTGCATAAAACCCCACTCGCACAGCACACCCAGCTGACTGGGTACTCGTGAACTTGATGGAGATGTTTCAGATGCTAAGCAGCTTAGCGCTGCCACAGTATCGCCACTTGCACCTGACACGGCTGCAGACGAGCAGCTCTGGAAGCTTCTCGCTGCTTGGCAGCAGCGGGTTGGCTGCTCAAAGCTGAGCAGCCATCACTGTAATTCTGAAATGTCACGGCTTTTTGCATCCAACCCCTGTGCGCGGCTGCCAACGAGTCACGTGATGCGCAGTGTGCAGGTAGAGATTCATGAGTGGAAGACTGAAGCGCCGCTTGTACTGAGGCACACTAACAGCCCTGGCACAGAGGCTTCATATTAATGAGGGGAAGATTGTGGGAGCTGTGGCCAAATTCAAAAGCAAGAAGTACAGTACAGCATGAAGAGGAAGAAGAAGAAGAAGAAGAAGAAGAAGAAGGAGGAGGAGGAGGATGAGGCCATTTGAGAGGTTTCCAACCACATCAAAGCATCAATTTGGTGAGATTGTTTGCCTCTGAAGCCTTGTCCTCCATTTCTACTGTACAGCTTTCAGATTCCTGCAGCGCAGCAGAAGCAGCACACGCTCTCAGGCTGTGACATATGGAGAAAAAGATATACATTTGATGATAGCTCTTCTGGTTGTCAACCCTCTTCTGATAGCGCCGCAGAAAGTGATTCCAAAAAGAGTTGACACAAAACACCAACAAAACAAAACATGATTCTCTGCTTATTCTTTTCTTCTTTTATTTTGACAAATACCAAATACGCAACAGTGTGAAAGCAGAGACTGAAAACTAAAAGCTATTGTGTCAAAAGGGGCAATTTAAGGTCTTTAATCATCCCAAACATGGATAAACTGTGGGAGGAAAACTGCATTACCTCAAGAAGATACGCAGGGGGAAAACAACTCCACATAGAAACGCTGATGGTCCAACCAAGACCAGACACTTTTTTGCTGTACTGCTACCGTGCCACTCTCCACCATGTCACCCACCACAAAATTAAACAGGTCAATTGGTAACAGGTCAAAGGATGTGGTTTGAAGGCAGCATCCTGAGAAGACTCAGCAAGTGAAGTTGTAAAGTGGGGATGAACACTGTATCAGACACACTATAGAGGGTGATGCTACAGGCACTCTGATGTTTGCCACTGTAAGCCATTGTATGATAAGTACAGTATTTGTTGAGGAAAGCACATTTCTCTAATTACTGTTCATTATACCGATGACGTTTAGACGGCATTTAAAAAAGACAAAACAATTTGATCTAATCTAATCTTCATAGTAAAAAGTGTCAGAGCAAAGACAGTAGAGCCTTACTAGAACCAGCATTTTTTCCTCTATGCAACGGTGTGTGAGCCCAAACAACAAAATTCCTCCATGTGAACCAAAGCTTAAGGACTTATATTATTGAACAGGTACGTTTTTGTTTTGTCTTTTCAGTTTTCAAGAAATCTTCGCCGGGGGCTGAGTTTTGTGGCTAAAAGCAACTAAGAAATCTTAAAATAAAATTCATTATGGTTTTCCAGATGCTTTGTGAGATACTAATATTCAGCATCTCACCTGAAAACCCCCAAACAGCAAAGAGGTATTTTTATTCAATACATATGAAATTTTGATACAACCTATTTTCTATTAGGATCTTTTCTTTCCTCTGGTGCTCTGCTGTTGGTGGGAACACACTTCACATTCACATCCCACACACACACACACACACACACACACACACACACACACACACACACACACACACACACACACACACACACACACACACACACACACACACACACACACACACACACACACACACACACATTCTGTCATGGTATAAAGACAAAGAGTGGCACACATCTCCAGGCCTAGTGGCCCCATGGATTAGCTTCAAATTTGTGATAGGACATTCAGAGCAGAAGAAACGCGGCCCGGGGAGCAAAGACAGTCGAGCACCTCTGGGAAGAACAGACATGGCCCCGAAAATTTTCACTTAAACACAAGCTCCGCTACACTCCGCTCAACTCCTCTCGACACAGCCGGGTCCTTAATGCTTTAGAGGCAGAGGCTGTGCTGATCCCCCAGCAAGGCATCTATAAAGAGCGAGGAGCTGCAGATAAGGAGTGTCTCGTCTCAACATGCAAACCATTTTCTGAGCCGCATTTGCAGCCGTGGATGCATCGCCATTACAATCTTTAAATCAGCGTCTGTCAGCGGGGACACCGACAATCCTCCAGCTGCTACATTCACCGACCAAACGAGGCAACAACAGAGGAACGTGACCCTGGACAGCGTTTCCTATAAAATCTCATCATGTCCACCACAGTGTAACAGCCACCAACACCAGTAACATCACGTCCTCGCCCAAGCGGTTCCCCAGACGATGTTATTTTTACTCGATCAAAAAGCCTAGTATTTAGACGTGTTGTAAGAGAAATGTACAACCCAGAGCAGACGGTGAGGCTTATCGAAGCGGGACGTACCTGACCTCGCTTGGAAGAGTCAAATTCAAATGAAGTGAATTCAAGATCCGTAACCGAGAGATTAAATGCTCTATTTGCTTTCTTATTCATGTGTACAATATTGATTTGGGCATTTCAAAGCAAAACCAGAATGAAAAGCCCCTTTTCACTAACACACAGCAGACTATACCCATCTAAAGATGTACGGCACGCCCAAAAACATTCAAAATTAAAATGGTACTTAAAAAACAGGAAAATCTGAAGAGAGACCAACCTTACAACACCCCCATGTTTGATATAGTTTAAGTGGACCCACCTCCACTCAAGATGCGCGAGTGAACGAAGGTGGACAACTGTGAGGGAGCAGTTTGGTCCCAAAAAAATGTCTGTGTACACGCTTATGGTTCCTCCTCTGATTCTGATCTAAATAAAATAGGATGGATGTGTGCAGTATCTAAAGCCAAATCGCTCCAGTTACTATTCGATTTGGGGAAAAAGTTGTCAAGGTACGAAAATGTGATCGTTCATGCATCTGGCAGGCAAGATCACCAATACATGCAAGGCCTACATGTATGTATAAGTATGGTTGCCAGATGAACATGAAAAGGATCTCATACCAAAAAAAGGGTTTAATAGCATTAGTACAAAGAACATTATCTGCGGTATCTGATGATCTGATGAAACCGATATTATCTTGAAGGATTATTGTTGTGTTAATTTTCACACATAATGAGTCTGTCAGTGATCTCTATCAGTTTGTGTAACCCTGAACGTGAGGTGAGGTGCGTGTTTAGAGCAGCTGGACGTACCTGACCATCCTGGAAGGGTCAAAGTCAGACCTGGAAGACAGAGAAACACCGGTTCACTGATTTTGTTGAGCAGGGAGAAAGAAGACGCTGCAGTATGTCAGTAATGCGAGTAAAGACACGAACAGTAACAGAACGCCTCACTGGCCACCATCAATTGATTCAGCGATTACAAAACGGCAGCTCAGCTCGGGATCTGACACTGAGGGGTGCAATACTTTCAAAGAGGGAAAACTGGCATCGGGACAAACAGCCACGCTTAAAATTCCAGCGACAACCTACACAAGACAATCGAAAAATGATATACTGCGAGAGCAAAGTCGCCTTCGTCAGTGCAGAGAGTGTCATATAAACAGCGTCAAAGCTTTCCTTCTGTGTTTTCTCTAATGGTCCCGAACATTAAGAGGAACTGTAGAAAAATAACAGGAGTAAATAATCACGGCTGTATTCCATTTAGCCGTTGCTGTTTCACCGTCTGGCTTTTAAGTGGCCATGTGTTCCTTGTTCTTGAGGTAAAACAGCCATTTATTTATCACCATAATTTCAGTTGGAGCTATTCCAGAGCTCAAAACTCTTTTTGTTGAATCACTGTTCTAACAGATGACCCACTGTGCCAGAAGAAGGAAAAAAGGAAGAAAAGGAAGCCGAAGAAGCTGCTTTTCAATAGAATATGTCTCAGTTAATGATTGTCTGTGTACATACAAACATAAGAAATGAATAAAGCCACGGCTTCCAAGATGCATCTCAGCAAGAGACGCCTAACTGCTTCAAATCTGGATGCGTGTGCTGCTAACAACTCACATGTATACGTCTGAGAAATGTGCAATGTGTCTGAAGCAACAGAAGCTGATACTCATGTGCACCGTGGTGCGTACAGCTGTCTGGGGTGCCAAACTGAAGTTAAATCATTCAAATAGTCACCATAACATAAACATACAGGACTGAGCTCTTCACGATGATGTTATGTGTGTAAAAGACCAAAGTGCGGGATGAAGACTGCAACCAATTAAATACCGTCTCACCCAATATAGTCCTGAAGCCTCTCACACATCTCAATCAATCAGTTGATCAGACACTATATTGAAATGTTTTGAAAAGCTTTACATAAAAAAAAACAGCCCATGAAAACTTGCTTGTACTTATACACTATCGAGGCCCGGAGAGATAATTCCAACCTCTGCACCTGAATGTCGATGTAATTTCATTTCCCACACTGGACTTGTTCTTTTTCCTCATGAGGCTTTAATGAATAGTGGCGTATCCAGGGGGTGGCCAGGGCCACACCTGAAACTGTACCTGCACTGTAAATATATACTATCAAGTCCCTGTGAGCTTATTCCACTTCCCACACTGGACTCTTGTTCTTTTCCCTTATAGGGCTTTAATGAATAGCAGCATCAGCTCATTAGCCACCTCATATCTGACAGACTATATGTTGAGGTTGCCACTGTCATGCACGTGCATGTTGCATGTTCACGCAACTCAGAAACTTGAGAATCTGATGATCACAGCAGACGATCACTACTGATCAAAGATAAATTGTTCCTTCATTGACAACTAGCCACTCCACTAAGTCAGTACAATACATCATAAACTCAGTGTACTCACTGTACTCACTGTAATGAAAACATAACATAGCCAATTGTTTTGCTACCTGGAATCCATTCATGCATAAACAAACATGACATACATTTTCCACCATCTAGACAAAAACATCTGCATTTGACCCTTGTAAGCGCTGGGTCATGCTGCATGTGTGAAAGGCGTTCTCGAGATGAGAGGCACTCAACAGAACCAGAAATAAGTTTCTAAACTCTTGATGACTGTAGAAACATGTGATGCGGTGCGGTGCAGCCTGTCGGAGGAGTCTTACTCACTCCGCAGAAACAAAGAGGTTGTTGAAAAGGAAGCGAAAACACAATGAACTGATGATTGAACTTGTGACAAACTGAAGACGCTTCGTGGATGAGAGGTGAAAAGTCCAAGTGCCACTCTGTACTCTCTACACCTCCATGGGAGAAGAAAAAAAAACAAAACACAATGTTTATATTCAGCTGATTGGACATAAATGAAAACATTCCTATGAATTTTTACACTCCAAGCCAAAAGTGTCGACAGTGAACGATGATATTGCGGTTGTAATAAAGCTGATTTACCGGTGCTTGGATAGACACTTGGGTACGAAGGATATTTTGGCCCTCACGTATGTTATCACGTGTCTGCCATCATAAACTCCCTGTCCTCCACAGTGCGGTCGTGAAATTTCATAGGCACTTTCAGAAACAGTAGTAAACGGGCCTCCGTACAGCAAGGAAAGAACTCCGCACGCCGCAGAGACAGAGCGCAGCCTGTTCTGTGAACCGCAGCACTAAGGGGCAATAAAGCTACTGCACGGCTGCATCAGGGCAAATTTATGAGGCTCCCTTGTTGCCTCTTTTCACTTTTCACTTGGAAAAAACAATAAAGTATTCATGGAGAAAAGACAGCACGGTGACCCGCGGTACCATTAGGTAATGTTGCTGCAAAGGTTTCTCTCCGTAGCGGGGAACCGCTCAGCTGCTTGTTGGGTCGGCTCAAGGAATTAATGATCCTCTCTGCTGTATAATGCTGGCACCATTTCTCTGTTGGCTCTGATTTTTTTCCCCTCCCTCCTCCTCCTCCTCCTCCTCCTCCTTTCTCATCACTCTCACTTACTTGTTTGATTCCCTTCCATTTGCTCGTTCACCTTCCTCCTCGTTCTTTTATTACTTAAACATTTGCTTCTAGATGTATAGTATATCAGCAAAGATGTTGATTATTCCACAAAGCACAGAGCAAACTTGATACCTCTGGTTTTCATTACAGCAGAGCCCATTAGGAACGTGTGAATGAGGCTGGGGTGAGAACCACAGCCGGGTCAATATAATGCAGTGGTGGGATGAGATTCATCGACGCACGCGCTGCGCTCCAGATCCAAAGGCAATTAATGAAGCTATCGATTGTCAGGTATACAAAGCTTCCCTGAAAAAAACAAAGACATGATCGGGGCGAAACCATATTTCACAAATGTTTTTGCTGAATGATGAGTCCATCTCTTACATCTTCAGCCATGCAGACAAAATCTCCTCAGGCAAAACCAGGACGAGGAAGACGAGCTAAGAACCCTGGACAGCTCCGGTGTCCTGCCGAATGACCACCACAAACTGTTCCCATTACCGCCGCCACCATTCCTACAACTACCGCCACGTCTCTTTTTAATGGACTCTGTTATCACTGCAGTACTGAGTGCTGCCTCCTTGAAGTGGAGCTAGAATAAAAACCATGTTTACCTTGGCTCTGCTGAATAACCGCTGTCTGTTCCCAGCCAGAACAAAAAAAAAGGACAGCAGGCCCAAAAACATGAAAGTCATGTAAAGTACGAGTGTGTCGCCCACTCCCATCTCTGAAACAGTTGGTGTAAGCCGCCTCGATTCAGGTACACGACCAAGGAATGGAAGAAGCAGCTTGGAGAAGTTTCTGGTCAAATGTCAATGTTCTTCCTCAATCTCCAATTCTGGCTCAAACATATGAGCCTGGAATCTGTACGTTGCCAATCACGGTAATAGGCAAAAACAGAACCTAATATTACCCTCCAGAAAAAGAGAGGTGCTCCATAGCTTCTATATTAGCACCAGAGAACACGGATAAATACCTCATTCAGCCATTCTAGGTCACCTTTAACATAATGGGAACATAATGGGAACATAATGGATTGGTAAGGGTCACAAATTTCACATTTCTAATCGGTTATTCACTGCTCCTATTGCCTTGCCTTCTCAATCATACCATCATAAAAACGTCCAAGCGGGGTTTTTGACGCAGCTGAAGAGCTCTTGCTTATGAGTTTGAGCGTGAGGAGCACCTGTGTGTTATCATAGCCACGGTGAAGTGCAAGTGATAAAAGTCCGTGTTGAAGATCGACTGAGCGTGCAGCCTAATAGTGTGACAAGGCCGCGTGTTCGCCGATGCAGAGGAAATAAAACTTCTGTTCACCAACGCCACCACAGCATTTCACCACCATCCTTCATCAAGCTGCTCTGCACCACTGGATACTGGCTCTGGCCTCTGCTTCACCCTCTCTCTCTCTCTACAGTATATATGTATGTGTGTTTAGTTTTTGATTAAACTGTTCATCCCAATTAACAGCTCAATGAAAATACATGGCTATAAGTTGCCAGGACATTGGTTAAAATCTTGTTTTTTGCTGCAGTTAAGATAGTACCAGCATGTTTAGCCCTAAAACTAATAAATTCCATATTCTGATGCCTTATCGAAGCAGAATCCATCATCCCAAACCTGATGGATGTGGGAATAAGACCACAAGCGTTTTTGTTTTGTTTGTTTGTTTTTGTCCCTCTGCACTGCGCAGAAACACAGGGCTACTGAGGTTCATTTAGGTGCATTCCCAAAGACATTTAAATGATGCATGAAATGCCAAATCCCATTGGAGGTATCGTTCCCCAGGAAGGCCCTCACAAGCTGCGAGATTGGTTTCTCCCACGGTGGCCGAGAGAGAAGCCAAATCTCCGGTGGCAGAATTAAGATTTCAGCACAGCTGCTTCCTTTAAAACCACATCTCACACTGCTGTGCACACACGGTCCTGTCAGTGTCCTCAGCCTGCCCTCTACCTCAACGCACGTGTGTGTGCGTGAGTGTGTGCGTATGTATGTGTGCGTGTGTGCGTTAATCTTGCAAGTGGGCATGTATGTGGTCCGTCTGAGCGCTTTTTCGCTGCATCTGAGAGTGACAGGGTGAGGACAGACAGCTTCCTGTTGGGAGGGAGGAAATGGACAGAGGGCAAAGAGAGAGAGACAGAGAGACAGACAGAGAGAGAGAGGGGGGGGTGGGCGCTGAGGAAAAACGCTGACTCACGGTTTACCACTCCTGCCTTTCTGCCTGTGTAAGTGCAACTGGACACGACTGCAGAAACGCACTAGTCTGCTCATTTGATCATAGCTTGCCCGTCCGGCTCCCGGCTCCCGGCTTACAGCGACTCCCAACATCTGCATCTCCCACCACTCCGAACGAGTCCCCAGTCTGCTCTCAAGTGCTGCTGCACTCTTCGAGTACAGTACGCTGACGGAGAATCATAAAAAGCTCGGACACTTTCCCCTAAAGCTGTTTTACTTTCCTTCGCCTTCTTCACGAAAGACTTGCTCCAATGTAATTATGAAACCATTATTTGTTTTTCTCAGTGAAATATTGAGCAGCGTTAAGGCTTGAAGAAATGGCTTCTAGCACTTCATCACATTACGGGCCTTAATGTGGCGATGAGGAAAGGAAAAAAGAGAAAAGAAGCCGCCCGCTAAGGCAATAAAGGCAATGGCTATTTCCTTTCCTATATTTGGAAGAAAATCAGAGGTAATTGCAGTTTGTCCGAGGTGTGTGATTGATGACGCCTTTCTTGGGTGTGTGTTTATTGTTACTCTCATCCCTCTTGTATTAGTTACCATTATTCTGTCATCTTGGAGAAAGCTTTGAGAAGCTCATAGGAGAAACCACACGATTAGCTTGCCCGATTCCTCAACCGAACAGTAGTCACTTCTAAAGTTATGCAAAGAGTCTACGGAATAAACTGTCATCCATGTCAACCATGACTTCCAGCTTCGAGCTTCGAACAGACAAACCCGCCTGAAGCTGTGATGAAAGAGAACGCATCACGTCCGCGGAAACGCCAATTTCAGACAAAACTTTCCGGCGGAAAATGCGACAACACTCCGACGGCCTGCGTCTGTGACGGTGTCGCCGGGTGATTGATGGCTGGAAGCGGCGGCCGGCTATAACAGCTCACTCACGCTGACAGGTTCCTCACAGGAACGCCGTGGAGCCTGACGCTCTCTCACGGTATTTCATAGTTATTGTCGCTGCATTATGAGATCCATTTCTTATTCGGAAAGGGACGCTCGCAGCCGGGCTGAGGCGCCTCGACCCTCCGCGTGGATCTCGCTCTCTCGCCACGCGCCCTGGCGGCACGCTCTCGTCCCGGCGAGCTTTCCCCTCAGTCCGCTGCATAAACGGAGAGCATTTATCACGCGTTAGGGCTCCACTGTGCTCGACGTACTTGTGGTGTCCACACGAGTGAGACCTAAATGATCTGTATTAATCAGCAGCTAATTACAGGCAGGAATGTGCCCGGCTGAGCAGAGCTAATGAGTCAGTGCTGTGCTGTCCTCTGTAGTGGTTTGCTTTGCTGCTGTTGCCATCAAATTACTATGTATCTCCACGGGCTTGCTGGTGTGTGACCCCCGCTGGCTGCCTGCCCCGGCATGGTGGGGGGGTGGGGGGATGGGGGGGTGGGGGGATGGGGGGGGGGGTTGCAGGCGGTTTGCAGTGGTAGCCTCGCCACACACGCTGCACACTCGTACACCTTTGCTGAGACCTGCAGGAAACAGTCCACCTGCTTCCCTCCAGTCTCATTTCTCATCATCTACTCGGGTGACATTGTCCTAATAGTCGCTGTATTATTTAGGGAAATGCTACAGAGTGTGAAATACAGCAGCAGGAGGAGGAACCTGCGCCTTTAAGAAGATTGATATGCCGATGCTGTCACTCATTGCTTTGCCTCTATTGATGGGCCTTTCATCTGTCTTGGCTGCATTTAGGTTATTCACCCCAAGGTGAAATCCAACATCAAAAAGATGTAAGTTTGGGCCGCGGGTGTCCCCCGACATTACTCTGTTATTTTCGGACCAAAAGACATTGTGGGAATGTTTTATCTTTCAGTCTATTCAATCTCAAGAGCAAATACGCCTGATTTGAGCAGGATCTGACCGTAATAATTCATGCTGGAGCGGTAGGCCCGAACAACCTTGACTCCACTCTAGCACCTGACCTGACACAAAGAGCTGGAATACAGAGGAAAGCTCACTTTCACCCCCAGTTGCATTCCTAAACATATTGCTTGGATTTAGACGAAACCCTCCGATCTTCCAGGGTTACACGGTAGCACAAACAGAGAGATTACAGCCGCGACACTCGGTAGCTTGTTGAACCTGCCGCCGCCGCTGCGCACTCTCAGCCTGTTGAACAAGACCCGAGAATCAGCACAAGAGCAGCGGCAGCTGTGAGCCTTGTTTACATGGCTCCCAAAACTACAAGCTGCTCTACTTCCAGCTTGAACAGTGCTTGTCGAAGAACCCGACTAGCTGTAAGGAAGTCCACGTTTGACATCGACCTGTGATGAGTGAGAAAGATGTGTGAGTAGTAGAAGCTCCTCATCTGTGTTTAGCTGTTGACTCAGCCTCCACCCTGTCAGCGATCTGCACGTACACACACACACACACACACACACACACACACACACACACACAGTCCCGCTTGGCAGAAAACTAGTGGCAGCTTTTCAAACAGCTCTCCACAGGTGCCGCGCTACAAATTGCCTTCGACGCGGCTGCTGCATCAGCTGGTTTTGACAGCAGCGAGACGGATAATTGGTTCAACAGCGAAGGAATAAAGAACGCACGGGCGACCGTAGCCTACTTTGGCCTTGCCGCTTTGGCGCCGATCACAATTTGCGACGACAAAAGACGGAAGACAACGATGTAAAGGCTTCAAGCTTCAAGTTAAAAAAGGGTGTAAACGGTAAACATGATGTGTGTCACCGATTCACGGGAACACTTTGCAGAAGTGCTTGGTCTGGATGTTTCTCTCAATCTTAGAAATGGGTAAAATAAAATGGTATTTTTAGTAATGTTATTTATATGCCTTTCACTGAGAGTTGGGTTTGGTTTTATATGACTCTCGACTCTTTTTATGGTTCGGTTTCTTTTAGGGAACAAACAGGGTGTAAATGACTGAAAGCTTCATGTTTTTCTTCATTCGACTGTATAAAAGCAAGTACTTTTAATGAGCCAATTACTCAAACAATTAAATGAATTTCAGGAAATTCTCATACACAGTTGATATTAGGAAAATCAGTCTCAGTCTCAACAGATACCACCAGCAAATAGCAAGAATGTATGTGGCTGTGCACTTCACATACTCAAATTGATTACACCTGGAGCTCCTGTTTGAGAACAATCAGGCAAAGTGTGAGTTTTCATTTCACCCTTGCTGAGAATGAGGAATGTGAAAACAATCGCAATCTAAAGCACAATCTTTTCTGTTGTTGTTGTTCATTTGCTGACAAGAGGCCTAAAATGAAGTCACAAAATCAGCTGCGTGCGCATCAAAGTAGCCATAAAATGTGATTTTTGGCCACAGCCTTGTAAAATGTCACACGGGATAAATATTGGGACTTTCTCACCGTTTTAAAAGTTAGATCAAACAGCAGCAGCTGTGCAGTTGAGTTGAATGTGGTGATTTATAGGAAACGCTGCCACCTCGCTCGGGCTAAGCTGCACCCTCAGACCTCCCTCGGCGTGGCCTTTCCCAGTAACGCCATCAGACAGGGGGTATAACGGTGCTCATTAAAGCGATCATTAACCTTCCTCACGGGACAACCGGCGACATCAAAGCACGCAGACCGGCCCTAACTCGGCCCTAATAGGCCTGATTGAGGGAAGCAGAGGTCAGCAGTGCTCGGCTTTCTCTCCAGCGAGGACTGCGGTCACACCGAGATACAAGGAGGGACAGTCCATTACAGATGAAGACAGCCTGCAGTTGATTTTGAGTGCAAGCTGCAAATTGTCTTTGACCATTGCCTGAGATTTATAGGTGGGTCCGAATGCAAATCATCCCCGCACAGACATTAATCTAGCAGGGGTATTTCATTAGAGGGGGCTTTGCTGGAGAGATGGAGTTCATGTGCTCGTAAATTCAGTTTGGCACACTGATTGTTCAGCAGATCGCTGGGTAAATGAGTGGACGCCGCCAGCCACAAGAAGCAGCTTTCTCCATCATGCTATTATTTTCTTTCGAAGGGGTCCCAAAACACATGCTACAGCTTTTTTCTTCTTTTTTTTTTTTCGCCGGGCTCGGGGTGAACTATTTATGAACTTGCCAATCTCCAATCCACAGGCTCCATCCAGGGGACTTAGAGAGGGCAGCCCAGGTTCTCTTAGGCAGCAAATTACAGCAAATAAGCCAAGACACAGGCACTATGACCAGGACAGGAGCTATATATAAAACCATCAGTAGAGAGTTCATTGCAGGCCAAGTACGGGAACACAACATTCAATATCCATGCGTTCAATCACGACACAGTTACACTCCAGCAGCTCTTTGCGCTCCCAATCGAAAGTCACTTTGAATACAAGTCTCTTAAATTGGCATCGAGAGGCATCTAGATCCAATATTCCTGGTCTACCTGGAGTCCTCACTCTTTCCACAATGGCCGTGTTTGATCACCACACACAGTTTATTATTTGACAAACTTAACTTCAAGTCTATTGGAACTTTCTGTGATAATTACTTGTAGATGCTAGGCATAAGACATAAGCCTGTGTCACTTTTTTTCATGCAGTCCAACGTGAAATCACCAGCTTGGATGCACAATAATAATAATAAAAAAAAGTCTTTATTGTCTTGATATTTCAGGGTGGGGCGGCACCCTAGCACCGTCTATTGATGAAGCATCTGTGCTGGCAGATACTGTCTGACAAGTGGAATGAGTGTTCTTGTTAAGTGAATCAAACAGTCAAAATCACACAATGGAAGTACAAAGATAACATTATGTAGCACTGGACGTAGAGTTCTAGTGCCAAAAACTGCAAATCTCTAAGACAGGTAGGTACAACGTACTACTAAGAAAAGTAGCACGCATCTTTAAAGCTGGACCCATCAAATATTTCATGATAACATGGAGTACAACTGAGGCAAAGCCTGCAAGATTATTCATTTCTGATACATTTACTCCACATCGGACCAGGCTGTGAAACACTGTGAAAATCAGGGTCAATCCCACGCAATGCAATCTAATCTTTGTTGAGATGAAATATAAAAGCAGAGTCTCAAAGTGGCAGCCAGACAGGCATAAATAACAGCCCGACGCATTATCAGGCCACTATTTTGTTTACAGCTGGAAACGTGTGTTTCTTGCATCCATCCTCTATTACAAAGTCTTAATTGCGTAATCCTGCAGCCGCTTTGATTTGTCAAACACAGTGAAGCGCAGGCCTCGAGCATCAAAGCAATTACATTAACTCAATGTGTGCAATGAATGTAAACCCCTCAAGAAACTGTAGATACACTGTGCTGCCTGAGGAGCACTTTTATATGCATCTTTTGTGGGTTTTTCTTTTTTTTTTGGTCCCTCACTGTGATTCTGGTAACCAGGTCACATTTTGGCACGCATCCCGAGCAACATCTGGCACAGAATCAACGACACGACAGCTTTGCTGATCATTTTTCAGCATTGAAACGTTCATATCGGCTCCATTACGGCATTAACGGGGAGAGAGCCGGAGTTAGCAATGATTAGTCACGATATTCATCAATATTTGATCACTCAAGATTACTTATGCTTCTTCACTGACTGGGATTCAAACTGAATTTAAATGACTGCCTGAGAAA
The DNA here is from genome assembly GCA_029224185.1 of Karalla daura. Classification (NCBI taxonomy): domain Eukaryota; kingdom Metazoa; phylum Chordata; class Actinopteri; order Chaetodontiformes; family Leiognathidae; genus Karalla; species Karalla daura. The sequence continues at coordinate 9,572,513 of CM055193.1, read as the reverse complement.
AAAAATAATCTACCTCCACAAAACACTGCTGCCGCAGCCAACACGCTCCTGCCTTCACACAAGTGCTCATACAAGGTATAACACTTCTCTGGATACGGTTTTCTGTGGCAACTTCTGCTTCGTTTCTGGAGGAAATTAATTTCCACCTGTCTTGTGAGGTGTAAGAGATAGCGAGTGACCAAAAGGCTTCAAGAACGACAGTGCATTTTAACATTTCTGAAAACTTAAAAACCCGGCTGTGCTGACAGTGACACACCAGCTCCGAGTCCTTTACCCTAAATATTGTTTACACTCTGTTTGCTATCTAGGTCTGGGACAATATCTGAATGCTAAATGTGGACTGGCAGATGTATCCACGGGCATGGAGATAAGAAACGAAAGCACTTGCGGACACTCTTCCACTCTAAACCCCGGAGGACAGGTTCAGACCTCGGCGGATCCTCTCTGATTAAAGTGCCAGCCTATCCTGCATAATGCAGGGAAAACACCACAGACACTCTTACAGTTTCAGGCCAACTTGTGACTTCAAGATTTACTTATAAAATATATTGCTCAACCTCACTACATACAAATTCCAAATCGATTGTGAAGGTGTTCTTGTATTATGGGCCTCTGAGATCTGAGGATTTGTAAAAGCTTGCTTTCTGTTAGAGTTTACCAATTTTATGTGGTCAGGCTTGTTTTCTCTGTGTGGGTGTTAAAACTACAAAGTACACCAATTATTTTGACTGAAGCAAATTAATCACCAGCTCAACTGATAATAGTTTTTTTTTTCCAAGTTAAAATGACAACAATTGCTTGTTCCTGTTTTTTAATATGAGAGTTTGTTGCTTTCCCTTGTCATTTTGGCGCTTTTGGACTGTTGTTGAGGGGGAAAAAAAGGGATCGTTGAAAACAGGCAATTCAGGTTTAAAAGACAATTACAAATAATTGATGATGATGATAGCGTTTCGTAGCCGCAACAATTAAATGAGTGACATTAAACGTCATTTACCAATTATGTGAGCTGCAGAAAGCTGCAGTGTGTCATTTAAATCCTATGGGAGCTCAAGAGATACAAATAACAGCAAAGACCTGTTAAAAACAAACCCCATCCACAGAGAAAACTGCATACGGTCAGCATAAATACTGCTGGACTAAAGGGCTGACAATGCAAGCGACTTAGGAGCCACAAACAGCAGAAACCTGAGAAGAGTGTTACTGCTAATTCCTGCTCCAGCTCTACAACATACACTTCTACCTTGAACCCCATAAAGTCTGAAACCAGAGTTTCAGCTAAGAGCAACTGAGTTTCTCCCCCCTCAGCCGATGATTCTGCTCAAGACACTAATGGAGGCTGCAATCACCCAGGTGGACGAGTTTATGGATCCACATCAGGGTCAGTGCACAGCCGGACGATTTCCAATACCAGTGCAGCGGTCGCACGTCCTGAGAACCTGACTGACAATGTTCCCCTGGAGCCCGATCGGCACAATTCACAGTGAAATCTGTTGACTTGGCACCACAGGTTCCACTATCAGTGCTGCATCACATTTCCTGCCCTGTGCATTTTGTTCCTGAGCGACGGTAGAGGGGAAAAACCCTGCACACAACACACAGGGAAAAAGCCTTCCATTTCCAGCCAAGCCAAAGAGAACAGCAAATAGTCTTATGTATCATTTATTGGCACTGAGTGTCACTGGCTTTGGAGCAGAATAGCACGGTCTTCCACGCACAGGGATTTTTACTCATGTTTCCTTCCTCCTTTCCATGATACAGTCACTTGATGATGACACAGCAACTTGAGCCAACTGAGAACTGGTACAACTCCCAACTATCTGCAAAGAGTATGAACAAACAACACGCACTGTTCTCCAGATGACTACGAGGCAAATAAATCATGTGGCTGACAAACAGAAACTGAAAAGGGAGGCAAAGAGGGACAGAGACTTCAAAGTGACAAGGGTGTCTGGAACACATCGAGATCCTTATTGATAGTAAAATGCAATGTGAGCAATGTGACTAAACTTTTACTGCCTTTTGTGTGACACGTGCACGCAGTGGACAAGTGTGTACTGGTTGAATGTAATGGATTCAAACAAGAAAGATCACGTTAACAGAATGTAAAAGAGAGGAACATACAGAGTTCAACTCATGTTTCCTGTCTTCCCTCAACCCCTGCCATGTTTTCCTCCTAATCAAAGGTTAAATTCCTGTAATGACCCAGAGTTCAGATGAGACCTTGTCCTTAAAACACACACTCAAATCCCGACATAACACATTCACAGATAACCACTTTGTTTATAATAGTGGGCAGAATATCTCGAGCCAGCCAAAGAAAAGGCCCTTTTCGTCTCTTCCAACCTAGTACTAAATGGCAAGTATTGTACTGTGTGCAACTCCTTCTACCTGCATTTCACAATAGTTGCAGGTCACTTCCTGAGAACAGAGCTCAAATGACGTCCAGCCGTGGAAAGAGAGGGGAAAAAAGGGACAGATTTGACAACACAGAGAGAGCTGTGACCGCATTTCTGGCATTGTGTCAAAAAACAAAAACCTCAAGCTTGTCCTTTCACATGAAGCCGGATGAGGCTTGTCGATGTTAATGTGAATAATCTTATTGAGGACATCCAGGCAGAGCCGAGTCTGTTCAAACAAAACATCAGATGCCACTGTTTGCTGATGATATTTATATTCACGCACATGGTTTCAGATTCGCATTACAGTGCATATCAGTTATTTTGTGATGTACTTAAAGCGCATGTCAGACAGTAAGGAAATGGATATGTGAACTATTCTTTTGACAGACAGAACAGGTAAAATCAACCCTGAAGGCGTCAGCACTCAAACCAAGTTTATCCTTTGTTCAAACTAGCCTGCTAGCCTGCCAAGGCTAGTTTCGTCTCTGCATTGAGGAAGATGGGGTGACTCAGTGGCTAAACCTGTAATGCAAAGTTGTATAATAGTACATATTTGTCTATCAAATGTCAACAAGACAAAGAGACTACTGTGATGATAGCAACTCCGTGAAGCCACCCTGCACTTCTGAGCTCTGGGCTAGCTGCTAATGTCAACAGTCATGCTTAGCTAAGTGTCCTGCCAGTGCTTGCAAAAACACCTAGAGAACAGGTAAGGTTGAAAGGAAGGTGATTATTTTTGCAAGATTTCAATGATGAACCAGAGCACTGGGTGTTTGTTTAGAGGTCTACAGTAAATCTGGAGCAAAGAGGTGAATCGACCGGCCTCTGTCCCTGGAGCCGAGCCACTCGCAAGGCTAAAAATAATAAATGTCCACTGTAGTGTAAGTCAGCAAAACTCAAGATGGTGCCTGCGAACAGCTTTTAACCTTCCAGCAGTTGTTCAGAGTTTCTATTAGAAGCATACAGCGAAAGGAAGATTAGTCAAAGACCCCCAGGCCTGGGAATTCCTGGGAATCCCTCAGGAAAACCATGCGTTAAGCTGAGGGAGACAAATGGGAGCTGCGCTGGTTGCCACTGTGCTGCTGACCTTGGCAAGTGACAAAAAAATGACCGTACACACTATTTAAAGCCCGTGTTCCCTGTTCTACAACGACCTTTGCAGGTCTTGGGAATCAGTCTTGTTTAAGATCACAGCGTTTTTTTCAAATTACCCACTGCGGTTAAGCAACATTTTAAATTCTATATCCCTCATAAACCACACTTTACATTATTAACAGCTGCCATATTTCATCAGGTTTGCCGCGGTAATCACAGCCTCTGCGCTAACCTCTGTGCCAGTCAACCAGAGCTGGACTGAAATGGTGTTCAGACACTGTGACGGCACAGAATGAGAGATGGTCCTGCGCTGATTTTCTAGGGAAATCATTCAGATTACTCCGGGGCACCTTTGGAGAGAGCGGGGCTTTAAAGGGGTCAGTGCTTACAGTGTCATCAAGCCAGCAAAGACACCCAGGCCATGAGTCATCATTATTGATCCGCTGCCACTTATCCTCCCTGACACCAATGCGACCCTGGACCCAAAGGTCAAGAACGATGACACGATGCCGCAGACGGCAAAAAAGCGTACTGGGCATGAACTCGAGTGAGGAGCCGGCACAGGCAGGGTAATCCTGACGGCATGTCCGACTATCTAGGTCTTTACCAGCACTCCTGATAATAATGCTGCACTAAATCTGCCCGACCTGCTCTGCTCTGTCTGGGGCTTAACCCAGCGCTCGCAGACAGGGCCAGCCCTAAAATTGCATAATGGACCCATCCCACGTCGCGATGTGGCCCTTTTCCCAGGGTATGCACCTATTGCACGGATTCATGTGTCTGTCCATACAAATGAAATCCCCTTTGAGGCATAGCAGTAGTTTAGACTGCTGAAGTTACAGAGCCTGACAGCCCATCAAACTGACAGAGAGATGACAAAGCAGAAGAATCTGAGGTTATCTAAAAGTCTTCAGTACAGGAGGGGCGGGGGAAAAAAGGACTTTTGGACATGTTTGCATCAGTCTGCAATTTGTGCAACACTGAGCTTGATCTACACACACACACACTCACCTAATACACTCAAAGGAAATGAAAATGATAGGTTAACATGACATCAGGTTTTGCCAGTTCTTACAGATAGCGATACTGGGTTAATTCCTGTATATTGTTAAGCCCCAGGTATGATATGTCCCATATTTCGTACTATATATATGTACAATAGGTAGGTAGATAGATAGATAGATAGATAGATAGATAGATAGATAGATAGATAGATAGATAGATAGATAGATAGATAGATAGATAGATAGATAGATAGATAGATAGATAGATAGAAATTTAGGTTGCAGGTTACAACACTATAAAATGGAAAAAACACTTTTTACAGAGTGACAGGACAGAATATGTTAAAAGGATAGCAAGCAATCACTGCAGTAGGGCAAAGTACAAAGGATCTATGTGTATTCATGCAAAAATGACAAATCCGTAGTCATGTTGCCGATATCCAAATTCTCATGCATGCAGCCATACGTCACAGACACTGACTCCACTGCCTCTTCTTCATAGTACTCTTCCACTTTCTGCATTTTTTGCTGCTCTGGTTAAATGCCAAACTGCATTTCGTCGCACTAAACACCTTTATAATCTAATCTAATCTCATCTAAAACATCCACCAGCAGCAGGCCCTATGCCACAAACAAATATTTTTTACCCCTCTGGTCTGCAAACCTCAGTCCAGCTCAGTCACCAACTCTGAACTGATCTGATGATGATGGTAATGAGCAGTTTTAAAAAAAGAAAAAAAGATGCATAATGTGCATAAACTTCACAGACTTGTGAGTGGGAGTGGGAGCAGGGTGGCAGTGGTGCCTTACTTCTCCAGGTGGATGTGCTCCTGGATGGCTCCCAGGCTGGAGGAGCCCTGCAGCAGCCTGCAGGCTGCCAGGTGCCGCTGGTACTCCTGCTTCAGACAGGCGTTTTCTGCGCACAGCTCGGACACTTGCTGCTCCAGCTCCTCGATCCTGCTCCTCTGCCTCTCCAGCAACTCCTGCTGCGTCTCGATGATCTTGTTCAGCTCCTTCAGATATTCCACAGCCCTGGTTGGGTTCTCGGTCGGGCTTTCCATTTTTTGTTCAATCAGTCGCAGATTTCCGCCCGGTCTCTTTCTTTCTCTCTTTTTCTTTCTTTCTTTAATGATAATAATAACACGCGCAACAATCCTGCAGGTTGCGCCTTTTACGCCTCGCCATTGTTTTTAATCCTAAACGATCAACGCAGCTGCTGCTGCTGCTCCTGCCGGCGCTCGGTCCGCGTCTCCTTCTTCTCCTTCTTCCTCTTCTTCTCCTCCTCCTCTTGATGTGACATTATGGTCCGGAGCGGTGCGAGCAGCTCCACGCTGCTCCCTGTGACTTTTCGTAAACAGACGCTGTCTGTCGCTGTCAGGTAGGCGGGGTTTTCAAGTTTTATGAATCTGCGGCTCGGAGGGACGTCTGTGCAGCTGCCGCCTGCTGCTGCTGCTGCTGGAGGCTGGAGGAGGCTGAAGGAGGCTGGAGTGTTTCAGTCGCTCTCTGTTTATTATTCCAGCCTCTTTTTCTGCTCCATTCACAACACTCCTCTGCTCACCCTCGCTGCGTTAATCTGCATGCAAAGAGAGCCTCGCATGTGTTTTATAAGTGTTTTAAAGGTGACCTAGAATGGCCGGATATCTGTTTTCATGGAAGCCGTGGAACATTTGTTTCATCAGAATTCCCTCTGATGTTGCATTACAAGCCCCCCCTTTTCCCACTGCTTTTATTTTTCCATGACCTATTTCTGTACAGACCATGCTTATCTGGCAACCGCAAGTCAGCCTTGCTCTGAGTGGTTATCTTGCCTGTTACTCACAGGAAGGGGCTATGGTGTAACATGGAGGGCATAGAGGGTCGTCCATGGTTGTAGGGGTCTTTGGTTTTCAGATTTTATGAATAGAATAGAAATGGAATATAAGATCTGCATGGATAGGGAGTGTTTTAAAGTATTTTAAAACACTCCCTATTAAGGTGACCAGTATGGTTGGATGGAGTATGCATCTGTTCTCTGGTGTTAACATGGAAGCTATGAAACATGGGTTTTATCAGAAGTCCGTCCAATAATACTTTACAATCCCCTTTTCATTTCCATGTTTCTGTACAGATCACGCTTATCTGACCTTGACAGCCTAAGCCTGACTCTGATTTGCAGTGTGGTCATTCATGGATCACAAGGTCTGAGTAGAATAGAGTAGAACAGAATAAAACATCCCTGTTCATCTTAATTATCTGAATGGGAGTGTATTTATTCATCGGGGGAGCATGCAAAGGGAGCAGAGCATATGTAACAGTTACTTTAAAGGAGACATATTATGCTCATATCTCAGTCTGTGACATGGTCCCTTGACATCTAAAGGTAGCATTAGTAACATGCTTCAGTCGGAAGAATCGAAAGATTGAGCACATCTGGATTTTCACTCAGTTTTAGTGCCTTTTACTTTACACACTCAGTGCCCCACCCACCTCTTCATGTCGGGCAGAAGACATGAGGATGGCATCGTGTCACCATAGCAACGGTCGAGCGTGGAAATGAAATGGCTGCTGGACAACAAACTATGGTGCGACATACATGTTTGAGCTGGAGTCTGACTCCAACCCAGAGGAGGCTCCAGAAGAAAGTCGGCCGCCATGAAGATCCCTGCACACAACGACAGGGCGCACAAAAGTGAGGATGAGGAAATGGCGGATCATCGCTCCAGCATCTGAGGTATAGGGAGCGATGGCGGGACTATGCAAATTGACCTCCTTGTTACATAACAGGGAGCCTGAAATCAAAATGACTCTTTAAGAGACACAGTTTCTGACTACGGCAGTTAGGCTTGATACTAAAGCCACGGAAAAGTGAGTTAGGCATAACTTGTCTCCTTTGAAGGTGACCTACAGCGATTGGACAGAGTATTTATCCTTATTTACTATGCATCATTTTTATCAGAAATCATTCAGACACTATGCTGCTTTTCATGTTTTTCATGTTTACCTGGCAACCACACAGAGATACTTGCAACGATTGGCACATATTTGGAGTATTTATCTGTGAACCTCTAGAACGTTGGTTTTAATCAGATGCTTTTACAAGCCCTCTACAAATCCTGTTACTGGCGTGTTCGTTCTGTTTCACGCTTATCTAGCGAGCACATGCAGGCTTCACGCTGATTGGCTGTCCTGCTTATCTTGTCTGCCACTCACAGGACCGATCACGTGACTTTACATTCCATGCTCAGCAACTTTTTCCCGAACTAAGTGGTAACTGGATCGATACAGCAGTGGAGCGTGTTCACATCCCCTCTCATGTGTTTGAGCCAGAATCAGAGGAGGAATCAGATACCGAGGAAGAACCAGGAGTGCGTACGCGGACTTTTCATCGGAAACTCCACCATAATGCTGCCTCACAGCGCCCTGGCTTACTTGCAGGCCTGAGCGCAGATATAGTTTCCACATCGAATTATCTCCCTGTTCCGGGCTTGTTTTTTTTACCTGCATTTCAAAACTCATAATTTATACATGAATGAGGACACGTCCATGGACCTGTCCTACATATTTTGCCAGGTATAGACTGTCGTTCTTCCGTCAGTCCAAAGTAAATTAGTTTTTCGTTCAAGGATCCCTATAAATCTGGAGCCCATATGTCAGAGGAGGTTTATTAAGACTTGTCCAAGGAGAGTTGAAGGAATAACCAGCATTGCGTCCTGTTGAATTGCTCCCTCGGTTCTGCCCATACAGACTTCCAGAGCTAATCTCATAGTCATCACTTGGGTCCTGCCACACAGCTCAGTAGTTTTCCACAGAGTCAACGTCTAGCTACAGTTTTGTCTCCAGTCTTCGTGCACACACTTAATGTCTCCCAAAATGTCTCTGTTTTCTTTTTGACAGAAAGATATGAGCAAGGAAAGACAGTGCCTCTCTGGCTGCAGTCTCACTATGACCTTAAGGTCTAGCCTGACCCCGGTTTGTTCCCCTGTGTGACATGTGGAGCTATGGAAAATTCCCCAACTGTAATAACTTTGTTGCCTTGTAGCGTGTGTGTGTGCCTCTCTGTGTGTGTGTGTGTGTGTGTGTGTGTACCAGTGCAGTCTGGTGTGCTGCTGCGTCTAGCCTGCAGAGTTGTTTGCTATGCTGTCTGTGTATTGTCATTTCAGCAGCAGGCTGTACCCCCTCCAGTGCAATGATCATGATAGATAGGAGCAGTGTGCAGGAATGGGAAATGACTCCACTGTTCATCTGTATGTGTAGCAGGAGGCTGCACATTTGCACCGGGCCTGGGCGTCCCATGGGCGTATGAGAGAAAACTGCAGCTCTGCCCCAGCTCTCAGAAGAGGCCGAGGTTCAGCTTTTCACGGGTGACCCTCTCCATCCCGTCTACCCTGCCCTGGCTCTGAGGCTTTTAAGATGCTGGTGTGAAAAAGAAAAAGAAAAAGAAAGAAGAGAGAGAAAAGCTTGATTTAGGTTGACAGCTGATGCTTCTGTGATAGGTATCTTCGACGTGGAACCAGGGAAAGATGAGAAGTTTTTAAGTGAAGCACAAACCTCCCTCCCCATCCTGAAGGAGATAGAGGGAGGGGAAAGTCTGTTTGCCATTTAAAAAACATGTCTCGCAGGATATTGCAGACATCTGTACAGGAACCGAGCAGTGAAATCAGTGACTGTGACTGAGCAATGGCAGTCTGCGTTATTTGCTCCACTCCCCGTGTTTGCGATCCACTCCCCTATGGTTTGTCTTTGTTATCAAAGCAGCGTACGAGTTCACACTTTAGAAGCAGCTGTCATAAACACATTTCTCCATTTCACAAACGCTGTCCATTGTCGTATCGGCATTCTTTGTCACGTCCACCTTCACCACCACCACCTTCTCTCATAAAATTCCTTTCTCCTCTCTCGGTTGTTCTCAGTCATGTTTCCCTGCCCGCTAACAGATGCTGAACACTCATAAACTGAAGGTTTTGCCGACACGGTGGCAGACCACCCCCAGGGGCTGCTCATTGACAATCTTAGATAACATGTTTTAATGTGCAGGCAGTTTAAGAACACGGAGTACGACAGTTGTTTTTTTGTTGTTTTTTTTTCCCAGTGGCTCCTCATAATCCACGTGGCAGGAAGCCAAGTAGGGCTGCGAGAGCCTCGGCGTGCCACCCAGAAGGATGTACGATTCTCAGCCAGTAGTCACAGGGTGGCGTTGCGTGTCAACGCTGCCAAATGCCACGCTTAATTCCTCACTTCTGACGCATTTCTGCTCCAGAGGAATATGCTCCACACCCCCCGAGAAATGGCGCATACCACCACCAGCTTAAGTGTCCTTCAAGTGAGACTTTGTGAATCCTTTCCAGCTCGCGCTCTGCTGTTCCTCAGTTGACCCTGTGCTTGGAAAACCAAAAGAAACAAGACGGGGGGATGAAAAGAATACCGCAAAATAAAATCACACCATAAAATTATATGCCTGTAAAAGCTGATATTTTCATATTCTCCCGTCCACAATCGCGCCATCGAACCACGCAGCTCCCCACCGGTCGTACATCTCATAATAGCTCTGTGGAGTTATGGGAGCACCGGAACGCCAGCAACCACAGGATATTAGCCACTTCAAAACACACGGCCTGTCGCTATTATGCTCCCGGGCTCCCTCCTTCTCTTCCTCTGGCTGACCAGTCGCTGGCCGGTGCCAGCGCGGGTGCCAGCCGGAGAGATTTATTTTGTGAAATCGCTCTCATATTTGCACCGAGGCAAAGCCACTCGGAAGCCCTCTCACTTCAGCCCCACAACACATTTGCCAGCTGTGATGGAAGAAAGGCTCCAATCATTTAGCCAGCGGAGTGGAAAAAAACTTTCTTTTTTTTCTCTTCTTCTTCTTTTTTTTTTCCAGGGAATAGCGTCTGCTCAGCTCCACAACCGCTGCATGTTCCTGTGATGGATCAGACCCTGGCACATAAGCGGGAACATTGTGGGCATTAACGGAATTAACTAAGCTTTGTCGTATCCATAAAAATATATAAACAACGTCTTAAAGGTGACCCAGAATGGTTGAATGGGGTGTTTATCCTTGCTCTCTGTTCCTAACATCGAAGCTACAGAACATTTTGTTTCATCAGAAGTGCCTCAGATGTGATTTTACTGGCACTTTTACAATCTGTTTTTTTGGCGTGGGAATATTACGCTTCATTTCATTTCGTTTCATGGTTTCATGCTTATCTGGCAACCGCACATAGGCTTTATGCTGATTGGCCTTCTTGCTTGCCACCCACATGCACGATCGAGTGACTTTATGTTCCCTGCTAAACAACAGAGCTCAGCAACTTTTTTTTTTTTTTTTCCTGGAGTGGTAACCGGAGCGATGCAGCTGCAGATTCAGCCTCATGTGCCCGAGTCAGGATCAGACGAAGAATCAGACACTGAGGAAGAACCAGGACTAACATTTCACAGAAAACTGTGAGAAAACGGGGCAAAAGTCAGGTATCACATCACATTCTCTCTTTGTTCAGATTCGCCCATTGTTGAACTGCCACTTCACTTAAAATGTGTGCACGGATAATGATGTGAAATTTTCCTGTTTTCCCTTTTTTGGCTGGTTCATTATTCACCAAGCAAGCCAAGAGTTTTCCTAACCCTGCAACAGTGTGTCCGATACCTCCACAAACATCACCCCACTCCCCTCCTGTTTTCGCATCACCATTTATTCTAAATCCTGCTCCGCTTTATACCTCCCCCGCGCTCAGGCCCTCTCTCTCGGTCACAGTGAATCAGATCCTGGAGCGGCCTTACCATTCTTGTCAGGTCTCCCTCAATGCCCACCCCATTGATCCCCCTGCACTGACAGCGCAGTAAGCCATCTGGAACAGCAGCGGGTTCCCTTCACGCGGGACGCGGGGAGATGGCTCTCGGCTCGACAGGCTGACAGGTGGGGTTTATGCAACCCCGTGTGCCTTAATGGAGAGAATAAATTGAGTGTCATTTTAGCTTAGCACGGATGACTGCCTTAATGAGCTATAGATATACTGCACGGTCACGTCCAAAACCCACATGCCACTATCACTTGATGGCAGTAATTTAAAAACGGTCATTTCCACTTTTGGATTTCATCTCGTTTTAACTGGAGCGGGCAGTAAATCTGCACCCGCGTGTTGCTGGCGTGGCTATCGAGGCCCTTTCGCCTGTTTTCCCTCAGTTAACATGTTGGCTTTTCATAAGCAAAAGCAACATTTAGAAACCACCCCCCCCTGAGCCGGTGTCGTCGTGGTCACACATCTGGCCTTCTCCAGCGTCCGTGCAAACACCTCTCAGGCATGGGCCGAGCTGAGTCTGCTTAACGGCCCCCCTGAGAAACAAGGAGCATGTGGGGAAATAATGCAAAGACCATCTCTGGCTCTGTATGTGTCCCGCTCTGAATTATTTCCCGTGCTTGGCGGCGGCGGCGGCAGCAGTAGCGCATGTTTGTGGGTTTTATGTGTGTGTAAACATCATTTCCATGGACCCCTGTGATTAGCCTGGAGTTACAATAACGCTCGAGCTGAAGCGTTCACACAAAAAAAGCCCAGTGCTCTCCGGTTTCGAGCTGCGGCTTTAAATGTGGAGATTTCCTGCTTTTCTTTGCAATACGGTCGAAGCCATTGACGATATGTACAGTAGTATGTAATCAATGGCTTTTGCGGTATGGTGTGCACAGATTACAGTGGGCACGGTATCACAATGAGACCAAGGCCGGTGTGTGTGTGTGTGTGTGTGTGTGTGTGTGTGTGTGTGTGTGTGTGTGTAAGTTCCTGTGGCCGCAAGTTCCCTTTTTCTGCACGGCTGTCACGTTGCATAACTGGCTTCTGCCGCACATGTTGTTGTTGTTGAACATAGGAGAGGTTTACAGAGGTGAGCTTAGTCCTTCCGTCCTTGTTTTTTTTTGTTTTTTTTTCACTGAGATTTTTAATACCGCGGTTTTTCCGGAGAACAGGATTCCACGGCTTTACTTTTTTCTCTGAAATGCAGCTGCTTTGTGTTTCCCATTAACCTTTGCTGTTTGAAAAGGTGTTTTCACTTTGGACTGAGTGAATTTTTCTGTTTAACAATACACAACATTAGTCAGCGTCATCTATAGGTTTTGCCATTGCCAGGCCCTGAGGAGACCCTAGTGGGAATTTTCCACTATTTCCGGTGTAATTCAGAGACTAAGCAATTAATCTCAGAGCTAATCTGCGCCTCAGTCGATGGCAACAATAATCCTCGCAGCCCTGGATAACCTTGAACCTCGGAACCACTAAGCGGTGTAAATGTTTTAACAATCCATGTGTTGGATCCATAGGAGCCTGCCAGACGGCTGCTGATCTGCAGCTTTGCAGACGGCCAGCCTGCTCACCTGCCTGCTCGAGGTGGTGTCGCAGCCTCTGACGTGCAGCGGGGGGTACAGATGAGCCGGGGCCCGTCTGGGACCCACCGCAGAGGTCCGGAGAAGCAGCGTCACACACAGATGGGGGATATTTGATCAGCAGTCGCAATCCTTGACACACACACACACACCCTCGGGGAGTCTGAGAGGAACAGACACCCCTCCTAATCGCCCCCCCTCGGTATGTCTGTACTCTGTAGCCGTGCTGTGGGATGAATGTGGATTCAGCCGGCCCGTTTCTGTAGCAGAGAAACTTTGTGTTTACATTCGACACTCCCCCCCTGCATGGCTAATGACATTGGTTGAGCTGGAAATCAATGAGCTTGTCAAAATAATCCTGTTTAACTGATGTCAGATTACTGAGCCGCCACTCCAGTGTTTTTCCATACACCGTGCACACAAAAGACTCAGTGCGAACAGTTTAACCGTGAAAACCAGGGAACGGAGACAACCTGTAAGTGCACGATGAGGCAGATAAGATAATGCGGACGTGAGTGCGACAGAACCAGAGGGGGGAGTGGAGCGGGAGCTTCAGTATTTAGCTCAGACTTAAAGGAATTGTTATTTGTCTGTCAAACGTTTAGATTGCGGATTCATTAACTTTTCGGTGCAGGACAGATTTGTACAATTTACCTGAGGGAATAATGACAAGGCGGGAGCTCGAGGTGGGAAGTAAAAACTTTTAATTAGCAAAAGGAAGTGCGTATTCACACAAGCAAACACAAGCGTCTGTGTTATGTGCGGAAAGCTGCTCAGATATGATTGTAAGGCATGGCTATGAATCATAAACACACACAGAACCAAAAAAACCTCATTCAACCATTTAAACGTACTCTCGTCCAGTGAGACAGAATTTCACTAGCTAACATAAATAGAATTCTTCGTCAACGTTTCTCGCTCCTCAAATACAAAAATATCGTATCATTTAAAACAAAGTCGCCGTCCCGGCAAATATATTCAACAGTGCTACAGCGACCTCGCCCTGGAACAATCGTCAGGAACAAACAAACACAAACGTTTTTTCTTTTTTTTTCCTTTTCATTTAGAAATGACAGCGGATCGTCACATTTGAGTTCTGAACTGAAAACTGAACATTGGTTCACATTCCTCAACCGTTTCACATTTCTGTATTGGCAAAAACTTTGCACGGCTCAAAAGAAAAGTCAGTAAGGTCGAACGGGGAAACGTCCCCCAAAAATGCCCACGAAGGTTCCCCGGGTTGGGATGATGCACATTGGACGGGCTCCTCGCCTACGGACGGCTGCAGTGGTTGGCGTTTTTCACAAACTGTGTATGCTACAAAATAATCGAGGATGGTTTCTGCTCACAGGTCTTTTTTCACCACAACGTTTGCTTTTTAATTCATACAAAAGGTTCATCCTGAGTTATTAAAGTTCGCATCGAGATTCATTAAACAGCACACGAACGAATGACACACACACACACACACACACACAAAAGAACACAAAGGCGAAAACAAAACCCACAACCTTGCTCATAAAGTGGTTCTGGATAGAAAAAAAAAAAAGATTTCCAGGGCAAAGACCAAAAGAACACACACACACACACACACACACACACAGAAACGATACATATACAGTATTAAATGCTTGCACACGTAAAAACACACCAAGGAACAGCCCTGTTACCAGTTTGAAACACTTAACTGATAAAAAAAAAAAAAGTTCCTTTATAACGCGTCTGTACCGACGTGAAAACACAACAAACAGCATAAAACGTGGCTGCAGTTGTCCCACGTCGCTCAGACTGTGGGACGGAGGCACATTCAACGAGCGTTAACGGCCGGGGGGGCGGCGTCCTTCTTCGTCTCGTCCAGCAGAGGGTGGAGACCAGACCTCATCAGGACCTGTAGTCTGGAGAGTAGAGCCGCGACCTGGGGCTGCTGTTCGGGTCCAACCTCGGCAGACTGCGGTTGAAGGAAACGCCGTTCGGCGAGTCCAAACCTGAGGAACAGCAAAAGTGAATCTTATCATCTTATCTGTTAAACTGGAAAAACATGATAGGGTCTAAAAGCTGAAGTAGCAGGTCAGATGCCTCATTTCCCCTCCATCCTGGTCCCTCGATTGATTTGTTGCATCATTTGTTAAAAACACCATTTGGAAGACCAAGAGTCCAATACCCTGTCTGACACCCCGACCCATGACATCCGTGGAAGAGCGATGTTGTGCATGTTTCTGGAAGCCGTCGTGCAACCTGAGTTGCACAACATGAATTCTGATTAAGTGATAAAGGGAGGAAGACAAAAAGGGAGCACAATTCTAACAATGGGCTTCTGTGGCACACTGGCTGCTGCCTCTGTGCCAGTGCTCCTTGTTTTCAATCCTCAAAGGCCTCTGTCCTGCATGTTTTAGAGGTTTCCTGCTCCAGCACACCTGGTTTTAAGTGATGGGCTAATCATCGAGCTCAAGCCTGATGATGAGGCATGGATGAGGATGAGGATGATTTCAGTCAGGTGTGTTGGAGCAGGAAACATCTAAATGGTCCTTGAGGACCAGAATTGAGGAATCTATACTAAGACATGTCTGGATGCAAAGCCAGGATGTATAAATGGCTGATGAAATGATGAGAGGATCATCCACACTGAGGTCCCATTGAAAAACAGTGTGTTTGTATCTGATTTATGAACATGGCCCGGGTCACATTTGGATATAAAAGAAAAGGTCGGATTTGTGGCCTTTTAGCCGACAGTGTGATTGCAGCCCAGGTTGTGTTGGTGCTGGCTGTAAGTCCCTGCTCAGCGTGCTGTGGCAGCCAGAGTCCAGGCCATAAATCCAGACCTCCAACGCCTCCTGGAGCACACTCATTCACAGCAAAGTGGAGTGATACAACAGAGGTTGTTTTCTGGCAAGGCGGTGGAATGGAACCAGTTCACATTTACAACGTGTGGAGTGCCACTTCCTCTAAAACGAAACAAAACTTTTTTTTTACATAATTGCCCATAAAGAAAATACGAGAGGTTTGATAGTAATGAGAGAAATGATCTGGTAATGCCCTGCATGACAGACACTGATTGGTCAGAGGAGAGCGGCCTGTGGGATGATAACTGAGCGGGGGAAGAGGCGTTGAGGTGATGGTGAGTTAACGAGAGGCCACTAGTGTGACGCCACAGCGTGTGATGCATCACCTTGACCTGAGGCGAGAGAAAACGAGAAACTAATGGTGGAAGAATTAAGCACGAGCGAGACCGTAGCAGGTTTGAGAGATACCGATGAACTGGTCACATTTTAATGGTTTAATCATTCAGTATGCTCCGGCGTGTTCTCCCGGCACTCCTAATTATCTGCTCGTAGTTACAGTCAAACTGGACTGAGTCACAGAGGAAGAAGACTCCACCCCCCATTACCTCATTCTCAGCTCGTTCTTTATTTACTTTTTAGTTATGTTTTTTGTCACCGAAAAAATCTATGGTGACACCAGCGAACTGTCCTGGATGCTGACGTGCGGAGAGCCTCTCTCATCCCTTTTAATTAATTCCCAGAGGAGCTGTGCAGCACAGTGGCATCGTGGACTTAAAGGCCGAACAAACTTCACTTTTGCTCATTAATAAGGGGAGCGACGTGGCGCTCCGGGACCGATGGGGCCTGCTCCTCGTGTCCCTTCAAATGCCTGTTTGGGTTTTATCGTTTGGAAGTGAGTGAAACAGTGGAGCGCGTCCCCGTACCTGAGGCGAGTGGCGGCGTCCTGGGGATGAAGGCGGGATGATAGGACTGCTCCCTCGGAGAGAACACCGTGTGGAGCACTGCAGGCGGGAGGAGAGTGTTGGAAAAACATGATCTCTGGCAAATGGTTTGCTCGTCCAGCTCTGACCTCTTACGAGACGGTCCCTACTCTCGCGGCCTCATTGCAATAGGAGTCATATAATTGAAAGACGACAAAGTTAATCCTCAACGGATTCCTCACTCGCTCTGGAAATTAATCCCATTAAGAGCAGAAAATGAAAACAATCGACACATGCCACGTCATTGTCTCCAATAACCCAGGTACTCAAAAGCACTTTAATCGGGATAACAGCACGTCGGGCAACACGGGGCTGCTCTGCGAAGTCCCAGAGAGGGATGAGGTGACCCACCGATGATGATGATGGCCGTGCCGGCCAGCAGAGCGAACAGGGTGAAGAACATCATCTGGTAGCTGTTAATGAAGCTGTGCAGGGAGTGGCCCCCCTGCGTGTCCACAACTGGAGCAGCAGCTGCTCGGAGAGAGAGGGAGGGAGGGAGAGGGAGAGGGAGAGAGACAGAGAGAGGGAGAGGGAGGGGAGAAGAGAGAGAGGGGGAGAGAGAGAGCGAGAGAGGGAGAGAGAGCGATAGAGATAGAGAGAGAGGGAGAGAAAGAGATAGAGAGAGAGAGCGAGAGAGATAGCGAGAGATAGAGAGAGAGCGAGCGAGAGAGATAGCGAGAGAGAGAGAGAGAGAGAGAGAGAGAGAAAGTGAGAGAGAGAGAGAGAGAGAGAGAGAGAGGGAGACAGTCAACACGCTAACAAATATTAGCTGTGGCAGTGAGGGATGCTCTCTAATAGTGGTGAGATCTGAAAATCCAAATCCATCGTGAAGAATCTGCTGTGCCCCACAGACGACAGTTTTATCAAACAGCATCTAATAAGTTGTTAAACGGAGCAAACAGTGGATCTCAGCCCCACTCTGATGCTGAGACAATAGACATGACGTGTTTTCAATCATCCTTTTAATTCAACACGACGACTCATCTGCTTGTGAAACTGTGATGGCCTGTGATGTCCGTGGTCACTCGGACCAGACGTGGGGTTGTGTAACCTTAATTCTATTATGTATTTCAGGATTAGGTGACGTCGGCTGGATTGGAATTTAACAAAAAACGAATGAAAAAGAGGAACGTGTCTCACGGTAAGCTCTGCGACCTGTTACGGCCACGTCTCATGTCTGACCTTGTAAGCCGGACGAGGCGTCGGCCACGTGAATCAAGGTGACCGGGATGGTGAGAGAGCGGCCGCAGGACGGGCTGCTGACGGACAGCGAGGCCGAGCCGGCCGCCAGAGGGTCCACCGCGCTGACCGCGTACTTGGAGAAACTGGGGAAGCCGTTCTGGAACTCTCTCTCCTGGACGGCAAAGTTGGCAGACGTAGACACCACCTGAAAGCACAAACGTCCAAACATGGGAAATGCTGCCTTGGTTCACCGCACATGATTTGGTTCTTACCAAGATAGAAAAGTGTGCGATAACCCTTCTTGTTTTCAGAGTTTCTTGTTTTAAGTGTCTGACTTTGCACTATAGTCTTAAATCAGGCAACGACAATCTAACTTTGAGAAATCTTGTCAAGTAAGATTATCTTACTTCTTGGACAGGTTATTTCACTTGTTTTGAGCTTTTCCTCATTTTTTTATCTTGTTTTGTTGAGTCTCCAGAGTTTGCAGTGTTGGCTCAGGTACAGAGTGTGACTACAGGATACCTCAGGGGTACCGAGATGACACTAAGGGCCCTCGCAACACCTGGACAGCTTCTATGTCGCCGCACAGTGAGCAGATCATTTGCAGGACTGTCACGTGTTTGTCACGCTACAGCACTGAGTGAATCTCAGCTCAGCTGGGCAGCATCAGGGCGCCATCTGCTCTTTAAGTGGATGGTAACTTCAAAAACCCCAGGCCCCGAGTCTCTACTGTGAATCACAGCCAATTCACACGCCCTCAGGTTACTCATGCACAGGATCTGTTGGGCTCTGTTTAGAGTTCAGTTAACATCCTTACGGAACAGAACCTTAAATAAAGTTAAATGACGTTCGATTGAGTAAACTTTCACTGCACTGTATGAATAATCTCCAGTATTGTCCTTTTGTATGTATTTTATATATATATACACATGAATGCATCTGAGCACTGTAAATATTGGGGATGTTACACAATCTTCTTTTCAAAGATGAAGATGTAAAAAAGTTGGAGTTCACAGTTAAAGCAAAAGAAAACCCATTTATTCCCTCATCCGATGAGAGTCTATGAGGAGTTGGCTCGATAGGGAACATCAACCATAGAGTCAATCTTATGGGTTCCCATCCCTCATCCCACTGACCTCCATGTTGGACAGGGCCACGGCCGGCCCGTAGATGATGAGCTCGGCTGATGGGTGCAGGTTGGAGAGCAGCAGCTCGGCCTGCTCGCAGTACAGTCCCGGCTCTATGGGCAGCACAGCGCTGACCGGCTCCCCAGAGGAGGAAGAGGAGGAGGAAGAGGAGGAGCCCTCCAGGACGCCTCGGACCAGCAGGTTGGTCATAGACATGCTGAGCACACGGGTCTGCTGCTCCGTCGCCGGCTGCAAGGTCAGGGAGCACGTGTAGTGGCCTGGAGAGGAGGTGGGAGGATGGGGGGGTATTCAGAGACATAAAAGCTGATGATTCAAGGTGAATTATTGATGCCTCCCCCTTGTATCAACGTAGTCTCAAGCAGGCGCAGAACACGCACTCAGGAGTAATATACGGTCCCTCTCGGCTCTAGTGGCCGGACGTGTCCTTTAACAATCACATTCGCTCAGATTAGGACATCTAGCAGGACTCGCCTGAGTGATTACAGCTCTGTACACACACTCCTCGGAGATGAGTCAACAACTGGGGGTGAGGGCCCAACCCCCCCCAACCCCCCCAAACACAATTAGGCAGGCACTTTCTAGCAACAGAGCCCATCTTCTCCCCCGGCTCAATACATCACCCGGACACCTTTTATACCGTCTGCTAAATTCATCCTAAGAGCGATGCGGGTATCGATTATGCCTCGTGGACAGTATTTTACCACCAGTCATGCAGAGCGTACGCATTAATACCTCTGACCGCAAAAAAGAGGACTTTTCAACAATGACCTCAATCTGTCATAAGGACCACATCTCAGAGAGGTGAAAACTTTATTTTAAATGTAAAACTACAATGAAATCCCACTCAGTAACACTGTAATTCTGCAACACTATAAATGATTCAACTAGTATAAGATGTAATTAGTATTAGATCTTCAAGTATTAACTGGACTTGACTATGAATCCACCAATAAAATAATCAACAGCTGTTTTAATAATCGATTTAAGCATTTCAGAATCATTTTTGAGAAATTATGATAAAATTCACTGATCTCAGCTTCTAAGACGTGAATACTCTAGTTTCTTTAGTCTCTGTGACAAAGACCTTATGTTTAGGAAGCAGCCTTGGAAACATTTTCACAGTTTTTGCGTCATTTTATGAATGAAACAGCCACCTGAACACAACGCGACTAATCAACGCTGTCAGAAATAAAAACCCTCTTGGCCTGGGTGAGAAAATGAAAGCACTGGCTGCCTCTTCGGACCGAGGAGCATCCTGGTCTGTGGCGAGCGTTCAGGTCAGCCTCACCGGAGCCGGAGTCGAAGCTGGTGTGCGACTTGAAGACGTCGTTGGCGGAGAAGTCGATGGCGCCGCTGCTGAAGCTGAGGTGGCAGCCCACGGAAGCTTCCGGCCTCAGCCGAGGGATCGCTTCAGTCTGAGCAGGGGAGCAGGTTCCTGCAGGGACAGAGAGAGAGACAGACAGAGAGAGAGAGAGACAGACAGAGAGACAGAGAGAGAGAGAGAGACAGACAGAGAGAGAGAGAGACAGACAGACAGAGAGAGAGAGACAGAGAGAGAAAGAGACAGACAGAGAGAGAGACAGAGAGAGAGAGACAGAGAGAGAGAGATAGACAGAGAGAGACAGACAGAGAGACAGAGAGAGAGACAGACAGCCAAAGAGAGAGACAGACAGAGAGAGAGACAGACGGACAGACAGAGACAGGCAGACAGTACTTGCGTGAGATGGAGAATACACATTAAGGAAAAAAAAAAAATCACAAATTTCGAGACTAAAGTTGCAATTTACGAGAATAAAGTTATAAATTAAGAGAATAAAGTTATACATTAAGAGGAAAAAATCATACTTAAAATGAAAGTAAGTCATTACAAGTTTATTCAGCTGTTCCGTGTTGAATAACTTGAATAAATGTTTGAATAATGTTGAATAAATGTTTAACGTGTAGTCTACGTGTAGTATGACTATTATTCTCATAATATTATGACTTTATTCTTGTAATATTATGACTTTATTCTCATAATTTCCAACTTTATTCTTGTAATATTATGACTATTCTCATAATTTCCAACTTTATTCTTGTAATATGACTTTATTCTCATAATTTCCAACTTTATTCTTGTAATATTATGACTTTATTCTCATAATTTCCAACTTTATTCTTGAAATTTGTGATTTTTTGTCTCTCAATGTGGCACTAATACTTTGTAAAAAATAAAATTGACACTTT